>JAYEVE010000723.1:0-1200000 GCA_036346375.1 Guadua angustifolia
CCCTACAAACAAAGTGGATGGAGCGAGGCTCTGTTTTTATGGCCTCGGACGGTTTTATCACGAGATGGTTTTATATTACGCCGTAATCGTAATGCAAACAATATCATGACGGTTTCTAAATATAACCAATCTGTAATGACTATGTAGATATTACAGACGGTTGTGTTATATAACCGTCGTGATATCCTGACGTTTTACTTTAAACCCGCTCGTAATGAATATCTTAGCCATTACAGGCGGTTATATTTTGAAACCGCTCGTGATAGTTATTACATCACAAACGCATCGTAATATAAAACCGCTCGTGATATTAGCACCGACGGTTTGAGTACATAACCGTCGTGATGTTCCATATTCTGACGGATTTTCAAAACCGCTGCGTGATCGTCGTCGATATAAGCCTCATTGTAGTAGTGGATAATCTGAGACAACCAAAGACACACATAGCGATTGTGCTCGTCCTTGCGCCGCGACTACCTACCTGACTTCGTCATCGGTGAAGTAGACACGGTGACCTTAAGCTCCGGTGCTCCTCAACGACACGCACTGTGAGTTATTCACACCGACAAAAAGCGGCGGACCTCGCCGATGTCGGCCGTCTCCTTCCACCGCTCACCCTCGTCCGAGGACCTACACCATGAAGGAGCAAGTCAACCAACGCTAGTAGAATCTTTCCTCAATTTCTTCGAGTCCTTGAGCACGACCATCACCACTGTCTCAGCGCGCGCCAGTACTTGCGGTATAAGTGGTTCATCCTCGTTGGCGACCTTGACGTCAGGGTGAAATCAGGTTAGGTAATACCCGATCCGTATCCGTATCCGGAATAAATTTATCCAAAATTGCGGGTATGAGTTCGGGTACTTTTGGTTCAGGTACGGATTCGGGTACTAAGATAATTTTTGTTTGGATACGAATCGGATACAGGATTGAAGATACCCGACAAAAACGGGTCGGATACGGGTACTCACCGGGTAATTACAACCGGTTACCCGGTAAAACTGTCACTCCAGGCTCCCAGCTCAGACGATCATAACTTTTTACTCCGAACTCCGATTTAGGTGATCATGGACTCTATGCGAAGCTTATCAAGAGGGCTATAATCTCTACCTATTTTTAATATTTAATCGACCATAGATATTTTTAAATATCATAAAAACATAGACTCTAATGTAGTCACTCAAGCCTAAAAATCTGATTTTCAAAATCCTTCATAAAGACTTGATCAAAAGTGTGACTATAAGCTAGCAAGAGTCAATAAGATCCAATATTGAGCCATGTGATGATCAACTCATGATCAACATAATTTTGCAAAACACATTTGCATATAAACCGAGAAGTTATGAGATCAATCCTCTAGTTATGTAAGGATCAACATATGATCCCGACACTATACAAATTGAGGCCTTCATGCACACATACTAAACTTTATTTCGTTTGTTAATTGTACTCTATATGTTGAACTATGTGTGCCGAAGTCTATGTGTGAATTGCACTCCCTATGTTAGACTATTTGTGTTAATTGGGCTTTATGTTGAACTATGCATATTTATTGGCCTTTATGTGTTAAATTATGTATTAATTAGACTCTATGTTGAACTATGTGTGTTTATTGGACTCTATGTGTTAGATTATATATTAATTAGACTCTATATTGGAGTACATGCGTTTATTCTATTCTATGTATTGTCTTATATCTTAATTTGGCTCTATGTATTGAATTATGTGTGATAATTGGACCACATGTGTTAGTTAAATTATTTGTATCACAAACTTTGATCCTAGGTAATTTGTGTACTATTCGACTAAGTACCAGATTATCAAGTATTGTACCGTCAAGTATAATATCGGTATCCATTTTCTACCCATTTATAAATACCTGGTATCTGTATCCGTATCCTACCCGATTTTTCACTATCCATACCCGTATCCGAAAAAATAATTAGGGTAAGATACAGAATGACCTACTACACGATCGTATTCGACCTATTTTCACCCCTACTTGACGTAACCACCTTGCTCCAGAATTTTCCAGCATTGGCATCATGCTCCCACACTTCCACGACGCCGGAGTATGTGATGGAGTAGAACCGGCCATTATAGTGGATGGCTGTCGGGACCCGAATGTGCAAATCCGGACCCTCTGTGATTTAGCACTAGTCCAGGATCACGCTAGTGCACACAGTCTCAACATTGGTACATATCACAGTCACAACCAGCGAAATAATAAGTACTTTAATTAAATACTCAAACTTGGTTGATGACCTTATGGTCAAGTTACGAGATCGTCTCGCAGTAGGAACTTATTAAAATATTCAAAAACAATGAAATAAAAATAAACTCGTGGCGCCAACCAATTTGCCACGAACCGATCAGGCTCGCTCCCTAGTTAAATCGGCTCCTCTGATACTCCTCCTCTGACGAGGGTTGCTTCTTCTTCAACCGAAGTTGTGTTGTTGTGGGTGAGTACTTTGAGCACTCAAGAAGTCATGCCTGTAATGCAATTCTAATATTCTACATGCATGGCTTAGTACAAAGGATAGGCTATGGTTCATGTGCAGTACAGCATTCAAGATAAACAGTAATAATTTGCAAAGCAGTAAATCAGTAGTAGGAATAGTAATTTTCACAAACACTTCAATCGTAAATCATTCTTTAGTCCTAAGTCCAGTTCATCATTACCAACCCAAGCATTTTCCATCAACAAGTCATTTTCATTAAAATCTAACCCTTGACCGTAATCACCAAGCGATGCTCAATACCGTGAGCACGGCTATTCGAATAGGTTGTACACTCTGCAGAGGTTATACACTTTACCCACAAGATACAGCCAAATACCACCAAGGCAAATAACCGTAACGAAGCCTTTCCAAAGTTCCATCTAAACCCAAGATCGCCTCGCTAAGGTTTCAACTTTGGAGGGATGGTTACTACACCTGTGGCCCCTCTTGCGCCATGTGAGTTCTCATTCCGCTTCTCGGGCCTCACACCACCACGACAGTACCAAAGAATAGACTTCCCAGTTTACTCAGCTAAGCCCGTCCCATTACGGAGCTTGTGGTTGTATGAAAGACTCAGTTCAAATGCTTGCAAGGTTAGGTCCTTAGTTGACCGAGGCAAGTCTAACCAAGTGTAACTCAATATCCAAAACCAATAAAAACCAAATACGACCGCCCAATTGCCACTCTTGGCCCACCAGAAACAATCTTGCCATTTGCCCCAGTCTAAATCATTTTCCCACCCCGGTTCTTTACCATTGCACCACGTGCCATCATCAACTCAATAACATATGTCTCTTTCACAAAACATGTTCCATATCTCATTAAGTCAATATTTACTTTGGTATTTCCAAAATCATGAATTGTCCACGTGGCAAGGCTAAGCATACTACTTCGGTCTACTCAACCCATGTTGGCAATTAATTAATGTCCAACTATTAATCCACAACCTAGGGTGACAAATGATTCATGGCCTACAATTATTTTCGACAAGGTGGCATATGGAACTAGGCATTTAGCTAATCCCAAAATTCATTCAATCCAATTTTTACTAAATTAGCATGCAATAAATTAAATCAAAATAATTTTCTCTAATAGGTTCAACATGATCAAACACAACTTGCCTTCAAAAGTACTGATTCGGCTCTGAGCTTGCTCACAGGTCAAAACCTCTCCTCGAAACCTTCGGGCACTTCAACGTCTCACGCCGTAGCGTAAATAAACAATAATAAATAAATAAACAGTAGACAAAACAGTACTAAAAATTCAAATAAAATTCATAAACAGAAAGATCACAATTTTAAAAATTTATAGAAATTGGAATCACTCAAATCGGAGTTAAAACGCAAAAGTTATAAGCATTTGAAGTTTCCAAATACATTTTAAATCAATTAAACCGAATTAATTAAATGTTTTTTCGGGAAATTATTATGCGCCACCATGGACTCATCGACAGGTGGGACCCACCACGCTTCGCTGCGGTGACATGCGGTCCGTCTTGTCGATGACACATGTATCTTGTGCCTGGCCTTGGTGACATGTGGGTCGCGATGTCGGTGACACGCTGCAAGCATCGGCCTCTTCGGTGCGGCGAGCGTGTGGGTCCGCCTTGTCAGCGACACGCGCACAGTGAATAGCGGCGTGGCACGACGGCTGCCTTCGGATTTGCATCTAACGGCGGAGGTTTGAAGTTGGGGTTTACTGTTTGCAGAGCGACGTGGCGAGATCTGGATCGTTGACGTGTGATCGGACGGCTGTGGACGCTCGGGCTCGGTGGAGACGGTGCGGCGACGCTGCTTCACCGGAGGCGAGGACGACGACGTACGGCGCGGCGTTCCAGGGCTCCTTCGGCGACGTGCGGTGATGCTTCGGCGGCACGACGCGTTGAGTCTAATGGCACCAACGGCATGGCGGAGAGTCACCGCGCGGCGGACGGCGAAAGAATGCGCGGCGGCAGGGAAACGGCGAGTCGGTGCGAGGCGCAACGGCGTCTCGAGCTTCACGGGCTAGGGAACGAAAGTGCGGCGCGGTGGGGTTCACGCCACGGGTGGCGGCGCTTAAATAGTGCCCTCGGCGTCCGTGAAAATCGCGAAACCGAGGCCCACATAACATGGCGGCGAAATCTGGTGAGATTCGGGTTTGGCGGCGTGGCGCGATGAGAGCCGTCGGATGAAGATCGAACGGCCACGCGCTAGGGTTTTTCGGAGCAGGCGCATAGATACTTCGCCCAACACTATTCATCCGGATTTTAATTCTTTTTCGATTAAAAATAATTCCCAAAATTAAAATAATTCCTTTGGAGTATTAAAAATATTAGAAAAATTCTGTAAAAATTCTCATAAATATTTTAGGACATTTATGACTCAAATAAAATATTTTCAGCAAAACTTTATTTTAACTTTTCCATTATTTAATTAATTTGATAAACGGTTTAATGCAAAATAAATTCAAATAATTCCAAATAAATCCAAATAAATTTCAAAAATTCCCAAAAATTCAAAATACCATTAAATGCAAGAAAAGCAAAAATTTAGGGTGTTACAAACCTCCCCCCCTTAACGGAATCTCGACCCCGAGATTCAGGGCTGACTAAGGAATAGGTTTGGAAATTCCTTCTTCAGATCTTCTTCACGCTCCCAGGTTGCTTCACTCTCGGAATGATTACTCCACTGAACTCTGCAGAAGCGGGTAGATTTATTTCTCGTTTCTCGATCCGTCGTGTCCAAGATCTTCACCGGGTACTCTTTATAGGTCAAATCCTCCTGCAACTCGACCGACTCTAACGGCATCTGCTCTTCTGGCAATCGGAGACATTTCCTTAATTGTGACACATGGAACACATCATGCACACCTGCTAAAGACTGCGGTAACTCCAGCTGATACGCTACTTCACCTCTTCGATTTAGGATCTTGAATGGCCCAACATATCTCGGTGCTAACTTCCCTTTGGTGTGGAACCTCTTAACTCCTTTGAGTGGGGTAACTCTGAGATACACAAAATCTTCGGGCTCAAAGCTCAAATCCCTACGGTGATTATCAGCGTAACTCTTTTGTCTTGATTGCGCAATTTTCAACCTTTCCCTGATCATGGCTATCTGCTCTTCAGCTTCTCGAAGAATATCCGGTCCAAACATATGACGTTCCCCGGTCTCATTCCAATTCAGCGGCGTTCGACAGGGTCTTCCATATAGCGCTTCGAACAGTGACATCTGCAAACTTGCCTGGTAACTGTTATTATAGCTAAACTCAGCATATGGCAAACACTTATCCCACGAAGTTGTATAGGCTAATGCACATGCCCTCTTCCAGTATCTGGTTAACTCTTTCCGTTTGCCCATCTGTCTGTGGGTGATATGCAGTACTGAAGTTCAGACGGGTCCCTAGGGCCTCATGCAACTTATCCCAAAATCTTGAGGTAAACTGAGTACCTCTGTCCGATACAATTTTCTTCGGAACTCCATGTAGACATACAATTCTTGACATATACAATTCTGCTAAGCGGTCCCCGGAGTACGTAGTCTTTACTGGTATGAAGTGGGCGACCTTTGTCAACCGGTCCACTATAACCCATATGGAGTCATACCCTGTCTGGGTCCTCAGTAAACCGTAATGAAGTCCATTCCGATTTCCTCCCATTTCCACTCGGTATCTTGATGGTCAGTAGTAACCCCGCCGCCTTTGATGCATTGCTTTGACTCTTTGACATATGTCGACAACGCAACATGCTCGCAACTTCACGCTTCATGCTTGCCACCAAAATCTTCCTTCGGTCTTGATACATCTTAGCGCTTCCGGATGGATAGAGTACTTGGAGTCATGAGCTTCCTCGCATTAGTTTCAGTTCCTTCTTGTGCGGGACACAAATGCGATTCTTGATCCATAATGTACCCTGCTCATCCAGCTTGAAGTTCTTCGCCTTGCCTTCCTCCATTTTAGACTTAATCCTCTGAATCTTGACATCGTCCTTCTGTCCTTCACAAATATGAGCTTCCAGGGTAGGCTTCACTTCTAGAGCGGCTATAAATCCTTTAGGCACAACTTCCAGCTTTAGCTTCTGAAATTCCTTGCATAACTCAACCTGGTTTTCTCCCACCAACATGTTCACAGAATGACTCTTTCGGCTTAAAGCATCTGCCACCACATTGGCTTTCCCAGGGTGATAATGAATCCCCAAATTGTAATCCTTAATTAGTTCCAACCACCTCCTCTGCCTCATGTTCAAGTCCGATTGAGTAAATATATATTTAAGACTCTTATGGTCCGTGTACACCTCACATCTGTTCCCAATTAGGTAATGCCGCCATAACTTCAAGGCATGCACCACGGCTGCTAATTCTAGATCATGCGTCGGATAGTTCTCTTCATACGGCCTCAACTGTCATGATGCGTATGCAACGACCTTTCTGTTCTGCATTAAAACACATCCCAGTCCTTGACGCGATGCATCACAGTATATATCAAAGCTCTGGCTTAAATCCGGTAGAACTAACACTGGTGCCGATGTCAAGCGATTCTTCAACTCCTGAAAACTCCGTTCACATTCCGGCGTCCATGTGAACTTCTTCTCCTTTTTCAGCAATTGCGTAAGAGGTCTCGCAATCGTTGAGAATCCTTCAATAAATCGGCGGTAATAACCGGCCATTCCAAGGAAACTTCGGATTTGGGTCACCGTCCTGGGTGGCTCCCAATGCAACACTGCTTCCACCTTACTTGGATCAACTGCGACTCCTTCAGCGGTCACCACATGTCCAAGGAATTCCACCTTGTTCTTCCAGAAATCACACTTGCTAAACTTAGCGAAAAGCTGTTGCTCTCTTAACTTCTCCAGAACTAGCTTCAGATGCTCGGCATGCTCTTCCCTCGTCTTGGAGTAGACTAGAATGTCATCTATGAACACAACAACAAACTTGTCCAGGTATTCCATGAAAACCTTGTTCATCATGTTCATGAAATATGCAGGTGTATTTGTCAAACCAAAAGACATAACTGTAAACTCGTAGTGCCCATATCTTGACAAAAATGCGGTCTTTGGTACGTCCTCCGATCTAATCTTCAGCTGGTGATATCCTGATCGTAGATCGATCTTGGAGAAAACTCCAGCTCCTCTCAACTGATCAAACAGGTCATCGATCCTGGGTAGCGGATACTTATTCTTTATAGTGACTTCATTCAAAGCTCGGTAATCCACGCACATCCGATAACTTCCGTCCTTCTTCTTGACAATAGGACCGGTGCTCCCCATGGTGACGAACTCGGTCTGATAAATCCTTTATCCATCAACTCCTCAATCTGCTTTTTCATTTCCACCAACTCATCGGTTGACATCCGATAAGGTCTCTTAGCTATCGGGGCTGTTCCCGGTACTAACTCGATTACAAACTCTATGTCCCTGTCTGGTGGCATCCCAGGTAAATCCTCAGGAAATACATCCGGATATTCTCTGACCACTGGTACATCTTCTATGCTGACGGCCTTTACACTATTGACCATCAACTGTCCATCCCGAACGGCAGTTGCCTGAAACTCTATTCTTCTCCCACAAGGACTCTCGACTGATATGACTCTTCGTCCACAGTCTAATACCACCTTGTGTTTAGATAACCATCCATTCCCAAAATAACGTCCGTGGTGCGGGTATCTAACACCACTAAGTTTGCAAGGAACTCGTTCCATCTATAAACAACTTTACCCCGAACATCCTACATCGGATCGGAGTTCGATCCGGGGATTGTACTAGCAATACATGCCTAAGGTTCACCATTTTCAACCCATTGTTCACAGCAAAAATCGAGATATAAACGAATGTGAAGCTCCGTAATCAAATAAAAGCATTGCAGTGCGAGTTGACAAGTAACTTACCCAGTACGACGTCCGATGTATTCTGCACTGCATCGGCGGTGACATGATTGACTCTGCCCCTTACCACAGTCTGCGTGGCAGCTCCAGATTGTGTAACTCCACGACTTGCTCCTGGCGCAGGTGTCTTCGTTGGAGTAGTCCCAAGGTTGAAGCGAACTGGTGTCACTCCTCCTCCCTTCTTAGGACAATAATTGGCAAAGTGCCCCGGCTCGTTGCAGTTATAACAACGTCTATCGCTGCACGCCTCGGCTCCTGCTGACCGCATTCCCAACTGGTGTTGGTGTCTAGAAATTTTGTCCGGCAGGTCTTGGTACTGGTGGCGGCGTCGTCATCACATTCCTTGGCTGAAATCTGAAGAACTGGTTTGGCGCAACCCTCAAACGCTACGCTCCCTGGCGTGCTCCCTGCTGCGCCATCCTGCGCTTCCGGTTGTCCTCCAGCTCCTTGCGCTTATCCTCCAATATCAGCGCCTTGTTCACCACTCTGAAAGTCCGGAAGGTGTGGGTTATGAGTCCCACCGCAACCCGAATTGATCCTTTCATGAAGCGGGACTGCTGGCCTTGTCGTTACTACGTCCTCGAGTGCGTAGCGTGCGGTGCGTGAACTTGTTGAGATATTCGGACATCGGCCGATTGCCCTGCTTGATGCCTGAACTCTTCCTTTTTCAACTCCATTATGCCTTCGGCACATGATACCGCCGAAAGCAATCGTGAACTCCTCCCGGTGATATCTGTGGGTGCTCATGGGCGACAAGAGTTTTCCCACCATTCATTGCGGTTCCTTCAAGCTGATGGGAGGCATAGAGTACCCTCTCATTTCCTTCACACTGGGTAATGTGCAACTTCCTCTCTATCGTCCTCAGCCAATCATCTGCCTCCAACGGATTGGCATTCCCAGAAAATGTGGGCGGTCGTGTCCTCATGAATTCCGATAGCCTCGAGTGTGGCCTCTGTACTGGGTTGACCTGGTTAACTTGGGTGGCGGCGGCTTGGGCAGTGACCTGCTGCATCTGCTCCGGCTCCTGCATCATGGCATTCATTAACTGGGTCTGCGCAGCAAGGAAAGCTCAAGGTTACGCATGTCAGCTGGCGGTCTTGGTTGGGGTCCCATCCTTCATCTCCAATGTTCCCAGCTGAGCGTGAACCACTCCCATTTCCTCCCTGGTTTCCACGAGTGTTCACCATCTGTCGATTGCCCCATGGTTTAGAGACGAGAGGGAAAATAAGAATAGACAAGTAATGGAATACTTATGCGGGGTCAAAGTGTAACACAAAATCTAACTTTATTACTTTATTAATACCTAGGTATGGTTGCTCACAATGCCTAAGGGCCATGCAACACATACCCATCACACACAAGCATGAAAGAAGCAAATCAAACTAATACTCTGGAGTCAAACGCCTCTAAGGGTGACTCTTATTCCAAGACGCGACTCAACGCAGGAGTCTCAACTGCTAATCCTAGCGCTCACTCCTCTAGCCATCCCCCACCGGAACTTCCCGGTGGATACACCGTGGGTGTCTTGGTCTTAGTACAAACCTATCCCAACGATCCTCGGTTGGATCGCCTCTGCAAGCTCAACCTCCACTGCAGCTCGGCTTGACCTCCACAGCTCGCTTCACTTCCCAGCTCGCTCGCTCAGCTCGCTGCGGCTCTCGCTGTGGCTCCTCGGGTGCAGGTCGTGTAGCTCCGGATCGCTCCGGCTACGGTCCGTCAAATGTTGTCTCCGGCTCCCAATCCTCTGGATAGAATGGGCCAAGTACTCACAGTTCGCAACAAATGAGCCCTCACTGCGTGAATCGCCACGAGACCTCTGCTGAGCTCTGAACCGTCTCGTCGATAGCATCCTCTTGAGCGATGACATATCTGGCCAGGTGGGTGATCGTGGCATCCTCCTCCTCGATGGGCTCTCGGTTGTAGCGAGTGTCTCTGCGCGGGTGGTGACGGAACACAGTGCCATCCAACTCCCTGGAGTAGGTACGAGCAATCTGCCTCATCGCCAGACGCGATGTCTCCTGGATCCCAGCATCAAACGACGACCTCCTGGCAGTGATGCGAATGGGACGACTTGCCCTCGCCATATTCCGAGCGTAAACTGTGATGGTGACATCCCAGGCAATATCAAGTCTGCGCCGCACTCTGAGAGTCCCCGGAGATCGGCTGTCATAACCTCCAGCGGTGCATCATACGCCAAAGCTCCGCGGCGTACCCTCCAGTGCGCTCACCAAAAGAGTGGATCATCCTCATCTGCCAAAGGACACTCACGTGAAACTCAGATATTTTAAACAAAGCGAATATGTGTTAAATTCAGCAAGGGGTATGAAAAGAAAGAAGGGATAAGTCGAGATTGCATTAACATCTTGGCGCATTTTAATTTTTAGAAAATAGTTTTATCCTCACTACGACCATTCTAACTAAGGGCGATCCTACGGTCGGTATGGCTCGATACCACCTCTGTCGGGACCGAATGTGCAAATCCGGACCCTCGTGATTTAGCACTAGTCGAGATCACGCTAGTGCACGATCTCAACATTGGTACATATCACGGTCACAACCAACGGAATAATAAGTACTTTAATTAAATACTCAAACTTGGTTGATTGACCTTATGGTCAAGTTACAGAGATACGCCTCGCAGGGCGGGAACTTATTAAAATATTCAAAAATAGCGGAAATAAAAATAAACTCGTGGCACCAACCAATTTGCCACGAACCAGCCCAGGCTCGCTCCCTAGTTTCGGCTCCTCGATACTCCTCCTCCTAGCGGGGTTGCTTCTTCTTCAAGCGAAGTTGTGTTGTTGTGGGGTGAGTACTTTGAGCACTCGGCAAGTCATGCCTGTAATGCAATTCTAATATTCTACATGCATGGCTTAGTACAAAGGATAGGCTATGGTTCATGTGCGATCTGACATTCAAGATAAAGATAATAATTTGCAAAGCAGTAAATCAGTAGTAGGAATAGTAACTTTCACAAACACTTCAATCGTAAATCATTCTTTAGTCCTAAGTCCAGTTCATCATTACCAACCCAAGCATTTTCCATCAACAAGTCATTTTCATGAAAATCTAACCCTTGACCGTAATCACCGAGCGATGCTCAATACCGTGAGCACGGCTATTCGAATAGGTTGTACACTTTGCAGAGGTTATACACTTTACGCACAAGATACGACCAAATACCACCAAGGCAAATAACCGTGAACGAAGCCTTTCCAAAGTTCCATCTAAACCCAATCTCGCCGCTAAGGTTTCAACTTTGGGGACTGGTTACCACACCAGGCCCCCCTCTTGCGCCATGTGAGTTCTCATTCCGCTTCTCGGGCCTCACACCACCACGACAGTACCAAAGAATAGACTTCCGGTTTACTCGGCTAAGCCCGGTCCCATTACGGAGCTTGTGGTTGTATGAAAGACTTCAGTTCAAATGCTTGCAAGGTTAGGTCCTTAGTTGACCGAGGCAAGTCTAACCAAGTGTAACTCAATATCCAAAACCAATAAAAACCAAATACGACCGCCCAATTGCCACTCTTGGCCCACCAGAAACAATCTTGCCATTTGCCCCAGTCTAAATTATTTTCCCACCCCGGTTCTTTACCATTGCACCACGTGCCATCATCAACTCAATAACACATGTCTCTTTCACAAAACATGTTCCATATCTCATTAAGTCAATATTTACTTTGGTATTTCCAAAATCATGAATTGTCCACGTGGCAAGGCTAAGCATACTACTTCGGTCTACTCAACCCATGTTGGCAATTAATTAATGTCCAACTATGAATCCACAACCTAGGGTGACAAATGATTCATGGCCTACAATTATTTTCGACAAGGTGGCATACAGCAACTAGGCATTTAGCTAATCCCAAAATTCATTCAATCCAATTTTTACTAAATTAGCATGCAATAAATTAAATCAAAATAATTTTCTCTAATAGGTTCAACATGATCAAACACAACTTGCCTTCAAAAAGTACTGATTCTGGCTCCTGAGCTTGCTCCTGGGTCAGAACCTCTCCCTCGAAACCTTCGGGCACTTCAACGTCTACGCGTAACGTAAATAAACAATAATAAATAAATAAACAGTAGACAAACAGTACTCAAAAATTCAAATAAAATTCATAAACAGAAAGATCACAATTTTACAAATTTATAGAAATTGGAATCACTCAAATCGGAGTTAAAACGCAAAAGTTATAAGCATTTGAAGTTTCCAAATACATTTTAAATCAATTAAACCGAATTAATTAAATGTTTTTCTTTTTGGGAAATTATTGCGCCACCATGGACTCACTGACAGGTGGGACCCTGCGCTTCGCTGTGGCTGACATCTTAGTCCGTCTTGTCGATGACACATGTGTCTTGTGTGCTGCACTTGGTGACATGTGGGTCGCGATGTTAGTGACTGCGCGCTCAGATCGCTCGTCAGTGCGGCGCGGCGTGTGGGTCGGCTTGTCGGCGACACGCCGCGACCGATGAATAGCGGCGTGCACGACGCCGCTTCGGATTTGCATCTAACGGCGGAGGTTTGAAGTTGGGGTTTCTTGTTTGCGAGCGGCGTGGCGAGATCTGGATCGTTGACGCGTGATCGGACGGTGTGGGCCGCCGGGCTCGGTGGAGCGGTGCGTGGCGCTGCTTCACCGGGAGGCGAGGACGACGACGTCTGGCGCGGGCGTTCGAGGCTCCTTTTCGGCGACGCGGTGATGCTTCCAAAGCGCGCGACGTTGAGTCTAATGGCACCAATGGCAGCGCGGAGAGTCACCGCGGCGGCGGACGGCGCAAAGAATGCGGCGGGCGGAACCGGCGAAGTCGGCGCGGCGAGCAGCGGCGTCTCGAGCTTCACGGGCTAGGGCAACGCGAGTGCGGCACGAGTGGGGTTCACGCCACGGTGGCGGCGCCTTAAATAGTGCCCTCGACGTCCGTGAAAATAGCAGAAACAAAGGCCCACGGCGGCGGCATGCATGAATCCGGCGAGATTCGGGTTTAAGCGGCGTGGCGCGATGAGAGCCGTCGGATGAAGATCGAGGCAGCCACAGCGCTAGGGTTTTTCCGAATGGGCCGCATAGTACTCGCCCAACACTATTCATCCGGATTTTTAATTCTTTTCGATTAAAAATAATTCCGAAATTAAAATAATTCCTTTGGAGTATTAAAAATATTAGAAAAATTTGTAAAAATTCTCATAAATATTTTAGGACATTTATGACTCAAATAAAATATTTTCAGCAAAACTTTATTTTAACTTTTCCATTATTTAATTAATTTGATAAAGCGGTTTAATGCAAAATAAATTCAAATAATTCCAAATAAATCCAAATAAATTCCAAAAATTCCCAAAAATTCAAAATACCATTAAATGCAAGAAAAGCAAAAATTTGGTGTGTTACAATGGCGTCCTCGACGATGTCGCGAGAGGCGGCGAGCCTCCATCTGACATCCTCCGCCGTCGTGAAGGTAGACAATCAATTGTCTTTCCAGATGAGCATGGCGGCATAGCTGCGAGGCGCCTTGAGACAGAGGACGACCTTGCGGTAGAATGACTAGCGCATCTAGCCGGTAGTCAACGTGAATGTCTCACCGCTAGTGATAATCATACGGAAGGCCGACAAACCGGATCTCGGGATGGGTTCCATCTTGAGAGAACCAAGAGCCCAAGAGGGCAAGTCGAGCCCCATGGTGGTGATGGCCGGTAGCACGCACCTGCTTTCGGCGATGATAGGGTTGACGAGGTTCATCCGGCTTCACTCTTCGGCTATGACGAGCCGACCCCGAGGAGCCCAGGATGGCGTTGTCGCAGAACGCAGATCCGGGCACACTGTGGCAACGCGTTGGTCGATGAGGAGAAGAACATGGTGGTCTCGGGGTTTCCCGGGAGGATCAACCATGGAGCCTGCTTGAACATGTGGCGGGATGCGCTAGAGACCGCGGTGAAGGCAAGGCGGTCGATGAAGCTCGGTGGCGTGGATGTTGGCCATCAAGTCCGGCAGAGGTCGTCGATTTTGAGGTGGGTGACATTAGCGATGGTGGTCAAGTCGATTTTGAACCATGATCGGTGTTGTACTGGCGACGGTGGGTGCATAGCGAGGGTTGTTTTCGGACTAGGGAAGAGTTAACAAGACCATGTCGAGCTTGAATTTCACAGACCGGGCGATTGCGAAAATCATGAAAAACCACTCAAAATTTGTTGAAAACCAAACGGTTTAGAAAGTCAAAAAAATTTGAAATTTGGTCAAACTGGCAAGTGATTTTCGCGGTAAATGAACGAAAACTGCTTAAAAAATGTCGAATTTTGAGCGGTTTTTGGCGAAAACTAGTGGGAGTTGAAAAATGGTAAAAATTGAAAAATCCAAAAAAAATTGCAAAAAATATTATAAAATTTGTAAAAATCCATGAAAGGCCAAAAATAGGGAAAATGTAATAAATATGTTAAGAAAGTACGTAAAAACATGAATAAATTCTAGTATGATCTCTCCTAAATATGAAAATGTTTCGACATAACCTTTGCTATATTTTAAACCATTACAAGTTGTAAATAAGGCATCTAGCAATAATATGTCAACAAATAATCTTTCATTTTAATACTACTCATATATCTATTGAATAAATGTAAAAATAGGCATTCACATAATGACATCAATACCATTCACATATCAACGCTATTCACATTTTAATACCTTTTATTTGATTTGTGAAGGGGCATAGTTTCGTCGTTCTTCCATTGTCACACATATGCCATGTTCGATTTATATAAATGGAATGTTAGTAAAAAAAATTTGAGTTGCAATGAAATGAAACATACAAATGAAACAAAATTTTGGCATGATTTTGCTATATTTTAGATAATCTGAAATTGTAAAACAGGTATTTAGCAATAATATGTAAATAAATAACCTTTCATTTCAATACCATTCACATATCAATCCACAAGTGCAAAAAATAGGCACTCACATATCAATACCATTCACATTTCGATACCTTTCATTTAAAGTTGTAAAGTAAGTATATTTTCATCATCCTTCCTATACAAATGCGATGTTGGACCTACATGGATGCTATGTTAGTAAAAAATCAAGTTGCAATGAAGTGAAACATGCAAATGAAACATTACCTTCAGGGCTATGGGTAGTATTATTGCGTATACACTTGGTTGACCACGTTATGTTAGGGTAAGCATCTCGTCTAGCTAGCAACTTCGTCTTTTAATCGTGCCAGCTTTGTCCTGTCCGTGTACTTATCGTTTTTCATTGTTGGTACAACATGGCATAAAACTTAGGGTCGTGCCACTTGTAGACCCATTGGGTGGGAGGTTATGCATGAGTATCGGGGATGACGTAGTCATAGTTGCCTTATAAGCCATAACTCTCTTGCGTCTCGACGATGTCATAGGAGCTAGAGCTATCCTGTGGTGTGTCCTTTCCCTTCCCTCTAGTTGTCGTCCTCTGTGATTGGGGAGTGCCATGGTCTCTGTTCTGTGTTGCATGAGTGAACTGTGACTCCCCTACAAATTTGACGGCACGCTACTCTTATGATTGGTGCATGGGTGGTATAGAGGTAGAGCCACTAGACTCACCGTCATTGGTGTCCGTCTTAGAGTTGCTATCATTAGACTCTTAGTATGGCGGGCTCCAACATTCCCCGCTCTCAGTGGAGTCATCACTCCCTACATAATGCGGCTCATCTGCGAGATGCTTACCCTTTCCATTAGAGGATTCTCTCCTTTTTCTTGCATCCCTTCTTGGCTATGCAAACAGTAGAAGTGTTATCACAGTAAAGTGGAACTCTCTCTATCTCTAACCCAAAGTCACGCAAGGTCGATCTCATCCAGAGCACCTGGCTACAACAACTGGTTGTATCAACATACTCGGCCTCAGCGGTGCACTGTGTGACTTCGGACTACTTCCTAGATGACCAAGAAATAACAGAAGTGCCGATGAATTGAAAACTGCTAGAAGTGCTTTTCCTATCTATACTATAGCCAGCAAAGTCAGCATCGAAAAAGGCTCTAAGGGATAGACAAGAGGAAAAAAGTACCAGATACCATAATCAATAGTAGCTCGAAGGTACTTGAAGATGCGCTTCACTGCTTGGCAATGAGAGGCGTGAGGATAAGCCTGAAAATAAGCACACATACACACGACAAAGTGTATGTCCGATCGTGTGGCAGTGAGATAAAAGAGAGAGCCAATCATGCTCCGGAACTCCTTCTGATCAGTAGCCTCACCATCCTCATCGAGCTCGAGGACAACAGTGGTGGCCATAGGAGTCATCACAAGCTTCCCATCAGACATATCAAACCATCTCAAGAGATCCCGAGTGTACTTACCTTGGTGCAGGAAAGTACCCTCCCAAGTCTGCTTGATTTGGAAGCCAAGAAAGTAGGTCAACTTACCCATCATACTCATCTCAAATTCTGTGCTCATCACCTTAGAAAAATGAGACACAAGTGATAGCATCTAGGCCCCCTAATTGTTTATTTCTATTAATAATATGGTTTTGGAGATGATGACTAAGTCAATACTTTTGAAGCCATGAAAGGACATTGATTTGTGCATCAAAAATCTACTGAAATGACAAGGTTAGGATGCTTTGTTACTAGTTTATGGCTTGGGAGTTGAATCAAGTCAAGTAGTTAGCGTTATTTCTTTTAGCCGTACTATGAAGGGGGACTGTGCACAAGCTAGTAATTTGGTTCACAATGCTAAGTCAAATTAGAACAGCTTGGAGTTAAAATTGCTAATTCATTTTGTTCCTTGAATCAAAATCCTCTGTCATACAAAAATCCAAATATGTGACGGACTAAACCTCAGTAGTTCACTATTTACGTCCGGCGCAAACTTAGCCAAAATCCTTTTCGCCGAACCAAAGTTTTTCTTAGTCCAGTGCCAAAACTTCCTCCCTAACCGAGTGTTTCGCTTTCACGTTGGACCAATTTCAGTTTTCCCTTTGTTTAGTCCAGCGCAGTTGTAATTCACTCTGTTAAATCTTTTCTTGTTCATGACGGACCAAATATTCACTCTCATATACTTTAGTCCGTAGTGAAAATTCCTTACAGAAAACTTGCAATCGAGCCTTTTCCATCTACGACGGACCAAATTATTTAGTCCGGCTCACGCTCAAAAGTCTTAGTTTTATGCCAGACCAAATTTTGCCTTCTATTCCTTAACTCCGTGGTAAAATATTTCTTATTCAAAACAAGCCGAGATTTTTCCATTCACGCCAGACCAAACTTCGCCTTCAAAATTTTTAGTCCAGCGCTAAAGGGAATCTCTTAGTTGAACTAATTCTTTGTCAAAAAGTCCATAGCTGCTGATTCCTGTGAAACTCATCTATGGCGGACCAAATTTTTTGGTCCGGCGCACATGTTGAACTTTCATTTTTTCGCCGGACCAAAATCATCCAAATCTCCCATGTACGATGGACCAAATTTTTTGGTCCGGTGTAAATGCTCAAAATTGGTTCGTGGTATATAGGATCAGTATCGCTAGGTCTTTTGCCTAGTCCGTTGTAATGTGTTTTTGTCAAATTTTGACAGTCTGACACATCCAACGGTCACTGTGGTAGGTACAACGGCTATTTTCTATCCAAATGCCTATATAAGCATTTCCTGAGCCATCTACTATAGAACTTTTTGATTTCCTTGACATCTTTGCAAACTTAGAGCTTTCATTCCATCAAAGGAGACTGTGCTTCATCTTCAAACCCAAAATCATAACACTTTCAAGTGTTTTAGCTCCAAGCTGTTCTAGGAGTGTTGTGCGTTGTGAACCAAGAGACAGGACTTGGGCCAAGTCTATTACTCTTGGGTCTTTGTGATCTTAGATGGCTTGGAGGCAGTGAAGGTACGACCTGTCCAAAGCGTTTGTGGAAGGCCACCTTATTTGTGAAAGGTTTAAAACTCACCTCACCGGAGTGGTGAAAGAGTTGCTATAGTGGAGACCCAAAGCTGTTGCGACTAGCTTGTGGGGGAGCTATACTTCAACGAGAAGTGCTCCAACGTGGAGTAGGAGTCAGGCTCTGAACCATGGGATAAAATACTTGTGTCTCCTGTTTACTTTCTTGCATTATCCTTGTGTCATTACCTTTCTGATATTCTGCTTATTTCATTCTCTCGTATTGCTTATGTTATTCTAAATGTTGAAGCTTGGTAGTTGCATTAAATCTAAATAATTAAAATTTAAAAAGTTACCTATTCACCCCCCTCTAGGCAAATTGTTCCTTCAAGTGGTATCAGAGTAAGGTTTTACCATATAAAGCTTAACTAGCTTAGTAAATGGCCAAGGGAAATGGATCTGCAACTGTTAGTGTAGGAAGAGTACCAATTTTTGATGGTATAAATTATGCTTACTGGAAAATTAGAATGAGATGCTATTTAGAGACTGTCGGGTATGATGTGTAGAGGGTCACAGAGAAACCTCTACCTCTATGTATCTTGGGCGAAGGCCAGACTGTGTATGGTGAACCCACCCTTGGTGAAATTCAAAATATGCAGTATGATGCTCAAGCTCGAAATGCTATATTTTCTTGTCTTAGTATAGAAATTTTTGAGAGTCAGTAATCTCACCTCTGCTTATGACATTTGCACAACCTTGCAAGAAATTCATAGGGAACTTCAGATGTAAAAGAAGAAAAATACTTTATCATTAGAGAAAATTTTGATCAATTTAAAATGCGCCCTCATGAAAATGCTAATGACATGTTTTCTAGACTTAATCCAATTGTTCATGAGCTTAAAGGCCTAGGAACTAAAATTTCTGATGTTGAGGTGTGCAGGAAAATGATAAGAGTGTTGTCTCGAGCCTATCATAGCTTGATCACCTATTTGTCCAACAGTGGTGATCTCAAGTGACTCACACCAACTGAGTTGTTGGGAAAAATTTCAGCTCATGAGCTCACTTTGGCTAAAGAGGATGCTCCAAAGAAGAAGTCTATTGCTCTCAAGGCCAAGGAGAAAATGCTAGACTCTTCCAAAGATGAAGATGGAAAAGAGTCAAGTGATGATGAAAATGAGGACGTAAAACAATTGGCCTTACTCATTAGAAGAGCTAACAAACTCATGAGAAGAGTCAACTCCAGAGACAAAGGAAGGTCTAATTCTTACTCAAAGAAAAATCCATTTGCTAATGTCATCTGCTTTGAGTGTAATGAAAAGGGACACATAGCTGCTCTGTGTCCAAACAAAATCAAGAAGAAGAGCAAGTACAGAGACAAAGATGATGAAGATGAGGAGAAAGCTCATAACAAGTCCAAGAAAAAGCATTTTAAGAAAGGCTATTCCAAGAGATTCTCAAAGAAAGGAAAAGGAGAAACTCATATAGGGAAGTGGATTACTGACGAAGAAAACCCAAGTGAAGAATCTTCCTCGGATGAAGAAGATACAAGAACAAAAGGGCTAGCCGGGCTTGGATTGGACGAGTCTACTCCACCTCCACCTTCATTTCCTCTGTGTCTAATGGCAAAAACTGATGAGGACAAGGTAGGTGACTCTCCTTCTTATGATGAGCTAGTGGAGATAATAGAAGAGCTAAATAACGCTTTGCATGCCAAAACAAATTCAACAAAAGCTCTTAAGAAAACTATTGTTGGCTTAAATATTGACCAAAAATTGTTGCAAGAAAAGCATGATGAACTTGCTGTAAAACATGAAAAACTCGTGCAGTTGCATAATGACTTAATGGCTAGTAATGCTTCTCTTATTATGAATCATGAGGATCTGCTAAATAAACATTGTGAGCTTGAAATTAATAATGAATTAACTGCTAGAAAATCAAACATTATATCTTCATGTGATATATCTATTTCTTGTGATTTGTTAAATGAGGCAAATGGTGCCTCGAGTTCATCTAGTGCCTGCAATGAAAACTGCAAAAATACTTCCTATGCTAGGGAACTTATGATCAAAAATGAAAAATTAAGATCTAAAGTGGCAAAGTTTGATAAGGGATTAAAAAAATATTTTCTTGGCAGTGCTACCCTTGACAAAATCCTAGTTGAATAGAGGGTCAACTTAGGCGAGAAAGGGTTTAGGGTATAAGCCTCTGACCTTGCCTAAGAAAAATGGATTGATCAAATTTAACCAGATTTTTGTTGAGAAAGGCACACATTGCTATTATTGTCATAAATTAAATCATGAATCAAAAAATTGCCATCTTGAAAATATCACTCATGCTAAAACAAAAAGGGGTTGTATGGCAGATGCACATTATATGTTGTTTAAGGATTTTAGAGGAAAAATGAATGTGAAATATGTTGGTCCCTCAAATCTTGATAAGAGACTTAGAGCTGTGTGGGTACCTAAGGCCCTGTTTGGGAGAGCTCCAGATCCCAGCTCCAGCTCAGAGCTGAAACTTATAGGCTAAAATAAAGTGAATTAAGTTTATATTTTTAGTCTAAAATGTAAACAAGATGATTTACCTAAACACTCTTAATGTACCTGACTCCGGCTCCACAAATTTACGGAGCTAGAAATACCTGCTCCACCAACTCCACAGATTTTGGTGGAGCTGGAGCTGTCCCAAACACCCCTAAATCATTACTTTTAAATCCTTTTGGCCCAAAGATTGTTGAAACTAACTCCAAAGGACCCAAAAGTATTTGGGTACCTAAAATCAAGAAATGAACTTATCTTTTTAGGTGAACTATAAAAGTGGAGGCCGGCATTGGGTTATAGACAGTGGTTGCACGCAACACATGACTGGGACCTCAAAAATGTTCACCTCAATTGAAGGAGAAAATGACCCCAATCACCAGATCACTTTAGGAGATAATAGCAAACGAAAGGTAAAAAGTCTTGGTAAGATTGCTATACCTCCTTTTTGTGTGGCTGCCATTTTTCCTTGCCTTGGCTGATATTTCTTGTTCCCCATCCTGTCGACTCCCCCTGCCTTCTCTCCTGGCCGAGCACTCCCGGCTGAGCTCCTCCCTGCCCAGCTCCTGCCGCCCCTGCCGAAATGCTGCCCAGCTCCTGCCGCCCCTGTCGAAGCGCTGCCGAGATCCTGCCAAGGCTGCCGATTCCCTGCCGAGCGCCACTCCAGGCCGGCGCTCCCCTGCTGATTCCCTGCCCGAGCCCTGCCAAGTCTTGCCCCGCCCTGCCGAGTCCCTGCCGGTGGCGCTGCCCTGGCCCCTGCTGTGCGTCGCCTCCCCTCCTGGCTTCGGCTCCCTTCTCCTCTCCCCATCTTTGGGCAATGGCCAGTAGAAGCGGCGGTGGCAGCAACAACAAAGAGGTTGAGAGTAGCGTCCAGGCAAAGCCAGAAGGCGGCCGGGAGCAGCGATGGCGTTCGGCAGCAGCTCCACCAGCAGCAATGCCCTCTCCTCTTGCTTCTTGTGGTGAGAACTCAAACAAATTGAAATTGTGGTGTTGGTTTCTAGTATGCATGCCAAGTGTTTGAGGAAATGCTTAGCTAGGTTTCCATGAGAATGAAGTGATGGTCTCGTTTCTCCCTAATTTGTTTTGATAGTGAGTATGATTGTGGTCTGTCTTTTGATATGGAATTGCTGCATGTATTTTTGCA
The DNA here is from genome assembly GCA_036346375.1 of Guadua angustifolia. NCBI lineage: Eukaryota > Viridiplantae > Streptophyta > Magnoliopsida > Poales > Poaceae > Guadua > Guadua angustifolia. The sequence continues at coordinate 21,863 of JAYEVE010000723.1, forward strand.
AAGAAGTTTTTATGTGAGCTCAACATTTTACATTTGAATATCTCATTTTCACATGTACTGTTATGTTACACTTCTCTGTATGTTTGTTTCGCATGTACTCTTTTTGATGAATGGTTGTCTGATGAAACTCCAAACTCCGGTGTCTGCTGAAGGAGAAAAATACTTCTTGAGCATTATATTTAGATATAATTGTTTATTTAGTATTGCTATAACTAATGGCATAGAAGATTTCTAGGCATACCACTCAACCAGTACCTGGTACTTGCAAAGTACTAAAGCATGATACATATGTAAAAGTACTTGGTTTACACTGATGGAAGTAATTTTGAGCATTCAAATTAATTATTGCAGTTAAGGGCATGAATTAACTATGTAATTGATAAATACGAAAGAGGTTGAGAAAAAAAGATCAAACTCTTTGGCTTGAAAGTGATCTATCTGAAATTTAGACCCCCAAACTATTCAGTTCTTGACTATTCCATTATTCCTTATAGTGGACATTTCCAATTCCAGTTTCTGAACCCTAGTATTATATCTTCAGAAATATCAAGGAGCTAGCTCATGAAATGTTTCAATTAGAGTCTTTTCAAATTGATGACTATGATTTTTAATTGAATTTATGCAAAAGAGTTGTATTCTTTTGTCGCGTGTTTCGAGTGTGCATAAAGTTGAGTTGGATGATTATTGTTTAATTGTAGAGAAGGTTCTATCGGGAGTGGCCTCAACCGTATGCCACTCCATTCTTCGACGGTAAAAGGCAAGTGCATTCCCTAGATCGTGGCTAGGAAGATTTATTTGATTGTTTGCTTTTAGCGTAGTTAATTGCCGATGAACACGCAAGAGAAATTGCTTATGATGATTAAAAGGTAAGGGAATGGGTGCAAGTACATCGTGTTGTTGAGCGTGGTTGCGTGTTCATAAGTGATGCTCCTTAATTTAACTGTTGCCCTGCTAATTAGATGAACTCTAATTGAAAATGGGCTTTTAGTAAGGTTGATTATAGTAAGTATATTGTTCGAGTGAGTTAAGAATTACTTACTGCCATTTGATTATGAACATACTATTGTATATTAGTTTAATTTATTAATGGTTATGCATAAGATCCCAAATTGAGAGAGCTTTTAGTGTGTTCTCATATTAATAAGGTTTAAATGATTAAGTCATTTCTAGAGTTAGTATATTTGAGAAATTTCTTTGTGCTATTAATTTATGCGATATGTTGCCCTAGTTTTATTCATGAGTTTGATTAGGCTAGTACGAATGATCCTGTATGTATATGAGGAGGGTGGATGAAAGTTAGCAAATGGAAAGTGAGTATTAATTTGCAAGTGTATTGTGGCGAACATGGCTCAGTGGCCTTATGATTGAATTGCATGACAGAAACACTGTAATGTGTTGCCATGTCGTATTGTTGAATCTGATTAGACGAGTATCGCTGGCAACTTATGACTGTGAGAATTAGCTAGGTTTATGTGGGTGGTTATGGCTATGTTGGTGAGTGGCAATGAATGAAGGGTTGCATTTCATTCTTGTAAATTGCATTGTGCATTCATTAAAGGAAGAGGCTACCCATTCTGATGCGGGCCTCTATGTTCACACGTAGTGAACACGAAAGTCCTACCTCACAGTCCCATTCATCGAGGTGAATGGGAGCGAGACAGTAAGAGTAGGCACCTTCCACGGGATGGAAGGGACGTGAGGGTGCACACCGACGGGTGGGCACTCTCAGCGATCTGACGTGCATCAAAGAGAGCATTCATGTTGTATTGCATTATAACGATGATTTTGAGTTAAATGGAAAGTTGTCGAGTTAGGATCGAGTCGTGGCCTCATCCAAAAAGATTAAAGAGATATGTGTAGGAATTTAGTAATGAAGTGAAACAGGTGAGCATGCATAATGCATTACATGATTGTAGGAGTGTGATGGATTATGCAGATTCTGTACTTTCATGTCTGTGTGATGGGTTATTCATATTATGTATTTTCATGTCTGTGTGATGGATTATGCAGATTCTGTATTTTCATGTCTGTGTAATGCATTATTCAGATTTTGTACTTTCATGTCTGTGTGATGGGTTATTCATATTCTGTATTTTCATGTCTGTGTGATGGGTTATTCATATTCTGTATTTTCATGTCTGTGCGATGGATTATATAGATTTTGTATTTTCATGTCTGGTTGCAAGATATGATTTATGTTTTCAAGTTGTATGTGATGCTTCATTGTCGTGGGGTTGTGAACCCCATCAAAGACGAGCATGGGGTTGGTTTTGAAGAATTAGTGGTGATACTTCTGTTTTATCTGCTTGCTGTACTTATGTAAGGATGGGTGTTATGCTCTTGAGTAGGACAATGCGATTGATTATGAATTTATTCATTGTTGTACTTTGCTGAGTCATCGACTCACGCTTGTTGTATGTATTGTTGCAGGTACCTTGAAACATGCATGCATGGATGGGGGTAGTAGCACAAATCACGTTGTGCATCATCACCTTTCCATCACGTCGATTTATAGTTCCGACCTTAAATAGCTCGCGAAGATTCTTGTAAAGGGTCATCTGCGATTATGTTTAATGAGTTCTTGTTCTGTAATAATTATGTGGTGGAGTTTATTAATTTCCATGGGATGTGTGATTGGTTAACTAAGGACCTGCTAGAATGATATCATAACTGCATATGTTTTCTGTCTGCTGAGTGGATGTCCCTATTTTTAGAGAGGTCATGCCGAAATTTTGTAAATTTCACCGGTTTAATTTTAAGCCGGTTTTAGGAGTTTAGAAGGTTGGTAGCATCCGTGTCGCGGTTGGTGTCGGGGTGTTACACCTGCCAAGTAAATTTTCAATTGAGCCTCAGGGGCTAGCTATTGGGGATTGGATAATTTCCATAAAGACTATCATCCCCCGACAGTCAATTTTCGGCCAACCATGCATGCCTTTGGATGATGTCCCCAAGGGGCACTCTCAGACGGTCCGTAGGTCCGTCTCAACCTTGCTCAAGCTCCTCCCTGAGCATGTGCCCCAGATCCCCGGGCATGCTTACTTGGAGGTTCACCGCGGTCGGTCAGAATCGAAGGAAGACCTCGGGCATGATTAAGAGGTCATGCTTGGCCCATAATGACGACGTGACAGTAATTGCGCTATGGTTTAAATCAACAGCGCCACGATCTAAGTCTATCATGTGCACGACATGATGTGGTGGGAATCAAGGATTCAGTTGCAGCCCCGGTTAGTGCAGTAATGGCGCATTACTCGGGTGTAGTTACGATCATCGCCTATAAAAACCCCTCCGGTAGATCAGTGTAGAGGAGCGATAGAGACTGAGAAAAGACATAGACTAAAATACTGATACTCTCGCGTGTACCTCTCTGTAAGAACTCAAGCAATAGCAAGATCACTAGACGTAGGATTATTATCTCCTTCGAGAGAGACCCGAACTAGTATAAAAATCTCTTGTCCATTGTCCTTTCGAGCATCGCATCTTGACAGCATTCTTTGGACGCAAATCCTTCAGGGAGGAAGGGGCTCTGGTTGATCTCTCAATCAACAAATAAGCTCGGCGGGGAACCTGTTTTCCAAACGTCGACAATAACATATCAACATATGGATCATATGATAAAAAGGAAACCAACTGTATCTCTCTTTTAATTCATCCACACCCATTCCCCCTGCTGGACCATTACCTAATTCTCTCTCTCTCTGAAAAATGTAACTTTAATTTTTGTAAACACATGATATGATTTGATTGCTTACTTAAAAATTATGTTTCCTCAATGCACGAGAGCACATAACTAATAGTTCTGTGAAGTTATATGATATAAGGGCTCTAGAATGCCAAAAACAATGGCATTTGATAGACTTGGACACAGAGGTGAAGACAGCGAAACATAAATCTCAGCACATATTAAATTTCGAGAAATCAACTAAACATACCTAAAAATTTTTCATGAAGTAATTACTTGACGAATAAAAAAAAGGCAAAGCCATTCTTTCTTCCCGGTCCATGTGGCCAGTCATGAGGGAAAAGAAAGGAAAGTCGAGTTCTTCACGCGATCTGGCTTGCTCGCATGACGGGAGGAGTTTTCACAACCTACGGCCATCGCCTTCACCAACCCGAACCAACACCGCCGGCGCAACCACCACCACCATCATTGAGGGCGACCGCGAGCTCCCACGGATCAGAGGCCGGCGGTGCCACCACTGGCTGTTCTTTCCTCTCCTCTGCACCCCCCCGCCCGAAGCGCGAGTGGCACTGGCGCCCACCACAGGTCGTGCCTCGTGCGTTGCCTCTCCTCCCAGCTGGACATGTCGCCCAGGCGAAGGCCGCCACCCATACTCGGGCTGGAGCAGATCATTAGAGACCGCGCCACTCCAGAAACCTCCGCCCGAGGATGCACTCAACTTGTTCGATGAATTGCTCAAGCAAACCAAGCCGACCTCGGTTTATGCCTACAACCAGCTCCTCAATGCCGTCAGTAGCGCCTCGGCCTCCTCCTCCGTCTTGAGATGGCCTGTGCTCGCCGTCTCCTATTCAACCGCATGGCCCGTGCCGACGCCAAGAAGGTGGCTCCCAACATATGTACCTACGGCATCCTCATCGGTTTATTCTTTGCTGTGTGGACCGCTTGGACCTTGGTTTCACCGCCTTGCCATATCATTAAGACAGATGGGGTGAACGCCATCGCCTTCAATAAACCGCTCAAGGGTCTCTGTGCCAAGAAGAGGGTGGGTGAGGCCATGGACATAGTACTCCGTAAAATGACCGAGCTCTTTGCATGCCCACTATCGCCTCCTACAACATTCTTCTCAAGGGGCTCTGCGATGAGAAGAGGAGCCAAGAAGCTTTCGAGCTGCTCCAAATGATGGTTGATGATGAAGGCAGCTGCCCAGATGTGGTGTCGTACACCATCTTGATCGATGGCTATTCTAAAGAGGGTGAGGTGGACAAGGCTAGCAATCTATTTCGTGAAATGAGGGATCGGGGGATTTCTCCGAATGTTGTGACTTACAACTCAATCATTGATGGCCTGTGCAAAGCTCAAGCAATGGATACGGCCGAGGAGGTCCTTCAACAGATGTTTGATAAAGATATTACACTGAATAAATATACATATGGTAGTCTTCTCCACGGATATTGCTCTTGAGGGACAGTGGAAAGAGGTCATCGAATTTTCATAAAATGTCCTGAAGGTCTTGAATGAGATGTTACTTATAACTTCATTGTTGGGCTATCTTTGCAAGAACGAAGATGTGCGAAGCTAGAAAGATATTTGATTTAATGGTTGCGAAGGGCCAAAACCGATGTTACTACCTATGGCATTCTGCTTCACGGGTACACTACCAAAACAGCTCTTGTTGAAGTGCAAGATCTCCTAGATTTGATGGTAGGAAATGGTATTCCACCTAACCATCATGTCTTCAACATACAGATATGGGCATACGCTAACGTGAAAATGGTTGATGATGCAATGCATATATTTAATAAAATCGCGGCGACGGATCGAGCCTTGATATAGTCACTATGGAGCGATAATAGATGCACTTTGCAAGACAGTAGTGGATGATGCTATTTCCACTTCAATCGGATGCACAATGAAGGATTAATTCGACAACTTTCTTTTAACACCCTTATTCATAGCTTTTGCATCTATGGCAATTGGGAGAAGGTTTGAGGAGTTAGTTTTGAAATGATGAATAGAGGCATTCATCCCAGCAGTGTTCTTCAACACAATAATGAGCAACCTTTGCAAAGAAGGAAGGCTTGTGGAGGCCCAAAATCTCTTTCACTTGATGGTGCATCTTTGGTGTGGAGCCTAATGTTGTTTCAGTATAATTCAGGTAATAGATGGACCTTTGCTTAGGCGGCAAGGCGGATGAAGCGACAAAGTTGTTGACGATATGGTCTCAATTGGCTTGAAACCTAATGTGGTTACCTATAGCACTTTGCTTGATGGCTACTGTAAAAATGGTAGGACAGATGATGCATTAGCTCTTTTCAGAGAAATGATGAGCAAGGGAATTAAGTGTGATGTTGTTACATACATCACTATACTTCATGGCTGATTTCAGACTGGAAGAACTGCTGATGCAAAGGAACTCTATCTCAAGATGGTCAAGAGTGGAATACCGTTGGATATTATCACTTACAAAATAATTCTAGAAGGACTATGTAAAAATAATTCAGTTGGTGAGGCACTCAGAACTTTTCAGAAGCTATGTTCGATTGGTTTTCAGCTTGATACTTCGACTTTCAATATTATGATTGATGCCTTGCTTAAACATGGCAGAAAGGATGAAGCCATGGATTTGTTTGATGCTATCTCGACCAATGGTTTAGTGCCTGATGTTGTGACCTACACGTTGATGATAGAAAATCTCATAGAAGAAGGATTGGTAGAAGCATCTAATGATCTGTTTTTAGCCATGGAGAAGAGTGGATGTGCTCCAGATCGCCAGTATGCTTAATGCTATAGTAAGGAAGTTCTCGCAGAGAGGTGACACAAGTAGGGCTAGCGCTTACCTCTCCAAAATTGATGAAAACAACTTCACCCTTGAAGCTTCTAACGCTTCCTTACTAATATCAGTTTTCTCAAAGCGGAATATCAAGCAACATGCAAAGGCACTCCTGAAAAATACCATTTTATCATGGATACAATGTCGAGCTCGAAGAAATCCGAATGGCGGAGTTTGAAGAACATCGAGAATGGGTGGAGGGTTCAGATTACTTTTTCTTCCTTTCGGTGAGATCGGGCGGCTAGGGCGGTTTATGAGGATCCAAGGGCTCTTATTTGATAATGAAGTTTCTGTAGAATCTAAGGGCTGATAATGTAATCGGTAATTAGCTATTGCTGGTAATAGTAATTATCATGACTATGTAATGCTCTTTTACCTGGCTGTAACTCGGTGAAGACTATAAAAGCGATAGGTTGTAACAGGATCGGGCATGGATTAATCGAGAAGTTTCTCGTGCTCTTACTTTCCCCATTTCTTATTGCATCTTTCCTTAATCCATTTTCTATTTCTTCTATATTTTTGCTTTCGATTGTTGTTGCTGCGATTCGGTGTTTCAGTTGGATTCCTCGAGGGTTCGACATACAAGCAATTTCGACTTGTCTCCCAGCAATGGTTTTGTGGCTGATAAGAGCAGCCTGGAGTGTTACTTAATTAAATGTCTGGGCATATTCTCCTTACAGAGTGTGTAAGTATCCTCATATCATTTTCCTCATCATTTTTTTGGATGGTTAGCTTACTTTATTATAATAATATCACAACCTTTTTCTTATGTTGTGTAACAATAAAATCTTATAGTCTTGATATCCCAATGGGCTGAAGAAGGTCAGATGACCAAATGCAAGGAGTGTTATATCACAAAAATGTACCTTGGAACATTATGACTTTGCTATGGAAATTTAGATGCGAATTAATGTTCTCTGATTGTAATCACAAATTAACAAATCATGACTTCTTTGTCATCTTTTCAGGTGAATCACGAATGTGTCTATTACTGTAGGTTTCTATTTTTTTCTCATTTTTCCTTGCTAATATCCACTTGGCTATATGTGTTTTGCTGGTATTTGGTTTGTTTTGAAAGCTGTCAGCAATTATCCACAAATTAATTAATTTTTTTATCTGTCCTGCATACTCCAAGTAAGCCCTTTTCTTCAAAAACTAAATGTAAGCCAGACTCCCAGATGTAATTGAGCCTTTCTTTTTTAGTCAAATATACTATGATACTATTGGTTGTGTATGGCATACACCAAAGAACTTCATTTTCTGTCAAACTTTATTCTGTTGAACTTTTGGATATTGAATTTCTGTTGATATGTCGACCTTTAAAATGGCATTCCTTGAATAATTTTTTGATTTACTCCAGACGTTTATTTCCTTTTGTGGTAAACTGATAACAACTCTTGGAAGGGGAGTAATTCATCTATGGGAATGTTAAGCGGAATGTGCTCACTGATCAACATATAATTAACTGGGTTTGTTTATTTTGAGTATGGTCTCTAGTGGCTTTCATTTTCCTCTTTATCTGTTATGGACTTGTGGGCAAAACATACATTGTTGCAGTGTTCTTTACCGGTCAAAATGTCTGTTATGAAATGAGAGTGATATAGTGATTGTTTGCGTGAACATTTCTCTTTTGTGTTAATTTGGTAAGTAATTGTGTTGTCTTCTTTTTTATGGACTTGGGCAACATTTATGGTAGTGAATATTTAGGTATGCATTATCTGTCATGGTTTCCTGGACAAAGAAGTATTGATGCAATGATGCACAATGAATGCCAGAAAGTTTTTTGAGTAGTCAGAGTTGAATAGAAACTGTTTTCGCAAACATTTTATCTAAAGTGCAGATATCTTTTCAGGTTGATTCAACGGTAGCACGATCATGGTTCCCACTTAAGCTAGGCCAAGCCATTGATGTTGCCGGTGATATTGGTGGTGACCTTCTGGTGTTTCAGTGGAACATGGAGAGCCCATGGGAGCGCCTACTTCACCACCTTTATCTCCTGATGCCCCATCTGTCTCCGCCGGGTTTTGTGCCCACAAGCTCTGATGTTGCAGAGGTACATACCTATGTATCACTGATACACGATACTGGTACGATAATACCGGTACGGAGAAATGGCAAGTATATATGTATTAAAATTAAAAAATGTACATAGGCCAACAATTAGGTGATTTACGCCGCCGGGAGCTAAATGTTATGTGAGAGTTCATGTTGCACGACGAGGAGAAGGGGGCTATGAGGGGGAGAGAGATTTTTAGGGTTATGATTGATGGACTAGAATAGGTTTTTTTTTGTTTGGGCTTTGTGTTATAGGCTTGAAGGCATTGAGGAGGATTGTGGAGTATCGAAGAAGGATCGGGACTTTTTTAATTAATTTTTTTATATTAAATTTCATCGATTTTTGTAGATTCAGGATCAGGGAGGATCACGGAGGATCGTGATTTCTGATAAGTATCTGATAACGGTACGGCACTGTGAGACCCCAGATTTACCATCCGGAACCTCCTGTGCATTTCTGTACTAGTCCCAGATCAGTAGCTAGTACACACAGTCGAAACAGTGGTAAATCAATGACCACATCAGGATTAAATATTGAAGTAATAAATAACATCAAATAAGAACAATAACCTTATGGTCGAGATTTACCAAAACCGCCTTAACAGGTTGAACAACTTGAATAACTGCAGCGGAAGACAAAAACTCCAAGTAATGACCCAACCATATGCCCACAGGCAATCGAGTGGGGAGTGCGTCCTAGTCCAGGTGATCTTCGATAGCTTCAACCTTCTGAGAAATGATTTGAGTATAGCATGTGAGTACATAAAGTACTCCGCAAGTCTTGGTAAAAATGCATGATGAAGGCTATATCAAAGAAGGCTTAATATGGTTCTTTTGCATAAAGCCACATTTTCAACAAACTTTACTTGTAATAAATTTTTGTAAAGCAGATTTATCAAATATTTGTATCTATTGAAATAATTATATCCCTAGTGAAGGTTCTAGCCACCAATCACTAGTATACATGCTCTATCCGTCACATTTAAAAAGATTAAGGTAAACCAACTCATGACTCTATCTGTCATGTTCAAAACAAGTTCCATCTACCTGACTGGCTCTAGCCCGCCAGAGGCACATCCGAGAGTTCTAACCTCTCCCAAATCCCAAAGTTCAATTTCGAAAACAAAACCATAAGACTACCAATATGCAAAGCATTCTTTGCCCGCCCTTGACCGTAGGCACAGCTATTCAAATAGTTTTAACTCTGCAGAGGTTGTACACTTTACGCACAAGACATGATATTCTCTTGATGCCAAGCTATTAACACACTTCCTTAGGTGTGCCGACAGAGATATCATGACAAGGCCTTTACAATGTATACGCCTAACCCAACTCACCCGCTGAGGTTTCACCGCTATTAGGGTTCTATCTGTCCAGTATAGAAGCCCCCTCTTGCGCCGTGTGGGAAAATACGACTTGCCTCTATCTGGCACCCACATTCCACCATCTGGTGAGTCTAAGTTAGGTTTCTACAAATTATTCAGCCAGGTCAGAGCCCATTTAACATGTGGTTGTACTGTTGTGCTAAGAATGGACAATCATAAGAGTCGGTCCTTAATTTGACTAGGGCGGCTTCCACAAACCAAGACTAGTGCTCTGACTGCACCCGCCCGACAAACCATTCCACCCCAATCTAAACCATTTTCCTTTTTATTTTTATTTTACAAACAAATGGCAATACCTTTTGCCTATATTTTCCAACACAAGTTGCAAGGGTTTATAAAGAATCCCCACCCATAGGTGTATACTGACCGTTTGCAAGCATAAGCATTTCTACCGAACTACTCTATTCCACCAATAGTTATTTAATAAACTTCAATTCTCAGTGTTGATAAAAATTATTATAATCAATTATGTAGTCTCTTAAAATCATGAAGTCACCAAGATCTCACATTATTATCATGGCACTTGCATAATCCAACCCAATATGATATTCCAACAAGTGGAGTTTATATCAAGAGTAATCATAACTCCAAAATCATATTAAGCTACAGTTATCACTGAATATGAAATATCTTCCTAGAACTATAAATTACATTATTGATTTATCCATCATTCTTGTATCGATCAATCTTATCATTCACTTAATCCACGAAAAATACTTCGCAATATCATTCGCTAAATCCACCAATAATACTTCGCAATACTATTCACTAAATCCACCAAGAATACTTCGCAATATCATTCACTAAATCCACCAAGAATACTTCGCAATATCATCTACATTAATTCACTGAATATGATTCTCAACATTATCTATTTAACCCATAAGTATGATTCTCACTATTATCCATTAAGTGCACCGAGAATACTTCATAATATTAATTACTAAACCACCCAAATATTACTCTCAAAATCATCTACTTTAATCCATTGACAATGGTAGTTCCTATGATCATAACCAATTAATCTTAACCAATCACGCATATTCCATATTAATCAACCAATTCACATATGATTATCACCATCCATATTCCAACCATTATTTATTTTCTTAATCGGCTCCTCAATAACAACTTCCCACAAACGTTAACAATCCAACTTTACAATATTTCAATCATCAACATTCCTTGATCACTATAATAATTATTAATCCCCATCAACACTAATATTTATGTAATCTCTAATAAAAACTGGGTTCTATCTCCAATTTCCATTCTAATCAAAGATTATTTAATCAAGAATAATTACTATGGTGGAATACTTATTCTAAGGCGACAAAGATTCATGGATACAATATCAAGGAGGTATAAATAACAGGTATAGCTAACAGTCTAACGTTAACATCAGTCTTTTATGTAAATAGCAATGCATGTTTAAAGAAACAGTTACAAAAGCATTTACAAAACTGGGTACAAAATACGTCAAGGAAGACTTGCCTTCATCGACGAGGTGCGCTGCGTTACTCTGAGAGTCTTCTCCTTCGTTGGCGACTACGGCAGCTTCTTCGACTATGCGCAAAACGGAGCGACACAAAAGAATAAAATAAATTTTAACAGCACCAAAAATTATAATAAAAATACTGGCCGATAGAGAATGAATTTAGATGAATTTAGGAATTGGAATCACTCTAATCGGAGTTCGGATGATGCAGAAACAAATGTTTGAATTCTCAAAATCCTGAAAATTGGAAAACCGGGGAATATTCTTTGGAATCTTTTCTTTTCCAGCATTTCCTGATTTTTCCTTGAGTCTCTTACAGGCTGGCCCCACTTGTCATTGAGTAGTGCTCCTTCTCCAACTGTTCTGTACATAGAAATGCAAAGAACAGAGAAGAAGCTAGAGAGCAGCGCTGCCATGGAATCAATGGAGGAGAGGCCAAGGGAGAGAGAGGGAAGGAACTCCGGCTGGGCGGTGGCGGAGGGACGGCATCGGCGGTTGGCGGCGGCAAGCAATCGAAGCGCAAAGCGCAGAGGCGAGCACGGGAGGCGCGCATGGGAGTGGCAGCGGTGGGGCTCGGGCGGCGCAACCGAGGGCGGCACGGAGGAGGCAAAGGCGGCACGAAGGCCGGAGCACATCGGCCCGGGCGGCGCAGGCACGGCAAGCCACTACGACAATAAAACCGGCGACCAAAAACGAGCTGTCGGCATGACATTCAAACTCACCCGAAAACGCAAAATTTCTCGAAACTAAGTTGAGCACGGTGTAGCTAGCATCAAGGGGAGTCTACGGGTGCAAGGAATTGAATTAGTTCGTACCCAATCGGAAGAAATCGACGACGAACAAAGCGACGGTCGACGACGAACAAACTCAAAATCCGGAGTCAAACTGCAACAAAAACCAAATTCGATTGAATGGTTGTGTTCCTGGAAGCAAGAGGCACAAAGTGACATGGTTGGTTTGTCAAGAAACTCACCGGAGCAAGAGATGGCTCGCCGGTGTCTTTGGAGGACGTCGGACGTACGGTTTTCTTGAGTTTTGGGATGGGAAGCTGTACTGGATCTGCAGGACAAGGTGAGCACGGGGTAGAGGACGTCGATACGCACGTTTGAGAAGTGGAAGCTCATCGTTTCGTTGAGAAACGGCCGAGTTATTGAAGTTTTAGTGCGAAACGGTTTCTAGTCAATTAATCAAATTCTGGTAGGTTAAAAGATGAATGGTCATAGAAAATGGGTTCTCTTCATCTCCCTCTTCGCAACGGATCCAACCATGCATGATTTGGTGGAGGAACTGAGGAGTTATGATGGTTTGAATTTGAAAAGCCATGGAAGGAACAACATACGTGCTCTCTGGAAGTGGCTGGCTAGAGGTGGAAGAAGATGAACGGTATTTGCCACGTGTCGACTTCTCGTTGGTTGGAAGAAATGAAGGAACAAAAGCACGAGGAATAAAATAACAACAATGATATAAAAATCTTGGAAAAATTCCTAATAATATTAGAGATTATTTGGAACCCAATAAAATTAGTTTCACAAATTTTGATAAATTTTGGAATTTAGATTATTCCGGAACGAATATACTGATTTTGATGAAAGACTGCGAGAGATAAAATACCAGAGAGATTCTAAAAATCTTGGAACAATTCCCAAAATTATTTTAGAATATTTGAAACATAATGCAATAGATTTTGAGATTTTTCGAGCATTTTGGAACTCAGGTAAAATTTCGAATAAGGACCGGAATTGAGAATTTTAACTTTGCGGACGATAAAAGATTGAACTCCAATTTCGGATGGATAAGGATGCTAGGTTAATTATAACACCGAAGAAAAACCAAATTTTGAAATTAATTAATTTTAAGTTAGCTTTTAGCAGAAACCCGAAATTGGGGATGTTACAAACCTTCGTGAAAGATGGATGATTCGTAGCAGCATGCTGAATTTCATTGATCTATGATCAGGGAGGATTGGGGTATCCGATAAATATCTGATACGGGATCGGTGATTCATAGCAACGTACTCCTCCACCTGCTCCAGTTTGCATAAAGAACACCCTCCTGTAACAGTTGCACTACTAGAGAACAATACATCACTGCCGGCTCCAAAACGCCATCACTACCGATTATTGGAGCCGGCAGTGATTGGTCGGCAGTGATATTTGGGATTATCACTGCCGGCTCAGGAACCGGCAGTAATAAGAGCTATCACCGTCGGTTCTCTGTACAACCGGCAGTGATATTGGACTATCTCTGCCGGGTCACACCAAAATCCGGCAGTGATATATATATTCACTATTTAAATATCCATCTAGCATTTTTTAATTATTTAGAATATTTATTCAATTCATTTTGTTATGTAGCGCTATTAAATTAAATTAATATACATCAAACAAGCATATAATTGAATATAAGGATATATTTCTAAATAATTATGTATCTTGCAACTTTCATTATTGGAAAATCCATCTACCATTTTTCATTATTTAAATATTCAACTAGCAATTCTCACTATTTATAATTCATCTAGCAATATTTACTATTTAAAAATCCATATAACAATTTTTGCATTATTTAAAATAATTACAATTATGCATAGTTGTCCATCTAGCAATTTTCATTACTTAAAATCCACTACATCACTAAAATTGATAAGAATTATAATTTATTCAATAATTTAGCTAGATCTTAATTTGAACACTACCAACTTAAAATGTTCACACCATACAATCAGCAATTATCAACATCTAGAGCAATCTATAAAGTAAAATTTTACTACAAATATAACATAGATCAAGTCAAGAATTAACCTCGAAGAGAAATACGAGACAAATTTTAATACAATTCTTACGCAACAACTCGCCAAGGTAATAACTACTGAGCAAAATAGAGCTCCTCTTTATTCTGCTCGGTCGGAGAAGAAGTCGCCTCGAAGAGAAATACGAGACAAATTTTAATACAATTTTTCAGTAGCAACTCGCCAAGGTAATAACTACTGAGCACAACAGAGCTTCTCTTTGTTCTGCTCAGTCGGAGAAGAAGTCGTCTCAAAGAGAGATACGAGAAAAATATTAACACAATTTTTCAGTAGCACCTCGTCAAGAAAATAACAACCGAGCAAACAGAGCTCCTCTCTGTTCTGCTCAGCAGGGGAAGGCGTCGGTTTAGGCCAGCTATATAAATACCTTATCACTGCCGACTCTGCGTAGAACCGGCAGTGATAAGGTCAAATTACGCGGGAAAATTCGGATGCGCGGGAAAATACATATCACTGCCGGTTAAAGACTAAAATCGCCAGTAAAAGTTCTCATATCACTACCGGTTATAAATGGAACCGGCGGTGATATTTCAATACCGATTTTGGGTATAAACCGGCAGTGATAATCTGTTATCATTGCCGGTTGGTTAGCCAAACCGGCAGTGATACGTTTCCCGCGCAGTCGATCTTACGAACCGGCAGTAATATGTTATCACTGACGGCTCTAACCCAACCGGCAATGATATGGCGGCAAGGATTGTCTGTTGTGTAGTAGTGTTGTAGGAAGATATACCATCAGCCACCGCATTGCCTTGTGAATTCAGGCCAGAGAAGAGGTTAACGTTTTTTTTCATCTAATCGTATAACACATCAAGCTTTGCAAACTAATTGGGCTAAAATATTGCAATCTCAAGGACAAGGGATGATTGATCGTTTTCCATTGTAAAGATGAGAGATTAGGATTTGTCACCCAAAAGACATTTCTTGATAAAATGTTACTCCAAACTTGAATATAGCTATGTTTCGCCACTCCCACCGTACTCCTCCATTAGTTAATTTTTTTTTGCTTGAAATCACTTGGTAAATCACTTGCAGCTGGCAGCCCAACTTGATCCATCCTTTCTTCTCCACTCTGGTTGCCACGTGAGCTGAAGCTCCTAGCCTCCTACCGATCCAGCTCTCTGCCACCCACCCGGACATGTTGCAGGAGGCGTTCGCCAGGCGCCACCCATGCTCGGAGCTAGAGTGCGTAGATCATCTGGCACATTGTGAAATTGGGAAGTTTTTAACGATGGTGCACACTTTCACACGCAATTCTATGATATTAATGGTTTCAATCTAATATGTGCCACTGTAAATATGTCCCTTAAGTCTATAGAAAAAGCAAGCACTTCATTGTAAACATCCTCTCATAAAGTGATCACTTTCATATGCCTGTGGTTTTTGTCGTGCATATTGTAACAAAAAGTAAGTGATTCATAGAAGCTCGGGAAGATTTCATGCGATAGAGGATACACGTTCGTATGAGCTCACTTGAAGTCGAACCAACCGAACCGAAGCCTAGTGCTTATGTGGACGCCTTCGTGTGCCCAACCAAACACGCGAGATACACTGTCTAATGGCGTTATCAGGGCGTGGAGAGAGGGTTGGCATGGCTTTCTGCTTCTGATCCGTCCCTGCAGATAATCGCCACAGTGCTCGTATGGCAAACTGTGCATAGGAGCAGTTAGGACCAACTAGGCATAGTAGCGCAGCATGTCGCGCCGCTGTGAATAGGATCGATGACAGCGAGCAAATGTATCATCATATATTTATCATCAAAACGGTTAAAAAAAATAGCAAACCAACCAAAGACAGTTTTTGCAAAACGCAACACTTGAGACAAATACTGTGCAGAATACAAACATTATCAATGCATTACCTTATTTAAAAATTGATCTGGTTGTATAGGAAATCGTGAAATGGTGCTAGTCCATGAGAAAATGTAACTAATGGAATGATTTCGGTACTTCATCATGTCATAAATCCAGATACGATTCATGTATTTACACAATATTGAAACTACACGTTAGTGATCATTTCAAGAAAATGTCTGAATGGAGCTGGATAGAAGCAACACGCCATTTCTGCAGAAGTAGCCATTTTTTCTTACAAACAAGAACGTTATTATCTCACTACATTATTAATCCATTAAACTAAAATAGTTTCAAAAGCAATAGAAAATATTAGTCAAACTCTGCGAGCAAATTAAGGTCACCTGATAGACCTACCATGGTAATCTTCCTCTTATTAAAAAGATAAGGGTGTATGCTAGTGACTTCAAATCATCCCTCCTACTACCTGTACGACCTAAATGGGAATGGACAGCAGCATATCTAATTGTTCCCCCTGTCAAATGTAAAACGGAAATAGCTAAGTTAATAGGTGCCGCAATTTTGTACAGAAAGAAGCTAGTATAGTAGTATGCCCACAAGATCTAATCAACATGTGGATCAAACGATGTTTCTTTCCATTTGGATGTTGTATAGCTTCAACATTCACAGAACGACGTAAAAGGTTAGTGGGGCATAAAATACATCGGCATTCTATTAAGTGACCAATGCCTATTTAGTATGTGATTAGCTATCTATAGCCTAACCAGAAAGACTACCTAGATCATCAAACTCAAATCAAAGGTCTGCTACATAAAAGCGACCTTAAGAATGTTCGAAAAGTAAGAAGGGACCAACCAGTCCTCATGTATTCAGGAGGAGTAAATGCTAAATTTGTACTAAAACTTTTCCCATCCCAACCGTTCTTCATGATGCCAAAACATGGAAGTCTAAGGTTACAGTCCTGCAGCACGTGAAGAACAAAAAAATGTTACAAAACACACACACACACAACCGACCACACCTTCAAACAGAACTCTATAGGCATTAAGATCATGGTAGAGAGCACGCTCCTCAGTTGAGCGATGTTCTAAATCCTCAGCAAGATAGACAACAACCCTTAATCTCATGGGCCATTTCATTACTATTGGCTCCCCTGTGAAATGCATACAATAATGGGAAAATGTTAATTCATTAATCGAGAGAATTCAGCACCTATATGTGTCACACCTGAGACTTGATCCGATCCATTCTTTCTTCTCCACTCTGGTTGCCACGTGAGCTGAAGCTCCTAGCCTCCTGCCGATCCAGCTCTCTGCCACCCAGCCGGACATGTTGCAGGAGGCGTTCGCCGGGCGCCAACCATGCTCGGAGCTAGAGTGCGTAGATCATCTGGCACAGCGTGAAATTGGAAAGTTTTTAACGATGGTGCACACTTTCACTCGCAATTCTATAATATTAATGGTTTTAATCTAATATGTACCACTATAAATATGTCTCTTAAGTCCATAAAAAAAGCAAACACTTCATTGTAAACATCCTCTCATAGAGTGATCGTTTTCATATGCCCATGATTTTTTTTCCTAAAAGGGTTTTTCATGTAAAATTTCTATCTTTTGTTCCTTTGATTCTATATATTTGCCGTACATTTTGTAACAAAAGGTGATTCATAGTGGCTCTGGAAGATTTCATGCGATAGAGGATACATCTTCGTATGAGCTCACTTGAAGTCGAACCAACCGAACCGAAGCCTAGTGCTTGTGTGGACGCCTTCGTGGGCCCAACCAAACGCGCGAGACACACTGTCTAATTAATGGCGTCATCAGGGCGTGGAGAGAGGGTTGGCATGGCTTGTCGCTTCTGATCGGTCCCTGCTGATAATCGCCATAGTGCTCGTATGGCAGGAAAACTGTGCATGGGAGCAATTATGACCAACTAGGCATACTAGCTCGCCATGTCGCACCGCTGTGAATAGGATCAGTAACAATGAGCAGATGTATCATCGTATATTTATCATCAAAACAGTTAAAAAAATAGCAAACCTATCGTAGCCTGACCAGAAAGACAACCTAGATCATCAAACTCACATCAAAGGACTGCTATACAAAAGCGAGCTTAAGAATGTTGGAAAGGATATTCACCACTCATTTTGGCAGACTAGATTATAAAGGTGCAGATTAATCATATATAAATAGAGTTATATAACAAATATAATTTTATTTCAAACATTGGAAGTAGAGTGGTATATCAAAGATAATTATATCACAATATCTAGATGTGCAGCTGTAACATCCCAAAATTTTCAAAAATAGGAAAAGCAAAAATTAAAAATCTGAAAATAAAATTTTCATTTGAAACCAAGATTATTATTTCAAATATTATCGCCTTCTTCATTTTCTTGTATTTCAACCTAAAGGGGAAAGAACAAGTTGCTACATTAAAATTTTTGTCCAAAATAAACAAACTTTGAAAATTTGTGGAAATGTAATTTTATTTTGAATTCCCATCTTTTCTGTTTTTTTCTAACCTTATTGATTATTGTTAGATATTTGGCATTAAAGAAAAATCAAGTAATGAAATTAGTAAAAGAGTAAAGGTAAAAAGATGAAAGTAAAAAGCTAGAAAAAATGCCATTAAACTTTGATGAGTCTCCATTACATCTTTTCAGCTGTCCAAAGATTTTTAATGAATTTGATAATGAAATGATTTATGAAGTGACATGTTTTGACTTCAAAACTGTGGCATGTTAAAATTTTACAAAATTAGTCAAAGCTTATCTCTAGCTAAAACTTTTTACCACTCTACCACATAACAATATTAACCCCTAGTAAAAATATGAAAAAGTAATCAGTATATTTAGTGCCTTTTAAAATAATTTTTTTAATAATTACACTTAGACTTTTTATTTTAAAATTTTTTCGGTAATTTATGTGGGCCATATTACGTCAAAATAATTTAACACACCCACCTCAGGAAAATTTGGGTCCAACTCATCGATGAGGTTCACCTGCCAAACGCCAGCTCAGCTAAATATATTAGGAAAAAACGTAATTGAGAACTAACGAAAATGGCCACAAGTTTATTAGAGGGTCATGAAAGTAATTTACGTGTTTGGAGAGCTAAGTGGCACGACCGCGAAGTTTAGCAAGCTGCAGTGCAATTCGCTATTTTAAATACAGTGATTTCAGAGAACTTTTATATCAGATGATACGTGGGGTCATCTAAAACGGCAGTAACACAGAGGATGGTTTTTCAGACTTCACCACTTGTATCTATCTATATGCTGCTTGTTTTCTAGCGTTGAGATGTTAAATACATTTAATTTGCTTCGCTAGAACTTGCATATATTGGTTTTAATTACCAGGGACATGCAAACGCTTGTTCCAGAATTATGTTTATTCTAACCCACCCAATTAGAAAGTCGAACGATTGGAGTTCTTTCCGCTACTGATCTCAAGAAGCATGACGCCAAAGCTACACGCCAATTAACCGAGAAATACGTGGTATAGTAAGATAGCAATTAACCTTCTTCACAAGAATAAACGCCCGCAAATATTACAGGGCACCATATGCCATAATATATTTCGAAGCATGTGATGCAATCTTTACATACACTCATCCGCAGATCGAGGTAATAACATTGGAGAGGTGATAAAATCACTAATCTTTGGAGTCCAGTCACCATCTTCGGTATTACATGATCTGTATGGACGAAGCCTAGGCGTGTAGAGAAGTGCACCCTGGGCATTGATTGGGTAAATCCCTTCAACTTCCGCCATGGCAGCACCAAATCTGTATATATATAGAAAATGGTTCTATACTCCTGGGAGTACGTACTCCCACTTTCAATATACCGCTTAAATGATATTATTATACCTCTTTATCCTTTTGAGTATACTCTAACACTGATTATAAGATACTCCAAAGTGAGTTCCACAAAAATTTTCATCAAAGTCCACCTTTTATAGCATAATTTGTTTATATATTCTTTTTACATATGTAAAAGTGTATATAGCAAAAAAATATAGGGCTCCAATGATTTTTTTCAACCATGTCACATTGGATTATCTTAGAATCATTATTGGAGTATATCGAAAATAATAAAGAAGTATAATACTTTCATTTAAGTGGTATATTGAATGTGGGAGTATGTACTCCCGAGAGTACGGAAAAGGCTTCCATATATATATATATATATATATATATATATATATATATTGCGAAATCATGTACTGAAAAATTGGTTGTGTAATGAAATTGGTATTACAAAGTGATTTTGGTTATGGCATGCATGTGTGGTGCTTGTGCATATGTTGTTTCAATTGATTAATTGATATGATGTGTTAGCATGTTAATGATTTTGTTTGATGCAATGTGCTCGTGTGAGTGGTTGCATGGATTAACCTTGAGTTAAGTCGTGGACTTGTGTTCGGAATTGTTTCTTGTTTATTTATGTGCAGATGTTGCTCGAGGGCGAACGTGGTCGATGACGGGACCGGAACTAGGTTCATGGAGGAATTGAGATTCGAGACTAGATTCAGGGAGGAATCGAGGTCTTGGTAGTCAAGAAGGTCATGCGGGACGTTCGAGCTAGAGAACATGCACATGGAGACTGGTTAGTCACGTGAGTACGGCATGTGGGTTGTACACGCGTGCAAGAGTTGTATTCGGCCATGTTTGGGTCAGGCTGAGATGTATACGAACTCTTTCCATGTTGGAAGTGGAGTTGTATTCAATCTTTTTAGGATTACTCTGTATAAATAGGGAGAGGTGTCTTCTGTTTATGTGAGCGTCCAAGTATTAGGATTTGTACTCTTTTGTTTTGGAGTACTGTAACCAGATCAGAAAAAGAAATAGAAAATCTTACTTGCGTGAGTTCTTTGCATTTGAGTCGTTTGGTGGCTGGGTTTTCTTGCATCGGCTATTTTCCGGCGGCTCTGCAAGTGAAAAAGCTTGCGTTTTATGCATGGAGGGCTAAAAGAAAAAGGCAGAAGTGCAGGACGGTGAGGATGTTCCAGCACACACTACTACTGGATAGAGCACCACAACCGGCCTATTAGAAGTGGTTTGGTGCGAACCCGTTGTGATGTTCGCACCAGAAGCGGTTCGTAGGCAACGGTCCGGAGAGGGCTTTTAGAAGCGGTTTGAGACACGAACCGCTTCTGAATGTTGAGTTCTAGAAGCGGTTCTTGTCTCAAACCGCTTCTGATTTAAGTGCCAATGGGTCCCTCTATTTAAGTGCCAATGGGTACCTCTAATTATGGTTTCATAGAAGAGATATGGGAGCTTGACTAAGGACCTTTGAAAGTCCCTCTATTTAAGTGCTAATGGGTCAAACTGACTTCAAGCGGCGTGAAGGTCGACAAATATGGTATGACAATCATGGACCTTACGCAAGTCGGCTATAGGCGCGAACCGTTCGTCCTCGCGAACGATGTGAGACAGGTCTTCTACGTGATGGACATGTCAAGCAAACCTAAGAAGCAGAAGGACAAGCAGAAAGATTGTAGTACTAAGCCAAAGCGACACGTGGTTCTCCAAGGCAAACGAAGGATTGTTGGAGTTGAGGACGTCACAGACGAGGAAGAGTATAGTCAGTTCGACGAGATCCCTCCTTTCACTGTGAATGTTGACATAAGCCTCCTCAATGACACAGATGTGGATACTCCTTTCATACGTCGTGATCATAATGAAGGAACACTTGTAAAGACAAAGTACGTTACTACTTAAGATGTACCACTACTGTATGAACTATGTATATGTAACACGGGTCTTCTACGGTATGAAGTGTTTATTTGGAATGAATGCAAAGTGCCAAAATGCTGGAATGAAACTAACGTGCTAAAAGATTTTTTTAAAAATTGTGAAATGAAAGTGAAGTGGTAAAAGCTTTTTTTAAAATTATGGAATGAAACTAAAGTGCTAAAAGCCTTTTTTAAAAATTTTGAAATGAAACTGAAGTGCTAAAAGCCTTTTTTAAAATTATGGAATGAAACTAAAGTGCTAAAAGCCTTTTTTTAAAATTATGGAATGAAACTAAAGGGCTAAAAGCCTTTTTTTAAAAATCATGGAATGAAACTAAAGTGCTAAAAGCCTTTTTTAAAATTTTTGAAATGAAACTGAAGTGCTAAAAGCCTTTTTTTAAAAATTCTGACATTAATTTTACAAGCAGTTGGTACTAACAACCGCTTGTATATATTAATATTACAAACGGTTGATAATACCAACCGCTTGTAGAAGGTCAGATAAAAAAAAAAAGAATGGCATGCATGAAAGCGGGTTCGAACTGGTTGGACGAGCCCAAGACACTCAAAGACCACGCGCTAGCCAGGGGGGAGGAAGAGATCTTATCAAATGATATGGGCACCATATTCTTTTTAATATAACTGGGGTAGCACTTCTACAATCGGTTGGTATTAATAGCCGCTTGTAGCTTGCTCTCTACAAGCGGTTGGAAATATCAACCGCTTGTAGAAGTTCTCACACTACAAGCGGTTGGTATTAAAAACCGCTTGTAGAAATATTTTACAAGCGGTTTCTAATACCAACCGCTTGTAAAAGAACGCCCACAAGCGGTTGGTATTAAAAACCGCTTGTAGAAGTGAGTTCCCTTTATAAGGTAAAGAGACCAAATTTTTCTAAGTCCCCGCTCTCAGTCCTCAAATTTTTCTAAGTCCCCGCTCTCCAGACCTCCTGTGTCGCCGTTGCTGCCTCCTGTGTCTCTCCGATCATGGTGCCGCTGCCGCCTCCGTCGAGACCCCGCGCCGCCGTCCTCGTCGACGCGTCGCCGCCTCCTCCGCCACTCCATCCGGTGCCACTCCTCCCCAGGCGCTGGTGCCATCGTCGCCGTCGCCACTCCATCCCAAGCGCTGGTGCCATCGTCGCCGCCGCAATACGTTGCCGGTCGTTGCGAGCCCATAGGCGACATCAGGTGCCGACCGTTGGAGAAGGTCCTGTCTGATTTGACCAGCACCTGCAAATTCAAAAAGCATGGCTGCCAGGAGAGCATACGATACACTGGGTGAAGAAGGCCGCGAGGTGACGTGCTTGGTTGACAAGGAACTGATTGCTCTGCCTTCTTTTGGTGTAATAGACTACTAACATTCTAGTTGTGGATTTATAACCTTATTTCATTTTTTGAAAATCATATTAGTGTGGAATAAGAATGATTCATTATTTTTTGTTACAAATAAGTATATGTGAATTGTCAATTGTATATGTATCATGTGAAATGTGGAAGTATATGTGAATTGTCAATTGTATATGTATCATGTGAAATGTAGAAGTATATGTGAATTGTCAGTTGTATATGTATCATGTGAAATGTGTTAGTATATTTTCAAGTCCAAGTAATATTATATGTGTATAAGTATATGTGAAATTGTATATATATCATGCTTGTGTTGTAATTTGTCAATATTTTTATGTCAATATTTTTTCGGAATTAGGATAGATGGCGCAACCAGGACGTGGTGACCCTAAATTCGATGCAGGAGAACAGTTCTTGTTGGACTCCATCGCGCTGGGTAGCATCGAGGCTAACGCTGTTGCCGGTGAGGCCGTCGAGGCTGCAGCCGATGAAGCCATTGACGCTGGAGCTAGGGCTGTAAAAAAAGCTCGAGGCTCGCGAGTTACTCGAGCTCGGCTCGCGAGAGGCTCGGTTCGAGCTCGGCTCGAGCTCCAAACGAGCCGAACTCAAGCTCGAACTCGAGCTCGCGAGCTTAACCGAGCCGAGCTCGAATAGTTCACGAGCTTGGATCGAGCTTGCTACCGAGCCTCCTCGAGCCTGGACCAAGCTTGTTACTGAGCCTGGACCGAGCTTGTTACCGAGCTTCCTCGAGTCTTAACCGAGTTTCCTTAAGTCGAGCTTCCTCGAGCCTAGACCGAGCTTCCTCGAACCGAGCTTACCCGAGCTTGTTACCGAGCCTACCGAGCTTACCAGAATTTTCGAGCCTACTCGAGCTTACTCGAGCCGAGCTCGAGCCTGGACCGAGCCGAGCTCGAGCCTGGGTTGAGGCTCGAACCTCAACTCGAGCTCGGCTCGAGCTCGGTTCGAGCCTTACCGAGCTCGAGCCGAGCCCGCCAGCTCGCCGAGCTCGGCTGCGTTCATGACCCTAGCTGGAGCCGCTTGATCCGGTGAACACCGGTTCTGGCGAGGATGAGGTATAGCTAGAAGAATATAATCCTTTGGACATGCTAATTAATCGCGATTCATTAATATAATACACTCGACACGTTTATACATATGTTTGTGTATTTCAAGCCCCGTACATCGCAAGCAACCAACCCAAGCATCGGGGACCTAACAAGAAGCCATCCACAAAGCACGTGTTTACCGACGTTAACAACGAAGGGATGCCGGTTGCCCCTCTTTCAGTAGTTGGGCCGTACAACAACGCTTGAGGTTATCACGTGAGGGATCAAGTCCCAATTAGCATCAGAAAATGGGCCGAAGTTCCTCAAGCTACCAAGGACATGCTCTAGCAAGATATTAAGGAAAATTTCACATTTCCTCAAGGGTCCGAAGATAAGGCCAAGAAATTCATTATGAAGAAAATGGCAACCATGTTTCAGGTGTGGAAGACGTCTCTCAGCCGCAAGTATGTGCAGAAGGGAGAAAGACCCGACTTCAACCAACTTCCTAAGCTGGCGGATCACTAGCAAGCATTCGAGGAGTACAAGCTGTCAAGCAAGGCCGGCCCGAGTCGAAGAACAAGGCCAATTCACGATGAAGAAATACCACCACCATCTTGGCACCGTGGATACCTCAAGGTTGTACCGAAATGGGAGAAGGGAAGCGTAATTAATGGCTAACGACGCTATTCCGCTACCACTTTGTGGGAAGAGCGCCTGCGCAATTGGTTCATGGGTCACGGGGGGAGCCTTTCAGATGACGGCAGCTTGGTGATGGCACCAGGAGTGCAAGAGCCTAGTCAAAGGATTGTACAAGCTGACGAGCAGTCTCAGACAGGTACGTTCGTGCCAGATAGGGAGAATGACGCGCTAACACATGCACTTCAAAACCCTGAGCACCCGGGACGGACACGAGGTATGGGCAAGCATACGCCGTGGAAGTATGGTTTCACTAAGGATACGAATACGTACAGGAGCCGGCAGAGAAGCAAAGCAAGAGAATCATATAAAGTGTACCAATTGGAACAAGAGCTCAGAGCAACACAGGCTAGCATCGGCAACATAATTGCGAACAAGTACAGATTGCCCTCAAGAACCTTCGAGGACTAGGTCCGAGCAATCAACCGGATGTCGTGGTCGCCCCCCGAGGCGGCGGAGTAGGCTGCGGCCCACCGGCCCTCAAGCGGAGAACTTGCTAGCCCGTTACCCGTGGATGACATAAGGTTTCGCCGCCAGTGTGAGCTACACGTTGATGCGCGTAACCTCTCCATCAAGGTGGCTTACGCCATGGCATTTCCAGTGGAGCAGGGCCAGATGTTCCACTGCAACGAGATACCCCCGGGTTACTCGAAGGTCGTGGTGGAGGAGGTGCTGAGCGGATTTGACGAACTTAACCTCGATATTGCTGGAGGCGACGGCGTGACCAAGCTTGGACAGGCCCTCCACAATATCATCCTCCGCGCAAAGCGGTACATCATATTTGCGAGATGGTGTGGGCGCCATCTCCACCACGGCAACCCACTCCTCCAATGTCACCTCCACACAATGCCTCGCCAAGCAAAACAGAGCACGCCTCCTCCACCACCCGCCCATGCAGAAGCCCTACTCCGCCACCACCATCTCAAACAAAACGAACCCCCAGAAAACCACGCCCCACCATCTCCTCCGAGGAAGAAGCTCTCTAGCGAAAGGCTCCTCCACTGCTTCCCAAGAAGGCCTCCTCCAGCCAATCAACAAAGATAAAGGAACCTCCAAAGAGGGCATATGATATGACTAATGAGGAGAGTGACGCGGTCATGAAATCAGAAGTGGCTGCACACTTCACCAAAAAAAAGCCAGAGCCAAAGAAGGTACCAATTGATCCAAAAGCGGCGCAACACTTCGCGACATGCCGTGCAAAGCCGCTGCCTGTGTCGTCCAACTATGAACGGACAATAATAAAGGCTAAACAGAAGAATAAACATGGTCAGGCGGCAGCGGCAAAGAAGAAGATAGACCAAGCTCAGGAGAACCTCGAGAGGTTTATGAAGGAGGCAGGAATCATTTCCATAGCTGCAGCTCTTGGATTAGATGATCTTCCAATGGCAGACGTCAAATGGCAATATCAGTTGGGCCGGGAGCTGATTGACCCTAAAGAGATAAAGGATCTGCCAACCAAGATGCGGCAATTTCACGAATGATACATGACAGAGTCCGCTCAAGGAAGAGCGATGTTCCCCCTCCGTTTCAAAGAAGAAGATTTCTATCGCGGGGACAACAACATATGGCTCGAATTCGAGGACTTCTACAATATTTACCATGCCGACTCCATCAACGTGTCTCTCATGAGCTGCCGGTGGTGCTCGTAAGTGTCAAGCTCATACCTTTACCATGTGCCTCCTCGCATAATAAAATTGCAACTCTTAAACTTATACCTTTCTATGTAGAATGGAGATACAACGATGTAGAAAAGAGAACATCTTCAACGTGGGCTTCATTGACCCAGAGATTGTTAACGAGTACGTCTTTGGATTGAACCATGGCCGAAAGGATATTGAAGATTACATTCTCGATGCATTCTTGGGACAACACTACAAACCGTACATACTTCTGCCCTTCAACTTCGGGTACGTATATATACAACCTCTCGTTCTTATATTTTCCAAGGCATTGATAATACTACTAGCTAGTTACATATATGTTGCAATACATGAATAGGTATCACTCGATCCTTCTTGTCATCAAACTTGATAGCACGGATCGTTGTTCAAGACTCAAAAGGACTCGGTGGAAAATTATCAATATATCATTGACACCTAAGCGGTATATAGCACATATATATACGATAGTTTTCCTTATTATATATATTGAAATACCTTGCTAATTCCAACTCGATAATTACTACTCGTATATAATAACGCATCACTGGGGCATTCGCAAGGTTACGAAGAAGGAACAAGGAGATTTTGAGAATGAATTTGAGGTACAAATAAGCACTCGATGCGTACGATAAAGAATATTAATATCGTAATAGCTTTTTCATCCCAATAATAATTGTTTTCTTTTCAAATTTCATCACAGGTTCTAAAACAGACGGAAGGAAACAACTTATGTGGCTATTATGTGTGCCACTATATGCAAAAATATTACCCACGGCGATGTCTTGACAACCAACGCCGAGGTAGTGTGAACATGTCAATTTCTTAGTACTTAATTACACTTTAATTACATGTCCAGAGATTTATTTACTTCCCGCTTTGTCACCCAACATCGATGAGCAAGCGTGATCCCGCCAATACCGGTTACTGAGAATCCAAGAACAACTCATCGGCTTTATTGTCGATTTAGATTGTATCCACCAAAGGCGAGTTCCACGCAAATGGTTGGAGACCTTGTCCTAAAATAAAGTTAGCTGAACTGACATCAACGTCGACCATGGGCACAAAGAGCGACACACACAAGAAATGAGCTCAAGATTCACCCTTTTATTCTTTGAAACTTGTAAAAGTGGCTTATTATTTCATGTGTACGTTCATCACTTGTTCATTTTTTAGTCTATTAAGTTTGTATTTTTCTGTAAATGAACCTGTAATTATCTGAATGAGTACGCATGAATAATATATATTTAATTATTGTGTCAAAAAAACTCCTGCAGTTCTATTTATTTTAATTGCCAAAATCTATATCAAAAACCCCTCTGAAAACATATTCTATATTGAATATAATCAAAACGTTGTGCTGTCAGCCTCTTCACAAGCGGTGTTGGGGAACGCGGTATGCTACGCTAACACAAATTAAAATTTCTACCGTATAACCAGAAAAGCTACTACGCAAGAAAGGATCACAGATTAGATTACCACTAGGCGCAGATTGCGAATCCTTCGCGTTGGTGTAGTGGATCGTCCTCGCCGTGGATCGTCCTCACGCGGATCGCCCTCGCTGCGGATCGTCCTCGCCGTGGATCGCCCTCACGCGGATCGTCCTCACCACGCCGCAAATAGTAGTAGCGTCACCACAAAGATCCACACGTCCCGGATGGAACGCTGCGGCGTCGCGATGCAAGCACCGCGCCGCTCGGCAAGGGCAATGAGAGGTGGAGGCTAGGGTTCGGACGTGAGCAATCACATGCACGCCCACCCTTCTCCTCTCCTTATATAGCCACGCCGACGAAACCCTAAGCTAGGGCCCATCGGTAGCGTTAAGCCCACGAGGTCCATTAATTACGGATCCAATCCAATTAATGCGTCCCCGTTAAGTGTGTGACCAGAGGTTCATGTACATTTGGACATAGATTCGGAAAACCCTTTTTCCAATCCAATAGTGGCAGCGGTTCCTTGTAGAGCATGCTAACTCCCAAACGCATATGATCAAATCGGATAGAGCCTTTCAAAAGTACTCATGTAATAATCCCTTTGCCAAACTATATGAAGATCGAACTCAAGGCGAGAAGTATGTCATCCTTTGATAGTTCAATCCATCTCTCGTATCCGTGATATATTAATAAGTTGTGATTGACTTCTCAATCACGGCATGGCCATGCACTTCCTTAATCATATCACACGCAGTGGCCTAGACATATATCTCCGTTAATTGGAGTGGCAAATTCCATCTTGATCGCCCACTTCCTCTCGCACATTTCATAGCAAACATGAAAGCTACCTTTATAACTATCCGGTTAGGGAATAGCGTTTGGTGGCCCCAAGGTAAACTATTACACATGTAGGGAATGTGACAATCTCAGGTCTAAGGATCATACATCCACTATGTATGAGATACACTGATGACACATAAGAATGTAACATTCTCGCAGGTGTCCCATTCCGGTCTATCTAACCCATGTTCTTCATCATGAGTTCACATGTATTGATGATATCTCCATATCCTATGATCTATGAAACATAATCATCGATCAATACATGTGCTGATCTATTCATCGTTGTCCTATACGATGATACCCGATCAGAGATACTTATAGAATTATATCAATAGGTAGAGAGTTTCATAAACAAGTCACATACTTGCTGATCAATATAATGATATACATTCATTGGACCAATAATCATATTATTATTCATAAGCATAGTCGTGTTACAATCATCTATATGACTGCCTCAAGGGCATAACACCAACAAGT
This sequence comes from Guadua angustifolia, assembly GCA_036346375.1. Lineage (NCBI taxonomy): Eukaryota > Viridiplantae > Streptophyta > Magnoliopsida > Poales > Poaceae > Guadua > Guadua angustifolia. The sequence continues at coordinate 51,176 of JAYEVE010000723.1, forward strand.
GGTTGGTAACTACAACCGCTTGTGGAGAGAGCCTCTCCACAAGCGGTTCGAAATACCAACCGCTTTTGAAGATCCTCCACAAGCGGTTGGTAACACCAACCGCCAGAAAGTGTTCAACCGAAGCGGTTGAGGAACGCTTGTGATACCCGACGGGTATCACTCATGATTGGTTAAGCGGTTCTAAAACCGCTTCTGAAAGCGGTTTCGAACCGCTTGTGCATGCTCGATCCACAGCAGTGACACGACGGTGGCATGCCGCTCCGAGTAGCTCCCCTTGGCCGTGATGCGGTCGAACAGCTCCCCACCGGAGCAGAACTCCTTCTCAGTGCTTGATTTAATCTTAATTGGTTTACTTGTGCTTGAGACGTTTTGTTTATGCATGCACTAGATTTGAAGACCTCCCTGGCGGTTGACCTCCTGGCGATTTTCTTTGTGTTCTCTGTGGCCGGCCGGTGGCGTGTGCACATGCATGCATGTTTTGGTGACGAAGCAGGAGAAAGTTTTGTTGGCTGGCTTTTCTACGTTGGTTGCTTATATCCTATACCTTTATTATACCTGACAGAATCCCTGGATGGAGAGCCGCCCCACCTGTCACCTTATCCATTTTCACGAAAAACCTCCTGTGTTTCTTCAAATTACGGATAGGTCCCTGTAGATTATGAATAGGTCCTCCATGATTTTTTGTGAGGGGAAGATTTTTTTCTCTAAAACGCGTTTGGGTCCCTTATGCGCTGTTTTACGGAAAAAAAACTCACATTAAATTCAAATCGCAAATAAGCCCTTTTCTAATTTTTCAGTATAGCGGACAGGTCCAAAAACGTAACAAACAGGTCCTTGCTCCTTACGTCTAGGTCCTTTCTCCGTTTTTTTCGGGAAAAATGTTTTCGATATTATTGCTCGGTGAGCGCGTAGAGTGTTAGACTCGACAAAAGAAGGTTGCCATCTCTAATAATTTTTCACCCTTTTCCCTCTAGACTTTTTTGCCACCTCCATTTTCCAGCTCGATCTCCAATATTTTCTCAATAATTCATCGAAAGAGATATTTCTACAACTCCATGTCTCTATTTTTTCCCGTAACTCGGTTTCTGATATTTTCCGGGGTGAGAAATATGTGTACGGTTGTATCTATATAGTTTTTTCCCAATTCGATCTATAGGATTTTTCAAAGCATAATTCTCTAGACTTTTCCCAACTCGATTTTCCAACTCGATCTCTAATATTTTTTAGAACACATATTATTACTCGGTGAGCGCGTAGAGTGTTAGACTCGACAAAAGAAAGTTGTCATCTCTAATATTTTTTCACCCTTTTTCCTCTAGACTTTTTTCCCACCTCAGTTTTCCAACTTGGTTTCCAATATTTTCCAAATAATTCGTCGAAAGAGATATCTCTACAACTCTATCTCTCTATTTTTTCCCCGTAACTCAGTTTCTGATATTTTCCGGAGTGAGAAATATGTGTATGTTTGTGTCGGGGATTGGATATTGCCTATGACGACCATCATACCTAGGGCAGCTGCCGGGAAACAGTTTCACCCACGTCCGGGAATAGTGACGCGCTGCTCCGTAATAAATGTTGTAACGCTGTAATCGCCTATAAATACCCCTCGCACGTAGAGTTTAGGGTTCGACTCCTACTTTTCTCCTCACAGGTAGCAGTTGCTTGTTGGTGGTTAGGAGGATTTTCCTTAGAACCTCTCAGGCCCCCCCCCCCAGCAAGTATCCTGTAATCCCTCTTTGAGAGCTAGTGCAATCACTGGACGTAGGGTTGTTATCTTCTCGTGAGAGGCCCAAACCAGGCCAAAAAAGACCCCTTGCTTGTTGTGTCATCCCGATTCACAGCTTGGCAGGCCCTCGAACGTTATACCCTCCGTGGAAAAGGGGCCTTAGGTTGATCCCTTATTCAACAAGTAAGCTCGACGGGGGACCGGTTCCCGAATCATCGACAACTGGCGCCGTCCGTGAGGAACGACTAAGTCCTTTTGCGGAGAATCCCTGAGGATGCCGAATTCTCAAGACAATCAAGACCTCTGCGTCTTTGATGACGTGGAGGACGACGACGTGTACTACGCCAGCGGTGGCGTGGCTTGAGTGGCTGACCCAGAAGGTCACACCGAAACCGGGAGTCTTTCCCCAGTAGCTAAAGCGCGAGAGCATTTCCTCTCCGCCATGCATGATACCCTCGTTGATGAGGAGGAACTGGCGGCCTCGCGACGGTCCCGGACGCCTCGACCATCCCGGCGCGCAAGGAGACCGCGGCTGCGTGGTAGACGCCCACAGTGTCGCCCTCGCGGTCCTGGTGCTCTTGCAGCGTCAATATGGTGGGAAGGGAAGAGATTCACGAGGTCCAGTCCCTAGATTCTTCTCATCGCCGCCAGCGCGACGCTAACGAAAACCGTCCGGAGTTGTCCCCGGACAGGACCCTGACGACCGTTCGTCTCCAAGCCAGCGGAAGGGCGGACGCCAGGACTGGATACCACGCCCACGAAGATCCCAGTGAATGTTGCTCCCCGGAGCACGTGCGCAGTCGACGCCCGAGGTCGCCCCCCGCCGCTCCCCACAGCGTCAAGCGGCTGCGTGCCATGGCAACGGTCGAGTGCAGCTTCTGAAATTTTTTTGACCAGGCGGACCTAGCAGCCATGGGGGCGGTCGTGGCTGAAAACCTGGAAAAGCTCACTGCTGACATCGGGTTTCTAGGGCCATCTGGCGGAGAAAGACCCCGGAGCGTTTCCCGGTGCCATAAGCGCCATTCCCCTATTCGCTCCCATCGCGGCATCTCCCGAAGTCCTGCTCAAGAGGGTCACGGGATGCATGATCGGTACCGTGAGGACGTTCGGGGGGATCCAAACGGCCTCGCAGGCTCGGGGGCATGCCCCGTCCGCTTACGAGCTTACCGAGTGTTCCACCTCGGGGCTGCCTTCGTCGCGCCAGTGTGGAGACATGTTCTCTCGTCTCACCCTGCGCATAAAGGACCATCGAGACGCTGACCGTCACGGTCGCCGTGCCCGGAGGGGCCGCCACGATGGTCTAGCATTCGGATGCCGGGCAATTTCGGCGTCCCTCCGCGACGTCTCGTGGCCAAGCAAGTTCAAGCCCGGCCACATCGAGCGGTTCAATGGAACTCAGAACCCAGACGAGTTACTTTCGATCTACTCCATCGCCATTCTGGCGACAGGAGAGGATGAGGGAGTTATGGCCAACTACCTCCCTACGGTCCTCGACGGTTCCGCCAGGACATGGCTCTTCAATCAAAAGGAAGGGTCAATCCGCTCGTGGAGGCAGCTCTGCGAAGCTCTTCGGGCAAACTTCTAGAGTTGCTACACTCGCCCGGGCAAGGAGCGCAACCTCGAGCAGTTGATCTAGACCGAAAAAGAATCCTTGTGAGATTTCGTCCAAAGGTTCATCAAGGTGAGGAACTCCATTTCGAGCATCTCGGATGAGGCGGTCGTCCGGGCCTTCAAGTTCGGAGTCCGTGACGTTCGCTTCACACAAGATCTGGAGATCCACCCTGACCTTTTGGCCAATGAGCTGTTCCACATGGCTGACCGCTACGCGAACACCGACGAAGCGGTGCAATAGAAAAAGATGCTAGATGAAGGCAAGCTGCTGCCTCAACCGGCCCTGGAAGCCTCCTCGAGCAAAATGCACTCAGGCTCTGTGGAGAAGAAGATCAAGAAGAAGAAGAGGTCGCACGCTTCGGGCAAGGTGGCCACCGTCGAGCATCGTCCGCCGCGGGCTCCGCCTGCCCGGTAGCCCGAGGGCGGGCGAGGTCGGCCACCTCCGCGGTGCAATGACCGGGGTCATAGCGACCAGGGTCACGACGATCAGAGTCGCGGCGACCAAGGTCGCGAAGAAAGGAGTGCTCCTTCGAACGACCGTTATTGCCCGCTCCACCAAACGGTCGGGCACGACCTCCGCAATTATCGGACATGGGCGTCTCCCGGGAAAAGGGGAGAGCGGCAAGGGCAAGGGTCCCGCGGATGACCACGACAACATGGGGTACCAGGAGCCCCATAACCACATAGCTGTCATATTCGAGGGCTCCTCAGCGTACAAGTCCCGCCGGGACCTGAAGGAGGCAACACGGGAGGTTTGCCACATCGCTCAGGGTAAGCCGCCCGTGTAGCAGCTTAAGTGGTCCGAGCTGTCGATCACTTTCTCCAAGGATGATTGTCCCCTTGGAATGACCATGCCTCAAAAGCTCCCGTTGGCCGTGAGCCCGACCATCAGCAATGCCAAAGTGGGTCGGGTTCTCGTTGACGGCAGGAGCTCCCTGGACCTCATATCTGCTATGGTCCTGGACGAGATGCAAGTCCCTCGGTCCAAGATCAAGAGCATAGCTGTCCCATTCTTCGGGATCATCCCGGGCACCTCGATCAAGCCTCTTGGCTAGATCGTCCTGCCCGTAACGTTTGGGAGCCTCAATAACTTCCGGACCGAGATGATCAACTTCGAGGTCATCAACTTCAAGTCGACCAATAATGCTATCCTCGGCAGGCCGGCCCTCTCCAAGTTCATGGCCACCACGCATCATGCTTATCAATGTCTGAAGGTCCCCGGGCCGAAAGGCGTTATCACCATCAAGGGGGACCATAGGGCGGCCCTGAACTGCGATGAGAAGTCGCTCGACATGGTCGGGCAGTTGCCCCAGTGTGGCCCCGACCAAGAGCCGATGCATTCCCGACCCAAAGTTGCCCTCTAGCCCGGAGGAGGAACCAAGGCGGTCTCGTTGAGCGACGCGGACCCGACCAAGGTTTTCCATTTGGGATCTTCCTTAGATCCCAAATAGGAACTCGAGCTTATTGCTTTCTTCCGGAAGAGCGCGGACGTGTTCGCCTGGGAACTGTCCGACATGCCCGGAGTCCCAAGGGAAGTAATCGAGCACAGGCTAGCTGTTCGGCCTGATAAGAAACCTGTGCGCCAGAAGCTCGGGCATTTTTCCCCAGAAAAACAAGCGATCATCCGGGATGAACTTGACAAGGTCCTTAAGGCCGGCTTCGTCAGAGAAGTCGAGCATTTGGAGTGGCTGGTGAACCCAGTCATTGTCAAAGAGAAGGGTGGCAAGTGGCGCATGTGTGTCGACCACACCAACTTGAACGCTGCCTGCCTAAAAGACAACTTTCCGCTGCCGTGCATAGACCAGCTAGTCAACACGACGGCAGAGTCCCGGGTGATGAGCTTCTTGGATGCCTATTCAGGCTATCACCAGATCAGCTTATCTCCTGGTGACGAAGAGAAGACCTCTTTCATCACGCCGTTCGGCACGTTCTGCTATATGACCATGTCTTTCAGTCTGCGGAATGCCGGGGTGACCTTCCAGCGCTTGATGCAGGAGACCTTCTAGGACCAGATAGGCCAAAACCTGGAGGTGTATGTAGATGATATTGTAGTGAAAATTAAGCTCGCCTCGAGTCATGTATCCAACCTCGAGGAAACCTTTTGTAATCTCAATAGACACCGAATAAAGCTTAACCCAGAGAAATGCGTCTTTGGAGTGAAAGCGGGCAAGGTGCTCTGCTATCTCATTGGGCCACAAAGCATCGGTGCGAACCCAAAGAAAATCGAAGCCATCAAAAGGATGCAGCCTCCGAGCTGTGTGAAGGAGGTCCAGGCCTTGACCAGGCACATGGCGGCTCTCAACCGCTTCATCTCCCGGTCGGGCGAGTGTGGGCTGCCCTTTTCAAGGCGCTCCGCAGGCACGAGGGCTTTGCATGGACGGAAGAAGCTAACCGCTCCTTCGAGGAGCTGAAGCGTTACCTGTCCAGCCCGCCCGTCCTAGCCACACCAAGGTCGGGGGAGGCGTTCCTGTTGTATCTAGCGGCGACTCCCTAGGCCGTAAGTGCAGTGTTGGCGGTTGAGCGGGATGGGGTGCAGTGACCAATATACTACGTCAGCGTGGTCTTGCACGGACTGAAAGAGCGGTACCCTGAGGTTCAGAATCTCTTGTACTCGCTGCTCGTAGCCCCAAGGAAGCTGCGCCACTACTTTCAAGCTCACAAGATCATCGTGCCAACCAGCTTTCCCCTTAGGGAGATCCTAAGAAATCAAGACGCGGGCGACCGTATAGCAAAGTGGGCTATGGAGCTCGCCGAGTTTGATATCCATTTCTCGTCTCGCACTGCGATCAAGTCACAGATCCTGGCGGACTTCATAGCAGAATGGACAAATCTGGTGCCACCCACCGTCGATCCTGCTGGCTCCGAAGATGGTCGCTGGACCATGTACTTCGACGGATCCCGAGCTTTCGAGCGCTCAGGGGCTAGCGTCGTGCTAGTTTCCCCTCAAGGAGATCAGCTCCAGTACATCATCCAATTGCACTTCACCGCGACCAACAACGCGGCGGAGTATGAAGGCCTCTTGGTAAAATGCGAGCGCAAAGCGCTCGAGTCCAATGCCGATCGTGAAGGGTGATTCTTAGTTGGTCGTCAACCAAGTCAACAAGGAGTATCAGTGTTCCGATCACTCAATGGCGCTTTACTTGGTTGAAGTGAGGAAGATGGAGTGGTACTATAGAAATTTTGAAGTACTCTACATCCCTAGGAAGGATAATTCCCTGGCCGACCATCTTTCCAAAGTCGGTTCCTCGCAGATGACCGCTCCACCGGGGGCACTCGTCGAGCATCTGCACAAGCCCTCCATTCCCTCTGTAGAGGAGGCAACCCCCTAGATGCCCGCCCCACCGAGGGCGCTTGTCGAGCATCTGCGCAAGCCCTCGATTCCCTCTATAGAGGAGGCACCAGAGGCGTGCGGTAACGTCTCCTTCCTCGAGCACGGTGCAGACTGGATGACGCCATTCATCTAGTACCTTGCCCATGGGACACTGCCCGAGGAAGAAGCGAGCGTTCCCGGCTTATAAGGCGGTCCTCCCCGTACAAACTAGTCGAGGGGGCCTTATACCGCAAAGGGGCACTTGGAGTCCTCTCCAAGTGCATATCTCGGGAAGAAAGCAATTTCCTTCTCAGAGATATCCATGAGGGGATGTGCGGAGCTCACTCGTCCTTTCGGACGCTCGTGAGCAAAGCCTTTCTGCTGGGATATTATTGGCCTATGGCCTTATCCGCCGCCAGACGCTCGTGGCGACTTGCGGGCATGCGATTCCATGCCATAAGGCCCACCACCAACAGTCTGTGCGCGCAAACTATCTGCTCTCATGGCCATTCTCGACCTGGGGGGCCGGTATTCTCGGACCTTTCCCCTGGGGTCGAAAGGGGTGCAAGTACTTACTCGTAGCCGTCGACACCTTCTCTAAGTGAATCGAGGCCGAGCCTGTATCAACCATTTCAGCTCAAGCAGCCAAGAGATTTTTTCACAGCAACATGGTGGCGCGTTTCGGGGTCTCCAATCGCCTCATCATAGACAACGGCACCCAGTTCACTAGTGAACTGTTTCAAGCCTACTGCGAAGACATTGGGACCAAGGTCTGCTTCGCCTCTGTAGCTCATCTGCAGAGCAACGGAGCAGCTGAAAGTGCAAATGGCCAAATCCTTCAAGGGATCAAGAAGAGGGTCTTCAAAGACCTCGCCCAGCATGGCGGATCATGGGTGGACAAGCTTCCTTTCGTCCTCTGGTCTGTCCGCACCACAGCGAGCCGAGCTACAGGCGAGACGCCTTTCCAGCTCGTCTATGGTGTCGAGGCCATCCTGCCTGCCGCGATCGTGTTAGGATCCCAAAGAGTGCACCTGGTCGATAGCATCAACCAAGGGCTCGAGCGTCGCCTCGACCTCGACCTCGCTGAAGAAGCGCGCGAAGGAGCATTGCTCCGATCCACTGTGTACCTGCAAGCTCTTCGCAGGCACACAGCTAAGTCAATTCGGCCCCGAACCTTGCAGGTTGGTGACCTCGTCCTGCGCAGAATCCAGGATATGTCGAAGGCCAACAAGCTCTCCCCCAAGTGGGAAAGTCCATTCACGGTCTTCTCGGTGGCACGCCCGGGGGCTGTCTGCCTGGCAATGGAGGACGGTCGCGTGCTCGCGAGCTCGTGGAACATCGACCAGTTGCGCAAGTTCTTTGTCTAAACTCGTACTGTCTTTTGTATCTCACTCTAGATCCGTGGTTTTTTCTTTTGGAAAAAAAGGCAAGTTCGGTTCCCTCACCCACGCAAAGTCTGTTACCTCCAAGATTCTGTGAATGCATCCAAGGCCACTGCCCGTTGGTAAGCCGACCCAGTCTCGCACAAGGGCATATTTTTCTCACGATCTTAGTGATGGGACGAGCACGTTGGGCAGGAACAATCGCTCCAAGCGTTTTTCACTCTAAGGTCGGACCGGCGCGCGCGTGACCGCACAAGTCACCACGACCAACGCCCAGTCACTAAAACTCACCGCCAAAGGTTTCAGTCGCCATAAGCCAATCTTGGTCCGCAGTAGTTCTTCGCTGCGCAATTTCAAGTCGCATACAGACACCCTTTCGGCCGATCCGGAGTGTTAGCTCGATTTGTGCGTGTTTGGTCATCGCACGCCTTGTCGAGCAACCACGCATCCTTCCTTGCCTGCGACCATGCTCGTAAAATCAAGGGCGTGCGTCCTAAATGCTAAGGAAGTCGAGGCCTCACACGTTCTTCTCTCCCAACCTAAACCATGATCGCCGCATGGGGAAGTTGGTGATTTGGTCGGTGGGGCAACATGCACTTTCCTAACTCTCCTGCGAACGAGCTCGTGCTCGCAACTTAGGTGCATGACCTTCATTCGCAGCGGGGGCTTAGTAGGAACGGGCTACCGCAAAACATTTTTTTCAAAAATGGTGGCCAAGTGCCTCGTTCTAAGCTCATATTTGTACTACCTTTACCTCTTTTGTCAGCATTTGTTACTCACCTCGAGTCTTTCTTCACTTACTTCGGGCTCATGTTGCCCGTGCATCATTCTAACCTACACTTCTACCTGCCTATCTCTTGTTGTCTGCCTCATGCTCGTTGCTTGCGGAAAATAATCAGAAGGACACAAAAGAAGCATTACAACAGACAAAACCCTTGGGTGGGAGAAAAGTATATCCTCCATCGGCATTATCAAAAGTCATCCAAAAGTCATTCAAAGTCATCAAAAAGAAGAAAAAAGAAAAAAAGTCCTCTACACGCCGGACTTCGCTCCTCTAAGTGCTGCAAAGAGCTTCTGCCACAGGTCGTCAATCCTGGCTTCAAGATCGATCACCTTTCGTCGGACTTCGCGACCTTCGCAGGCTTCCTGGCGAAGTTGCTCAACTTCTTCCTTGCCTTGATCTGTGAGATCGGCGGCCGCTCGTGCAGCCCGGCCTAGCTCTGCCACCTTCGATTCGAGGATGTGGGAGTGTTGCTTTCCTTGTTCGAGCTCTTGCTCAAGCCCGGATCCTCTCCCTGTCCTCGGCGGCAACTTTCTCTGCCTGGCGAGAGTTTTGCTTTTCTTGCTCAAGGTCTTTCTTGAGTGCAAGAATTTTCTCCCTGCCAGCGGCGACGTCCCCTTCGTCCTGGTGGGAGTGTTGTTTTTCCTGCCCGAGCTCTTGCAAGAGCCCAAGAACCTTCTCCCTACCCTCGGTAATGCCCTTCTAGGCCTGGCGACACCTCTCCAAGATCGACTTGTCCCGGGCCTTAAGTTCGCCTATTCGCCGCTCAAGCTCGGTTATACGCGTGTTGTATTTGGCGTTCTGCTTGGCCACGGCCTCGGGAGGAACTATCGAGGCGTCGAAGTCCTCCATGGTCTTTTGAATGACACGCATGCGAGAGAAGGCGAGAAAAACCACGTGCACCCTCCCCAAGGCACAAAAAGAGGAAACCACCAACAAGAAAAAGAAGCATGCTTACCTGACCAAGGCGTACACAGAGGTTGCCCTAGAAGGTCTTGGCGATATCGTCCCCCTGAAGGGCCACAAGTCTCCTGTCGGGCGATGTCGGCGCAGAGCCCCGGCTTTCTGCCCAATCAAAGAGAACGGCCGGGATACCCTTAGGATCCTTCCAAGAGGGCAGATCGCCTGAAGATGATCCATCATCCCCCCAGGCATGTGGTCTGCCCGAGGATGCCTCGCCTTCCTCCTGAGTGGTTGGCTCTCTCAGGGTCTTGTCACTGTCAACCCAGGCATGTCGTTCGCCCAGGGACAGCGCGGCGTCCACCCGAGCATGTGGTTCTCGCTTGGGGTGGGCGCAGTTCCACCCCGAGCATGTTGTTCGCTCGGGGGCTTCACGTCCTTACTCTGGGTAGGGGATGCACCCGAGGATCTCGTGCCTTCTCGGGTGGTCTTTTCGCCCAAGGCCACGAGATCGATCTCCACCCCTCCTTGTGCACCCTCCGTGCTCGGGAGGGCCAGAAGCTCGCCCTGGGGAGGTGGTCCCTCCAAGGCAGGGGGGACCTCGGTGCCTTGGCGGCTGTCAATGAGCTTGTCCACCGCTTCCACGGCCTCGCCCATCACACGGTCGGTGGCACGGGCAATCTCCCTCTCTACGGCACGACCAAAGATTTCGTCAGCCATTTTGCCATAATCCAAAGAAGTCCTAGGAGCTATTGCACCCACATCAACAGAGTGGGGTTAGCTCGGTTGGAGGACGCGCAAAACAAGGAACAGAAGAAGTAGGAAAAAGTGAAGTTCGGGGTTCACCTTCGGCCAGGCCCTCGCTATCACCTCTGGCTGGGTTGGCCGCCGCCGCGACCATGAGTTCAGCCTTTTTGTCCGCGGCGTGGCTGATCCTCGTCAGGAGGGGGGTCGACCTTCTCCATGTCGACCGCCTCCAGCGTCTTCTTTGAGCGCCCGCGCCTCATTACGAGGGGCAGCGCATCCTCCTCATCCTCATTCTTCTCCTCATCAATGGCCGCACCCTCAGGCTCTGCAACTCGCCGAGCCTCGGTGACTTGCTTGAGCTTGGCTTTTACCTCGGTAAGCTCCTTCTCCAAAGCCTTCTGCTCGGCCTGCACCAGTTCCTCGATCAGTCTCGCCTCCTCCTCGAGCCGTTCGAGGTCCTCCCGACCGTAGTTCTCCAGCCAGAGCTTTAAGCGGATTACCTCCTTTCGGTCGGCGAATTCCAAATGTCGCACCACCGGATTCTTGGATGAGCACGCCCACCTCTTCGTCAGCCGAGTGGTGGTCGGTGGCGGGGCTTGCCTCTTGCCCCTTCCCTTCTTGCCCTTGGCAGCCGGGAGCAGTACTCCCTTGCCGCCCACCAAGGGCTTAAGCTCGGCCACCACCACCTTCAGAGCAGTTATCTCCTACCAAAAGCAAAGAGGCGTCAGAAGAGCTCGGGATGCTTTCCCCGATCATGAATCACGAAGCAACTTACCACGTCGCTCCGCTCGAGCATGTTCTTCGGGACTTACCGCCCGCGCTCGAGCTCCTTGCCCTAGGGGTGTCGAACATCTCGCCGACCCTCTTCTCCACCCAGTCGAAGCCCAGGGCTGTCGTCGATCAGCAAATGAAGTCAGCACAGGCTCAAACAGCGCACGCAAAGCAAAAATAGCTCAAGACCGAGAAACTTACTAGAGTTATCCTCTCGGGTGATGTCGTCCCACCCGGTGATCTTGAAGAAGGGGTGCTCCCTTGTCGGGACCTGAATATGCAAATCCGAACCCTCTGTTATTCTACACTAGTCCAGGATCATGCTAGTGCACACAGGCTAAAAAGGGTTAAAGTACCACAATCATACACAAATGAATAATAATAAATTTTATTGCAATTTATGATTTTTATTGCAATTTACTTAATATTATTTTATTACAATTTATGATTTTTGTGAATTTTTGGATTTATTTGGATTTTTTGAGATTTATTTAAATTATTTCAAATTAGAATATATTACCTTTTTCAAGAATTAATTATAAAAAGAAAAGACCAAAATAAAGTTTTACGAAAAATATTTTATTTAAGTCTAGAATGTCTCAAAGTATTTTTGAGATTTTTCTTGGAATTTGTCTGATATTTTTACTATTTTAAATAAATCAAATTATTTTCCTTAATTATTTTTAATCAAAAATCCCGAGTAATTCGCTTTGAACAGTATTGGGATCGGCTCGGAACTGTGTGTCGTGTGGCCCATCACTGTGCGCGAAACCCGTCAACGTGGATCGTTGGATCAGAATCCGATGGCCTTCATCAAGCCGCGTCAATTACTAAAACCCTAGCGCCGTGAGCCGTCCGATCTTCATCGCGCGGCCTTTATCCAAACATACCGATTCGAAAACCCTATCCTATCATGACCGTCGGATCAAGATTGAACGGTTGTTGGTCATCGTGTCCGAGTCGAATTCGCCGCCGCTGTATCCGAGTAGAACTCACCGTCGCCGCCTTACTTTCCATGATTTCCGCGCTGCCGCCGGGTATTTGAGGACCCGAGACCCCTCCTGAGGATTCCCACAAGTCACCGCATCGTTTCCGCTGTTGTGTCGTCGCCGGAGGATCACCGAGGAAGCCGTGTGTCCTCGCCGAAGTCACCGAGGAGTTCTTTTCACAAATCCACCACCGTCGGTGACTCTTCTGCTGTTTTGAGGGTAGATCCAAGTTCCTCACGTCAAGACGCATCGGATTCGTTACTTCTTTCGCGCCGAAGCAAGCTGAAACGCCGTCGGGTTGGTTGTCTTCCCCAAGCTCGGTGTAGTAGCGCCGCCGCACTGCCATTGCCGGAGTCGAAGCACATCAGCCATTGGATCGTCATCGAACCGCCGAGGGTGAGCCATGTCGCGGATTGAACAGTGAAACGCTCGGGTAAGGTTTCTGCTGTTGGATTAGGATCGTGTGGTCCAGAGCAAGCCACGTCGATTAGGTCAATAGTATTCACCTCGGGTAAGCATGGATCGTCCGATTGTAGATGGACGATGGGGATTGAGCCACGTAGCCGAGTAATTAGGGTTTGGCTCGGGAATAGATTCACTGCTAGATTTTAATCGGATGGCCGTAGTGTTGCCACATCCTAGATTTTTTTTAAATGTGGGCCGTTAGATTGGGTTTGGGTGGTTTAGATTTCACCACGTGTCAACCATACTGACTCAGCGCAATGCTGACATCAGCTGACGCATTAATTCGGATTTTTCTTTATAAAAATAATTCGGTTAATTCGGATTTTCTAATTTTAGATATTTTTGGATTTTTGAATCTTCCGAGGGCTCGTTCTCCCTCATACAAACTCCGATTGAGGTGATTCAAATTTCTAAAAATTTGTAAAATTGAGACCTATCTAATGGTAGCTTTGGTTTGAATTTTTGAGTTCATTTGTTCTTGTTCTTGGTGTTTATTTGCTATTTCTTCTCGATTCGCGTAGACGTTGAATTGTGCGAGGCTTTGGAGGAGGGATTGGCAACTCAAGAACAAATTTCAGACCAAGATCAGGAACTTAACCAAGGCAAGTTGTGCTTTGATCATGTTGAACCCATGTTAGGAAAAATTGCTATTTTGATTTACTTTATTGCATGTTATTTTATGTGTATAAATGATTTCAACGTAAATTGGGATTAGCTAATATACCCTTTTCAAATACACCCTACCTTGCTAATCGTATGCCATAATTCACTTGTCACCCTAGATTGGTTACTATAGTCGGTTAATAATGAAATCAACATGGATGGTTAGATCAAATTAGAGTGCTTAGCCATGCCACGTCATCACATGTTCATGAATCACTATTTAATAATATTGATTAATGGAATATGGAATAATGATGAGAATTTGTGTGTCATGTGTGGTCACACAAAGAGATTGAGTTATTGTGGCGAGGTCATGCAACGATGTTGATTTGTGTATAGCACGTGGTGCTTGGTAATCAACCAGGGTTGGTTATTACTCAGATTGAAGCAAGTGGCATGGGCAAGTGTGCTAGGGTGGGTCTGATGGGCTGAGGGTATGTGCAAGTCTTGCTTTGATCAATTCTAAGGACTTAACCTTGCGAGCCTTTGACTGAGTCAATCATGCAACCACATACATTATGGGGCGCCTAATCGACTAATTTGCAAAGTCTTAGCTTGAGTACTATCTTGGTGGTGTGAGTCCTGTACGGAGGAAACTCACATGGCGCAAGAGGGGGGCCCTATTGTGGTGGTGTAACCCTTCAGTGTTGAAACCTCAGCGAGTAGTACTGGGTTAAGATGATGTTTTGTAAAGGCTTTGTTATGATCATTCGCCTATGTGGTGCATGGTTGTATCGTGTGGGTAAAGTGCATAACCTCTGTAGAGTGTACAAACTATTCGGATAGCTGTGCTCACGGTATTGAGTAATGCTCGGGAATTACAGTCAAGGGGTAGTTAATTAAAAATGGATAATTGGATGGCATGGTAGGATGCCATGTGGATAATGGAACTTGGATAAGGATGGAAACTTGGTTTATTTGAGAATCATTGAATCTAATTACTGTTATTATTTGTTTTACTGTCTTTTCAAATCTATGTAATGTATGTGTTCTTAATTGTCGCTTAGTTGCAAATACACCACTTAGCCATTCTTTTGGAATAAGCCTTGCATATAGCTATATGGTAGAATTGCATTCTGTGCACAACTTGTTGAGTACGTGTTGGTGTACTCACCCTTGCTTAACAACCAACAAACAGTGGAGGAATCGTCGCTCAAGTTGGAGAAGGACTTTCAGGTGGACACGGGTCACTAGGTCAATCCTTGTCAATCGCCTGTGGTGTGCTGATGGGACATCTACGTCTTTTGCTACTTTCCGCTGCATTTGTCTAAGTTTATTCTCAAGTTTAGCCCATGTGGCTGAATAATGTAAGTGATCATAAGATCATACACTATTTATATTAAATAAATGAAGTTTTATTATTCTTATCGTTGTGTATGATGTGATGCTTACCGATGTTAAGCTGTGTGCACTAGCGTTGATCCTGGGACTAGTGCGGTAAAACACAGTGGGTTCAAATTGGTGAATTCGGGTCCCGACAGAGGTGGTATCAGAGCGTACTGACTGTAGGACTTGGCCTTAGTTAGCATGGTGGTGTCCTAGGAGTGTCCAAAACTATTTTCTAAAAGGAAAATCTAAATGGGATTAAAACAACCCTCTTGACTTATCTTATGCTCTGCTCCTTACCCTTGCTGAAACTTTTGTTTTCTCGGGGCTGTTTGGGAAGTGGTGGACTTATCTATTTCTCTTTTGAATAGATGAGGAGGTCACAGTCGTACAGAGAGCTTGAGGGTGGCTATGTGACAGAACTTTGGAAGGTGCTCCAAGTTTTGGGAGGTTTCGCCAGGCCGATGTATCAAAGCCGGACTTGGACAGTCAACGGAGCCACTAGAGGTGTGGTGTGCAGGCTTTTTATCTATGCCAGAGATGGTGAGAAGACAAGCCAACCAATCAGCATCACGGTGAGAAGGGCTACTTGGGAGATCAGAATGCAGGAAGCTTCGCGACTAGCCCTACGAAGGATTTGCTACGACTACGGCCGCGAGCTAAACGACACTATGTTTCGACTTCACCCTATAGTACGAGATGCATGGTGCCCACGCGTCACTCAAGGGGAGGATGCTACCACAGTGCATTTGGTACAATTTGGAGCCGCTCAAGAGGCTCATGCCCACGACACCGACACAGAATTGAGGATGGTCTATGAAGCACTCAGGGTTGCGGAAAAGGAATTACACGAGACTCGAGTGGCTTATGAGGAGAAGATCATAGAGCTCGAGGAGTCCTTGCAGGAGGGAGGCCGCACTATGCCAACATCATCAGAGAGATGAAGTCTGAGTATGAGGAATAGGAAGCGCATCCGATGGCTGGACACCGAGATCGGCCGAGCGGCCACCTTGACTCACATGATGTACCCAACGGAGTTCCGTGGGGATGGCTGGAGGAATAGGAGTCTTAGGATCGAGTTGAGACTTGAGTATCAAGTCGCGTCAATGAGATAGCCTTCCCATTTGTAGTAGACATTAAGGTTGCGTGTTTAGTTTGGTTCTTATTGTTTGTTGGGTGTGCGATTAGGTCGTGCCCCGAATTTTCACGCATTCGGACACTCTATGCGTTCAGACTAGTCCAGGATCATGCTAGTACACACAGGATAAGCAGTTAAAGTACCACAATCATACACAATGAAATAAGTAATAAAGTACTTCAAGCATAATATAGTCGAGTTACATGACCTTATGGTCGCCTTACAATAATTAAGCAGCGCGAGCGATAAATATCATCAATATCAAGTTCATTCAGCGGAAGCAAAATACGATAGCGGAACCACTCTTAGCCACAGGCTACTGAGTGCGGCTCAACCCCCTTAGTCCTCGACCTTGACGAACTCTTCATTCCAAGTATGCGGCTTCTTCTTCTTCCGAGGTTTTTGTCGATGCAAGGGTGAGTATACAACATACTCAACAAGTCATGCTGATGCAAATCTATTACTACATGCATGGCTTATTCCAAGGAAAGGCTTAATTGGTTATTTTGCATAAAGCAGTATTTCTTTTAAATAGGTAATCCTATTAGATTAAAAGGCGGTAAAATCCAATATTTAATAATTAGTTTCTCAATTCTTTTCCAAGAGTTTGGCACACAGCCCTAAATTATTTCAACAGCTTTTGGCACACAGCCACCCATTCCACATTTTTATTTTGGAAATCTAACCCTTGACTGTAATCACCGAGCAATGTCCAATGCCGTGGACACGGCTATTCGAATAGATTCACACACACACTCTGCAGAGGCTGTACACTTTACCCACAGATCTGATCGCTCACCACACAGGTGATTGAATGCAACAAAGTCTTTCAGAGACTAACATTTGACCGATGAACCCCTCCGTTACTTCCCTTCTAACACTCCCCTCACACAGAGTCAAAGTTTAGACAGGGCAAGTATCGTTGAATGGGTACCTAGCCGCAAAGACAGTGCGCTTCCCCTCTGATTAGCTTGGTGTGCTTTGTCACCCCGAGGTTTCAAAGGAAAGAGGTTAGAAACCTACTTAACTAGGTCCGCCCCATACTGGACAAGTGGTTGTACACGGAACTCAGCTCAAAGGCTCGCAAGGTTAAGTCCTTAACTGTCCCGGGCAAGACAACCGTAATTCTCGGCACACAGCCATTCATAATCTTTCATACACCCCGTTGCCACACAGGCCCACCTGGCACAAAGCCCTCTTGCCACTTGCCCCGGTCCAAATCCTTTCCCATACCCCATGTTATAAATAAGCAACACATGCCATTTCCCACATCGATTCATGGAACAGTACCACACAGGTCACTATCCCAATGCCAACACATGACATCATTGCATTTCTCAAAAATGCGTTCCATAATTGTTTAGTCAATATTCATTTGCTATTTGAATTTCATTTATCGATAAAAGCAGACTAAGCGACTAATCACGGTCTAGCCTCCCGTGTTGGCATCATATTAGCATCCAACGATTAAACATCTTAGGGTGACAGGGATTTCAGGCACATAAACATTATAATCAAGGTGGCATAATCAAGTTTGGCTTTTAACTACCATTTCCCAATTTAACCAATAATATTTGTACTTAACATAGCATGCAATATGGAAATCGAATATACTTTGAAAACTAGGTGCGAGATGATCAAAGCATGACTTGCCTTTGAAGAGGAGTTGGTTCTGGTCGAGGTTCTGCGACGAGTCTTCAAATTCTCCCTCGACGAAACCCGGCGACTCGGAGTCTACTCGGCACAAGCAATCACACAATAAATACACTATACAGACAGCAAGATAAATTCTAAAAATAAAATAAAAATCACCAATAAATAGTTCACATTTTTACAAATTTTTGGGCACTGGAATCACCCAAATCCGAGTTAAAATGCAAAAGTTATAGCCTTTACAAGTTTGCTGAAATTCAAAAAGAATAAACTGATTTAATCCTCTATTTTCCACCGATTTTCCGGCTATTTTCCCCCGCGTGACACGTGTCGCAACAGAGGCGGTTGGATCGAAATCCAACGGCTACGGTTACCGCAATGGTTTACTATTCACCGCACCGACGTGGATGAACCTGAGCGGTCGGATGAAGATCCAACGACCAGCGTTACCCCGGTGGTTTACTATTCCTAAGCCTACGTGGATGCATGCCTACCGTCGGATGAAGATCCTACGGCCAATGTTACCCCGAGAGTTTACTGTTCATCGTAACTACGCGGCCTAACCCGAACCTTCCGATCAAGATCTAACGGTCAAGATCTAATCCTACCGTTTCGGTTTTGAATCAAAAAGACGGCTACGTGGCCTCACCTCGGCGTCGGCGAAGATCCGCGGTTCTTTGAAGCTTCGGGCAGAGGGCGGCGCTGCAGCCTCAAGACCGGAGACGAGGAAGACGATGGGCTCGGGGCGCTTCTGGCTTCTCCGGCGTGAAGAAGTAGATGGTTGGGTCGGCGAACGTAAGGAACTCGGCGAGGGCCTCGGCGGCGGCGGAGAGCGGCGGACGGCGGCGGGGCACAAGGAAAACCGAGGCGAGGAGAGGGTGAACTCGGCGAAGCCGCGTGGGCTACATCGCGACGGAGCTAATGGTTGAGCAGACCAAATGCGTGGGATGGTCGGACATGTTAAATGAGCTACCGCACGGTCGCTGAGGAGTCTTGGAACTCGCGCAAATCCTCCGGAGAATCGCGACGGCCAAAAGATGGCGTGGTGCCTTTGTTCGCCTACTCCCGAGATCGGCGTCGCACACGCCGCTTCGATCAAGATCCAACGGCGGGGATTAAATCACGGCTTGGCGAGCGATGACGCGATCGCAACTGCTCGACGAGATCCGACGGCGGAGAGCGAGCGGAGATTAGGGTTTCCGGCGAAGCACATGTTGGGCTCTACCGACATCAGTAGCTAGCCAAAATCCGATTTTATAATAAAAATAAAGACAGAAATTTAGGTAATTATTTGGGGCACCAAAAATATTCAAAAATTCTAGAAAAATTCTAGAAAATATTTTGAGCATTTTGAACCTAAATAAAATAATTTCATTTATTGTTGATAAATATTTTTTCTGGTATTAATTAATCAAGAGAAGGATAGTTTTAAATAAATGTTTATTAAATCCAATAAATCCCCAAAATTCAGATAAATTCAATTAAATGAAATTAAATGCAAATAAAGATTTATTAATTCATAAAAATTCAAATAACTCCAAAAATTTAAATTCGGTCAAATTTTGGGACGTTACAGCAGTATGTGTTGCATGGCCCGTAGGCTTTTGTAAGCAACCATACCAAGTATAATTAATAAAGATTTTAAAAGTTTGGGTTAAACCTATTTTCCCCCACTTAGGAATTCTTGCATCTTATCTATGCTATTTCTACCTTACCTAACCCAAAAAGAACTCAGCAGATGGTGAACACTCTTGGTAATAATGGAGCGTTAGGAAGTGGCCTTTGCCAGAATGACAATCTTAACGATGGAACGCCGCTGCAGCCAACACAGCCGGTAGACATGCAGAACTTAGGAGCTTTCCTAGCAGCACAGACTCAGCTCATGCAGACCATGATGCAGCAAATGCAGGGTATGGCCAGTCAAGCTACGGGAGGCAATAATGTGCAACAAGGCAATCATGGCCCTCGTCCTTACTCCAAACTATCAGACTTTGTGAGGACCCGTCCCCCAACATTTTCAGGCAACACTAATCCTTTGGAGGCCGATGATTGGCTAAGGACCATTGAGAGAAAGCTGCATATCACGCAATGTGAGGGCAATGAGAAGGTGCTATACGCTTCGCATTAGCTAGAAGGAACCGCCGCAGAATGGTGGGAGAACTATTGTGCAGCACATGAAGCCCCACAAGAAATCACTTGGGAGGAATTCTCAGCTGCCTTCCGCCAGTATCATGTGCCAGAAGGAATGATGGACCTTAAGAAGGAAGAGTTAAGGGCTCTGAAGCAAGGAGGCCAGTCAATGGTAGAATACCTGAACAAGTTCACCCAATTGGCACGATATGCACCAGAAGATGTGGCTACGGATAAGGCCAGGCAGTCCCATTTCTTGAAGGGTTTAAACTCAGGACTGCAGGTGGGACTGATCACCCACAATTTTCCTGATTTTCAGGAATTGGTCAACAAGGCTTTGATCCTTGAGGATAAGCGTAACGAATTAGGTGAAGATCGCAAGCGCAGGATGGCTGGTCATGCTGGACGTCCTACTCAGTTCAGATTAAGGATGTCACCCCAGCAGTTTGCCAGGATTCAGCTGCAGTTGCTAGGCAAAACATCAGCCTCATCATCTCGCTCTGCTAATCAGAATTTCCAAACACCAACACCAGGAGGCAACGCACCAGCAGGAAGTCAGCAGTCTGCTGTTAAGAAATGTTTATCTTGTAATGAGCCAGGACATTTCGCCAACAAGTGTCTGAAGAAGGAAAATGTTACTCCAGTTCATCTCAATTTGAGCACTACTCCAGCTATAGCACCGGTAACAAGAGGAAATCGAGTGCCAGTGCAGTTAGGAACATCACCTCAGATAGCAGCGCATGGAAGGATTAACCATATCACTGCGGATGAGGCCCAGGGAGCCCCGGAAGTCGTACTGGTTAAGTTTTTGGTTAACTCAGTACCAGCTACAGTCTTATTTGATTCCAGAGCTTCACATTCGTTTGTTTCTCAAATTTTGCAATGAAGAATGGATTTTCTGTTAAGAATCTTAAATGTGTGCTTTTAGTCCAAGCCCCAGGATCTGAACTTCGGTCTAGCCTTGGGTGTTTGGGAGTAAAGTTGCATATGAACGGGATAGAATTCCTAGCAAATCTTATCCTGTTAGATACCCAAACCCTGGATGTTATCCTAGGGATGGATTGGCTATCTAAGCACAAGGCTGTGTTGGATTGCGGCCAAAGAATGGTATCCCTAGAAAGCCCTAGTGGCAAGAAGGTGGAAGTGCGTGCAACCGCAGTTCATGATGGTCAGTTAATGGTCAACAGTGTGAAGGTTGCTAATCTAGAAGATGTACCAGTGATTAGAGATTTTTTGGAAGTATTCCCCGAAGATTTACCAGGCATGCCACTCGACCGGGACATTGAGTTTGTCATTGAGTTAATACCCGGAACAACGCCAATAGCTAAGAGGCCGTATAGGATGCCAACCGATGAGTTAGTCGAGATGAAGAAGCAGATTGAAGAATTGCTTGAGAAGGGTTTCATTCGACCAAATTCTTCCCCATGGGGAGCTCCAGTTTTGTTTGTTAGAAAGAAAGATGGAAGTTTAAGGATGTGCATTGATTATCGTGCACTTAATGATGTGATGATCAAAAATAAGTATCCCTTGCCTAGGATTGATGATTTGTTTGATCAGTTGAGAGGAGTAGGAGTTTTCTCTAAGATAGATCTCCGATCAGGGTATCATCAGTTAAGGATTCGGGAGGAAGATATACCAAAGACTGCATTCTCTACCCGTTATGGACATTATGAGTTTACGGTCATGTCATTTGGACTAACGAATGCCCCTGCATATTTCATGAACATGATGAATAAAGTATTCATGGAATATTTGGATAAATTTGTGGTCATATTTATAGACGATATCCTTGTGTATTCCAAGTCAGAAGAAGAGCACGTAGAGCATCTGAGATTGGTTTTGGAAAAGTTGCGTGAACAACAGTTATATGCCAAATTCAGTAAGTGCGACTTTTGGAAAGAGAAGGTGGAATTCCTAGGTCATGTTATGACAGCTAAAGGAGTCGCTGTGGACCCAAGTAAAGTGGAAGCTGTGTTAAATTGGGAACAACCAAAGACGGTTACCCAGATCCGTAGTTTTCTGGGAATGGCTGGATATTACCGTCGGTTCATAGAAGGATTTTCGACAATTGCAAGACCTCTCACGCAATTGTTGAAGAAAGAGAAAAAGTTTGCATGGACGCCAGAGTGCGAGGAAAGTTTTCATGAATTAAAGAAACGGTTAACATCTGCACCTGTGTTAGTATTGCCAGATGCGCAGGGCAGTTTTGACATTTATTGTGAGGCCTAAAGACAGGGTCTTGGGTGTGTACTGATGCAGAGTGGCAAGGTAGTGGCCTATGCATCAAGGCAGTTGAGGCCGTATGAAGGGAATTATCCGACCTATGATCTAGAGTTAGCTACCGTAGTGCATGCTTTAAAGATATGGCATCATTATCTCATTGGAAATAGATGTGAGATATATACAAACTATAAGAGTTTGAAGTACATATTCACCCAGTCAGATCTTAATATGAGATAGAGAAGATGGCTAGAATTGATTAAGGATTATACTGTTGGAATCCATTATCATCCTGAAAAAGCTAATGTAGTAGCCGACGCTTTGAGTCATAAAAGCCACAGAGTAAATACAATAGTAGTCAGTGATCAACCAAAGTTGTGCGAGGAATTTCAAAGGATGAAATTAGAGGTTGTGCCGCAAGGATTTGTAGCTGCCTTGAAAGTAAAGTCAACTCTTGAGGATCAAATCAGAGAAAGGCAGAGTAAAGATGAGAAGATCAACAAGATTAAGTCTAAGAAAGAAGAAGGTTTAGCCGAAGATTTCTCTGTAGATGAGCAGGGAACCCTATGGTTTAAGGGTCGAATCTGTATGCCGAACGAGAAGGAGCTTAAGCAATTGATTCTAGCGGAAGCACATGATTCTAAGTACTCTATCCATCCTGGAAGTGCCAAGATGTATCAAGACCTTAAGAAGAAATTTTGGTGGCCTAGCATGAAGCGTGAAGTAGCGGAACATGTTGCATTATGTGATGTGTGTCAAAGGGTAAAAGCGATGCACCAAAGGCCTGCAGGATTTTTGTAGCCATTAAAGGTTCTAGAATGGAAATGGGAAGAAATTGGTATGGATTTTATCACTGGGTTGCCCAAGACTTAGAGGGGTTATGATTCAATATGGGTCATCATTGATTGGTTGACCAAAGTTGCTCATTTTATCCTAGTGAAAACAACCTACTCGGGGGATCGATTGGCAGAGTTATACATATCAAGGATTGTATGTTTACATGGTGTGCCTAAGAAAATTGTATCGGATCGAGGTACCCAATTTACCTCAAGATTTTGGGATAAACTGCATGAAGCAATGGGAACTCGTCTGAATTTTAGTACCGCTTATCATCCCCAGACAAATGGCTAGATAGAAAGGGTTAATCAGATTTTAGAGGATATGTTGAGAGCTTGTGCGATATTTTACAGTACATCTTGGGATAAAAGTTTGCCATATGCGGAATTCAGCTATAATAATAGTTACGAGCTAGTTTGCAATGTCACCATTTGAGGCACTATATGGTCGTGCTCGTCAGTACTCGTTGAATTGCAATGAAAGCGGGGCGTTCCAATGTTTGGACTGAGATGCTCAGAGAGGCCGAGAACAAGTTGCCATGATCGAGAAAGACCAAAACAAAGATACAAAAGGCGAAGAGCTATGCTGACAATCGCCGTCGTGATTTGAGTTTTGAGCCCGATGATTTCGTATATCTCAGAGTTACTCCCCTCAAAGGTGTTAAGAGGTTTCAGGTCAAAGGGAAGCTTGCACCGAGGTATGTTGGACCATTCAAGATTCTTAGCAGCCGAGGAGAGGTTGCGTATCAGTTAGAATTGCCCCAGTCATTGGCAGGAGTCCATGATGTGTTTCATGTGTCACAACTTAAGAAATGTCTCAAAGTGCCAGCAGAACAAACACCGTTAGAAGCAATAGAGTTGCAAGAAGATTTGACTTACAAAGAACAGTCGATCAAGATTTTGGACGTAATGGAGCGCAGGACCAGAAATAAGTCCACTCGCTTTTGCAGAGTTCAATGGAGTAATCACTCTGAGAATAAAGCCACCTGGGAGCGTGAAGAGGATCTGAGAGCAGAATTCCCTAACCTATTCTCTAGTTAGCCCTAAATCTCGGGATCGAGATTCCGTTAAGGGGAGAGGTTTGTAACATCCCAAAATTTTGATTTTTATTTACTTAATATTATTTTATTGAAATTTATGATTTTTGTGAATTTTCTGGATTTATTTGGATTTTCTGAGATTTATTTAAATTATTTCAAATTAGAATATATTACCTTTTTTCAAGAATTAATTATAAAAAGAAAAGTCTAAAATAAAGTTTTGCCAAAAATATTTTATTTAAGTCCAGAATGTCTGAAAGTATTTTTGAGATTTTTCTTGGAATTTTTATGATATTTTTACTATTTTAAATAAATCAAATTATTTTCCTTAATTATTTTTAATCGAAAATCCCGAGTAATTCGCTTTGAACGAAGATTGGGCTCGCCTGAACTATCTTGCGGCGCCCATCATCATTGTCGCTAAACCCGTCAACGTGGATTGTTGGATCAGAATCCGACGGCCTTCATCAAGCCGCGTCAATTACTAAAACCCTAGCGCTGTGAGTCGTCCGATCTTCATCGCGCGGCCTTTATCCAAACATACCGATTCGGAAACCCTATCCTATCATGACCGTCGGATCAAGATTGAACGGTTGTCAGTCATCGTGTCCGAGTCAAATTCGCCGCCACCGTATCCGAGTAGAACATGCCGCCGCCGCCTTACTTTCCATCATTTTCGTGCGGCCGCCGGGTATTTAAGGACCCGAGACCCCTCCCAAGGATTCCCACAAGTCGCCGCGTCGTTTCCGCTGTTGCGTCGTCGCCGGAGGATCACCGAGGAAGCCGTGCGTGCTCGCCGAAGTCACCGAGGAGTTCTTGTCGCAAATCCGCTGCCGCCGATGACTCTTCCGCCGTTCCGAGGGTAGATCCGAGTTCCTCACGTCAAGACGCATCGGATTCGTTACTTCTTCCGCGCCAAAGCAAGCTGAAACGCCGTCGGGTTGGTTGTCTTCCCCAAGCCCGGTGAACCAGCGCCGCCGCACTGCCATTGCCGGAGTCGAAGCACATCAGCCATTGGATCATCATCGAACCGCCGAGGGTGAGCCACGTCGCGGACTGAACAGTGAAGTGCTCGGGTAAGGTTTCTGCCGTTGGATTAGGATCGTGTGGTCTAGAGCAAGCCACGTCGATTAGGTCAATAGTATTCACCTCGGGTAAGCATGGATCGTCCGATTGTAGATGGACGATGGGGATTGAGCCACGTAGCCAAGTAATTAGGGTTTGGCTCGGGAATAGATTCACCGCTAGATTTGAATCGGATGGCCATAGTGTTGCCACATCATAGATTAAATGAGGGCCGTTAGATTGGGTTTGGGCGGTTTAGATTTCGCCACATGTCAACCGTATTGACTCAGCGCAATGCTGACGTCAACTGACACATTAATTCGGATTTTTCTTTATAAAAATAATTCGGTTAATTCGGATTTTCCAATTTTAGATATTTTTGGATTTTTGAATCTTCTAAGGGCTCGTTCTCCCTCACACGAACTCCGATTGAGGTGATTCAAATTTCTAAAAATTTGTAAAATTGAGATATATCTAATGTTAACTTTGGTTTGAATTTTTGATTTCATTTGTTCTTGTTCTTGGTGTTTATTTGCTATTTCTTCTCGATTCGCGTAGACGTTGAATTGTGCGAGGCTTCGGAGGAGGGATTGGCAACTCAAGAACAAATTTTATACCAAGATCAGGAACTTAACCAAGGCAAGTTGTGCTTTGATCATGTTGAACCCATGTTAGGAAAAATTGCTATTTTGATTTACTTTATTGCATGTTATTTTATGTGTATAAATGATTTCAACGTAAATTGGGATTAGCTAATATACCCTTTTCAAATACACCCTACCTTGCTAATCGTATGCCATAATTCACTTACCACCCTAGATTGGTTACTATAGTTGGTTAATAATGAAATCAACATGGATGGTTAGATCGAATTAGAGTGCTTAGCCATGCCACGTCATCACATGTTCATGAATCACTATTTAATAATATTGATTAATGGAATGTGGAACAATTATGAGAATTTGTGTGCCATGTGTGGTCACACAAAGAGATTGAGTTGTTGTGGCGAGGAGGTCACGCAACGATGTTGATTTGTGTATAGCACGTGGTGCTTGGTAATCAACCGGGGTTGGTAATCACTCAGATTGAAGCAAGTGGCAAGGGCAAGTGTGCCTGGGTGGGCCCGATGGGTTGAGGGTATGTGCAAGTCTTGCTTTGATCAATTCTAAGGACTTAACCATGCGAGCCTTTGACTTGAGTCAATCGTGCAACCACATGTCTGTTATGGGGCAGCCTAGCTGACTAATTTGCAAAGTCTTAGCTTGAGTACTATCTTGGTGGTGTGAGTCTGGGTGTACGGAGGAAACTCACATGGCGCAAGAGGGGGGCCCTGTTGTGGTGGTGTAACCCTTCAGTGTTGAAACCTCAGCGGGTAGTACTGGGTTAAGATGATGCTTTGTAAAGGCTTTGTTATGATCATTCGCTTGTGTGGTCATGGTTGTATCGTGTGGGTAAAGTGCATAACCTCTGCAGAGTGTACAAACTATTTGGATAGCCATGCTCACGGTATTGAGCAATGCTCGGGAATTACAATCAAGGGGTAGTTAATTAAAAATGGATGATTGGATGGGATGGTAGGATGCCATGTGGATAATGGAACTTGGATAAGGATGGAAACTTGGTTTATTTGAGAATCATTGAATCTAATTACTGTTATTATTTGTTTTACTGTCTTTTCAAATCTATGTAATGTATGTGTTCTTAATTGCTGCTTAGTTGCAAATACACCACTTAGCCATTCCTTTGGAATAAGCCTTGCATATAACTATGGTAGAATTGCATTCTGTGCACAACTTGTTGAGTACGTGTTGGTGTACTCACCCTTGCTTAGCAACCAACAAACAGTGGAGGAATCGTCGCTCAAGTTGGAGAAGGACTTTCAGGTGGACACGGGTCACTAGGCCAATCCTTGTCAGTCGCCTGTGGTGTGCTAATGGGACATCTACGTCTTTTGCTACTTTCCGCTGCATTTGTCTAAGTTTATTCTCAAGTTTAGCCCTTGTGGCTGAATAATGTATGTGATCATAAGATCATACACTTGTTATATTAAATAAATGAAGTTTTATTATTCTTATCGTTGTGTATGATGTGATGCTTACCGATGTTAAGCTGTGTGCACTAGCGTTGATCATGGGACTAGTGCGGTAAAACACAGTGGGTTTGAATTGGTGAATTCGGGTCCCGACAAGTTTGCCACGCAGGGCTTACATAAATCAGAGTATCAAGAAAATGACAGCGGAAAAATAAACTTCGTAGTGATCCATCTTTTCACCACAGGCATGTGACGAGGCTTGCTCCTTATACCTCTAGCTCTCCAACAAACTCCTCCCAAGTAGGTGTAGACTCTTCCTCTGGTAAATTTTTGTCCACAAGGGTGAGTACACACCGTACTCAACAAGTCATGCACAGAATGCAGTTCTATTACTACATGCATGGCTTGATACAAAGGAATGGCTCAATTGGTTTATTTGCATTGCATCAATTATTTTAAATTTCTATTTATTTAGATATAAAGCATCAAAACTATAATAATATAATAAGTTTCTCCAATTGTTTTTCACATAATTTTGGACACACAGTCCTTAACCAAATTTCACCATTATCCCTGGCACACAGCCTTACATCCCATTTTATTTTCAAAAATCTACCCATTGACTGTAATCCCTGAGCTTTTTCCAATTCCGTGGACTCGGCTATTCGAATAGTTTGTACACTCTGCAGAGGTTGTACACTTTATCCACAAGATACAGTCGCTCACCACATAGGCGATTGATTGTAACAAAGTCTTTCAGAAACCAACATCTAAACCAATGAACCTCCCCAGTATTGCCTTTCTAACACTTCCCTCACACAGAGCCAAAGTTTAGAACAAGCAAAAACTGTTGGATGGGTACCAAGCGTAGCAGTCACGCTCCCACACGATTACACTCTTGTGTGCTTCGCCCCGAGGTGTCAAAGGAAAGATATTAGAACCCTACTAAACTAGGTCTGTCCCATACCAGACATGTGGTTGTACGAGTAACTCAGTTCAAAGGCTCGCAAGGTAAAGTCCTTAACTGTCCAGGGCAAGACTTTCTTCCAAAAGTTTGGCACACAACCATCTTATTTTACTCAGTTCATCCCATTGCCACACAGGCCCACTTGGCACGAAGCCATCCTGCCACTTGCCCCAGTCTAAATCATTTCCCTCCCCAAGTTGTTTTTACAGTGCAACACATGCCAGTAAATCAACCATCATGTAGAACCACACAGGTCTCCACGCTTCAACATCATTACCAACACATTCCACCATTTACCAAAATACATTCACTATTCCTTTAGTCAATATTGCTTTTATATTATAAAAGATTATTCATGACATAAGCAAGGCTAAGCAACTATTCACAGTCGGTCTAGCCTCCCGTGTTGGCATATCATTGCATCCAACTAATGTTATCAACTTAGGGCATCAAGTGAATCATGGCATACAAATATTAGAAATAAGGTGGCAATAACAAATAGGTTAATTAACTAATTCACCCAAATTAATTAAATCTATTTTTAGTTAAATTAGCATGCATAGTTTGAATCAAAATATAATTTCAAAACTTAGGAGCAAAATGATCAAAGCATGACTTGCCTTCAAACAGCGGATAATCCTGATTTGGAGCTTGCTCTTGTGCTGGAAATTCCCCCTCGAAGTTTTTCGACAAATCAACGTCTACTCGAATAAGAATACATTCAATAATTACACTACACAGAAAGCAAGATCAACTCTAAAAATAAACTAAAATTCACCAATAAATAGTTCACATTTTTACAAATTTTTAGGAACTAGAATCACCTAATTCGGAGTTAAGACGCAAAAGTTATAGCGATTATAAGTTTGGAATTTCAAATAAAAGAAAAACCGAATTGATTGATTTATTTTCCTACTGGAAATTTCGGATAATTTCTTCGGCCAACATGTGGCAGCACCAGAACTGGCCACGTCGCCTTTGGGCTATAGACCGGGTTCACGGTTCGGCACGGATCACCGTGGACTCGGTCCACCGAATAGTGCGGCTGACATGCGGGCCCGACAACATTGTGCAACGCACGGTCCGCAGTCCTATTGCTGACATGTGGCAAGATCACAGTCGCCCATTCAAATCAACGGTCATGATTGGTCCGGCTCAACTCCTGGGCAACGCGTCGACAGACGATTGGGCCATGCGGCAACTTCCCGCCCGTTGGTTTTCCATCCAACGGTCGGTCCGCGCACAGTCAACCCACTCGCCACGCGGCACCATCCCGACCGCTCATTCGAATTCAACGGCCGGATCATGCTTCGGGCGGCTGCTGTGATGCTTCGAGGTGCGTGTGCATACGTGGCACAATTCCATTATACCACCTCACCACGCAATCCGACCGTTGATTTCAAGTTCAGCGGCGTGGATTGACTCCAAATAACCGGATGACCTAGACTAACGTGGACAGCCCAGTCGGTGATGCGTGCCTGCATCACAGTCGGTCATTCTAGAATCGACGACTACGGTTCAACTATGGTATACTACTACAGCGTGGTCTAATTCGGACCCTAGGATCTAGATCCATCGGGCATTATCAAGCGCATCATATACGGCTACATGGACTCACTGGAATGGTTTGATGGAGATTCGACGGTCGGGGATGCTCGCGGGTGTTGATGGTGGTGCGGCGGCACTTGGTCACCGGACTTGGAGAAGATGCTTGGGTCGACGGCGTTCCCGAGTGTCTCTGGTGGAAAGAAGTAGCTCAACCAATGCAACTCGTCACGTGGAACTTGGAATGGGGCTCAAGTGCGGCGGCGGGCGACGGGCGGTGGTCGGAAATGGCCAAAACCGAAGTGGCAAGGGAGCCAAACTCCGATGAGCAAGAGCACGAGCTACAGAGCCTTACGACGTACAGGTGAAATTGCAACGGGTGCGGAACGATGAGACACGTTGAATGTGCTATATCTCGGCGGCCATGGCGCTTCATTAAGCGTGCAGCATTGATCGCAGCCAACCGTCCCCTTCCGGTGTAAAGGCGGCGGTGGCACCTGACGATTCGCCTCCCGAGCGACGTGGCGCAATCCGGTCCGCTCGAGCCACCACGATCCGACGTCCCTTACTTGAAGTCAAGGCTCAATCACAGCCGCCCGATGGTGATCCAACGGCTCCGGGCGAGCGACGCTAGGATTTCCCCCGCTGGGCCGAACGGTGCACACAGTGTTGGGCTCGACCCAACACTGTAGCAAAGAATTTCCAAGGTTTTTCCTTTTAAAATAATTCTAGAAAATCATACTAATTATTTAGAGCACTAAAAATACCCAAAAAATTCTAGAAAAATTTTAGGAAATATTTCATGGGATTTAGAACTTAGATAAAATATTTTTATTTATTTTTGATAATTAATTTTCTATTATTTAATTATTAAAAGAAGGATAAATTCAAATTAAACTCAAATAATCCCAAATAAATCCCAAAAATTCACAAAAATTTAAATAACTCTAAAAATTTAAATTAGGCTAAATTTTGGGATGTTACATCCCTCCTCCTCAGAGGGGCACCCTGTTCTTGAGGAAGTCACGCACGATGTCTCGCCCGGTGAGCCCCATGTTCATGAGCTCACTGATCAGCATCAGGGACCGCTCCTCCTCGGCCACGACGGGTGGGCGCGGGGTGTCGATGCTGGGCGCCGCTGATCCGGTGTAGCGCAGAGAGCTCCTTTGCACCTTCCGCAGGTAGAACAAAGAATCGGCCCAGCTCACCATAGAGTCCTTAAGGGAGAAGAAGGGGTTCTCGTACGGGCGGTTGGCCCTTTGACGGAAGTACAGAGCACCGGTGGGGGAAGCGCCACCGGTGCGAAACAGGGTATAGAAATGGAAGAAAAGACTTGCCGTGGGCAGAATGCCCACGAAGCCCTCGCAAAGGTGGGAGAATATGGTCAAGACAAGGATGGAGTTGGGGTTCAAATGGGTGATCTTGCACTCGCATTGCACGAGTACGGATTCCAGGAACTCACTCTCGGGCATTCGAAGTCCGTTGATGGTGTAGAGCTCGCACGTGATGACCTTGTCGTCATGCGGCGCTAGAGCTCCTTCGCCTTCGGGGATCCGCCAGGTGCCCACTTCCAGGTACCCAAATTCTTCGAGTACCCGAAGCCTCTCCGCGGTGATCTTGCTCGCGGCGAACTTTTCCATGGGGAGAGTTGGGGGAAAAGGCGCTGAAGCGAGGAGATGGTTTGAAAGTTGGGAAGCTTTTAGAGCCTGGTAGCGAGCTGTGGGAGAAGAAAAGTCTCCAGAATTGTCCCCGCCTTGTATTTATAGGCGGAGAAGCTGAACGGATAGGAAAACTGCCCTGCCCGTTCGCGAACCGACACGCGACAGTGTAGTTTTTGAAACTGTCCTGTAATGGCGTGGTTTCCAAAAACTGTCAGGGCTGTACCCGCGAGACTTTGCGGAGAAGGAAAAGTCGTGACCCTTCGCCTCTGTCCCCAACCGCTATTTTGTCCGAGCCGTGGTCAAACACGCTTGGTCTCGCTGGGACATGCTCGTCCCCAAGTAGGGTTGCTCGGATGCTGCAGCAGCTCTTCGCTACAAGATATCTTATTCCCGAGCAAAGCTTGCTCGGATGACGTGGTAGCTCTTCGCCGCGTGGCACTCGTTCCCGAGCAGGGTTGCTCGGATGCTGCAGCAGCTCTTCGTTGCAAGATCACTTATCCCCGAGCAAAGTTTGCTCAAATGACGCGGTAGCTCTTCACCATGTGACGCTCGTCCCCGAGCAGGGCTGCTCGGATGATGCGGTAGCTCTTCGTCGCGTGGCGCTCATTCTCGAGCAGGGTTGCTCGGATAATGCAGCAGCTCTTTGCTGCAAGATCTCTTATCCCCATCTCTTATCCCCGAGCAAAGGTTGCTCAGATGACGCGATAGCTCTTCACCGCGTGACGCTCGTCCCCAAGCAGGGTTGCTTGGATGACGCGGTAGTTCTTCACTGCAGGGCTCCAATCCCTTATTTGAAGTCTGGAGGCTTAAGGCGGAGACCTCGGCAAAGCAATTTACCCCCCCTTAAGCCTTGGGGGCTAGCTATCGGGGATTGGATATTGCCTATGATGACCATCATACCCCGAGCAACTGCCAACCATGCTCGGTGTCCCCAAGGGAGGTCCTCGGGCAGGCCGACCTTCGGAGCTACCCCTTCCTCAATCAAGCTCGTCCCCGAGCATGCTTGCTCGGGGGCGCGTGACCAAACGATCGGGTCCACGGAAGGGACCTCGGGCATCACCCAAAAAGCCGGGCGCAGTCCACGAAGGCGACGTGGCATTAAACATTCAGCGGCTCGGAGGACCGTACGGCCACGATCTGAGCCCACTGTACCCATGTCGCGGTATGGCGAAAAGCAAGGAAACAGTTTCACCCATGTCCGGGAACAATGACACGTCACTTCGTAATAAATGTTGTAACGCTGTAATCGCCTATAAATACTCCCTTGCACGTAGAGTTTAGGGTTCGACTCCTTCTACTTTTCCCCTCACAAGTAGCAGTTGCTTGCTGGTGGTCTGGAGAATTTCCCTTAGAACCTCTCAGGGCCCCTCGAGCAAGTATCCTGTAATCCCTCTTTGAGAGCTAGTGCAATCACAGGACGTAGGGTTGTTATCTCCCCGTGAGAGGCCCGAACCATGCCAAAAAAAGACCCCTTGCTCATTGTGTCATCCCGATTCATAGCTCAGCAGGCCCTCGGACGCTATACCCTCCGCGGAAAAGGGGCCTTAAGTTGATCCCTCATTCAACAAGTAAGCTCGGCGGGGGACCGGTTCCCAAATCGTCGACAGTTTGTATCTTTATAGTTTTTATTGCAATTCGATCTATAGTATTTTTCGAAGCATATATTATTGACGGGTGAATGTATAAAGTGTTAGATTAGGCAAAAGAAGATCCTTTCTCCGTTTTCCCCGAAAAAATATATACTATGTATTAAAGTTGAGAGGTTGCAATCTCATATTGCAAAAAATCCATTCATTTCTGGGAGCACTAGCACAAGCAAAAATGGTTGAAAAGTCTACTGTTTGAAAGACATATCTCCGAGTTTCCAGAGACTGGACATTAGGGAGTGTCCGAGTGCCACCACAAAAAAGATCCTCTGAAGATTTAGAAACTATGCCTTTGTCTATTTTTCCATTCCGGTCTATTTTCCCAACAAAAAGGTGAAAAGATCCTACGAAGATTTTAAAAAAACGCCTTGTTCTATTTTCCAAAAAAAACCTGAAAGGCCCTCTAAAAAACTAGAAAATATATCTCAGTCAGTTTTTTCTCCAAAAAAAAAGGGAAATTCATTTTCCGTTCACGCGCGCGGTGTGCGCCCCGCTTATCTTCCTAGTACTATATATTATAATAGAGGTTTGCCGGCTCCTAAGGCAGCCACGTCACCGCCCTCGCGAAAATCTCCTCCAAAAAATTAGAAATTACATTTAGATCCTTCCGACGTTTTTTAATAAAATAGATTTGAAAAATATCAAAATTACATTTAGGTCCCTCACGGTTTACATTTAGGTCCTCCTGTGCTTTTTTGCAGAACGGACTCCGAAAAAAATGTACTTATGTCCCTCTACAGTTAAAAAAATACAGATTCGTCGAAGGTTTATAACAAACCATGGATTCACCTACGAGTGTTTTTTAGCGAAACAGACCCTGAAAAGAATAAATATACTATATATTATAACGGTGAGGTTTGCCAGCTCCTAAGGGCAGCCACATCACCAGCCTCGTGAAAATCACCTCTGGAAAATTAGAAATTATGTTTATGTCCTTCCGACAGTTTTTTAATATAATAGACCCAAAAATATCAAAATTATGTTTAGGTCCCTCGCGGTTTACATTTAGGTCCTCCTGCGCTTTTTTCGGAATGGACCCCAAAAAAATGTACTTATGTCCCTCTACAGTTAAAAAAATACAGATTTGTCGAAGGTTTATAGCAACCCATGGATTCGCCTCTGAGTGTTTTTTAGTGAAACAGACTCTAAAAAAATAAATTACTTTATATCTCTCTACAGTTAAAAAAACCTCGCCTCAGAGTATTTTTAGACCCTAAAAAATATACTTTATGTCCTTCTACAGTTAAAAAAATACAAATTCGTTGAAGGTTTATAGCAACCCTTGAATTCGCCTCCAAGTGTTTTTTTAGTGAAACGGACCCTAAAAAAATTATAATACTTTATATCCCTCTACAATTAAAAAACTAGCCTCCGAGTGTTTTTTAGCTAAACGGACCCTGAAATAAAATTACTTTATATCCCTCTACAGTTAAAAAAACATAGATTTGTCGGAGGTTTGTAGCAACCCATTGATTCGTCGACGGTTCATAACTGCGGTTTTCTCAAAAGGTTTATAGCATCCCATAGATTCGCCGACAGGTCCTAATGACCCATTTTTTAAAACAAATATGAAAACCAAAAATACGACCAAATTTCTCAAATTTTTTGTGTTGTATCGTCATACGCAATACAGCGTAGCGCGTTATTCTGGCTAGTTTTGTTTATGCACTAGTGTTTGCATGCATACATGTCCTCCTCTCTCGGAAACGTGCAGCCAACTAGAAGATTGCATTGCGTCTAGCGACTAGAAGATCTCATTTTTTGTTTTCGCTCTTCGTTTACATAACTACTTTATTTTAAGATCGATTCATCATAATAATTTTTTTGATCCATTTAAAATCTGTCTAGGGCATCAAGTAATTGATCTAAAATGTTTGATTAGTTAATCCTCACAAATCTTGATTAATCTTGTAATTAGGGTTAGATTAATTTTTGTCACTATTCACATAGTAAAACTGCGAAGGTAATATCTTTAGATCCGTAGATCCGATCAAGCTAATTCCTATTGTGTTAATTTTGAAATTGAATATAGTTTCTGTAGTTAAAATGTTATATCAATCCAACGGTGGGATCTTTAGCAATTACTATTTTAGTGGACGTATATTTCTCTGTTTTTGTCGAATCCGAATCAGGCAAATTGAGTCCGAATTGGAGTGTTTCAAAAATTTAATTTTAGCTTCCGCGCAATCATTCACCCCCTCTGATTGCTAGTTTAATATATATCGATCCTACAAGATATATATACACACACACAGATATATACACGCACACACATATATACACACACACATATATATATATTCTCATGAGTAAATTTCAGAAAATTACTGTTTTTTCAACTATTAGGAACTATTGATTTTTGCTTCTATTTCGTGAAACTATAGTTTTTAAGAGAACTTGTATTGTGCAAAACTACAGGTTTTAGAATTAACCGTTTCTTGTAGCAGGTATGACAGTGTGGGCCCATATGGTAGCCTCATGTGCAAGTGAAATAAGAAATAAGGGCGCATGAGGCTACTGTGTGGGTCCACACTATTAGACCAGTTATAAGGAACGATATATTCTAAAACTTATAGTTTTGTGACATAAGTTCTAAAGTTTATAGTTTTGTGAAATAGGAGCTAAAACCTTAGTTTTATGAAAGTTCGTACAAGAAACTTGTAGTTTCGTGAAATTTACTCTTTTCTTTTAGTTTTTGTCTTCTATGTATGTAATAATTTGTATCGAGCATACTCTTTTTAATCTTTAAATTCTCCAATCCAAAATTGTATTTACAAAAAATACGTGTAGTTCTAGGATGCTTGTGATTAAATTATTTTAACTTTGATCAATACTATCCTTATGATTATTTAGATTGGCCAAGTAAAATTAATATAAGTAGATTTGTCTTGAGGAATATCTTAACACTATTACAATTTTATTAGCAGTTTTACAAATATATTAAATGAAGGCCAAATATTATATTTTAGTGACCATATTTTTACTCCTAAAATATATCGAGTTAGGAAGCGATGGTGGCTCACCTTTAAGACCTTCTATGGATGGATCTAATAGATAGTCTGTTGGCTACAACTGCTTGCAGTGCAAATGTCACTCTGGAGTTTTTTGTTTCAAAAATGGTAGAAGGACCTAAATGTAATTTGAAATATTTCGAGGTTAAAGAAACAACCAGATCTAAATGTAATTTTAATTCTTTTGGGTTTAAAGAACCGATGCTCACCAGTTATATGTACTAGTACAAAATATCATACATCTCCATCCCGACAGCGTGCGCTCCACCGGTTCGACGAATTGCTCTCGCAGACTAGGCAGGTCTTGGTTTACTCCTTCAATTAGCTCCTCACTGCCGTCTCCCCATGTCCTGGCCTCCTCCTCTTCCATGCATGATGGTCCCGCGCTCGCCGTCTCCCTCTTCAACTGCATGGCCTGAGCCGACGTCAAGAAGGTGGCTCCCAACATATGCTCCCATGGCGCCCTCATCGACTGTTGCTTCCGCGTGGGCCACTTGGACCTCGGTTTCCCTGCCTTCGGCCACGTCGTTAAGATAGGACTTAGGGTGGATGCCATTGCCTTCACTCCTCTGTTCAAGGGCCTCAGTGTCGAGAAGAGGACGAGCAACATAATGGACATGGTGGGTCCGACAAGCCCGGCTGCGCTCCATGTGTAGTCTCCTACAGCACTCTTCTCAAGGGGCTCTAGCTCCATGTTTAAGCGACCACCAGTCCACCACCATCTCGGTATGGAATGGTCACCGCTCCTGATGCAGCACGATGTTAATTATATTTTTTATATATGTGTATGATTAATTTGACAATAATATTTGTGATGGTATAATTTATTTGTGGAAGGCTAAGGTCTTGTATTGGATTGGTTTTTCTTATAGGAAAATTAGATCTATATGTTAGTTTGCACCAATTTACCCCATTGTTAGCGCTCTCCACCGTTCACATGACCTTTGGATCGACAGAGGATTGACATTGCAAGACATGACGCCAAGATACTCTACTCTTATGTATGCAGAACAAAAATAATGCAATAATAAGTAGACACCGCTTAGTGGCGGGATAGATGAAGTTACTTGATGGTATCGTCTAAATATTGCAATAATGAGTTACCTATAATGCTTTGCTTTATGGCTACTTTAAAGATTGTAGGACAGAGGATGCATTAGCTCTTTTAGAGAAATGTTGAGCAAGGAATTAATCTGGAGTGATCACTTAAAGCTCGATCTTGTGTGGGTCGGTCAGACTAGGATTTGGGAGAAGCTAACTGCTGCGGAGGAACTCTTTCTCAAGATGATCAAAATTGGAATACACATGGAATTGGTAGGTACAACATAATTCTAGCAGGTTGTGTGAACAATTGTGATGATGAAACACTCAGGTTGTTTCTGTTGCAGATAACTCAATATCTCTAACTGTTGTATCTTTTGGTTACATCAAAATAGATTGTTAGTCCAAATCATCAACAACTATAACTCTTTGACTATATAAACTAGCCTCCAGTGTCTGCGTGCAGCGTGTCCACATGATCAAATCCGAACACCATTATCTCAACTTGTTTTGCCAAAAATTGGGTAGGGTTGAAAAAGCCGTTGCCGTGATCTTTGCATTTTCATTGGATGTTTGCCACATTGCCTTTAGTTCATGATTCAACTGACCTAGTGGTAGGTTTCATACCAGTCGGAAAAAAGATGCTTTGTGCTACGAGGAAAAACAAATATCTAAACATGAAATAAAAATCCAAACCACCAACTTTGGGCCTACTATGACAAATTAATTAGTTGGTTATTTTCAACTTTCAATGGAATTTGCTCATCCCCAATAGGCCCAGAAAGCCTAGGGAATCTTTATTTTAACCTATATCTCTACTACTTCTAATTAGGAGTTGGTGATAGTTGTCCGTTCTCTCCAGTGTATAATCCGTTGGATCAAGCACGAACGGCTGAGATGGAAGTGAATTTCTACCTTAACTACTTGTAATTTGTATGCTTTGATGAACTGATTTACTCATAACCATTGCACATTTAGAGTGAATAGTATCATTCAGACAGAGTTAGTAATATTTGCAAATATTTTTTTGTCGTAAATTGAGTTTCTGTTGCAACTCACGGGCACATGAATAGTATAAATATAAATTATTGGTAGTGGTCCATTCTCTGTTTCCTCCTCTCTAAGAAAATAACTGTCGGGGATTGGATAATTTCCATAAAGACTATCATCCCCTGGCAGTCAATTTTCGGCTGACCATGCATGCCCTTGGATGATGTCCCCAAGGGGCACTCTCAGACAGTCCGTAGGTCCGTCTCGACCTTGCTCAAGCTCGTCCCCAAGCATGTGCCCTAGATCCCCGAGCATGCTTGCTTGGAGGTGCGCCGCGGTCGGTCAGAATCGAAGGAAGACCCCGGGCATGATTAAGAGGTCATGCTCGGCCCATAATGACGATGTGGCGGTAATTGCGCTACGGTTTAAATCCACTGCGCCATGATCTGAGTCCATCATGTGCACGACACGACGTGGCGGAAATCAAGGATTCAGTTGCAGCCCCGGTTAGTGCAGTAATGGCGCATTTCTCGGGTGTAGTTATGATCATCGCCTATAAAAACCCCTCCGGTAGATCAGTGTAGATGAGTGATAGAGACTGAGAAAAGACACAGATTGAAATACTGATACTCTCGCGTGTACCTCTCTATAAGAACTCAAGCAATAGCAAGATCACTGGATGTAGGGTTATTATTTCCTTCGAGAGAGGCACAAACCAGTATAAAAATCTCTTGTCCATTGTCCATTCGAGCATCACATCTTGATGGCATTCTTCGGATGCAAATCCTTCACAAAGGAAGGGGCTCTGGTTGATCCCTCAATCAACAAATAAGCTCGATGGGGAACCTATTTTCTAAATGTCAACAGCTGGCGCCGTCTGTGGGGACTGACTGAATCCTTTCGTGAAGAATCCATGAAGATGCCGAATTCTCAGTATACTCAAGATCTTTGCGCCTTCAACGACGTCGAAGATGACGACATGTACTACGCTGAAGAAGGCATAGCTGGTGTTGCTGACCCAGAGGGTCACACCGAGCCCGGGAGTCCTTCTCCAGCTGCTGCAGTGTGAGAGCGTTTCCTCCGCTCGCGGCATGATTCCCTCACAGATGATGGGGAGTGTGACGGACTCTATGATGGTCTAGACATTCCCGATCATTTTGAGCCTGATCACGAGACCGCGTCACAGGGAGACACCATGATGTCACCTTCGCAGTCCCTGTACTCTGCGATGTCAATATGGCGGGAGAAGAAGAAGGTCCTGAGGTTGAATCCTTGGGGGCTGGTCGTCATCGCTGCTATGAAGCGGCCAGAAGCCATCTAGAGGCATCTCTAGATAGGACCCAGGTGTCAGGATCGGATTTTCAAATCCAAACCCTCTGTGTTTACCCATGCTAGTCCAGGAAAAGCTAGCACACACAGTAGAAACAGTGATAATAACATAGTCATATCTCGAAGCAGATAACATTAATTAAGCAAAAAGGAGATAGCTTTGTAACCACATTATTACAAGTAAACAAGCCTTATGGCTTAAGTTCAGTAAGAAGCAGCGGAAATAAAATAGTAGTAGCAGTATGAGCCCATCCATATGCCGAACAGGCAATCGACTAGGGTACGCGCCCTAGTAGTCTGGATCGCCTTCATCAAATCCACACGCATAGAACTCATAATCACCTTCAGCTTCAGCAAACTCCTCTGGGAAAAATTGGGATGTTGCAAGGGTGAGTACACACTGTACTCCGCATGTCTTGGAAACATAATGCATGATAACTATATGTAAGGCTGAACAATTGAAGGCATAATATGCTTCATTTGCATAAAGTAGAATTTAACTTGAAATACCAATAGTAATTTCATAAAGCAATATTTAACAAATTGTAAATAAATAATAATTGAATTTGATGTATAACAATTTCATAGGTTCCAACCACCTAATTGGTTCCAGCCGCCAAACCAAAACCCGAGAGTTCCATCCACTCACAGTTTTTCCAAAACATTATTTTCATTTAAAACCAAAACCATCATTTTCATTTACAACAAAACCATAAAATCTACAATGTGCTAGCGTACCTCACTTGCCCTTGACCATAGGCACGGCTACTCAAGTAGTTTTAACTCTATAGAGTGTGTACACTTTACCCACAAGACATGATCGACTCTTGTTGCCATGCAATTAACACACTTCCTTTGGTTTGTCGGCAGAGAGATCATGACAAGGCCTTTACAATGTATGACACCGCTACCAACCTCGCCGCTAAGGTTTCACCGCTGTTAGGGTTAAATCCACCCAGTACAGGAGCCCCCTCTTGCGCCTTGCGAGTGTCTACCCGACACCCACATTCAACCCAATGGCGAAGCCAATGACTATACACACAAATTAATTAGCCAGGTCGTACCCATATAGAGTTGTGGTTGTACGGTAAAGCTCGGTGCCAGGTAACACACGCTTCGGTCCTTAATTGACTAGGGCGGAACAAATACTGTACAAGATCTCGTGCATCCCGCACCCACCAAACATCCATTCGCCCCGGTCTAAACTATTTTCATTTTATTTCAATTAAATAATACCAGCAATACCAATTGCCATAATTTCATAATTCAGTTTGAACAGAGATTGAAAAGATTTTCCATAATGGAAAAATACCGAAACGCTTAAGCAGGACAAAGCAATTCTACCGTCCACTACTACATTATTAGTTATCATCAATTACAGTGATTAATATTACCTAGGGTGTCAAAGGTTGTCATGATTAATGTCAATAAGGGCAGAACAATTCAGGGATTTAGCTAAACCTTAAAACTGAATTTAAAGTATGTTACGCAAAGTAATAAGCATGCATAATTTAAAACAACATAATATTTTCATGAAATTTGGGATCAACATGTTCAAGGAAGACTTGCCTTCAATGCCTCCCGCTGGTTCTACCTCTGCTGGATGATTCGCCTACGCTTCAACTGCGTCATCTACACGTAAAACGAGAATAAATAAATAAAACAAATTTAAATAAAATCCAAAAATCAAAAGAAAGGCACTAGCAGATAGAGCATGAATTTAGACAAATTTAGAAATTTGAATCACTCGAATCGGAGTTTGGACGGAGGATAACGGGCCTTTGGAAGTTTCTCGAGAGAGAAAATCAGGAAAATACTAAGGGGTGACACGTGTCAGTACGTGATTGGCTGGGATTTTGGTTTCTCGGGAAAAATCAGAAAAACAAAAATTAAATTCCACTGACGTGTGGGGACCACCCGTCAGTGGCTCAGTTCATTGTGAACCGGGAGCACCGAGAAGCTTATGGGTGAGGTGACTGGTCATGCTGACGTGGCAGCCACGCGGAGGGATTAGGGCTGCGATGGTGCCTGGCTGGCGAACATGGAGTCTTGACACGGGCGACGGGCGACTTACAGGCGAGACCGTGGCGCTAATCCGGGGCGTTGCTTGGGATTGGGCGGTTGAGGGTTGAAGATGCGGCGGTGATGGCGCGGGGTGATCTGAGCCGTCGGAGGGGGATCGGATGGTTATCGATCAGCGAAGGAAATCGACTGCAGGGCGGCGACGAGAACACGCCAGACTCGAGGAAGAAGACCCGGCGCACGGCGGAATACGGCTGGATCGGACCTGGTTCAGTTCAGATTAGAGAGAAGACAACGCGGGGAACCCGACGGAACCAAAAACCACGGCGGAGACTCACCGACGGCGGAGAAGGACTCGGGAGGCGGCGGAACTTCGGTGAGGGTGTGGGAGCCAACGGCGACGTCCCCAACGGCGAGAAGTGGGGCAAAGTGGGCGGCGAGGCACGGCGAAACTCCGGAGGGGTGCGGCGCCCTCTTTTATAGCCTCGGGCGGCAGAAAAAGGCACGGATGTCGAAGGCGGCAGCGGCTAGGGTTTGCACGGGCGGCGGCGACTCGCGGGGCGATGTGGCACGATTAGAGCCGTCCACGCAGTGACGATCGGACGATGTGAAGCGCAGGACGAGGCATAGATGTTGGATCAAGATCCAACGGTGAGGAAGTGCGAGTTAGGGTTTGGCTACGGCTGAGGTGCGACGTGACGTGATCCAA
The DNA here is from genome assembly GCA_036346375.1 of Guadua angustifolia. NCBI lineage: Eukaryota > Viridiplantae > Streptophyta > Magnoliopsida > Poales > Poaceae > Guadua > Guadua angustifolia. The sequence continues at coordinate 92,882 of JAYEVE010000723.1, forward strand.
GCCACACACGGGGCAACGATCCAACGGTTCATGACACGCGGCGACACAGGCAAGGAACGGTCATTGGATCGAGATCCAACGGTGGAGATTGGCTAGAGGTTAGGGTTTCGGTGAAGTTGGGGTGGGCGAAGTAATGGGCCGGTGAGAGAGAATAGGGACGGGCCGCAGGGAAAAGAATTTCGGCCTGGAGAGGAAAAAGGAAAAAGAAAAGGTTTCTAAACTTAAGAAAATGCTAGAAAATCTGAAATGAAGCAAATAAATTCAATTAAATAGCAAATAACTTCATAAAAAATCTCCAAGAATACAGAAAAATTCCATGAAGCACAAGGAACCCCATAAAAACAAAAAAACTTTAATTTGAGGTATAGATTAGCCAAATTAACTCATTTTGTTTTTGGAAAATTTAAATTAAGCTGGAATTAATTCGAATAAAATGCAACTAGTTAAATTTTGAAATTCAAGCACTAAGAAACTCAAATTTGGAATGTTACAAACCTCCCCCGTAACAGAAAATCTCGACCCCGAGATTTGGACTAACCAGGGAAAAAGGCTAGGGTACTCCGCTTGAAGATCCTCTTCACGCTCCTAGGTGGCTTCCTCTTCTGAATGGTTGTTCCACTGAACTTTGCAAAATTTGATCATCTTATTTCTTGTCCTGCACTCTGCTTCATCCAGAATTCTGATCGGGTACTCTGGGTATGTAAGATCCTCCTGCAGCTCAACATCTTCAATCTGCATCCGCCTTTCTGGCACTCTAAGGCACTTTCTCAACTGTAACACATGAAACGCATTGTGCACATTTGACAACTGTGGTGGCAGCTCCAACTGATAAGCCACTTCTCCACTTCTGGCTAGGATTTGGAATGGTCCAATGAATCTTGGTGCTAACTTTCCATGAACATGGAATCGATGCATTCCTTTGAGCGGCGAAACTTTCAGATACACATAATCACCAGGAGCAAAGGTTAACTCTCTTCTGCGGTTATCGGCATAACTCTTTTGCCTTCACTACGCTGCTCTTGACCTTTCTTGAATCATTTTCATTCGCCCGAGCAAAGTGTGCAATCTTGAGCGTTTAATCCAGACCGAAGGTGAGTCCTTACAGCATTTTGTCCAGAGGTTCATTAAAGTTCAGAATTCTATTCCAAATGTTTCAGATGAGGCAGTTGTTTGTGCCTTCAAAATTGGCATTCGGGACATCCGCTTCACCCAGGATCTGGAGATCCATCCAGATCTAACAGCCAGCGAGCTGTTCCGCATGGTCGATCGGTATGCAAATATCGACGAGGTGGTCCAGTGGAAGAAAATACTGGACAAGGGTAAGCTGCCGCCTCAGCTCGGGCTAGAGGGCTCTACGAGCAAGAAGAATCCAGGCTCTATGGGGAAGAAATAAAGAAGAAAAAGAGGCCGTCCGCACCAAGCATGGTGGCGGCCATCGAACGTCATCCGCCACGAGCTCCACAGTCGTAGTAGCGTGGAAGGGGCTGGGGCCGACCACCCCAGCTCCTCGGCGACCAAGCCCGCAATGTTCAAGATCACATCGGCCAAGGTAATCCGTCGAACGATCAATTTTGCCCACTCCATCAGGCATACGGGCACGACCTTCGCAATTGTCAGAACTAGGCATTCCGCCTAGAAAGGTTCTACAATGGCAAGGGTCCCAAGTCCATGCTCCCAAAGAAGGGTGAGAGCAGCAAGGGCAAGCAGCCTGCCGTTAATGACGACGATGAGGACATGGAATACCAGGAGCCCCGCAATCATTTTGCTGTAATATTCGGGGGCTCCTCGTCCTATAAGTCCCGTAGGGACTTGAAGGAGGCAGCACGGGAGGTGCATCATGTCGTTCAAGGCAAACCCCCTATGCAGCAACTCAAGTGGTCCGAGCTGCCCATCATTTTCTCCAAGGATGATTGTCCCCTTGGAATGACCAAGCCTTAGAAGCTCCCTTTGGTCGTAAATCCGACCATCAGCAACACCACGGTGGGGCAAGTCCTCATCGATGGCGGAAGTTCTTTGGACCTCATATCCACCAAGGTCCTGGACGAGATGCAAGTTCCTTGGTCCAAGATCAAGAGCATAGCGATCCCCTTTTTTGGGATCGTCCTAGGCATATCGGCCAAGTCCCTTGGCTAGATTGTTTTGCCCGTTACGTTCGGAACTCCGAGCAACTTCTAGACGTAGATGATCAACTTCGACGTGGTTGATTTTGAATCAGCCTACAACGCCATCCTAGGTAGGCCGGCTCTTGTCAAGTTCGTGGCCGCCACACATCATGCGTACCAGAGTTTGAAGGTTCCCAGTTCAAATGGGGTAATCACCATAAAAGGCAACTAGAAGGCGGCCCTGAATTGCGATGAGAAGTCGCTTGACATGGTCGGGCAGTTGCCTCAGCGCGGTCCCGACCAAGAGCCAAAAAAACTCCCAGTCGAAAGTTGCCCTCCAGCCAGGAGGAAAAACCAAGGCGGTCCCGCTAAGCAGCGCGGACCCGACCAAGGTCATACATTTGGGGTCTTATATCCCAAATAGGACCTCGAGCTCATTACTTTCCTCCAGAAGAATGCGGATGTGTTCGCTTGGGAACCATCTGACATGCCTGGAGTCCCAAGGGAGGTTTTTTAGCATTGGCATTCATCCAAAGTGAACTCAATAGGAAATCGACAAGAACGAAGCAATTGCATTCAGATATAAGACAATTAAAATTAGTTCCATGCAAGGGACAATGTGGAAGCCACCAATTGTATAGAAAGATTCCATTGAAGCCTTGCACTATATCACATGCATCTACCAACCAATCCAGACCTGAAACCAAATCACCTAACCATGAAAGGATATAAGTAAGAACTGACAGCGTGTAAGGTGTAATCCACATATGGGCCCACAAGGCCAAATCGGACAACAAGGCCACCTCGAACAAGAGGCCTTCTAGATATAGCCTCTCGATAGGCTATGCCTCCGTGATGAAAAAGCATATCATCACAATACAGACATATGTTTGAAGTCAGTCCAAGACAAACAACCATTCATTTTCTATGACGATTTGTATTATGGTTTTATGACGAAATTTTATGTTTTGTCACAAAAGTACATGGGCCAACGGCACCTGATACAATTAATGACGAACATAAACAAGTCGTCACAGAAAATAGATTTTTCATGACAAAAGTTGACAACGTCACGACGTTTTCATCACAGATAATCACTTTTCTTGTAGTGTTCACCAAGCTTACTTGTTGATTGAGGGATCAACCAGGGCCCCTTTTCCGCAGAGGGTTTACGTTTGAAGAATGCTATTGGGATGCTATGCTTGAAAGGACAGTGGACAAGGAATTTTTATACTGGTTCGGGCCTCTCACGATCGAGATAACAACCCTACGTCTAGTGATTTTTCTATTGCTTGAGTTTGTAGAGGAATCTTGTGTATATTTGATGTGTGTCTGATCTCTCCTTTTCCCTTTCCTTTCTTCCCTATGATCTACCAAATGAATATTTATAGGCGACTGCAGCAACTATAGCCGAATAACACGCCATTACTATGCTTGAACGTGGTTGTAACTGCATCCCCTGATTTTTGCCATGATGTATCTTGGTCATTATGGGCTTAGATTGTGGCTTAACGATCTTTTAAACCACAGCGTAATTATCGCCACATCGTCTTTACGGATCGAGCTCGACCCGCCGGACATGCTCGGGATTTTACCTCGACCTTGACCGACCGATGCGCACGCTCGAGAAACCATGCTCGGAGAATTAAGGCACATGCTCGAGGACGAGCTTAAGCATGGCTGGGGCGGACCCTCTAGCCAACACATCCGAAGATTTTCCTCGGGGACACCATCCGAGGGTATGCATGGTCGGCCGAAAACCGGCTGCTGGGGTATAATGGTCTTTATGGAAATTATCCAATCCCCGACAATTTGAAATTATCAATGAGCTTATGAAAACTATTTTTAAGTCTACTGGAGTTTTATCTTCTACTATGATGAATGTAAATGTTGCTTCTATTTTTAAAGCTAAATATCGTGTTAAGTACACTTGCACTCATTGTGGTAGAGATGGATATTTAGTAGATTTTTGCTTTAGACTAGCTAAACAACAAAAGAAACAAAGGACTAAGGCTAGGTATAATTTCGGACAAGCACATTTTCTTCCTCGTGAGGTAGTGGCACCTCGCTTTGTGCCTAGGTTGAAGCAAACGCCTCTTGTTGCTAGAAACCAGGACATGTTAAATCTAATTTTGTGTACAAGCATACTCGTGTTGTGCCTACTCGTCGTGTGTCTCAGTACTGGATTCCTAAATGCTTTATTGCTAACCCTGGTACCGAGGCCTTGACATCTTCTTGTGCTATGTACGTTTTTTAGATGCGGGTTGGAGAACAGAAGCTTAGTGGATCTTGGTCTTTTGCAAGAAGTGATCTAGACTTAGATGGTTGTCACCCTTGAGATGGCCTTCAAGAGGCATGTGCAAAAATTGTTCACCTACTTTCTGAGCTATTTTATACACTCATGTTTTTTACATTCACAGATATTTAATTGTGGTATGAGATGAGATGTTTGTTCATATGCTCATATGTACCCCCTGGCATGTTTAATAATATTATATCTTATATCATGCCTTTTCATGCTTAGTATTTATTTATCATGATTCATACTTGTGCTTAACTGAACATACCATGATAACTCAAATGCATGTATATCATCACCTCTTTTTTGATTTCATTGGTTATCTGTTTGAGGGGGAGTTCATGGATTTTTGTTGAAAATTTCTTTCGTTTGCCTGTTGGGAGGATTGTTCTTTCAGACTTTTGTTTATAAAATTAATCCCATCAGATGACAATTTTGAAAAGGGTTTTTAAGATGGTTATTTTTTAGGGAGACTTTTTTTAAAAAAAATTTGTAATATTTTGTAACATACTTTTTATTTTGTGTGTTTCTTAAATGAAAAACAATGAAAAAGTAATGATCATTGTATTTCATACACATATGTCATTTGAAGCCATATTTATGTCACAAGGTCTTTGCAACTTCATGTTTATGCATATATGGTGTAGTTTATAACATGATTATTTAAATAGAATAACAATTTGAATTAAATCTTGTGATGGTTGAACTTTCTTGTCTATCTTGATCCTGCTCAAAAAAGTGCTAAATATGAAATTTATCAAAGTTAAGTGCTAAAGCTCAAAGAGTGATTGTTGATAAATGCAAGATCAAGGTTATGTGCTATCGCACTTCTTCTTTACGAGACTGCTTATCATTGCACATTAATATGAACTTGGAACAGGTTGTGTATGACTGAAACCATGAAACCTTAAGCTTGTGATTGCTAGGCATGGTTGAAAAGTAAGGCTGATGGTGCATATAGTTCCTTGCAATTGTTATTGTTGCAATCAATCAATAAATCAGTTTTTCTTTACAAAAAGGCATCAATGATTTACACAAAAATTTCAGGTTTTGAGGTAGTTAAGAAAGGGAGATCATACCATGCAAAAAAAATCGTTAATAGTACTTGATTTCTAGTTATGTTTACTCTACATCGTCTTTCTGAAGATTTGAGGGTGCAAGTATTTTTGATAGCATGACTTGGTGATGAAATTAGTACATTTGTGGATGACTTATAATACTCAGTAAATAAAAAAAAACAAACTAAAAATAAACAAAAAGATTTTGTTCTCTCTTTCGTTTTCTTGATGAATCCATTGTCAAAGGGGGAGAATTTTGGACACATATTGCACATTCACACACACATTTTTCTTCTTTCACTTTGCTTTTTGGTTTTAAAATAAAATTTCTTAAAACTTTTCCTGTGAGGTGAATGTCAATATTCAGTTCTAAATAGTGTTGCCAATGTTTTCATCAAGGGGGAGATTGTAAAATCATGTGCTGAAAAATTGGCTTAATGATGAAATTGGCATTGCAAAGTGGTTGTGATCATGGCATGTGTGGTGTTTGTGCATCTGTTGTTTCATATGATTATTTGATATGCTTGTGATAGCATGGTAATGATTTTGCTTGATGTAATGCGCTCGTGTGAGTAGTTGCATGGATTGACTTTGAGTCAAGTCGTGGACTTGTGCTCGGATTCATTTTTTTGTTTATTCGTGTGTAGGTGTTGCTCGAGGTTGAACATGGTCGATAACGGGACTGGAACTAGGTTCATGGAGGAACTAAAGTTCGAGACTAGGTTCAGGGAGGAATCGAGGTCTTGATAGTCAAAGATGTCATGTGGGACGTTTGGGTTTGAGAACGCTGTACATGAAGGCTAGTTAGTCACGTGAGTGCGGCAGGTGCATCGTACACGTGCAAAGTTGTATTGGGCTATGTTGGGCAAAGTGGAGTTGTATACAAATTCTTTAAGATTGCTCATTATAAATAGAGGGAGGTCTCTTCTGTTTATGGTGAGCCAGGTATTAGGGTTTGTACTTTTTTGTTTTGGAGTATTGTAACAGATCAGAAAATAAATAAATAAATATTTTTTGCGGCCAGAATTTTGCTCCTTGCGGCGTGATTAAAAAGTACTCGTCGGGCGGCTGGCGGCTGATCTTTGGTTTCCTGGCGGCCGCGCATGCATGGAAAAAAACGGTGGCTGACCTCTTGGCGCGAGTATGGCGACTAGATGTGCATGGCATGACTAGAAGCTGGCATACGGCCGCATACATGCATGCGTGACAAAAGGAACGGCGGCTGGCTTTCCAGCATTAGGGGCTGTGCAAGGTGATTAAGGGGGTGCTCGGCGACAGGGTCAAGAAGGTGGTTGTCTCTGACCGTGTGGTCGCCGCGCCGTGATGTCTTCTGACCGAGGTTTGGGGCGCTGGAAACCTTCAGTGACGTGAAGCTTTCGCACCTTGAGGTCCCTGGCGCTGTGATCCGAAGTATCCTGTGAACACATGCCGGCAATAAAAATTGATATTTTCAAGATGATGTGTTGGTAATCTCGCTTTTTGTTGTTGTTCTTCGTTCGTATGACTATTTTATTTTTAGATTGATTCATAGTTTTATCATAATAATTTTGATTTGATCCATTCAAAATCTTTCTAGGGCATCAAGTGATTGATCTGAAAAGTTTTATTGGTTAATTCCTCATAAATCCTGATTAATCTCGTAATTAGGGTTAGATCAATTTTCGTCATTATTTGCTATAGTCATCTTATGAAGATTATAACTCTATATCCGTAGATTTGATCGAGCTGATTCTTGTTGGGTTAGTTTTACAATTGAATCTAGTTTCTACAGTTAAAATTTCACATCAATCTAACGGTGGGATCTTCAAAAATTACTGTTTTAATGCACGGATATCATGCTGTTTTTGTCGAATCCGAATCAGACAATTTGAGTCCGAATTGGGGTGTTTCAAAAATAATCAAAAATTTGATTTTAACTTTCGTGCAATCATTTATCCCCCTCTGAATACTAGTTTAGTTTATATCGATCCTACAGGGTCATTATTTAGTTGGTCGTTAGTGTGCTAACTCTGAAGTCTACCGTATTGAGTCTGGAGTTCAGTAGGATTAGAGATAAAAGTAGAAGTTGTTGAGATTGAGTGTGTTGCATGTAACAGATAGATTGACCTGAAAGCTGACTATAAATATATCTAGAAAAGCTGGTGGAGGTATCGCTAGGCAAAAAGAAAATCAAGTCTTCTCTGTTCTTGTTGCTCTGCGCACACATTGCTGGGACGATCCTGTTTCCCGTCCGGCAAAGCTGTTGTGCTGATTTTTCATCCGGAAGAATACTTCTACCGGTGTTGCTGCAACCCAAAGCCTTGTTGTGGCTTCAGTTTTCTTTGTGTGCAGGTATTGCCGTGGAACAGCAGAAGGTCTGGCGATCATCTGACGAGGTAATTCGGTGCTTGCTCCAACATACCGTGCCGTCGCCCATGCCTCACATTGCCTGCTCCGCCTTGCCTATGCTCTGATCATCCATCTCCACTCCTCCCTGGAACTTCCCCGTAGTCGAATGCGGCATTTAAGCTGTTCTTTGCCACACCTATTGCCAGAGCTTGCCATCACTTCGCTCTTCTCTACCGCCAGCTTGCTCTATGCCAAACACAGCGGGGAAGTGGCTGCAGTCTCTGTCAGTGCTTCGTCTTCCCGGGGAGCTCTTCGGCCGTGCCCCGACTAGCAGCCAGAGCTCAACTGCGCAGATGCATCCCAGGTGTGACGGACCAAAACTCTTTGCTATGAACCTCTCCCTGGCACCCGACTCAATTGCTTCACCTCGTCTGTAGCAAAGCCAGGTCTTCTACTCCTCCACCGAAGGCTACCAGCCGAGAGAGCAACGGCCGAAACCTCACCGTCCTGCCCAACTCCATTGCCAGTCGAGAGAGCTCTAGGGCAAGTTCAGGTAAGCCTCAAATAATTTCGCACATACCATTATCACAAGGAAGTGCTTGGCGCAGTGGTAGAGTCGCTCAGTCATAACAGAGTTTTTTAAATAGAGTTTGAATAAAAGTATCTTTTTAGGTGTTATGAAACAACTTTGCAATCCCGAATTTCAAAAATCATGTAATTAATCACACATGTTCTTGCAACCTTAGATACTCTATTTTTGTAAAAACATTTAGATTTGAATGTAATAATCATCTAAAAACACGAGAACATACATCATTTAACCCAAACCCTAAATCACATTTGTAATATGTAATAAGTTTCAATTTGGTTTTTCATGTGACTTCTTTTGCCCTCATTGAAAGTTTGTTATTTGTTATATTTTCGTTGAACAACGTGTAGAACCCGATGTCACTGATCTTGTCATCGTCTACGTCGGCTGTGACTACAACTTCAACGTAAACAATAATTAAGTAAGGCAAGCACCCCTTTGATCATATTGATCCCAGTGTTTTAATTTTTATTTTTGTCGGGGATTTGATAATTTCCATGAGGACTATTATACACCGGTAGCCAGTTTAGGCTGACCATGCATGCCCTTGGATGGAGTTCCCAAGGAGGATCCTCGGATAGTCCAGCTGGTGGGTCCGCCCTGACCATGCTCAAACTTGTCCCCGAGCATATGTCGTAAATTCCCGAGCATGCTTGCCCGGGAATGCGCAACGGTTGGTCAGAGTTGAGGGGAATTGCCGAGCATGATTCAAGAGACCATGCTCAGCCCATAAAGATGACAAGGCAATAATTACGCCACGATCTAAGACCATTACGCCATGATCTGGGACCATTATGCCCACGTCGGGATGTGGCCAAAATCAAGGATGCGGTTACAGCCACGGTTAATTCAGTAATGACACATTATTCGGCTGCAGTTACTTCGATCATCTATAAAGACCCCTCCGGTAGATCGGTAAAGGGACAGAGACGACAACAAGCAAGCAAATAGCACACTGTCACATTGTCATACACAAGCCCTTCTGTAAGTATTCAGTACATATAGAGAGACCACTGGACTAAGGTTGTTATCTCCATCGTGAGAGGCCCAAACTAGTATAAACCCTATGTCTATTCTCTGTTGTTTCGAGAGCATCATTCGGACGCAAAACCTTCACGGGAAAGGGGCTTTGGTTGATCCCTCATTCAACAAGTAAGCTCGGCAAGAGCCTGTTTCCCAAACGTCGACAATTTTGTTTTACCAAATCAATTCATGCATGCATTTATTTTCTTTAAATTTGCTATCTTGTGGTATTGGTAGATATACCTATTGTCTCATGAAACCTCCTTGATATGGTTGACATGTGAACCTTGTTACACCAAGAAATTAAGGTTAGACAATATATAATATCGATTTGGGTATATGCAATTTAATAATCATGGTTAGCTATGTTTTAGATTTGGGATGAACAAATTGGATAAATTGATCATTGGAGATATTGAGACATGATGATGATGGTAGGTATTTTGGTTAAAAATAAAAATAAAACTATGGTTTTGACTCGAATGATTATGGCAATAGCCGGAGGTGCAAGGGACTTGCACGTAGTTTAGGGGGAGATTGTCGCCTGTGTCGGATTAAGGACGGAACTACTGTGTTGTTTTCAAGCCAAGAAACTCGTACAACCATAAGTGCTGGAATGGGACAGCCTTAAACCAAGTAAGTTATCTAGTTTAACTTTGCATTTTGGAAGGTTGTAGTAGTACGGGCTATTCCATTATGGATTGCTCGAAGGGGCTCCCACACCACGGTGATAGGAGCAATGCTTGCTAATATAACGGTGTACGCCTTAATATGGGGAGCAGTGGGGAGAAAATCACTTGCTGTGCTAAAAAAATCAACCCTCTTCTGCCGCCATATTAAAGGATTTGTTGTCACCGGGCTGGTTCAAAGTTAACCTAGTTAATGTAAAGGTTTTCGTCATGAACATTCTGGCCACTACGCCAAAGGTGCGTGAAACATGCGGCAAAAAGAAAAGATCATGACTTGTGGGTAAAATTGTACATCTCTACAGAGTGTAAATCTAATCAATTAGCCGTGCCCACGATTATGGGCACTTGGTAAAGTCATCACATAGTTAGATGTTTTATTATTTTCAAAATGGTTGGTTTCATCTGTTTTGGCAAAGATTGGTATTGGTTGGAATTGGACGTCTCAATGCTCATGTCATGGAGGACTGTGAGTTATTATTTATGCTTTACTTACTTTTTACTTTTATACCATTCAAACTTGCTTTTACAAATTCCGTTTGCAAATTACAACTTGATTTACAAATTAAATTTCACTTTATGCAAATTAACTGTAGAAGACTCCTTTGACATAGTTTGTATTTCTGCATTTTACAAATACCACCTTAAGTCTTGCTGAGTACGAAGATACTTAACCTTGCTTAATATGTTGTTTTTAGGTGGAAGTGAAATGATGCTTCAAAGATTACTTTTCATCGCAAGTTGCGAGAACTTCAGTAAAGCAATCTTTCTAGGTATTATGTCTTGTAAGTTGCCTGAGGGTTGGATAGGCACACTATAAGACTTTTGTTTCTTCTGCTGCTATATATTCTAATTGTAAATATACAATGTATAAATAGCTTCCGCTTTAGAAATATGATGTATGGTTATGATTCCAATTGTTGTAAATGTGCATACTAGTTACTGATCTAGAGACTAGTACTATATACACATAGATTTCCATTTTCGCATTCCATGCGGAAAATGGGGGTCGACAACTAAGCAAAAAGGTATTAGCCTTATGGCCAATTATTACAAATAAGCAACCCCATGGCTTGAGTTCAATAAGAAGCAGCGGAAATAAAATAACAGTAGCAGAATGAGCCAATTCATTTGCCTAACAGGAAATCGACAGGGGTACGCGTCCTAATAATCTAGATCGCCTTCATCATAACCACAAGCATAGAGCTCGTAGTCACTTTCAGCTTCTGCGCACTTTTCTGTGGAAAGTTGGGATGTTACAAGGGTGAGCACAAAATGTACTCCGCAAGTCTTGGAAATATAATGCATGATACCTATATGCATGGTTGAACAATTGAAGGCATAATATGACTTTTTTAGCATAAAGCAAAGTTTAATTTTAAATAAAAATATTAATTTCACAAAGCATCAGTTGACCAAAATATAATTGAATAATAATTGTATTTGGTATAACAACTAAACAGGTTTTATCCACTTGACTAGCTCCATCCGCCAAACTATAACCCGAGAGTTCCAACCACTCACGGATTCACAAACTATTATTTTTATTTAAAACAAAACCATAAGATCTACAATGTGCTAGCGTACCTCACCTGCCCTTGACCGTGGGCATGGCCTAAGTAGTTTTAACTCTGCAGAGTGTGTACATCTTTACTCATAAGACATGATCGACTCTACACTACTACAAAACAATTCTACCAAGGTATGTAAATTGTGTCTCCTCCCTTCATTTGTAATGTGAAATTGCAATGTAAGGTTTATTCCTAACTTAATTAAGGTTTAGATGCAAGGTTCATATTTAGTTTTTTTATTTATTTACTTAGCAATTTGTAGATGATGAATTTATTAGCTTGCTCTATTAGATTAAGTTGTCTACCTTACTTAGATGATGAACTTTTGGTCAAACATATATGAAATTTATTTATTTATTTAAGATTATTGGATATGAATGAAAAATACATTTTAGTTAATATGATAGATGAGTGATCATGAAGTTGCCTTGCATTTTGAGATGAGGAATTTGTTATGTTGCTCTTTCGGAGGATATATTTAAGTTTGGCTAGGTACGAGTATATATAGAAATTACAGCACATAAAATTTCTTTTGTTAGTTACCATTTATTTTTTTTATTAGCGTGCATATACATATTACTCCATTAATGGCTATTTTTAGCGAATTTGTATGAAGCTTATATCAAATTTATGTAATTAAGATTGTTGGATATGAATGTTAAATAAATTTTAGTTAATATGGTAGATGGGTGATCATGAAATTGCCTTGCATTTTGAGATGAGGAATTTATTATGTTGATCTTCCGGAGGATATATATAATTTTTGGTTGCATATGAGTATATATTAAAATTAATTAATTAAGTTTGCAACATTTACTTAGCATTAATGTTGTTCCATTAGTGGATATTGTTGAATATTGGAATAAAAATTTATTTAATTAAGATTTTTGGATTTTAATAATTGCTTAAATTAATGAACTGTACATGGATCGAAGATGGATGTACGATGCGAACCGTTGCAACCAAGAATATATCGACTGTGTATTTGTTTTTCTAAGGGCCGCCGAGGAGAACAGCTTGCAAAACAAGACGGAGTACATACACTGTCCAAGCATTGATTGCAAGAATGAGAAGATATTTTTGAACAAAAATCATATCCATTTGCACTTGATCCGGAGGGGTTTTGTACCTGGCTATACAAGTTGGACAAGGCACGATGAAGAGGAGATTATACTTCAACGTGATAACGTCGACGACGATGGAGCTGACAACGTGGCAGCTGACATCAGTTATGGATCTGATGAGGATAGGTTGGTTGTTGATGATGACAATAATCTGGCTCAAATGTTGCGCGATGCAGAAGAGAACTACACTAGTCAGAGAGAGTTCAATCAATTCAAAGGTTTGATGGAGGATTCAAAGAAACCTTTGTTCCCGGGTTGTAAGGAGGAATACACATAGTTGCACACGGTGCTCTCGCTACTGAAATTGAAGGCGGGCAATGGTTGGTCTGACAAAAGTTTCACGGCGTTGTTACATCTCTTAGCGGACATACTGCCTGAGGGAAACGTGTTGCCTAAAACCACGTATCTAGCTAAGTAGGTTGTATGTCCCTTGGGATTGGAAGTAGAAAGAATACATGCTTGTCCAAACAACTGTATACTCTATCGCAAAGACTATGCAGACATTCATGTATGTCCGGTGTGCAAAGCATCACGATACAAGCGTAATGGCGATGACAGCGAAGTTATCGAGGTGAAGAAAGGAGCTCCCGCTAAAGTGGTGTTGTATTTGCCAGTAATACCTCGTTTGAAGCGTTTATTTGGAAACAAAAAAGCATGCCAAATTGATGCGATGGCACTCGGAAGACCGTAAGAGGGATGGAAAACTGAGACACCCGGCTGATTCTGCCCAGTGGAGAACCATCGATAGACTCTTCAGGAAGAACTTCGGAAATGAACTGAGGAATGTAAGGTTTGGCTTGACTACGGATGGAATGAATCCTTTCGGTAACATGAGCAGCATTCATAGCACTTGGCCTGTGACTCTATGTATATATAACCATCCACCTTGGTTGTGTGTGAAGCGAAAGTACATTATGGTGTCGCTGCTTATCCAAGGGCCGAGACAACCTGGCAACGATATTGATGTATACCTACAACAATTGGTGGAATATCTTGTGATACTGTGGAATGAAGGTGTACAGTATGGGGCGAGTACAAACGAGTACTTCACTCTACGCGCATTGTTGTTCTCGCACCATCAATGATTTTCTGCGCTTGGTAACCTGTCCGGCCGTACTATAAAAGGAGCCAAAGCATGCCCCTAGTGCATGGATGAAACAACTAGTGTGTGGCTCAACAACTCGAGGAAAGCAGTGTACATCGTCAACGGAGGTTCCTTCAGAGGAATCATCTCATCAAGCAATATGAAGAAACAATTCGACGGGACAAAGGAGGACAGTTTAGCTCCAAGGCGTCTTCATGGGGAAGAGGTGTATGATATGGTTAGGGATCTTAATGTTGTACTTGGAAAGTGGATTACTGGTAATACATCGCGGTCCCATACTGAGAAGACCATGTGGAAGAAGAGATCCATCTTTTGGGACTTGCCCTACTGGAAGGACTTGGAAGTTCGACACTGCATCGACGTCATGCATGTAGAGAATAATGTATGTGACAGTGTGGTTGGTCTTTTACTGAATATTCCTAGCAAAACAAAGGATGGACTGCAAGCACAAAGGGATCTGGAAGACATGAAAATCAGAGCCGAGCTACATCCTCAAGACACTGGGAAAGGCCGGCTTTACCTTCCCCTAGCTTGCTACACTTTGAGCAAGAAAGAGAAAACAGAATTGCAAGTGCTTGTATGGTGTGAAAGTTCCATCCGGTTACTCCGCAAACATCAAGAAACTGGTATCAATGAAAGATTTGAAGTTAACTGGCATGAATTCTCATGATTGTCATGTGATGATGACACAAATGCTCCCTATTGCAATTAGAGGTATTTTGCCTAACAAGGTCCGAGAGGCAATCACGAGGTTGTGTTCCTTCTTCAACGCGATTTCACAAAAGGTCATCGATCCCGTTGGACTTTATGAACTTCAGGCTGATGTTGTAAAGACTCTATGCCAGTTAGAGATGTATTTTCCCCCATCATTTTTTGATATCATGGTTCATCTCATTGTTCACCTTGTCAATGAGATAAATATTTTTGACCCGTATTCAAAGATCGGATGTACCCATTTGAAAGGTATATGGGTGTTCTAAAGAAATATGTACGTAACCGATCTCGGCCGGAAGGCTCCATTGTAGAAGGTTATGCAACTAAGGAGGTTATTGAGTTCTGTGTCGATTACATGGAGGAGGTTGAACCGGTAGGAGTGCTTGTATCTCGCCATGAGGGTATGCTAGGTGGAAAAGGTGTAATAGGAAAGAAATCTACAAATTCTTACGATAATATTTTGTTCGAACAAGCCCATTTCACAGTATTGCAACAGTCAGTTGATGTGTACCCGTATATGGACATACACAAGTGTAAGCTAAGGAGGGAAAACCAAGGACAGTCAGAGCTTTGGATAACAAAAGAACACAATTGTTTGTTCAGTCATTGGTTCAGGGAGCACATGTCTAGTGAAGAAACGAGTGTTACATTGAGGTGGTTGGCAAAAGGGCTTTCAAGTACAATCACGACGTGGCAAGGATATAACATCAATGGATATACATTTTACACGAGAGCTCAGGATAGCAAGAGCACTTACCAAAACAGTGGTGTCTGTATAGATGCCTGCGACAACACAGGCAGTGCTAAGAGCAACTACTATGGGTTCATAGAGGAGATTTGGGAGCTTGACTACTACATTTTCAAGATCCCGGTGTTTCGATGTCATTGGGTACAACTCCTAAAGGGTGTCAAGGTGGACAAGTATGGCTTTACTATTGTGGACATCGAACATGTCGGATACAGAGACGAACCATTCATACATGCGAATCAAGTAGCACAAGTATTCTACATAATCGACCCGACAGATAAGAAGCGCCATGTAGTTCTGCAAGGAAAAAGAAGGATCGTCAGAGTTGAGAATGTCGTGGATGAGGAGGAGTACAGCTAGTTTGATGAGTTGCCTCCTTTCGTAGAAGGCATCATCAGCCTCGAGGGAGAAGCCACTCAAGAAGCTACCTATCATCGTGATGATCACAACGAAGGCCAAATTGTAAAAGAAAATAAGTAGTTACGAGTAATGGCAATATTTGTCCTTGTATATGTGAAAAATAAGGTAGCGAAGTGAAATGTGATATGACTCCTTTTGACTATGAATGTAATATGTTTGTCCAGCTAAAATTTTACCATATCTTCCCAAAACCAATATGAAATTATTGTGAATGTAATATCGTTGGATGGATGAGGATAGATGGGATAAATATTTTTTTATGGTGTTTCCTGACGACGATCCAGAGTATGCCGAAGTCAGTCTTGGTGTCATTCTCCATAAACTTTACTATGAGGACGTTATCATCACCAATTATTTTCTATAGATTTGTTGAGGTTAGTCTTGGTGGTCTTCAGAAGGGAGTATGCCGAAGTCAGGCAAAATACAAGGACAACCTAAATGGCTGAGAGGGGATAGTATCTGTGGCGGTTAATAATAATAACCATCACAAATAATAGTTATCTGTGGCGGTTAATAATAATAACCGTCACAGATACTATTATCTATGACGGTTATTATTATTAACCGCCACAGATAACTATTATCTGTGACGGTTATTATTATTAACCGCCATAGATACTCCCTCTATACTTATACCTAAACACTTCTGCACAATTTCCTTCTTCGCCTCGCCTCCCGCGATTGCACCGCCGACGCTTCGCTCGACGCCGGTACCTCTCCAAGCCGTCGCAACATCGTTCGTGGGGGAGGACTCGAAGCCGTGCCGCCGCCACTCCACAGCCTCTGGTCCAACGCTGCCGCCACTCCAACGCCGGTACCTCTTCCCCAAGCTCCTCAGTTTTGTTCATTTCACTATCGTCTGCTTTGATGCCATTTCGTGGTTGTTGATTGGTTGTAGTGTTGCTAGGGTTTGTAGTGTTGTGATATGTTGTGATGTGCCTCCCACTAGTTACTGGATTGCAATCGATGAGCTTAATGTGTAGTTGAGTTAGATGGATGGTTCTGTGCTCAGTAAAAGTATATTTACTGATAACATTTGTTGTTATAATGGTTTGGAGGTAATAATTGAAGTCAGTATCCATTGCCACAGCATGACAGATCCCTGTATTTTGTGCATAGACTTAAGGCAATTGACCCAATTCTATTGGCATGTCAGCTGAACCGTGTGTGCAGATAAGAGTTTTTGACTTTTGATTAAAGTTGGTCTCGTGACGTTAGGTACATGTTTGTATAGGCCAGTCTTTTAAGCTGTGCAACTTGTTTTTTTCCCTTCTGTTTATATG
This sequence comes from Guadua angustifolia, assembly GCA_036346375.1. Classification (NCBI taxonomy): domain Eukaryota; kingdom Viridiplantae; phylum Streptophyta; class Magnoliopsida; order Poales; family Poaceae; genus Guadua; species Guadua angustifolia. The sequence continues at coordinate 109,932 of JAYEVE010000723.1, forward strand.
GTAATTGTCCTAGACCTCACTATCTCTTGGTTTTACAACATAAGAATTAAGTATAATTGGATGTTCAGAGCAATTTTCCTTGTTGTTGTGGTAGCTCAAATTACTACTATATGTCTGAACAAGCTATGTTTTCACTCTTCTAATGTAACCTTGACCACTGATTTTTACATTGGTATGATAGCCAAAAACAGTAATATATGTTAATTGTAGAAACAGGTTATGACGATAGATTTATTTTGATCATTTTCATATTATCGAAACTATATATACTTGTATGTGTATTAGTGATCAAAGTTAACTGTGTATCTACTATTATTGTTTGCTACTGAAGCGATGTACTGCCGAACTGTCATTATTTACTTTTATCATGATGCTTCCATTCAGTTATGTAATGTTTTTCATGCTGTTAATTGGAATAATCAATAGAATGTTAATCAGTTATGTCAATTATGCTTCCATTGAGCTTTGAGTGCTGCTCTTCTGTAAGTATTTCAGATTGATGTCTTGCTGCCTTTGGGTCTGAGATTGGTGTTCTCTATGATGAACTTGGGTATAGGAATGATCAGAATATTTATCCCTATGGTTTAGGCCTTGAACTATAGTTGTCGGGACCCGAATATACAAATTCGGACCCTCTGTGTATACTACACTAGTTCAGGATCACGCTAGTGCACATAGGCTCAACATTAGTGAATATCACAATCATACACAACGGAAATAAGACAAAAGATATTATATACTAAATATTACTAGTTGAATGACCTTATGGTCAACTTACATAACGATGCCTCACAAGGCTGAACAACCAAATTGAACTGCAGCAGAATGAAGACGTAGGTAACCCCTTAGTATACCACAGGCAACTGACAAGGCTCGCACCCTAAACATTCGTCCCTTCATGGTACACCTTCTTTAGCACTGGTGATGTTGTAGGCAAGGGTGAGTACATAAAGCACTCAACAAGTTGTGCACAGAATGCAATTCTAACATAACTATATGCAAGGCTTATTCCAAAGGAATGGCTAACAATGGCTATTTGCAGTAAAGCAGCATTTATGAACAAGTACAGTATATAGATTGAAAAGACAATAATAAAACAAATAACAATAATAGATAGATTCAGCATTTCTCAAGTAAACCAAGTTTCCCATCCTAAGTCAAGATTCAACCTCCCATGGCAATCTGCCATCCATCCAAGTTTTTATTTTGCAAAAGTCTAACCCTTAACTGTAATTCCCGAGCATTGCTCAATACCACAAGCACGGCTATTCGAATAGATTGTACACTCTACAAAGATTATGCACTTTACCCACACGACATGATAATATCTTTGTGCCTGGCCATTAGCACACTTCCTTTGGTGTGCCAGCAAAGAAATCATGACAAAGCCTTTACAATGCTCTGTCTTAACTCAGTACTACCCGCTAAGGTTTCAACACTGAAGGGACTGGTTACCACAACAGGCCCCCCCTCTTGCGCCATTTGGGTTCATTAAAAAGGGTGAACCTCACCACCACTAGTAGTACCAAAGCTAAGACATTGAAAATTAGTCAGCTAGGTTGCCCCAAAACATACATGTGGTTGTATGATTGACTCAGGTCAAAGGCTCGCAAGGTTAAGTCCTCAGGGTTGATCAAAGCAAGACTTGCACTTACCCTCTGCCCATAGGGCCCACCCTGGCACACTTGCCCTTACCACTTGCTTCAATCTAAATTAGTACCAACCCAGTTGATTACCAAGCACCATAGGCTATCCACAAATTAACATCGTTGTGTGACAACCTAGCCATAGCAACTCAATCTCTTTGTATGACCACACATGGCACACAAGTTCACATCATTGTTCCATAATCCATTAGTCAAGATTAATTATCCATGATTCAAGTACATGTGATGACGTGGCATGGCTAAGCAATCTAATCCGATCTAACCATCCCATGTTGATTTTATTAGTAACCAACTCCAGAAAAATCCAATAAATCCAAAAAATTCACAAAAAGCACAAATAGCAATAAAACACTATTAACTAATTCAATGAGCCAAAATTTGGGATGTTACAAACCTCCCCCCTTAACAGAATCTCGACCACGAGATTCAGGGTTGACTAGAGAATAGGTATGGGAATTCTGCCTTCAGGTCCTCTTCGCGCTCCCAGGTTGCTTCGCCCTCTGAGTGATTGCTCCATTGAACTTTGCAAATGTGGGTAGACTTGTTTCTGATCCTGCGCTCCATCACGTCCAAAATCTTGATCGGCTGCTCCTTGTATGTCAGGTCTTCTCGCAACTCGATGGCTTCCAACGGCGTCTGCTCTGCTGGCACTCTAAGGCACTTCTTGAGCTGCGACACATGGAACACATCATGGACTCCTGCTAATGATTGGGGCAATTCCAACTGGTAAGCGACCTCTCCTTGATGACTTAGAATTTTGAATGGTTTGACGAACCTAGGCGCAAGCTTCCCTTTGGCATGGAATCTTTTTACACCTTTGAGGGGAGTGACTCTGAGATACACGAAGTCATTGGGTTCAAAACTCAAATCACGACGGCGATTGTCTGTGTAGCTCTTCTGTCTTGACTGCACTGTTTTTAGCCTTTCTCTGATCATGGCAACTTACTCTTCGGCCTCCCTGAGAATCTGGGCCCAAACACCGAACACTCTTCCCGTTTCATTCCAATTCAATGGGGTACGATAGGCATGACCATACAGGGCTTCAAATGGTGACATCTGCAAACTAGCCTGGTAACTATTGTTATAAATGAACTCTGCATATGGCAAGCATTTATCCCAAGACGTGGTGTAAGATATCGCACAAGCCCTCAACATATCCTCTAAAATCTGATTTATTCTTTCTATCTGGCCATCTGTCTGCGGATGATATGCGGTGCTGAAATTTAAACGAGTCCCTACTGTTTCAAGTAGCTTATTCCAAAACCTTGAAGTAAGCTGGGTACCTCGATCTGACACAATTTTCTTGGACACACCATGCAAACACACAACCCTTGACATGTATAATTCTGCCAATCGATCTCCTGAATAGTTCATCTTTACTGGGATGAAGTGAGCAACTTTGGTCAATCGATCAATGATTACCCATAATGAATTGTAGCCTCTCTGAGTCTTGGGCAATCCAATGATGAAATCCATTCCAATTTCCTCCCATTTCTATTCTAGAATCTCTAATGGCTGCAACAGTCCTGCGGGCTTTTGGTGCATTGCCTTTACCCTCTGGCACACATCACATAATGCAACATGCTCTGCTACTTCACGCTTCATGTTAGGCCACCAATACTTTTTTCTTTAGACCACATTACATCTTGGCACTTTCTGGATGAATTGAATACTTAGAATCATGGGTTTCCTCAAGTATCATCTGCTTAGGATCTTCCTATCCAGCACACTGGTTCGGCCTTAAATCCTCATGGTATCCTAATCGCTCAAAACTCTGCTTCTTGGCTAAGCCTCCTTCTTTCCTTGACATGATTTTGTACTTTCTCTCCTTTCGAAGGACCCGAATATGCAAATCCGGACCCTCTGTGTATACTGCACTAGTCCAGGATCACGCTAGTGTACACAGGCTCAACATTAGTGAATATCACAAACATATACAGCGGAAATAAGATAAAAGACATTATATACTAAATATTACAAGTTGAATGACCTTATGGTCAACTTACATAACGATGCCTCACAGGGCTGAACAACCAAATTGAACTACAGCAGAATGAAGACGTAGGTAACCCCTCAATATACCACAGGTGTCAACCTACTCTACGCTAGGGTACCCTCTCCACCGCATAAAGCTGATCCACGTGGTGGCTCGCAATCGAGCGTCGCGACCACGGCCCGGCCGAGCGTCGGCCCACGGGCGCCCGGCAGCAGTGGGCTAAGCGCTGCCGCCCGGCGCCCGGCCCACGTGGCGGCTCGGCAATCGGGCATGCGACCACGGCCCGCCGGCCAGCGTCGCCCACGTGGCGCCGGTGGCAGTGGGCGAAACACGCCTGCCGCCCGGCGCCCACGTGGCGGCTTCGGCAATCGGCGGCGACCACGCCCGCCGACCGAGCATCGCCCACGTGGCGCCCGGCGAAGCAGTGGCGAAGACGCCTTGCTCGCGGCGCCACCCCACGTGGCGGCTTCGGCAATCGGGCGGCGACCACGGCTCGCCGACCAGCGTCGCCCACGTGGCGCCAAGCGGCGAGTGGGCGAGCATGCCGCCGCCGGCGCGCACCCCACGTGGCGGCTTCGGCAATCGGCGGCGACCACGCCCGCCGCCGGCGTCGGTCACGTGGCGCCCGGCGGAAGCGAAACGCACCGCCGCCCGGCGCCCGATCCCACGTGGCGGTTGGCGGCGATTGGCGAGACACCTGCCGCCCGCGCCGCAGGCAAAAAGGTGGAGCGCGGTGGCCGCCAAGGCACCTTCCATTACCGTCATGCGTGTCGAGCGGTAGGTTCGCCACAGCGAGCTTATCACCGCAAGGGTTTCTGCAACAAAGCCCATTCCTCTGACGCCTCTCACCAACCTGTCGTGAAGGGGTCCCATCCGGCGGACCGGGCAAAGGCATGCGTAGGCATTTAATGAAGCTGGAGAAATGGGACAGCACAGGAAGGGGCATTAAATGTATTTGGATCAGCATGATGACCCTCCTTTTACCTACCCCGTTAGCCTGGCCTATATAAGGGCACTCGGGTGGATGGGGAAGGGGATTGGTCAATCAGATCTGGAACCAGAAAGAGCTAGTAGAAGAACTTGTAACCCCAGAACTCTGTACTAGCTCAACATACTTCATACGAAATTTAGCAGGATGTAAGGCTATTGCCCTTCTCACAAGGGGGCCTGAACCTGGGTAAAATCTTTGTGTTCTTCCTAGTTCATAGCACGCCGGATCCCATCGCGTGAGAGTCTCTAGGGTTTTTCATCCTCTAGATTAGCCAGCCACGAAGACGCCCTCCTATCGAACCAAACCCGGTCTGTAGACTCCGGGCCTGTCAGGTGGAATACGCCGACAACAGGCAACTGACAAGGCTCGCACTCAAAACATTCATCCCTTCATGGTACACCTTCTTCAGCACTGGTGATGTTGTAGGCAAGGGTGAGTACATAAAGCACTCAATAAGTTGTGCACAGAATGCAATTCTAACATAACTATATGCAAGGCTTATTCTAAAGGAATGGCTAACAATGACTATTTGCAGTAAAGTAGCATTTATGAACAAGTACAGTATATAGATTGAAAAGACAGTAATAAAACAAATAACAATAATAGATAGATTCAGCATTTCTCAAGTAAACCAAGTTTTCCATCCTAAGTCAAGATCCAACCTCCATGGCAACCTGCCATCCGTCCCAAGTTTTCATTTTGCAAAAGTCTAACCCTTAACAGTAATTCCCGAGCATTGCTTAATACCGTGAGAACGGCTATTCGAATAGATTGTACACTCTGCAGAGGTTATGCACTTTACCCACACGACATGATAATCTCTTTGTGCTTGGCCATTAGTACACTTCCTTTGGTGTGCCGGCAAAGAAATCATGACAAAGCCTTTACAATGCTCTATCTTAACTCAGTACTACCCGCTGAGGTTTCAACACTGAAGGGACTGGTTACCACACCCAGGGCCCCCCTCTTGCGCCATGTGAGCCACCCCGTGCGAGGACTGGTTACCTCCACCTGGGTCTCACACCACCATGATAGTACTAAAGCTAAGACATTGCAAATTAATCATCTAGACTGCCCCATAATAGACATGTGGTTGCATGATTGACTCAGGTCAAAGCCTCGCAAGGTTATGTCCTTAGGGTGATCAAAGCAAGACTTGCACTTACCCTTTGCCCATCGGACTTCCTGTGATCTGATCTTCTAATATTGGTTTTATTTCCAAGGCAGCTATGAAACTTTGTCGAATGACCTCCAATTTCAGCCTCTCGAATTCTTTGCATAACCCTAGTTGACTGATTATTATCAACATATTTGCACTATGGCCTCATAACTCAAACGTCGTCTACCACATTGGCCTTACCAGGATGCCCATGGATTTTGACACTAGAATCTTTGATCATTTCTAGCCATTTTCTTTGTTCCATAGTAAGGTCTAACTGAGTAAATATATAATTTAGACTCTTATGGTTCATATATATTTTCGATGAGATAGTGACACCATTTTTTTCACGCACTACGACGACTAACTCCAAGTCATGCGTAGGGTAATTCTCCTCATGCTGTCTCAATTGCCTCATCGCATAGGCAACAACCTTGCCATTTTGCGCCGATTCGCATCCCAGATCATGTCTAGAAGCATCACCATATATGTCGAAACTGCTTCGTACAGCTAGTAATACTAACATAGGTGTTGATGTTAACCGCTTCTTCAACTTCCGAAAACTCTTTCCACCCTCCGGCGTCCATGCAACTTTTTCTCTTCAACAATCACATAAGAGGTCTAGCTGTTGTCGAAAACCTTTCTATGAACCAGCGATAATATCTTGCCATTCCTAGAACTTCAACTCTAAGTAACGAACTTTGATTGCTCCTAATGTAACACAACTTCTACCTTACTTGATTCAACATCAACTCCTTTAGCAGTCTTTATATGACCAAGGAATTCAACCTTTTTCTTCCATAAATCACACTTGTTGAACTTTAGCGTACGACTGCTGCTCTCGCAATAACTCATCTCAAGGTTCTGCATGTTTTCCTCTTGTCTTAAGAGTATACTAGAATGTCATCTATATGGCAACCATGAATTTATCCAAATAATCCATAAACACCTTAGTCATCATGTTCATGAATTATGCGGGGCATGGGTCAATCTAGGAGATATAGCCAAACTTATACTGTCCATATCGCGTAGAGAACGCAATCCTAGAAACATCCTTCACATGACTTCTCAATTGATGATAGCTGGAGCGAAGTTTTATCCTAGAGAAATTCCAACTCTCTTCTCAACTGTCCAAACACGTTGTCGATCCTGACATTGGATACCTGTTTTCGATCTTTTCTTCATTTAGAGCACGATTCAGTGCACTTTCCCAATCTTCCATTTTCCTTTTTGATAAATAGGAGCTCCCATGGTACGTACTAGGTCTTCTTAGAACTCTTACTAGTAACTCTTCGATATGCTTTTCCATTTCCCACTAATTTCTTAGTAGACAATTAACATGGCCTTTTCGCTATTGGTGCTATACCAAGCACTAATTTGCTCACGAACTTGATCTCTCGATATGACGGCATGCCAGGCAAATTCTTGAAAAATATATCAAGGTATTCTATGCCAACTGACGCATCTTCTAATTGGCAAATTCCACATTATTATCCATCAACTGGCTAACACGAACTGTCATCACTTGAAACCCTTGTTTTTCACATTCAGGGTTTTAAATCGATATTCTCTTCACCAAAATAGCCTTATGTTTGAGCATCCAACTAATTCCAGGAATAATGTCAAAGGTCTAAGTATCCAATCGCAATATGATTTGCTTGGAACTCTACTCATTCAATAAGCACTAAACTCTTAACATTCTGAGTTAAATCTAGCACAACTAAGTACTTACTGACAATGACAAATCCTCTGGCTAACAAGCTCATGCTGAATACATCTGAACTAGCCACTATTTCACATGCATCATTTTTAGGTAAATCTTTAACACAGGTGAATATTCATAGAAAAAAAATATGACCATTCTTTTGCTATCAACACTTTTATTCCATCAATTTACATCCCAACGTCTCAATCATCTCTACTTTATTTCTTTAAACAAGAAAACCCTTACATGGAGTTTATCACTAATCACTTTTCTTTACAAACGAGGATATGACCCTTGCATAGGGTAAAATCATTGATCCAAACTTTCAAGGTTGACGTTGTCGTTAAAATTCTGATCGGGGCAGAGTTGAGATTGACGTGAACTGGCATAGTTAGTTTCTTTTATGGGCAGCTGTTGGCAAATTCCTGAGCTTATGACAGGTATAGCAGAGTAGGCAACTCTTTTCCTTGAGCATTTGTTGACCGGGATAATGTCTTTGCTTAGATGCCTTTTCTTCAACTGATTCTCTAGGCAAACTTCTCTTGCAACTTTACCGCTCACTCTTGGCATTATATCTCGGATTGTGGTAACTTCTGGTATATCCACGGCTATAGGAATTACTTGTTCTCTCTGTAGGCATTGCTTAACAAAATGGCCTTCTTCTTGACAGTACTAGCACAACCGTTTGCATCATTTTGCCTTCATGGGTGCAACTGTATGCTCATCATTGTCCCTCTTATAATTCAGGGCTGATTGCTTCAGAGGGTACTCTCTAGAACAATGACCTTCTTTATCACACAAGAAACATGCCGTTGGTGATTACCACTCACTGCTTTCCTGATTAAGGTTGACAGGTTCAGGAGGGTGCATTTTTAATTCTCCAAGCGACGTCTCCTGTGCAACTAACTTTCCCCCTCTTATTGATAATTCTCGAGCAACTAGGGTCCGTAGATTCTTCGTTGATCTTGGATTACTAAGAATAACTTCTCGGGTCGAGGGACACCGAGGTGGGCAATGGTCTCGTCCTTTACAAAGGTAACATGTGATGTTGCTCATAGGACATTCTCTAGAAGAATGGCTTCCTTCACAACTGGAGCAATTGATCGCATGCTCATCAGCGGTATGTCCTATTTCTCCACAGCGAGTGCACGCACGATCTTCTAAATTGTTTGGTTGGCAGCACTTCATAGAATAATGTCTAGATTTTGAACAAGGTGCCGGGGTAGCGTCCTTCTCAGAATTCACTGTGACCATACCATTCCTTGGTGGAGCAAAGAGATCATGAAAGGCAACAATAAATTCATTCCAAGTGATATTCTGTGGGGCTTCATGGTTAGCACAATAGCCTTTCCACTATTCAACGGTAACTCCTCGTAACTGATATGAAGCATACAAGACATTCTCATCACTTCTACATTGAGCTATGAGTAGCTTCCTTTCGAGGGTCTTGAGCCAAACTTCTGCTTCCGAAGGTGAAACATTTCCTAAAAACGTTGGCGGATGAGTCCTTATGAATTCTAATAACCTTGAGTCAGCACAGGGAACAATTCAAGATGCTTTTCTGACATCAGCTTGGTTGGTCATATTCTGTATTTTCTTCATCATTGCCCTCATTAACTGAGTCTGAGCGGCCAAAAACTCTTTGAAACTCTGCATATCTATCGGTATTGACGGTTGAAAAACTGATCCATCCTTGGATTTTCCATTGAGTTGATTTCCACTTCCACTAGCTCCATTGCTATCATTAATCTGAAACATCTGCTTGGTTACCTCAAAGGGGTTAGGGAAGAGGGAAATAGCATAGGTAAGGAGCAAGAATCCTAACACAGGGGAGATAGGTTTAACCCAATCAACTTAAGCAATTATATTAATAACTTGGTATGGTTGCTTATATAAGCCTAAAAGCTTTGCAACACATACTGCACACCCAGCAATCAAGAAGAACCAATTCAATCTAAACACACAAAACTACCGTCTACATGGGCGACACACCTATCTTAGGAAACGTGACTCCCACACATGGGTCTCAACTGGATACGGGAAGCACTGAGTCTTCTAGCTCTTGATACACTTCATTGATCCGCTCTTCCACGAGCTTGATGATTCTTTCCATCATGATCATTATGGTAGCAGTAGGCACTTGATGCTGTCTCCTAAAGTGTGGTATATCGTTTTCTACTCAAAATAACTCAGGTAAGATTTCAACTCAATTTAGCAGAGGAAAGAGAAAGAAATTTCAGCAAGGGAAAGAAAGAATTTTTGGTAAGGACAGAAATAGAAGAATGAGATAAGTCAAGAACACATTATTCTTCTAGGTTAGGTTTTTTTTACTTTAGAAAATAATTTTGAAGAACCTATAAAGTCGACCAACTATCGAGGCTCAAGACCAATAGTCAGTATGGCTCTGATACCACCTTTGTCGGGACCCGAATATGCAAATCCGGACCCTCTGTGTATACTGCACTAGTCCAGAATCACACTAGTGCACACAGGCTCAACATTAGTGAATATCACAATCATACACAGTGGAAATAAGATAAAATATATTATATACTAAATATTGCTAGTTGAATGACCTTATGGTCAACTTACATAATGATGCCTCACAAGGCTGAACAACCAAATTGAACTGCAACAGAATGAAGACGTAGGTAAACCCTCAGTATACCACAGGCAACTGACAAGGCTCGCACCCTAAACATTCGTCCCTTCATGATACACCTTCCTCAGCACTGGTGATGTTGTGGGCAAGGGTGAGTACATAAAGCACTCAACAAGTTGTGCAACAAATGCAATTCTAACATAACTATATGCAAGGCTTATTCCAAATGAATGGCTAACAATGACTATTTGCAGTAAAGCAACATTTATGAACAAGTACAGTATATAGATTGAAAAGACAGTAATAAAACAAATAACAATAATAGATAGATTCAGCATTTCTCAAGTAAACCAAGTTTCCCATCCTAAGTCAAGATTCAACCTCCCATGCCAACCTGCCATCCATCCCAAGTTTTCATTTTGCAAAAGTCTAACCCTTAAGTGTAATTCTCGAGCATTGCTCAATACATGAAACACGGCTATTGAATAGATTGTACACTCTCTGAGAGGTTATGCACTTTACCCAAACATGATAATCTCTTTGTGCACGGCCATTAGCACACTTCCTTTGGTGTCCAAGAAGAAATCATGACAAAGCCTTTACAATGCTCTGTCTTAACTTCGGTACTACCCGCTAAGGTTTCAACTTGAAGGGTGGTTACCTAGAGGGCCCCCTCTTGCGCCATTTGGGTTCATTAAAAAGGGTGGACCTCACCACCACTGGTAGTACCAAAGCTAAGACATTGCAAATTAGTCAGCTAGGCTGCCCCATAACAGACATGTGGTTGCATGATTGACTTAGATCAAAGGCTCACAAGGTTAAGTCCTTAGGGTTGATCAAAGCAAGACTTGCACTTACCCTCTGCACATCGGGCCCATCCTGGCACACTTGCCCTTACCACTTGCTTCAATCTAAATTATTACCAACCCCGTTGATTACCAAGCACCACGTGCTATCCATAAATTAACATCGTTGTGTGACCACCTCACCACAGCAACTCAATCTCTTTGTATGACCACACATGGCATACAAGTTCACATCATTGTTCCATAATCCATTAGTCAAGATTAATTATCCATGATTCAAGTACATGTGATGATGTGGCATGGCTAAGAAATCTAATCCGATCTAACCATCCCATATTGATTTTATTAGTAACCAACTATAGTGAACCAATCTATGGTGACAAGTGAATCATGGCTTACAATCGACAAGGTAGGGTGTAATTCAAAGGGTACATTAACTTTTCCCAATTTAGATTGAAATCATTTGTACTATTGAATTAACATGCAATATGGTAAAACAAAATAGCAACTTTATAAACATGGGTTCAACATGATCAAAGCTCAACTTGCCTTGGTTAAGCTCCTGGTCTTGTTCTGGAAATTGATCTTGAGTTGCTAATTCCTCCTACGAAGCCTTGCACAATTCAACGTCTACGCGAATCGAAAAGGAATAGCAAATAAACACCGAAAACAGAGAGCAAATGAACTCTAAAAATTAAACAAAAACCGCCACTGGATAGATCTCAATTTTATAAATTTTTAGAAATTTGAATCACCTTAATTGGAGTTTGTATGAGGGAGAACGAGCTCTCAGAAAATTCAAAAATCTAAAAATTCAGAAAATTAGAAAATCCAAATTAACCGAATTATTTTATAAAAAAATCGATTTATTACATCATCATGACATCAGCATCAGACTCGAGCCAACTGGGTGCTGACATGTGTCTCGGATCGTTAGTGGACCGGTTCACCATGGACTCAATCTCGAGACCACAGTGCTTGTGCCATGGACCGGTAGCACTGACGTCAGCCGCCACGCATCGGCCTCTGATTGGTTCAGCTCACGAAGCGATCTGGTGCACCCATCAAGATCTAACGGTCACCGATTATGCGTCTACGTGGCTAAACCTGAGACGTCCATCTTCGATCGAACGGTGGACATTTACCCGAGCGAGTCACTATTTATTCAGCGATGTGGTATGATCCGAGGCGCTCATCTGCAATCGGACGGCCAAGACTTACTGACGCTTGTGCTACTTACCGTACCTGATGTGGCTTGATCTAAACCGTTCACGGGAGATCTAACGGTCGATGCTTACCCGTGGCGGTCACTGCTCCCTAAGCGACGTGGCGCGATCCAGGTGGTCCGGCTACCATCCGACGGCTGACGCTCTTCGGTCCCGACGATGGCGACGCGGCGGCGCTGGTTCACCGAGGATGAAGACGATGATAATGCCGACGGCGCTGCGGTGATCTCTGATGACCAACGGACGGTGGAACATGCGTGGCTCGACGAGATGAACTCGAATCTGGTCTTGGATCGGCCGGAGAGAGTCTCGGTGACGGTGAAACATGGCGGAAAGCTTCTCGGCACTCCGGCGAGCTACGGCGGGCGCTACGAGGCTCTACTGGCGGCGGTGCTAGGGCTGGAAGATGCGACAGCTCACAGGGGTCCTCGGGGGTTGGGCCGGCTCCTTAAATAGCCCTTGGGTAGCGCAGAAAACGGAGCCCTAGCGACGTACAACGGCGGCGGCGCAATCGCGATGAACTCGAATTCCTTTTCCGAGACGACAGCGGATGGCCTTTGGATCTTGATCGGATGGCCACGAAAGAAACCAGGCGCGGCACGATCCCACCCGCTCAACGCATCCAATGGCCCAGATTGACTAGGGTTCGGTTATGACCCGATAAATCCCATCCATTGGATGAAGATCCCAACGGCGAGCAGCGGCTAGGGTTTACACGATGGCGCGGCTTGATGAAGGCCACGCGATGGAGATCCAACGGTCACTGGCGAAGCTTCTAGAAGGCGGTCGAACAGGCCGAGCGGCTGGGCTGCGACGAGCGGGCTGCTAGCATGGACAGTAATGGGCTCGGCCCCTTATTGTAATATCAAATTTCATGTTTTTGCTTTTAAAATAAATAAAGAAATTACTTTGATTTATTTAAGGCAATAAAAATACCAAAAAAAATCCTAGAAAAATCTCAAAAATACTATGTGATGTTCTGGACTGAAATAAAATATTTTTGACAAAACTTTATTTTAAATTTAGCTACATATAATTAGTTTTTGGCAAAAGAGCAATATACTTTAATTTAAAATAATTCAAATAAACTCCAGAAAAATCCAATAAATCTAGAAAATTCACAAAAAGCACAAATAGCAATAAAACACTATTAACTAATTGAAAGAGCCAAAATTTGGGATGTTACAATAGTCCTGAATGCTAGAAAGAATTGTTTGTTTAACTGTCCAGATTATACATGACTGATAACCTGTTATTGCTTATTTCGTTCTATGTCAGCAATTGATATTTTGCTAGCTCTTGCTTGTTGAATTAGTCACCAATTAACTGATTCTTGTTTGGTCTTGATTAATGTGCATCTTACGATTAACTCTCGATCTGATTATTACGTGTTTGTTTTGATACTTGCACAGTATTGTTTGATCGGTTTATGTGTAATCTGTCTGAGAGCTAAATTGATGCGACTAGTATACTTGAATCTAATATTCGAATCTCGATAGTGGTGGTGATTGTAGGCTAATAGCGATGGTTGGTGGTATAATTTGCATTCACTTGCTGATCTGAAAATACTGCTCTGTTTGGTTAGCAAGCTTTAAACTCTGGTTATAAACTGAACTGTGTATATTCCTTCATAGTAGACTTCTTTATTGTGCATTTTAGGTGGTAAGAGTTCAAGACCTAATCCATTGAATAAATTGTTAGCCCATTTGTGATTGAGGTGAAGATTCTTATCTTCATCCATACCCTAAGTCTGAGAGCACAATAAATAATTCTCTCTTTGAGGTAAAAGGCATAATTCATATAATGGATGACTTAAACTTGTTTAGTTTCATCTTGTTTATGTCATATTGGTTGTTTATGGATTATGTATTCTCATATATGTACTTATTAGGAATAATGATTAAAATCTTGCTCTTATACTTGCATGCTTTTCAACATTCCGGTGATATATATAAAAATCCGGTGTATATATAAAATTCTGGTGTATATATAAAAATCTGGTGTATATATAAAATTTCGGTGATATAAAAGTCCACAGGTATCTGTGTTATATATGTTGTACGTCGCTTGTGCAATTAGACAATATATGAACTATTCCATATCCATATGTTCTCTTTCCCTCTCTGAAATATCTCCCTTTCTATTGAGTAATATTATTGAGTGCATAATTGATGAAAATTATGTTTCGGGTCGAACTGTAGTTCTAATGGAGCCCGAAACCGAGCCTATAATGGAGGAGAGCCCGAAACCCAACCACCGAAGGTGCCGAGGCCTCTACCGCTGTTGCAGATGATGCTCCTGTTGCAAGACGTCGAGGACGAGGGAAAACTAAGAAGCCCGAAGGCCGGTACACCATCTCGGAGGTCTCAGATACTGGGGCCCCTGTTGCACCGAGAAAATCAGCAGCAAAATATAGGTCAACATGCGGGTACATCATAAGGGATAAAGTGCCAATCACCTATTCGGATTGGCATAAAGTGTTCGAGCCACCAAAGAGGATCTGTGGACAGAGCTCAAAGAAACCTTCGAATTCCCCGAAGGAGCCGAAGAACTCGTGCATCGCGATGCATTGATACCATGGATGCGGCGTGGAGAAACTTCAAGGCGAGGCTGAACATAAATTATGTGAAGTAAAACCGATCAGCTATCGGAGAGTACCCAAGATTAGAGCCATATTGGGATGAGTTTGTGGCGATGAAGCAATCTGAAGCAACAAGGAAGTCCAGTGAGGACCACATTAGCACCGCAAGAAGGAATACTGACCCCCACAGACTTAGCACGAGCGGGTACGCGGGTAAAATTGCCCAATGGGAGAGGTAGGAATTAGAAGCGGTCCAATTGACTGGTACAAGTCCCTTGATCAGACAACCAGACCGAGTAAAGCACTACGTGCTAGCGAGGGCAGATATCTTATCTACTGGGGGTTTATCATTCAAGAGCAGCGAAGACAAAGTAATGACGCAAAGAGTTCATGAGTTTTACGCCCAGTCCCCCCAAGGATCTTTCCACCCAGACAGGGAGAAAGACGAGCTAACAACGGCCCTAGGAAACAAAGAGCACCCTGGTTGGACACGAGGCGTCGGGGTCAAGGTTCCATGGAAGATGGGATTCCCTGAGTATGGAGACTCTTATAGAAGTCGGAAGTGAGCTAAAGAAGAGCAGGCTAAGAAGGAAATGGAAAGGATGAAGGAAAGGATTCTGCGAGAAATACAAGGCACCATTGAAGAACAAGTTGAACGACAAGTACAACAAACCTTGAGCCAGGTGCAGACCCACAACGTTCTCTCCAGCCCTACAGGTCGTCGCAGCAGTTGCGTGTCCACTCCATTGGCAGAAGCGGACAAAAACCATTATCCTGTGGACGACATACAAGACCCCACACCCTGTCAGCTCAACGTGCCCGTGATGAACATATTTCTACAGGCTGCTATAGGGGTAGTTTATCCGTGCCAAGAAGGGGGTGTCCTGCACAATACCTCGATAGCGCCAGGTTATGCAAAGGTCCAGGTGGACACGGTACTTGCACAGTTTGCTGAGATCGGGCTAGAAAAACCCGCCAATGACGAGATAACAACTCTAGGAAGTGCTTTCCACTCATTCATCTAGTGTCGCAAGCGTGACATCGTCTTCGACCATGCAGTGCGCAGCCTCTCCTGCATACAATCCGCGCATCCGTCACCAGCACCTGAGATTGAAACGGTGAAGAAGCAAGATGAGGTAGAAAAGAAATCCATTGAGAACCCCATAAAGATGGCCACTGTTAGTACTCCAAAGCAGAAACCTATAACACCTGGTACTTCAAAGGACAAACCTAGAACCCCTGATCCCAAAAAATGGCACATTAGACAAGCCGTATCAGCCAGATCAAGCGAAGCCAGGACCGAGTATGATGTCGTGCGAGAAAAAAATAAGGGCAAGGCGAAGTCTGATAACCAAGATAATCAACAAAGATTGAAATTCGAGGTAGGGAAGCCCTTAGTCACCGCTTCAAAGTTAAAAAGTCTAACACCCATGATGCAGCGATTACATGCATGGTACATGGATCGATCCAACCAAGACGTACTCCCGAAGGTGATCACTACAATTTTCCGTGAGGAACATTTTCACCATGCGGGCGATGGCTACTTCTTAATAGAATTCGATAACTTGCACAACTTGTTCTTTCACGGCGCCCTCGACATATCTTTTTTGAGATGCTGCTCACTGTAAGTGTCTAATATATCAATCTTGGTCTACATTCACGTAATACCGATAAATGTCATGTCTAACTATTTTGTTATATAGATACGAGATGATTGAAGTACGAAGAACCAAGGGGCCAGTGGGATTCCTCGACCCGGGAACGGTTCGCCAAGCTGAAATCAAAAGAGTACCAAAGGAGGTCGAGGAGTACGTATATAAAGCTTTGATTAAACTACAAGACAAGGAGTTTATACTTTTACCATACCATTTTAAGTAAGTTCCACACTAGCTAGTTAAATTATTCGTTGATTTTGTTATTTACTCTGATGTAAGGACTAATGACTATGGCATCATGCATGTGTATGTAGCTTCCACTGGATTCTCGTAATAATTCATCTAGAAAAGAGCAAGATGCTGATCATGGATCCACTAGATAAACCTAAAAAAGACTTTGAAGTGATGACACATTTAATGAATGAGGCGTTCAAAAGATACTGTCAGAAGAGCTCAAGATATCGCCCATACCACAAATCCCTTACAATCCGTACTAACTTTCCGGTACGCACGCAAGGAATATTCTTATATCGTATTTCATAGTAAATAGCTCCTTCGACGACATCTTAGTTCATTCAATTTTTGCAGTGTCACAAGCAGCCATAAGGAACAAATTTATGTGGGTACTTAGGTGTGCCGATACATGCGTGAAATCTTAGGTTGCACAATAAAAGACAATCACGTAGAGGTCATCATCTTGCCGACATGACACATTGATTCGCACCACTCAATTTCTATATACTCTCTTAATTTTGTTTTTCATACTTATAGCGCCTCAAGTTATCTACGGTAGGACCTGCTTCCTTCGAAATTCAAGCCATTAGGGTACATTTCGCCTACTTCATCATGAAGGAAATAATCAACAAAAAAGGCGAGTTTTATGATGAAGACAACAACGATCCAGTCATCCATACTCTTATCTCACATCACGTGTCTCCAGCCTCCGAAGACCCGTAGGCTTCAAGTTTAGAAAACTAGTTTAGGCTTTTGTTACTTCAATTTTGTTTCATTACAAAGTGTAAATAACTCTTTGTTCCTTTGAAATGGGAACCTCTTCTTTTGTCAGTGGTTGTGCTAGTGTAGCATGTACTTTTGCCTTCTTCAGGAACACACACACATGCGAGTGACACTTCTAAATATTTCATGTGTTTGCCTTACATGGTTATTTTTTCATATGAAGTTATTCCAAACATTATTGCAAGTACAATCTCTTTTAGCTTACTATCAAATCAAAATCTTCCCCAAAATTGGGTGCCTATGGGTGATTACTAATTGCAGAGGGAGGGCAGTTGTGTTCTCTGCCATTACACAGTGAGGCATGGTGGTTAGATTCTTTTGCATTTTATTATGAGTACCTTATGCTTGCACGTATTCTGTTTTTCATGGCAGATGTTCGGAAGCGTCTCAGGTAAATTACCTTCACCTCACTTAAGCAACGCCACAGATTGTCTACTGCTCTCTTGGATAAATGCAATAAGTATGCATATCTCCATTAAGATGCTAATTAAATATTCTTTCGCCATGTGTTTGCACCAGTTTTGGAAATTTCCAGAAGAATCGGCAGAAAAGAATGAGTTTGGATAAGGTACGAAAGAATCTGTGGGAAATTTGGATAAGCATATGAAAATTCCATACGACGTACAGATAACAGTTGGAAACTAGAGACCAGGAAGGAAACTACGAAGCCGATTTGGATTACGTTGTCGTGTTGGATCAGGACTCGGATCGGCTAGGCGGGTATATAAGGCGCACCAAGGCTGCTTGAAGATCTATCCACAATCAACCAACATATCTAGTTTTTACTTTTCATAGTTCTTAGTCTTTTTAGCATTGTAATCCTTCCTCTGTAAGTCGACATCGACCAAATAAAGTTGCACATCGCCGATTGTTTGATCGTCATTGGCTTTTTCAGGTTTGATTCGTTCTGTCTTATTGTGCATCGCCTTTTCAGAATCGATCTACCTTTTACCCCGGATTAGTCTTAATCGGCTAATCTAGTTACCCTTTCGAATCGGCTTTTCCAGCTGATTCTTGTTCTAGCCGATTCGTTCCCAGGATCGGCTTGATTTCATTTTACATTATCCTCCTTATCGATTGCAGGGTCAAATCGATTGGCACGCTCGCGCAAAATTCAAACCCGGCGTTCGTCCGGTGTGTTGAAGCTGAAAACCCTCCGTCAAGTTTTTGGTGTCAACACATTTTTGGCACGCCCGGTGGGACCACCAAATCGACAAGATGATTGCAGGTAAGTCCACCGCACCAGCCGATGTAAACACCGGCGCCATAATCGTCCCTACCTTGGACGATTTAACTCTAGAGCAGCGCAAGGAGATTGAAGACCGAAAGGCTGCCTTGGAAGAATTAATGCTGGGTTGTTATCGAAAACCCGACGAGGATCACGCAGAAGATGGCACTTCCAACCTCGAATCCACTTGGCGGTGGCGTTGCATCAATTTGAAGCCGATACATGCCACTCAAATGAATTATCTGCTATGATTGAACAATCATGCATCATGCATTAGTTAATCAATCGCGGCTTTGGTCACAACCTTGAAGCCGATGATAGAGAATAGCGTAAAAACGATTGCACAAGAGTTGGCTACGTCTGGAGGATTGATGGACCCATTGCAGCCGCTCCCAACGTATCCTGCATATTATGTGGCTCCGAACACCGACACGGTCAAAGCGTCGGCACCAGCACCCTCATTAATGCCGACCCAACCCACCGTGCTGACTCCACCAAATCCTCACCCGAGTCCAGTTACTCATATTCATGCGTATACTGACGCTGCAAAGTTAGATCCATCAGCGTCAGGGACTCACTACGTCCATTCGGCCTCTCAGCCAATTGAATTAAGGGGAAATTACAAACCCCAAGGGCTAACCCAAGTTAGAAATCCGGCTCCATATAAAGTGGTTGCGTATACAGAGCCGTTTGTTCCATTGCCCGAGGTCGCGGCTGCCAAAGTCGATGGATACGAAACATGGCAACAAGAAGATCCGTCGGCTAGAGCAAGTTACCGCCGAAGCTTACACTCGAGGCAGGATACTACTCAAAATAATTGGCCGAACCCTAGTGTTCCACCGGCCAACAACGTCACTTGGGCCAATCAAATTTCCATAGTCTTGAGAGATCAATTTGGTTTACAGCCCAAAGGGAAGACAATCGGCTATAGAAAGCCATACCCAGATTACATTGACCGTATGCCATATCCCCATAACTTTAGGATTCCCGATTTTGCAAAATTTTCAGGGGATGATTCGGTTACCACTTTGGAGCATGTTGGAAGATTCATCGCTCAGTGCGGTGAAGCTGCTCAGTCTGATGGGCTAAAGATTAGGCTTTTTCCCTTATCTTTATCAGGGACTGCCTTTACTTGGTTTACCAATCTGCCTCCAAATTCAGTCCATTTTTGGAACGATTTGGAAAGTCGATTTCATGAATATTTTTTCTCTGGTAGCTTAGAGTTGAGAATTTCAGACCTAAGTGCTGTCTGACAAAAATTTGGTGAATCGACTTCTGAGTACATTAGAAGATTTAGAGAAGTACGAAATCGCTGCTTCAGTGTGATATTACCAGATAACCAACTAGCCGATTTAGCCTTCCAAGGGTTGATTCCCCCGCTTAAAGAAAAACTTGCCGGACAAGAATTCACTGACTTGAGTCACCTGCTTCATCGGGTATCGGCACAAGAAAGCCGATATTCGAATAAAGAATTCAAAGATAAACTCAGATTAAACAATGGCAAAGAAAAGGCTAAAGTGAATATGGTTGAATATAGTTCAAGCGAAGCCTCTGAAGATGAAGCAGACGTGAATATAGCCGAATGGATAAAAGGTTCTAAGAAACCACTTGTCTGTTCATGGCTTAAGCCGACTAGGAGTAAGTCGAAGTAAAATACGCTTTTGACGTATCAAGTGCGACCGCATATTTGACATGTTATTACAAGAAAAGCTGATACGACTACCTGAAGGGCATACCATACCTTCAGCCGTCGAAATCAAGAAGCGGCGATACTGTAAGTGGTATCATTCCTTTTCTCATAACACTAACGACTGCAATATCTTTCGACAATGAATCTGATCGGCCATAGAAGACGGTCGGCTCAAGTTTGCAGAAGAACCAGCAATGGAAGTCGACGTTAACCCCTTCCCAATCAACATGGTTCAGTGCTCCGGCAGAGGAAAACAGATTGCTGATGAAAGACCCTCTGCAACGCGACAAGTCAACATAGAGTCTAGTTCGAAAGGGGAAACACTGAAGATAACCATCGGCTCACTTCAAATTGAAGCCGATAAAGATGGGAAGAATTCAAGAACAATCAAGCCAAGAGGAGATTCGCAAGTCGGGCAATGGTACAAAGCTGAAAGAACTCCACCACGAAAACCAGCGTTCAAGCCTAAGCCAACGTTCTCTCAGTTGCTTGAAAAATATGAAAGAATGAGCCATCGGCAGACGCAGCAGCGTCGCCAACCAGAGGAATTGCGTCGGCCACACATGGTGTTGCGGCCCAAGGACTGGTATCGGCCAGACAATGCAGAAAGAGCTCACCAGAGATGTCCTTTTTGGCGGTTTTGTTGGGAAAAGGGCATGACGTTACCGTCTGCAAGGTCATGCCCCATGGAATATTACCCACAAAAGGATCGGCCAAGGCTACCGGCAAAGGAGCATTCGGGAAGGCCGACACTGAACCAGGGCGAGGCATCACACAGGAAGCCAGTAAAGGAGAGGCTAGGCACACTAAATCAGGATGAGGAGCCGACCGAGAACTTGATCGGCAAAATCCGTAAGCCAATAGAGCCCAAGCCTAGATGGTGCCCAACCGGACTTAGCCGCTCGCAACGCAGATGGCTTCAACGCCTGAGGACGCTGGAGATGAGGGAGGCCGAAGAGGAAGAACAGAGGGATAAAATGTTCAATGAATTACGGCCAATGAGACTTGTGAAAAAGGAATGGAGGATAAAGGGCCAAGCCGACAACGAGTCAGATTCCTCTGACGACTTGATGTCGCCGATAGTCAGGGACGATACTCCTCCCATGGATATCAACATGGTATTCACTTTGCGGCCGAATTGAATCGAGCGAGAATCGCTAAAGACACTTTCGCACTGCCTATGCCTGGGTGTGCAGGACGCCGTATTTGAAAAACCACAAGACCCCTATCGGCACTTAAAGCCATTGTATTTAAAAGGCTTTATCAACGGTAAACCGATATCAAGGATGCTTGTGGATGGAGGAGCTACTGTGAACTTGATGCCACTCAGTACCTGCAGAAAGTTGGGAAAGACCGATGAAGACTTGATCAAAACAAACATGGTATTAAATGACTTCACAGGTGACCCCACTGAAGCCAAAGGAGTGATGGTAACTGAACTAACCGTCGGCAATAAAACCTTGCCAACCGCGTTCTTTGTGGTTGAAGCAAAAGGGAACTACAGTGTGCTCCTAGGGCGAGATTGGATACACGCCAACTGCTGTATACCTCGACCATGCACCAATTGCTTATCGATGGAGCGGAGATGAAGTCGAAATCGTCTCGGTAGATACATCGGCTCATATTGCTATGGCCAGCTCCGATGCAAATTGGCCACATGAAGAAGCGAGAATGCATATCGGGTAAGGCATTGGGCGATTGTGATTTCATCGGCATTGGGAAAAGCACAGCTTTACGCCGATCGATGTCGAACCGAGCACCTTTGATCGGTAATTTGAAATCTTGAGAAGATGGGGTCAAAAGTGATCCAACTTTTACAAGACAGAGCAAGGAGCTATCGGCATGAAATAAATTCCTGTGAAGCTATTGAAGATTTCCAAAGCGAGAAATTGGGCCAGGGCTTTACGTCTGCCGATATGCTTGAAGAAGTCGATATAGGAGAAGGTGATAGAAAGAGACCAACTTTTATAAGCGCAAGTTTAGGCCTAGAATATAAAGATAAGTTGGTCAAAATACTTAGAAAATACAGGGATTGTTTTGCTTGGGAATACTATGAGATGCCTGGGTTAAGCCGACAACTAGTTGAACATCGGCTGCCTATTAAGCCGGGATATCGGCCATATAAGCAACCTCCTCGTCGTTTTAATCCATGTTGTATAATGTAATAAAGAAGAAATTGAAAGGTTCTTTGGAGGCCAAGTTTATAAGGCCTTGCCGATATCTTTGAGTGGGTGTCCAACATTGTTCTGTCATGAAGAAAAATGGTAAGCTTCGGGTGTGTGTAGATTTTAGAGATTTGAATAAAGCCACGCCAAAGGATGAATATCCAATGCCTATAGCCGATATGCTTATTGATGCTACCTCGGGTAACAAAATCATTAGCTTTCTTGATGGGAATGCTGGATATAACCAGATATTCATGGCAGAAGCCGATGTCCCCAAAACGGCCTTCAGATGTCCCGGCGCGTTAGGGTTATATGAATGGCCAATAATGACGTTCGGCTTGAAGAATGCAGGTGCCACTTATCAACGTGCCATGAATTTAATTTTTAACAATCTAATCGGCCATATCGTTGAAATTTACATCGATGACGTGGTTGTTAAGTCTAAGGAGGACTGGCAACACTTAGCCGATTTAGAAAAGGTATTTTAAAACACGAGAGCTCATGGGTTAAAGATGAATCCCTTGAAGTGCGCATTTGGCGTGTCGGCTGGTCAGTTTCTCGGTTTCATGGTGCATCAGAGAGGTATCGAAGTTAGCCAGACAAGGGTCAATGCCATAGCAAACACCGAGCCGCCAACATGTAAAAATGAACTGCAAAAAATGATCGGCCAAATTAACTACTTACGACGATTTATCTCGAATCTGTCTGGTAGGATCCAAGCTTTTACACCGTTATTGAAGTTGAAGGATCATCAGGAGTTTGTGTGGGAGCCGTCGGCAAAAAGCTTTGATGAAATCAAAAATACTTAGCATCACCGCTTGATCTGGCGCACTACCTGAAGGATTCCTTCAAATTATCGTGTCGGTGAAAAAAACTATCGGGCGTGTTGGCACAAGAAATCGATGGCAAAGAGCGTAATATTTTATCTCGGTAAGCGACTCTTGGATCTGAAACCGGTACCCTTCGATAGAAAAATTGTGTTTAGCACTATATTTCGCTTGTACAAAGCTGAGGCACTATGTTTTAGCATCGACTTGTGTAGTGGTATGCAAAACTGATATTATCAAATACATGTTGTCGGCACCAATCTTAAGAGGACGACTTGGAAAATGGGCGTATGCTCTGACTGAGTTCGACCTGCAGTTTGAATCGGCTAAAGCTGTTAAAGGGCAAGCCATAGCCGATTTCATTACAGGACACAATATCTTGACAGAAATGATCGGAATAGCCCCATGGCAGTTATATTTTGACGGGTCAGTTTGCCAAGATGGAAGCGGAATTGGTATCGTACTGATATCACCCAAAGGGTACAGCACGGAATTTGCGTATCGACTTAATAGCCGATGCTCCAATAACCAAGCCGAAAACGAAGCATTGCTCAAGGGACTTAGACTATTAGAGAGTATCGGAGTAAGCAATGTAGAGGTATTTGGTGACTCATTATTAATTGTTCAACAAGTGAAAGGGAGTTCGATGCAACGATGAGGTGTTATACAAATATACGGAGCATTGCTACTGATGCTATAGACACATTCGCTACATTTTCTATCAACCATGTACCGGGAGTTGAATGATAGAGCTAATCGTTGGCCCAAGCAGCATCAGACTCTGAGAGAAGATAGCCGATGTGAAATATTGGATTCCATAAGAAATCTTTGTGCGTCGACACCATTGATTGGAGAAGCGAGATAAGAGCTTACTTGGCGAACCCCTCTGGAACCATCGAGCATAAAATTCGCCGTAAAGCATTGAAATATGTCTTGATGGGAGATGAGTCATGATATCGAACTTTGGAAGGATTGCTTCTACGGTGTCTAGGCGATGAAGAAGCAAAAGTGGCTATGGGTGAGGTCCATGAGGGAATTTGTGGTGCACATCAATCGGCTTACAAGATGAAATGGATATTGAGAAGGACAGGATACTTTTGGCCGACGATGTTAGAAGATTGCTTCAAATATTACAAAGGGTGCCAAAGTTGTCAAAAGTTTGGGAATGTGCAGCTTGCACCAGCATCGGCTCTACATCCGATTATTAAACCATGGCCGTTCAGAGGATGGGGGATAGACATAATCGGCCAAATATTCCCAGCATCAAGCAAAGGCCATAAGTTTATCCTTGCACTCTGAGACTATTTTTCAAAATGGGTGGCCGTTCCGCTCAAAAAAGTCACCAGTATAGAAGCAATCGGCTTTGTTAATGAACACATTATCCATCGGTTCGACATTCCTCAAACTATCACAGCCGATCAAGGAACTGTGTTCATGTCTAATGATTTTAAAAGCTTCGCAGAAAGTCTGGGCATCAGATTGCTTAACTCTTCGCCATACTACGCTCAGGCTAACGGACAAGCCGAGTCGTCTAACAAAACTTTGATCAAGCTAATCAAAAGGAAAATTGACGAGAAACCTAGAACTTGGCATTCTACACTATCAGAGTCTTTGTGGGCTTATCGGTTAGCGTTTCATGGGTTGACTAAGTTATCACCGTATCAGTTGGTATATGGTCAAGAGGCTGTGTTGCCCATAGAAATAAACGTTGAATCAATGCGAGTGGCAAAGCAGAATAATCTATCGGTCGATGAGTACAAGGAATTGATGCTGTACAATTTGGATGACTTGGCGGGATTAAGGCTGGTTACTTTGAATCGCATTAAACAGAATAAAGAAAGAGTTGCAAGAGCATACAATAAAAAAGTTGTACCAAAGAACTTTGGTGAAGCCGATTTGGTTTGGAAAACGATATTGCTGATTGGTTCTAGAGATAACCGATTCGGTAAATGGTCGCCTACTTGGGAAGGGCCATATAAAATAAATTGGCTTGTCGGTGGAAACGCATATATACTCGAAACACTTGAAGGGTTGATATTGCCGAAGGCAATCAACGGAAAATATCTAAAACGGTACTACCCTAGCATTTGGGTCGGTGCGTAATTAAACATACTATGCAAAGGATCTGGAAATAAATCGGTTAAACAGCCGATTGAGTAAGATAAAAATAATCGGTTAAACAGCCGATTAAAGTGTGTTACAAAAGTAGCAAGCAAAAGCACCGTTTCGAAATAACATCAACGGGTTTACAATCCAGATCCGGGGAGTCTAGCGCCAAGGCTCGATAATGCTGCAGCGGCTTTACCCAGTGTCTCCGTGATGCCGCACACCAGATCTTCATCGGCTTTGGCATTTCCGGGGACTGGGACAATCTTGGCCGATTGATCTTTAATCTTAGCAACAGCGCGGCCGATATTCGTCTTTTGCTCCTTCAAAGTAGAAGCCGTTGTGCTCGAAATAACAAAGGCGTCAGCCAGCTGTTGATTCACTTTTGCCAACTCTTCCTCGAGCCGCTTCTTGGTTTGTTCCAGTTGTTGAGCAGAAGACTTGGCGGCCATAAAAGCAGCAACAGTATCATCATATTTCTTCTTTTTAGACTTTGCCTCCGCAATTAATTTATCCAGAAGGTGTTGATCGGCTTCTTGGGCTTGGCGCTGGGCAATTCTGGCATTAGCAGCATCAACCTCTGGCTTCTTCTCGTCCAAATGACACACATTGAGAAGTGCGCTCATGGCCTCTGCAGGAAGGTCGGCTTCAACAACAGCCATGGCGTCACAAATAGGCTGGCAGTTGGCCAAAATCTCTGCCTCCGGCCGGGTTATTGCCAGAAACAGCTGATTCAATTTCTCCTGCATGTTAGGAGCCGATTTCACTACAGAAGCCGATGCCTTTATAGATACGTCCAAGATCTTCCGGATGTCTGCTGGATAATCATCCGTCGCCATCACCTCCGGGTCGACTAGTTCGTCTAGAGTGAACCCAAGGAGGTCAGACAGGCCATCCGAGACGATAACAGGCGCCGGAAGGATTGGTTGAGATGGAGAAGGGAGAGTTGAAAGTTTGGAGGCCGCAAGGGGACTAACAGAAACACCCTGAAGCTCGGCCAAAGTATCAGCCACTTGAATAGGCGCTGTCGGCTGAAAAGGGAAATATTACGAGGTTAGAAACTTAAGGTTGATAACCCTTGGTAAGCATAAAGAATAGTTTAGCTCTTACTGCACTTAAAGCCGACGGACGAGGAGAACTTTCAGCGCTTTGTTCCTTGCGCTTTAGATGTTTTTTAGCCGGGACCTTGGTGGATTTGGGTTTTTCTGGAAAGACAAAAGGATGAGCAAAAGAATGAACAGGAAATATTTATCAGCTAAGATAAAAACTTACTGGATTTTCTTTCTTTCTCAAGCTCCGATAGACAAGGACTATTTACTCCGAGAGTGCCAGAACCCATCAGGACAGGTGGATGATTGGGGTGTTTCCCTTTTGACCC
Source organism: Guadua angustifolia (assembly GCA_036346375.1). NCBI lineage: Eukaryota > Viridiplantae > Streptophyta > Magnoliopsida > Poales > Poaceae > Guadua > Guadua angustifolia. Next base: position 136,731 of record JAYEVE010000723.1, read on the forward strand.
ACTAGCCGATGGGTTAATAGTAGCCTTGTCACCCGCAGCAGCATCCTGCAAAAAGTAAAAGTACCTAGGTAATTAAAAGACAAGTGGCAACAAATCTGCAGGTATAAAATTTTATGAAACAAGACGATACCTCTACGTCTACGGATGAGTTAGTATAACCCGACGAGCTGGAAGAATCCGAGCTATCTTCACTAGAGCTGCTGCTGCTAGGTACTATCGTCAGCTCATGGAAATCAGGAAGGAACTTTTCTATAATGACCGACGGTGTACGATCCAAGTAAAGAGCCTCTGATATGAGTGTCCACCAAGCAGAAAAGTGGTTTGCTCGGCGAGAATTCAGGAAAAAGTGCGGTAAACTGAGAATTTGAAACTCGTCGGCTAGATCCAAAATCAAGTCTGCGGCTAATTTGTTCCATTTGTTACCTTAGCTCTGGGCTCGAGACAACCGAGGAGCGGCAAAGATGGAATCACTTGACCGAAGCCCAATTGACGGGCATATATCGAAGGATGATAGAATTCATATGATGACTGGAATGTTCTGTTACGGGAGTTCAAGCCGACATGAAAAATGCAGGGTGAAATAAAAATCCGATATAAGTCTAAAGTCGATGATGGCATTAAGGAGCTATCAGCATCCAAGTGAAGAAATGAAGGCCATTGGAAATCGGTTGTATTACTGTAAGGGAAAAAATCTTGCTGACCAAAGGTTGCGTTATCCAAATGCAGGAAAAAGGATAGATATTTCTTAAAATCAGCCGGGGTAACTTTGACATCACCACTGGTACACATCACAAGTCTTTCTCCGTGCGATCGGCTGGCTCTATATTGGGGAGTAGTACCTTCAGGGTAATCCTCACGAGGAAAAGCTGAACCTTCCAACAGTTCCGGAATTAGTGATCGGCCAAACATGCTATAAAGCCACAATTGGATAAACCACAATGGGCTGCCAACATTACCAACTACAAACTGACCAAATCCAGAGAAAAGCCGGCTCCTGATAACATGCATCATTTGGTAAACAGCTCCAAGAAAATTTTTTCCTAATGCAAACCGACGGCCGTTCACCAGTTGCTCTGCCAACACTTGATACACTTGTGTTGGACCCAGGGATGCACCACAAAGGAGAAACCGATCCAGCCACAAGTTCAAAAAAGCTGCATGCTCCTCGTCCGATACCGGTCCATTCACTTTGTTATTATGCTGAATATACTTTGTCCGTCCTTCGCCCTTGGACCAGATCAACTTATACTGGGGCTTGCCACTAAAAGCCGACAATTGGTCACCATCAGGCCTAAGGCAACAATTCTGCTACATCTAAAAGTGTTGGGCCGATAGGACTAGTCTGGAAAAGGAAAGCATTAAGAGTATCTAACCAAAAATAGCAGGCCGTGGCCACCAAGGGCTCATTGGCTTCAGGGTTTGTGAGACTCAGTGGGAGACACTCGGCTATACCCATGTTTTCCCATTCAGACCTCTTTTGGGCCGATACTCTGATGAACCAAGTTCTCCAGCCTTTAAGTGCTGTTGGCCAAGCTCTAAAGTTTTTTCCCCATTCTGTTATGTTATAATTCTTAGCCGATAAAGGAAGTCTAGGGATTTCTTCGTTGATTCTGATGTCGTGAGAATAAGTACCCTCTTGGTCCTAGGTAGTATTGGTCTTTACTCTCAGGAATCGGGATCAGTACCTGAGAAGGATCCATTCAGCCGATTGGGGAGAAGGAAGACTAATTGTTGGTGCAGTGAAGACCTGGGGCGGAGAAGCCGACTGAAGAATGAAAGCCGATTGCAGGAGTTGCGAAAGCTGGAAAGCGTGAAAATGACAGAGAGGGTCCCGCATATATATAGCACGGTGAAAAGGTAAAAAGGCGGGAAATGAATTCGAGGCGACACCTGGCATTAAAACCGCACTGAGATTTTACGGCGCGGCAGTTATTGACACAGTTTTCTAAAAATCTGTGGTGAGCAAAGCCGATGAGTAATAAAGCCGATCGATAAAAACCGATGCATATTTTTGAAAGATAACAAGTTATCTTCCAAAAATGGGGGGCATATGTTTGCACTAGTTTTGGAAATTTCCAGAAGAATCGGCAGAAAAGAATGAGTTTGGATAAGGTACGAAAGAATCTGTGGGAAATTTGGATAAGCATATGAAAATTCCATACGACGTACAGATAACAGTTGGAAACTAGAGACCAGGAAGGAAACTACGAAGCCGATTCGGATTACGTTGTCATGTTGGATCAGGACTCGGATCGGCTAGACGGGTATATAAGGCGCACCAAGGCTGCTTGAAGATCTATCCACAATCAACCAACACATCTAGTTTTTACTTTTCATAGTTCTTAGTCTTTTTAGCATTGTAATCCTTCCTCTGTAAGTCGACATCGACCAAATAAAGTTGCGCATCGCCGATTGTTTGATCGTTATTGGCTTTTTCAGGTTTGATTCATTCTGTCTTGTTGCGCATCCCCTTTTCAGAATCAATCTACCTTTTACCCCGGATTAGTCTTAATCGGCTAATCTAGTTACCCTTTCGAATCGGCTTTTCCGGCTGATTCTTGTTCTAGCCGATTCGTTCCCAGGATCGGCTTGATTTCATTTTACATTATCCTCCTTATCGATTGCAGGGTCAAATCGATTGGCACGCTCGCGCAAAATTTGAACTCGACGTTCGTCCGGTGTGTTGAAGCTGAAAACCCTCCGTCAAGTTTTTGGTGTCAACACCATGCAAGAAGAAAGAAAGGGTCTCATTCATGCTTACAAAGTTGTCTTGTAGCGCTGAGTATGGATGGGGGCACTGCAGGGTATGCTTTGTTCTCAATGTGCTGTTTGCTATTCAAAACATGCCTTTGTATGTTAAATGCTTGTTTTCTCAATTTTTATGCTTGAAGGGCCCTTTTAAGGAAGCTAAACTGGTACCATATTGATAAAATGGACAGTACTGCACTCCGTGTTGCATTATCAGCTTGCACATCTCTTTGTGGATCTTCAAATTATTGAATTGTAAGACACTCAAACATAATAAAATTCTTATTTTTTATTGACTTTATTGCCATGCATGATGTATGCTACTAGTCTCCTTGAAATTTTGGACAGCTAATTTATTCCCTAGTCTTCTGGACTCATTTTCAATATTTAACCTAGTTTCTTCAATCCATATAACTGATTTCACATTTAAAATTGTACTATTGACATGCTGAACGTCTGTATTCTAACATGCAGAAGTGATGAGCAGTGAAATTATTAGCTACTTACAGAAATCATTGACAGATAATCACTTTGAAATTTGCCGGACTTACAGAAGTTATGCTCAATGTATTCTTTGTTTAAAAAATATATTTTCCCACAGAATTTCTGACCTGTCTGACTTAACGATCTTCTTACCAATAGGGGTGTAAACGGGTTGGGTACGGGCGGGTAGTAGGTCATCCCATACCCTACCCTATTATTTTTTCTCCGGGTATGGGTACGGGCATGGGTAGTAAAAATCTGGTAGGGTACGGGTAATGGGTAGCATTTTCTATGGACAGGTAGAAATCAGGTTCGGGTAGTGTCTTGGGACGGGTATATCTGCATAACGGTACTTCATCGGGTAGTGCACGAAATACCTAGGATCAAAACATGCGATGAAAACACATAGATAGTCCAATACATGAAGTCCAATACATGAAGTGAAATTCACATACATAGTTCAACACATAGAGTTAAATTATACAAAACAAATTTCTTCATGCATATATCAAAATCTCAAGTCTAGAGTTAAATTATACAAAAAAATAAAAAAATGTGATAAAATAATTGTTCTCTAACTATAAAAAATTACTAAAATGAATATATAAAAACATGGTGTATGATGCATCATGCATGGTGCAACTGCACGTATTTATGCAATGTATTCAACCATAGGACTTTTTAAACGGCTTAACTACATGCCTATAGTAACCATATATGCTCATTATTAAGTTTCTATAGTTTTAGAATACTTTATTTGCAAATACGCAAATACAAATATCAACTTATTTTTTACTAGTCAATGCTAGCTTCATAGAGGGCTTTTGTATTTTAATAATTTATTATCTCATCATTCTACTTGGTTTAGTATTTTTCTTAGATTCTACATTTTATCTAGTATTTATAGAAAAAATTTTATAATTTTTCGAGGTGGTTTCCTATTTTAACTAAATCCTACAAGTGCTATGCTGTAACCGGGTACCCGACTTTAACATTTAGCCGGGTACCCATACCCGACCCGATGTTCCGGGTATCAACCATCCCGTACCCGACCCTTCAGTATCCGGGTTATACCCGAACCTGTACCCGATAGCTTTGTACCCGAATCCGTACCCTTTTTTTGGGTAAAAAATTCACCGGTACGGATACGGGTCGGGTATTACCCAACCCATTTACTCCCCTACTTACCAATGTATAGTGTGTTGCTTGATGACTTCTACAGACTAGGAGAGGAAAAATAGCATTTGTGAATTGCTATCTTTCTTTCCAGAATCTTTCGAATATTGTGCATGTGCTAATCTTATGCTAAGATAATATAATTGAAGTGCTCAGAAAGCTGATCTCCAACTTTGGGTATTTTAACACACATGTTGAGCTGAGACAAACTTTGACGGCTGTGAGCATGTATCCTCACTCGATAGAGCAGTTGTCCATTGAGTCCTTTGATATTGGTGTGCAATACCCCTTCTTTTCTTGTCATTATTTCTCTTGTCATGCTTCACATACTTGTTGTTGCCTATCCTTTTAGGTAGAGACCATAGTTTGAAGTCATCAACTTGTCACGATCTTCTTAAAAGTTTGTCCTCACTTAGAAATATTGGCTCTCAGATGATTCAAGCTCCATGATCATAAACCTTGAGTACTACTAAAAGTTTGTATTTCTTTCTCAGGCTTCTATGTAGAATTTTGTTCTTGCTTTTATTGCTTCAATATCTTTGTGCATAATTCCCTTTTACTTCATGCCACTGGCATCAGAATATATATACTGGTTGTATTTTCATTATGCACAGAGGGCATGGCTAGCGTTGCCTGAGGCTAGCCACAAATGTCAATTTTTTATTTTCGTGTGTGGGATTATCAGTGGCAGTTCTAGCCAAAAACAACCACTGATAGTCCTAGTATCTGTGGCGGTTTTTGGTTAGAACCGCCACTGATACTACTATCAGTGACGATTTTAGCAAAAAACCGCCACTGATACTAGGACTATCAGTGGCCGTTTTTAGATAGAACCGCCACTGATATTCGGTTATCAGTGGCGGTTTTATCCAAAAACCGCCGCTGATAGTACTAGTATCTGTGGCGGTTTTTGGCTTGAACCGCCACTAATATTCGTTATCGAGAACGGTTCTAACCAAAAACCGCCACAAATAATGTTATCTGTGACGGTTCTAGAACCGCCACTAATAATCCTCAATTATCAGTGGCACTAAATCTGTGGTGGTTCGAAAACCGTCACTGATGACAGTTATGAACCGCCACTGATGACAGTTATGAACCGCCATGCAATTATCACACTTCCTTTAGTGTGTCGGTACAGAGATCATGACAAGGCCTCTACAATACACGACACCGCTGCTAACTTCACCCGCTAAGGTTTCACCGCTGTTAGATTCTCTTTGCCGATAATTGCTGATATTTTTAACATGTTTATCTGATAGACGTATAGCGACAACGGAAGTTAGCATTGGCGGTAGTGGCTTGTATAGTCACATGACAAGTGAAGTGAGATTGTACAGTATTATCTTAGGGGATTTGTCCAATTCATGTTTAGATTGGTCTGAGCTCTTATTACGTCAGTTTAGTTCCTTTAGAGGTTTTATTTGCCAGTGCAATTCCCCTTTAGATTATTACAATTTTCTGTGCATTGGTGTTGTAAAATTTAGAATTGTTTGATTTGTTGAATTTGTATAAGTACTATCTTGATATGTACTGTCTTGGCTCATCATGCGTTGGTGCTATTTACTCCAACTTCGTCTACAAATATCTTTTTCGAAAAAAAATGACATCCACTATAGTGCTTTGAAAAACATAAAAGAAAATAGATGAGCACACATTCTCGAAAGAAAATGGCATCAGAGCCACCCTTATTAATTGGGAAAAAAAGGAGATGCAAATAAGATGGCACACTGGTTTGGATGTGATCGATATCCATAACTGAAGTCAAAACAACAACATGGCCTTGGCTTCCACATGTGAAGATTTATTTATTACTTCGGAATATAATATTACAAAATAATTTATTAATTTCTGAAATTTTTACTGCAGATTTATTTATTACTTCAGAATATAATATAAAAATTTCAGCTCAAGATAAGGTATGGTTATTTTTATTAAATTCTGACAATTGCACTGTTGCTAGTCTTGGTTCAATAAATAACTTTGTATTTCTTGCATAAATGTTGGATAAGGCATTTTAAAATTTAAATATGAGGTTCTAGTGTATTCTTGAGATTATCCAGGATTTATAGATTTTATTGACTTTAGATTTCATTTTTGTTATTCATCTATTACTTGAAAAGATTTTTCTAATGAAGCAAAAATCAAGAAAAATCCAGAAAAATTCAGGAAATTCAGAAAAAGCATCAATAAACATAATTTAATTCTGAATTTTAATTCCTTATTTTATTTCAATTTTTAGGACGTTACATGTAATTAAAGAAAATATCACTTTACGCTAAATGAGTTATACTAGCCTTCATTTGATTAGCTTTGCATATAGTTATTATGCATTTATGTTTGCAAGTCTTATGGAGTACGTTGTGTACTCACCTTGCATCATTCAAAATCATGCAGAACAATGCACTAAAGAAGAAGGTGACTACGAGTTCTTTGTTTGTGGTTTTGATGAAAGAGATCTGGATTACTTGGATGCGAACCACAGTCAATTGCCTGCTAGGCAAATGGTGGGATTATCTTGCTGTTATTTGTTTCATTTCCGCTCCTACCTTGTTGAACATAGGCCATACGACAGTTTATTTGTAATTGTTGATCATAAGGCCAGTACTTGTTGCTTAATTATTAATATTTGGATTCGCAATAGGGATGTGCTATCATCGCTGTTACCGGTGTGTGCACTAGTGTGTTATTGGACTAGTGCACTTATACACAGAGAGTTCGGATTTGGAAATCTGGTCCTGACACTCTTAGACGGCTCGAAGGTGTTTGGCTCGGTGACCTTCCTTGGAGGTGTTTGTGGAAGGTATCGGGAGGCTTGTGAAGATTTGAAGTCCATCTATCCTGAGTGGAGAATGACTACCATCAGTAGATGATTTGATTTCTTGCACAGTTTTAAGTCAAAGCTAGATACTTACGAGAGTGCTCCAACAAGGAGTTTGGGAGATTGCCGAATCTCCGAGGAAAACTACCTCTTTCATTAGGTTAAAAACCAAATTTATTCTTGGCGTATAGATTCTTCCAATGTGAAGATCAGATCACTCTATGTACAATATCCTATGCGGGGCACCCTATGTGCAATACCCTAAGCTTGTTTTCGTCAACTTTCTACTTAGAGTTTTAAAAAAAGACCAGATTTATTGCTGACAATTTTAACATGTTTATCTGGAGACGTATAGTGACAATAGAAGTTAATTAGCATTGGCGGTAGTGACTTGTATAGTCACATGACACCCACTATATTACTTTGAAAAACATAAAAGAAAATATACACTAAGGCCTCGTTTGGCAACTTGGAACCGGACTGTTTCTCCTAGAATCTGAAATAAATCCAACCAAACGGAATAGGACTCAGAACGTTTCAAAGCTTAATCGTTTCGATTTTTACACGCCGTGGTCGAATCGGCTAGCAACCCGTTCCTCCGGATTCTGATTCTACCAAACGTTTACCAAGAATCCGGAACCGTTTCGTTTCTACTAGAATCTAGAACCGTACCAAACGGGGCCTAAATAGATAACGACACAAATCATGACTATAGAATTTATTAGCCAAGGATACAACACAACTAGATGAGCGCACATTCTCGAAAGAAAATGGCATCAGAGCCACCCTTATTAATTGGAAAAAAAAGAAAGAGAGATGCAAATAAGATGGCACACTGGTTTGGATGTGATCGATATCCATAACTGAAGTCAAAACAACAACATGGCCTTGGCTTCCATGTGAGGTCCCGCATGCACATTCTTAAGCAACAAGCGCGGGAATGCCAACGTCGTCCTTGGTGCAGAAACGGTAGCACGCATCGTTACAACGTCCCACGGCATCATTCACTTCCTCGCTGCCAACAACTGGAACCAAAATAATTTGCATTAGAGGTAAAACCTTTGTTAAGGAGTAAGTTGTAAGAAGCTAGCTAGCAAATGGTAATAAATTTGTCTTACAAGCGTTTATGTTGTTGCACACGGAGGACGTACATCCCAACTTGCAAAAGTCAATGACATCTGCTTCATCTGCCAAAACATCTTCTATATGTTAAAATGGAATTTCTTCATTGTGAAAAAATACTAAAAAGAATGGGTTCATTTTACCAGAGTGCGGGAAAAAAGTGAGATGAATATAAGGGGGCTTGCATTTCCCGTTAACAATTTTGCAACCAGAGAGTTTTGCGCAGGTTTCCCTAGAGGCACCCGTAAGACGACAAATGTTATACGTATTTCTTGCTGATGTGGATGGGCAGCAGCTCTTAGCATCCACCTGGATATTCTGAAAAACTAGACCCAGTATCAGTACACTGATAAGCACACTCCTAAAACCTTTGCCTTCCATGCTCTTCCTAGCTATATTTGATTGTTCTCACGGAACAAGGAGAAACGACTGCTATTGAATTGGTGAACCTAGACCCGCATGCCATCTATTTATAGAGGCTGCTTTGGCATCTACATGCATGTGATAATTATCAAATACTACTCCATCTGGTCAGAGAATGTTGTTGTTTTGGATATTAATAAGGACTTCCAAACACAGTTTTGACAACTAATTTCTATTATAATATATTTATAAAATTTAATAAAATTATAATAATATGAAAATACTTCTCGAGATTAATTTACACATATGATTTTAGAAATGCTATTCTACAGCTGCGTGTAGAATAGCCTATTCTACTCCACAACCATTTAACCCAGTTTGACTGAGCCATGCGATGCACTAAACAGCACATCGGAATGAAGTTACTACTGAATCTAAGGTGACAATAACCAACTAATAATTGCCACTCTAGTTTTGATCGAGCCATGCATTACTATCTTATTTACTACATTTTACTGTAAAACAACGAAAACAAATTACTATGAATCTTTAATGTATTCAAACCTACCAATAAATGTGTTTCGTAGTTTGTACATGTATCTGTTTGTTCTTTATTTTAGCCTTAACTTTTTACTGGTAGCTCCGATTTACAAATGGTTTTCATCAGTAGATTACTGATGACGAGAGGAGCATAATGATATAAGTGTCGCCAATAAATAATAAATCAATGTTCATTTAGCAGTGAAATTTAATTTATGCAAAGTTTATTACCAAAACATATATTGTGCTATTCCTCTCGTCGTCAGTAATTTACTGTCGAAGTTCGTTCATGAATCGGAGCTGCAAATAAAAAGTTATGGCTAAAATAATGAAAAAACATATTCATCTACAAGTAGAGAACATATTTATTAGTTGGTTGGCTACCGTTCCTATGCATTAGTAGCTTCATTCATTCTTTATAGTAAAAGGTAGTAAACAAGGTAGCAAACTTTAGTGTATAAAATAGTAAAAGATAATATATCCGGTGTAAACTAATATCATCTTGTAAAATTCATGTAAATCACATGTACAAGTTTTTAAAAATTCTCAAAAAATTACCATAAGTTGGGAGGGTGAAATTCTATGTCCCTAAAAATTTTAAGACCAAAATCAATCTCATTTGAAAGATTTGAAATTGACAAGCGCTAATCAGTGATAAATAGTAAGTTTGTCCTTTTCATATCCTTCATCTACTAGAGTTTGGTCTTCAAATTTTACATGGTTGTAGAAACTTACATTCCCTACATATGATAATTTTTTGACAATTTTTTAGGACTTGTACATATAGTTTTCACGGACATTACATGATAAATGTGGTTTACTGCCAAATGACTAATTTGTGCAGAATTTTACTACTGAACATACAGTTAACATTTTTATGAATGGTTTTCAATTGATTTTATCATCTATTACAGAAATATTTATGATCGTCCATATAATATTTTACAAATGAATGAAAAAATGAGCTAGTTTCTTATTCGAATAATTCACTTCATTTCGGTTTAGTAACATCTTGTGTAATAGCTAGTAACATGTTATTTTCTGGACAATAAAAGGCAACTTATCCTGTGTGAAACCACTTTTATCATGTAAACTTCATGAAAATCCTATGTACAATTTTTAAAAAAATCTCAAAAAATTATCATAAGTAGGGAGGTGAGGTTCTACATCACTGTAAAATTTGAAGATCAAAATCAATCTCATTTGAAATATATGAAATTGATAAGCACTAATTAATTGTCCTTTTCATATCCTTCAACTGCGAGAGAGTTTCGTCTTTAAATTATACATGGTTGTACAAGCCCGCTATAAATGGTAATTTTTTTAGAATTTTTCAAAACATTACATGTAGTTTTCACGGACTTTACACGATAAATATGGTTTACTTCCATATAATTGATATGTACAGGATTTTACTACTGAACAGATGCTTAAGATTTTTACGAACGGTTCTCAATTGATTTTATCATCTATTAAGCAACGTTTACAATTGTCTATATAATATTTTACAATAGCCCGACAAATAGAGATAGATTCTTGTTCTGATAGTTCACTTCATTTCAGTTTAATAACATCTTGTGTAATAGTTAGTAATATATTATTTTCTTATCAGTAAAAGACAACATAATATGTGAAACTACTATTGTTGTGTAAAATTTATGAAAATCATATGTACATATTTTTAAAAATTCTCAAAAAATTACCATAAGTAGGGGAGGTGAGATTCTACGTCCCTGTAAAATTTGAAGACTAAAATCAATCTCATTTGAAAGATATGCAATTGATAAGCGCTAATCAGTGATGAATAGTACAATTGTCATTTACATATCTTTCAAATGCGAGTGAGTTTGGTCTTCAAATTTACACAGTTGTAGAAGCGCACATCCCCTACGTATGGCAATTTTTGGTGAATTTTTTAGAACTTATATGTATAGTTTTCATGTACTTTACATGATAAAAGTGGTTTACTGTGCAATAATTGTTCTGTGCACGATATGATCTAGATGTAGTAATTTTATGTTGTAGGTGTAGTAATTTTCTGTTGTAAATTAAATATAGTAATTTCTATTACCGGTCAGTAAAATTACTATTTAATAGCAATACTTATATCATTATGTTTCTCTAGTCGTCAGTAAACTACTGACGAAAACTATTTGCAAATCGAAGTTACCAATAAAAAATCAGTAAGCAACTGGTAAAAACTATTTGCAAATCGAAACTACCAATAATAAAATATGGCTAAAATAAAGAGAAAACAGATCCATGTATAAACTACAAAACGTATTAACTTATCGGCCAGTAAATTTATCAGTTGTTCTATAGTAACATGTATTCGAGATTTACCGGGTTGCATTTCTCAGTATGGTATTGTTTGTAGGCGCTTCTCTGGTTTAAGCGTGGAATAGCTATTCTACGCTAGGGAGTAGAATTGCTGTTCTACGCATGATTTTTATGTATCTAATTTAAATATTTAAAATCGATCACAAAAATTAATTATTTTAAAAAATATTGATAGTAAGCTTTAGTTACACTTATGTCCAAAATGATAACTATTAATTCGAGGGAGTATTGCAGTACCACACGCATCTTCTTTATGATATAGATGATGACTCAGCCCCGTTAAACACGTGGACTGTACTGGCCATTAACCACGGCAATTATTGTTCCATGTATGTTACCATGCTTGCCACGAACCATAGTACGTGCATGTACGATATCTTGATGTTAATTAGGGATGCATTGCAATATATTAATTCGAGGGAATTCTACAGTACGATAGGCATCTTCTTTGTGATATAGATGATAGGACTCATGAGCCCCGTTAAACACGTGGACTGTACTGGCCATTACTAATGTCTTCTAGCCCCTAAGGCCCTAGCCACGAAAATTATTGTGCCATGTTTGAAGCCATGCTTGCCACCAACCATAGTACGCATTGCGATCTACATCGTGGCGGGAGGGCAAGTAGGGGTCAAAACGGTATCGGTAATTCTCGAAATTTCGAAAATCGTTTTCGAAATTTTTCAATTGGACGTGTCGGTATCGGTAATTTTCGGAATCGGAATCGAAATCGGTAATTTTTGTCAGAAACGATAACGGTAACGGTTTTGATCGGTTCCGACCGTTTCCTTCGGTATCCGGAAAAAATCGGTAAATTCCGTCGGTAATTACCGGAATTATTCTAGCCCACAAATCACACTCCTTCGGTCACTAAAACGCCCATAACTTTTACTCCGAACTCCGATTTAGGTGATTTTGGACTCTATGCTGAGCTTATCACGAGGGCTACAATCTCCACCCATTTTCATGATTTAACCAATCATAGATATTTTTAAATATCATAAAAATAAAACTCTAATGTAGTCATTCAAGTCTAAAATTTGATGTGTGTTCATCATAAATTTGTGAATATTTATTAATTACTAATTTCTATGTGGATGTACTATTTGTGTGAATTTTTGAAGTCAATTAGTGGTACATGTCCTTACGGCGTTATCGATCTCTTTTTGATTCGATCGTTACCGATATATATTTTGTATCGAATTTTCGTTTCGATATTTTGAATTACCGATGCCGTTTCGTTTCCGTAGTTATCGATTCCGATATCGTTTCCGAGAAAAATATGAAAACAAAAATGGTTTTAGTGTTTTCCTAATCGTTTCCGACCGTTTTCACCCCTAAGGGCACGATTTAAACGCATGACACATCGGATCCGCACGACGACTTGCGCACGATGCGGATCTAGTTATATACTCAGATTGTATAAATTTAATATATAAATAATAGCTTCTATTTTAATAATATGATATATAGTTGTGATTTTAATTGTTGTAAATCTACGTACTAACTACGGTTTATAGGACTAGTACTCAATACACATTACACTACTACAGAAAAGCTCATCACAGACGGTTCGGAAACCTCATCACACATGGTTTTCTGAACCGTCTGTAAGCAAGTATCAGTGATGATAAAGAATCATTGCAGACGGTTTCCTAACTGTCTGTGAAAAACAATATCACAGATGGTTCCACTTACAAACCATCTGTGATGTGGTATTATCTCAGATGATTTCACTTACGAACCGTCTATGATGATTGGCATATCTCAGACGATTTTAAAGAAGAACCGTCTGTGAAGTTTAATATATCACAGACGGTTCCAATTTTAAACAGCTTGTGATTTGTGTTGTGCCTATTCACAGACGATTCTTCGTTAGAATCGTCTGTGTTGTTTATTTTATATTTTATACTAAATTTAATATATTGGCTAACCTCAGGAATTGCTAGCCATGCCCTCTGAAACAAAAGACAGTATACATAGTATGACTAGCATATTATTATGACATAAATTTAAAAATTGTACTCCAATCACAGTTACACAACATACAGCGCATCCATTTCATGAATCAACAGACATCGCACATTACAACATATGCACAGTGCATCGATCCATTTCAGAAATACAACAAATGTATACCGTCGTGAGTAGCATCTGCAGTACAAATAGCACATTATAATAAATGTACTAACGAATTGGATTCAGAAGTACAAATGACAAATGCACTTCAGAAGGTTAACAAATTAATATTAATGTACGGTAAGTAACAAATTCACAACTCATTGTTGAGGCCTGAGTAGCATATGCCCGTTGGATTTAAGACCTCACGCAGCAAGAAGGCACAGAGCTATCCTCGAATACTTCGAAGGTCAGCCTATTCTAATGCAGTTTTAGCGCATTGTCAAGCCTGTCAATGAGAAAAGTAAAGTCTCGCGTGTATATAAATTAATAAGTGGAGACATTTGTTAGAAGATTGACAGACCTGCGTGACATTGGTTTGCTTGGAACCAATGAGGAGTGCCATGTTCTGGCAAACATAGAATCCACATAGGTCAGTGGCCATTGACTGCTGGTGGCACTGCCAAAATAAAATAGTTTAATTAGCTCCAAAGGTATTATAATGGAGTGTGAAGGATTATTGCATACTATTGGATACCGGAAAGTTAAAAATATGCTTTAGAGTGGCCGGGCCCTTCTTGTGTGGCCCTCCCCTCATTTTGTAGGCACCAAACGACGTGTTAAGAAAATTTCTGATAGGCTACAAATCGTGGGTGCCGCCCTTTTTGGAATCAAGATAAATGACCCGGTTCTGTCTCGGTATAATTACGATTAGAACCTAGTGATACCTACAAAGTTATGTCGTCATGGTCACTGAACCTAACTTCAAGGTGAGATATATAGTAGAATCAACGAGTATAGCATCTGGATGAAGCACTTACTCCAGGTTGTAGGGTAAAAGTATGTATTTTTTGTTCGAATGAGCCAGCAATACTTTTTCCACGTACTCGTAAATGAATTATTTATTTTCGTCCATGGTTTGCTTGGACAAAATGTGTGGGTTGACGAAACCCACCGGTTCTTTCCTTGTTACCACCGGTTCTTTCCTTGTTATTGCTTCATGGATCATGTATCTACATATACAAAATGAAGGATGATATATATATATATATATATGACATTTATCGTTGCGTCAGAAATGTAGACGGTGCACTTACATTGACTAGCATCTTATGAGTGAGGCGTCGAGTGCTCTGAGGCTGTACAGATCAAACAAGTCATTGAAGCCGACCACGAAGACGCCATCTAAAGCTCGGTGTAAGAAATACTCCTCCATGAAGGTCACAGAGATACTCGTTTGCCGTTCTGCCACCGGCTTGTTGGCTTGTTGCACGCACCATTGTTGCAATCTAAAGCAGGATAATGAAAGCGTCTCCTTGCGGTCATCTGGTATGAATGGTTGCCCCAGCTCGAATTGCCGTGCCAATGGGGCAAACGGTAAGTCATGGGATGACGTGGTATATTTCGATTTGCCCTTGTCTTCGCGTGCCCTGCTATCAAGATTCATCTTCACAGGAAATGATTGGGCCCTTACTGCAGCAACGATCTGCGCGGGACAGGACGCTGTAGCCTATTTGGCTGTCTCGTTCCATTCATGGCATGGCTCCGGTAGTGTTGGTAGCTCCGACGCATGATGTGGTGCCTCTGGGACTGCTTGTACCTTCGGTGCTCCTAGGCGGGCAACGAAGGAGATGTCCTTCTTGGGCTACTGGATGAATGTGCCGATGGCATCCCCTAGTGTGACGATCTCGTCGTTTGGGGGGAAGTCCAGCGTGACGGCCTTGAAAATTTCATGTACACCATCGACATTGACCTTCGCGTAGCTCGACTGTAACGGATGACCGTGCAGTAATGCCCCTTCTCTGGATGCATATGCTTGTCCCCAAGCAGCCTGCAGGGGAACAGAGCCGTTGGTAGGCCTCACTTGCAGATTGCACTGTATGGGCAACATAAGGGTACATATATAAGTAATTAGCTAACACGTCCAACATTAAAAGTCTAAGTAAGGATCATTGCAGACATGTTACCTGCATGATGTCATCAGGAGGAAATCTGGCTTCATGCAGTTCTGTTTCAGGGGCAGACGGGCAGCTGCTCCGACGGTTGGTTGGGCTGAACTGCACATGTGCTTCTTGGGCTAGCACGTTCTGTGCCTGCCTCTCCTTAGCCACCCTTTGCTCCAGCCTTTCCTCGAGGCTTCGTAGCTGATCATTAAACTGTGCTCTAAGCCTTTCCTCAACCCTTTTCTCAATGAGGCCTACTAGTTATTCCTCACGCTCGGCTTTGCTTCTCTTCCTACTCCGGTACGTGGCCGAGTCCTGTGGGAATCCCATTTTCCTGGGAATGAAAACACCTAGGCCTCTGGTGCGACCCGGTGCTCCTTGTTTCCTAAGGCCGTGGAGAGCAAGTCTTTCTCTCTGTTCGAAGTAAAAGATCCCTGGGAAGATTCCATGCTCAACGATATGAGGCGTTGGGACACTTCCTCATCAGTGGGGTTTGCAAAGGACACACCACCTGAAGAAGTGTGACATGACCTCGCTCTTACCCAGTTTCGGGCACGTGGGTCCACGATCGAGGCAAATGGTGGCGCGACCTCATTCTGGACTACCTCGTCGTCTTCCCTCATCCATTGCGCTATCTTACCCACGCACCCAGTTGAGCCAAGTCTGTGTGGGTGTGTGTTTTTTGACTGGACGGTTTTGTGAGCCGTGCTTTGAAGCATGAACTCTTCTGTCGTCTTCAACTCAACAAATTGCCCCCAAACATCTTCAGAGATGAACCCGTATTTCTGGAACAGAGTTATTTCCTTATTGATGTAATTAGCAACAAGGACGCTCTTGAAGTTCTTCCACACCTTTCCCACCACTAGCACACGTACCGTCGCAGTGCAGCATAGCGTCTTGTGGAAGCATGAATGACGCAAATATTTCTGTCACCAGGTTATCACGCTCCTCATCTGTCAGCGTCTTCCATGATGGATTGGTGATGGGGACCCGTTCATGCCCAACGATCGTCCAAGACCACTCTTGGGAACTTATCGTCTTCTGCGCCACACTGGAGTACAATTCTAAGAGATCACAAGGATTTAAGTTTCGGGAAGTTGCATGCGTCTTCTACAAGAATTCTGGGGCGTTGCCCGAACTCAAAAGTCTAACTGGTGCCTCAACTGGATTTCAAGTTGGCCACCTAGCGATCTCGGCATGCAATATCAAATAAGCACGGCAAGCAAACATAGAGGTAAAACCAGAAGATATTCATTATAGCTAAAGTTGGTTGAAATGTTTATACAGATAAAGGAAGCTGAGCAACAAAGGAAGCAAAAACAAAAGAAATAAGGCGACCGCCCGACCCTTCACTCGTCACCCACGTCGATGTCGCCGGCATCTTCTTCCTCCGCCACCAGGGTGGAGACTTCCATGACCATTCTTTGTACTTGCATTTGCCCGATCAAAGTGCTTTCGGCGGCCGCCGCAGCGATGCCTCGCGCTGGCGGCGCCACCTCGATGCCGGCCTCCATCGCCGCCATTGGGTCCAGGGAGGCGTCGCGGCTGGCCCAGCATGCCAGCACGTAGGTTGTGGTCATCACCGTAACCTCTTGCCCCTCCCTGGCGGAGCGTGCGGCTAGGGCAGTGGGCAGTCCCCGGAGTGCCTCCGCGGCCTGGTTGGTCGCGTAGGCATACTGCAGGGTAGTGTCCTGGAGGGGCGTCTCCAGCACCACGCCCAAAGGTTCTAGGCATCTTCTGATGCGTTGGAAGGCTCCCTTGAGCATGGTGGCGAGATTGCGCCTGAGGCGGTCAGCCTCATACTCGGAGGTCCTCTGCGCCGCCTCGGCCCTCTCCGCCCGTTGCTGCATGGCGACCAGGGCGGTCGCGGTGGTCCTTTCTTGTGCCACCGCCGTGTCCGACCTCTCCCGCTCCCGCGCCAGCTCGTCGATGGCCCTCGTCAATTGCCTCGTCGTCCGGGCTCCATGTCCAGCGGCCGTGGCAAGAAGTGCGCCAAGCGAGCTATACAAGTTACTGAGCTCGGTGAAGAACTCAGCGGAGCGCTCGGTGGGAGTGGCGACGGTCCAGGGGGCAAGTTGGCGAGGTGCGCTGGTGCCGGGGCCGCCTGCCTCAGTCCCCGCGGTGGTGGCGGCCGGCGGTGTCTGGGCGGAAGTCTCCACCGCCTCAGCAGGTGCAGGCTGCGTCTGCTCCCTTGAGGTGTCTTGAGGGGTCGGCCTTGGCGTCACCCTCAAGCTGAAGCTGGCCTTGGGGACCTCAAGCCCGCCTTGTCGAGTGGCGGCATGTGTCCCCGCGGCGGAAGGCGGTGGCGCTGTGGAGGGTGAGACCGGCGCCACGGGAGGAGTCGGAGAAGGAGGAGATGATGGAGCCGGCGCCGTAGCAGTTGGCGCCGTGGTGGATGGAGCCAGCGCCGTAGCAGTTGGCGCCGTGGTCGTTGGAGCCGGCGCTGCTTGCGTGGTACAGTGATGAGAGTGCGGGGCGCCGAGGTGGAGATCTTGGCACCGCAGGCGGCGCACGTGCGATTGGTCTTTGCAGTGGGGCGGCCGATGCGATCGCCCCATGTGAAGTCACCGCCATCCTTGGGCTGGTGGCGGCGGAGGTTTCGCCCGCATAGCGGGTCTTCTTCGCGCCCGGACACAAGCGTCTGAGCAGTGGCCTTGCTGCCCGCCGTCGATGGGAGGTGATGCATCCCTGATCGTCAGGGGGGGCGCGCGGCAGCACCACGGCAAGGCCGGTGGAGTCCATTGGCGGTAGCAACCTGACGATCCTCAAGCGCTCCGCAGGCTCCAAGTCAGCGAGTGGCCGGGCCGATGAAGGAAAGTCCAGGCCAGCGGGGACCGGTGGCATGAGCCCGGAGAGCCACCTGCTGATGCGTGGCCCATCCAAGTTTCCCGCACCTGGCCAAAGTTAAAAAGAGACTGCCGGTTGGTAGGGAGCAACACAGAAGAAGCATGAATGCCAAAAAAAGCCAAAAGATAGCACTGAAGACTTACAGCCGGGAAAGGTGCGGGTGATGTCATCATCGCCGGTTGACGAGGGCTGGGCATCCTTTGACCGGTCTGATCACAGTCAACGGATCCCCCGAGCTCGGGCGGCCTCCGACCATGACCTGGGCGCGCGCCAGAGCGCTCGACCTAGAGCTCGCTGGCCCCGAGCACGGCCCCGCTCGACCTCGAGCTCGGGCGGGCTCCTGTCCAGGTGCCGTTGTCCACCCTGGGATTTCGGATCAAGCATTTGACCGGCGGTTGCTCAAGGAACGGGTCGTGGGGCAGGCGCAGGAACGTGCAGCAAGTTCGGGGCGGTTACCGCCTGCCCTCAACGTGCATGAAGGCCACTTCCCGGGAATCTCTCCCGTCCGTTGCGTGCAGAGGAGGTATAATGGACATGAAGACAACGAACTCAACACACACACACAAGAGCTTGAGCATTAGACATCGAGATTGCTGAGCTTAAGCTGTAAACACCCCCACTGTACTCAAACAATAGCAAAGAACACCGCCGCAAGGCAACTGGAGTAGAGCTATTACCTTCGCCGGGGCTCGAACCAGTATAAAACCTTGTCTCATGCTCGTTGTCGCCGAGCCTCGAACTTCGACGATTACGGTTTCTTCCCCTCGTTTGAGCCGAGCTCGATCCGGGTCCCTAATCACTTAAACCCCTCGTTTCATTTCTGCGGTCGGCGATCCCGGTCGTCGACAGCTGGCGCCCACCGTGGGGCCCGATTGGCTTTGCTCTTTCGCAGGGAAATCACTAGGTCTTGGGAGCATGGCGCGCTTCATCAACACACGTTCGACGGGCACGGACACAGACGCGGACTCTGACTCCACGTCCCTGTTCTCGCACGTCTTGGTGGCGGACGACCAGGGCGCGGGTGCCGCTGCGGATGACCGTGATCCGCAGACCCCGGAAGATGCTCGCCGGATGGTGCAGGTTGCCATCAACCAGGCAATAACTGCTCTCCGGCGAGAGCACCAGGAGAAGGCCGCATGTCGTCTGAAACCCGGCTCCTCTCGGGGAGCGCCTTCGCGCTATCGCCCGGGTCATGGCTGACCCCGATAGGGCGAAGTCGGAACTCTTTGGTCGGGCGTTGGCCGAAGAGCTCGATCGGGCCGCATCCGAGGCCGTGCCATCGCAGCACCAGGGCCAGTGCTCGGGGAGCCACACCCTGAGAAGTGATGGCAGCTCATTGCACCGCCACCGACGCCCAGGACGCCGCCGCCGGCCGGCGCCGCTCGTCGGGCAATCCGGGGCTAGGCCTTGACCCTGTCTCGCCGCCGCCCCGAGGGCTCCGGCCCGGGCAAGGGCCGGCACGGATCAGGCTCCCCGGGCTCTGTGTCGGCCAGTGACGGATCGCGGGGTCTCTCCCCGGATGTTGCTCCCAGGCGCCGTAGGGTCATGGATCGCCTGCGCTACCTGCCAGGTGACTCTCGACACGCTCTCCAGGTCGTGGCAGGACGGATCACCGGGGGAGCCTCGACTCCGAATATGGCAACAGCAGGGACTTGGTCGGCGTCAACCACGACCGGCGCACGCCCGTCCTGGTCTACGGCTGCGCGACCTACTCTGACGACCTTCGTCGCGTGCGCTGGCCGGCTCGGTTCAAGCCGTCGTTGATAGAACGCTTAGACGGGACCAAGAACCCGGACGAGTTCCTGTCCATTTATTCGACCGCCATCCTGACGGCCGGAGGTGACGAGCTCGTCATGGCCAACTATCTCCCGACCGTACTGGACGGAGCCGCGTGAACCTGGCTCTTCAATCAAAAGCCTGGTTCCTTCAGGTCGTGGCGCCAGGTCCAGAACGCCCTCCGCTCCAACTTTCAGAGTTGCTACGAGCGGCCTGGGAGGGAGAAAGACCTGGATCGCGTCATCCAGGGTAGGAACGAGCCACTCCGCGACTTCGTGCAGCGATTTATCCGCACGAGGAATCTGATCCCGAGCATCTCCGACGAGGCCGTCATAAAGGCCTTCAAGTTCAGCGTCCGCGATCGGCGCCTTACCGAGGATCTAGAGATCGTCTCGCGACTCACCGTCAACGAGGTTTTCCGCATGGCGGAACGGTATGTGGACGCGGACGACGCCGTCCGCTGGAAGGATGACTACGACCAAGGTAAGCTTGGTCCTACCCCCGCAGAGGCCGGCCCATCTGGCTCGAAGGGCGTCGACCGTGGCGCCGCTCCCAAAAAGCTGAAGCGCGACCGCCGGAACGGCGGACTGCCACGGGTGACGGTGTCGACGGACGGTAGGCGAGAGGTCCTTGAGGTCCGAGATCAAGCTCGAGAAGGACCCCGGTCGCACCAAGGGCGGCCTCGACCCGCCAAACACAAGGCCAACCCCAGCAGCAGGATCGACGACCTGGACCGCGGCGGGCCGGCGCCCGGCCGCAAGAGGCCGAGGGGCACCCGGGCTACGATGAGTCAAAATTTTGCCTGCTCCGCAGGCGGTGGAGGCCACGACACGCGAACTGCAGGCTTGGCAAAATAAGCTCGAGGCCTTCTACAATGGCCAGGAGGAGATGCCCGTGCTACCAAAGGACGACGCATCTGGCGGGATGGTGAACGCCGGGGAGGACTGCGACGACCTCGATGACCTCGACACGAGTTTCAGCGAGGCGAAGCGCCAGCATCGACGTCATCTTCGGCGGCTCGTCGGCTTATCAGTCACGGCGCGAGCTCAAGGCCGCGTCGCGAACCATCTACCAAGTCACCACCGGGAAAGCAGCCGAGCAGTGTCGGGACCCGAATATGCAAATCTGAACCCTCTGTGTACACTGCACTAGTCCAGGATCACGCTAGTGCACACAGGCTCAACATTAGTGAATATCACAATCATACACAATGTAAGTAAGATAAAAGACATAATATATTAAATATTACCGGTTGTATGACCTTATGGTCAACTTACTTAACAATGCCTCACAAGGCTGAACAACAAATTGAACTGCAGCGGAATGAAGACGTAGATAAACCCCTCAGTATACCACAGGCAACTGACAAGGCTCGCACCCTAAACATTCGTCTCTTCATGGTACTTCTTCAGCTCTGATGTTGTTTGTAGGCAAGGGTGAGTACATAAAGCACTCAACAAGTTGTGCACAGAATGCAAGTCTAACATAGCTATATGCAAAGCTTATTCCAAAGGAAGGCTCAGTGGTTCTTTTGCAACTAAGCAGCATTTAAAGACAAGTACAGAATGTATATTGGAAAGATAGTAAAACAAATAACAGTAATAGATAGATTCAGCATTTCTTAAGTAAACCAAGTTTTCTCATCCTAAGTCAAGATTCAATTTTTCATGGCAACCTGCCATCCATCCCATGATACATTTTGCAAAAGCCTAAACCCTTGACTGTAATCCCCGAGCATTGCTCAATACCGTGAGTACGGCTATCCGAATAGTTTGTACACTCTGCAGAGGTTATGCACTTTACCCACACGACATGATAATCTCTTTGATGCCAAGCTATTAGCACACTTCCTTTGGTATGCCGGCAGAGAATCATGACAAAGCCTTTACAATGCATCCTCTTAACCCAGTGCTACCCGCTAAGGTTTCAACACTGAAGGGCTATACCACCACAACAGGGCCCCCCTCTTGCGCCATGTGAGTTTCCTCTGTGAACCCGGACCCACACCACCAAGATAGCACTTAAGTTAAGCATTTGCAAATTAGTCAGCTAAGCTGTCCCATTCCAGACATGTGGTTGCAAGTTAGACTCAGGTCAAAGGCTCGCAAGGTGTCCTTATGGTTTGATCAAAGCAATACATACACATACCCTTTGCCCATCGGGCCCACCCAGGCATCCTGCCCTTGCCACTTGCTCCGACCCAAAATCATAACCATCCCAGTTGATTACCAAGCACCACGTGCCATCAACAATTCAATCTCATTGCGTGACATCCGCTGCCACCACAACTCAATCTCATCGTGTGACCACACATGACACACAAATTCATAACCTTGTTCCATATTTCGTTAGTCAAGATTAATAATCAACATTTCATGTACATGTGATGACGTGGCATGGCTAAGCAATTCTAATTCGATCTAACCATCCAAGTTGATTTCATTATTAACCAACTATAGTGAACCAACCTAAGGTGACAAGTGGATCATGGCATACAACTAGCAAGGTAGGGTATAATTCAAAGGGTATGATAGCTAAATCCCAACTTATGTTGAAATCATTTATACACATAAAATAACAAGTGATAAAGTAAATCAAAATAGCATGCAATCTAATTTATGGGTGCAACATGATCAAAGCACAACTTGCCTTGGTTAGATTCCTGGTTTTGGTCTGAAAATAATTCTTGAGCTGCAAAATCTCCTTCTGAAGCCACGCACAATTCAACGTCTACGCGAATCGAGAGAGAGAAAGCAAATAAGAACCAAAACCAAATAGCAAATAAACTCAAAAATTCAAATAAAAGCTACCATTAGAAATATCTGATTTTTACAATTTTTTAGGAATTTGAATCACCTCAATCCGAGTTCGTATGCGAAAGTTATAAGGTTTTGAAGTTTGAAAATCCTGAAAAATACCCTGAAAATAGAATTTCCGAATTTAGTGAATTATTTTTATACGGAAAATCTGTATTTTTCGGCTCGGCTGACACATGTGCTTGCGTGGCGCCAACTCATCGCCACCTCAGCGCCAACACACGCCACCTCAGCGAATTCCGCTCACGTGGCGCCACATGTCGACGAAGCAGCAAGCCACATTAGCCGGCGGCGCACGCGGCCCTAGGGTCACCGGCGGCGAGCGGCGAGGGTACCATCTAACTCACCTCGATGTCGCTAACACGATGACACGCTTGTATTGGCATTCCAGGCCCTGGTTCGTTGGCGGCGAGGACTTCTTCTCCGGCGGCGACGGTCTCCACGGCGAATCCTCTCTCCGGTGTTGCTCCAGCAGAACGGCGGTGCGCACGAGGTGCCTCTGATCACGGCGAAGCTGACGAGCTCAGTTTGGGGCTTCGTCGGCGACCGAACGACAACGAATCGGCGGAGTTCCTCCTCGGCTGCGCCTCGACAAAATCTTCGATTGCGGCGACTACGCGGCGTCTCTTAGGCTACGACTTGGAGCTTCAAGGCTTTCAGGAATTCTACACCCGGTGCCTCCTTTTATACGGCGCTAGGTGGGCGGATAAAACAAGTTCTAGCGAAAGATCCATGGAAAGTCGCAGCAGAGCTCGACTCGAACGCGGCGAAGAAATCGACTCGGGGCGATGCACGGGCGGGACGATCAAAATTGATGGCGATTAATTTGGGACTTCCTTTTATACGACGATGATGAAGGCCGTTGGATGATAATCCAACGGTCAAGAAATTTCCTTTTAAAGCCGTTCAGCTCAAGATAAGTATGGGCGGGGCCGTTCATTATTCATTCCATATTTTCCGAATTTTTTTTAATTATTCCGATTAAATGTTTTGATTTATTTAAGGCTTTAGAAATACTCTAAAATTTCCGAAAATTCTCAAAAATATTTTGAGCTTCTCTGGACTTAAATAAACTATTATCTCAAAATATTTATTTTGCAAATGTCTTTTATAACTATTTCTTGATAAAAGATAATGTATTTTAATTCAAAAGAATTCAAATAAATCTCAGAAAATCCAAATAAATTCAGAAAATCATAAAAATCATAAATGGAAATAAAATAATATTAATTAATTAAAAGACTAAAAATTGGGATGTTACAAACCTCCCTTAACGGAAATCTCGACCAGAGATTTAAGGTGACTAGAGAATAGGTTCGAATTACGCCTTCAGTCATCTTCACGCCTCGAGTTGCTTCATTTTCAATGATTACTCTGTTGAACTCTGCAAAAGCGAATGGACTTGTTTCTGGTCCTACGCTCCATCACATCCAAAATCTTAATCGGCTGCTTTTTGTAAGTCAGATCCTCTTGTAACTCAATAGCTTCTAACGGTGTTTGTTCTGCTGGCACTCTAAGACATTTCTTCAGCTGCGACACATGGAACACATCGTGGACTCCTGCTAATGACTAGGGCAATTCCAACTGGTAAGCAACTTCTCCTCAACGGCTTAAAATCTTAAACGGTCCAACATACCTAGCTGCAAATTTTCCCTTGACTTGAAACCTCCTTAAGAGAAGTAACCCTAAGATACATGAAATCATTGGGCTCAAAACTCAAGTCACGACGGCGATTGTCAGCATAACTCTTCTGCCTAGACTGTGATGTTTTCTATAACATTTACACTGTGGCTTTCCGGCCTAAAGCATCGATTACTAATTTAGTTTTTCCCGGAAGATAATGAATTCCAATATTATAATCCTTAATCAATTTTAGCCATCTTCTCTGCCTCATATTAAGATCTGACTGGGTGAATATGTATTTCAGGTTCTTATGGTCCATATATATTTCACATCCATTTCCAATGAGATAATGATGCCATATCTTTAAAGCATGCACTACTACCGCTAACTCTAAATCAGGCGTTGGATAATTCCCTTCATGCGGCCTCCATTGTCTCGATGTATCACAAGAATGTCAAAACTATTCTGAACATCCGACAATACTAACATAGGTGTAGAGGTTATCCGCTTCTCTAGCTACTAAAGCTTTTCTTCGATTCGCGCGCTTGCAACTTCTTTTCCTTCTTCCCCAAAACTAACCGCAAATGCTCCGCATGCTCTTCCTCTGACTTGGGATACACAAGGGTATCGTCTATAAAAATAACCACAAATTTATCCAAGTATTCCATGACTGCTTTATTCTTCATGCTTATAACTCAAGCTGGGTCATTAGCTGATACGTAAAATTCTTGACAGTTTGAACCATAACTAAACAGTAACCTAAAACTTCCAAGTACTACCTGACATATCTCCTTTATTACAGGGACTGGACCTATGGGTCGTACAATAACGGAAATATTAAATTGGCAATTACTACTTTAGGTACGACAATTGACTATGAATCATGATCCTAAACATCTGGCTAATCTTCCTCTTCACCGCCTCCACCGCAGATATCAAATGGAGGGTTGCAGGCTCTCGGATAGCTGTCTTCGTCCTCCTGATTTTGGTTGGCGACGAGAGAGTCATCTCCTTGCAGATCAGCGGCGGGGTTTGACGTCAGGTATATCCAGTACAACTTCCACAGTGTCCTGGGCCTCATCTGTCGTGATATGATTGAGTCTTCCTCGTATTGTTGTCTGAGGCGATGCTCCGATCATCTTTGGTGCCCTTACATTTCATCCTTTGGGTCAGAGACTGCAAGTACGTAAAATTGAAACGAATTGGAGTAACGTTTCCCTTCTTCGGACACTTATTGGCAAAATGTCCTGGCTCATTGCAAGAGAAACATTTCTTGACAAAGAGTGACTTCTGCTGGGTATTGCCCTCATGGTGCCGGGCTTCAGGGCGGAGTTAGGATTGACTTGAATCGACGTGATCGCTTTCTTTTGAGGGCACTTATTGGCAAAATGCTCAAGTTTGTGGTGATGATAGCAGAGTCTAGGGTGAACTTTCTTTCTTGAGCATTTGTTGATAGCATCTTTACCCAGACGCCTTTTCTTCGATTGGTTTTCTCGGCAAGTTTCTCCTACCACTTTACCGCTCACCCTTGGCGTTATATACCGGACGGAAGTAACTTTTGGTATTCCCATGGCTGTAGGAAATACTTGTTCTCTCCGTGGGCATTGCTTAACAAAATGGCCTTCTTCCTGACAATAGTAGCACAACCGCTTGCATCGCTTTTGCCTTGGTGGGCTTAACTGTACTCATCCTCATTCTTATAATCCGGGGTTGGTTGCTTCAGAGGGCACTCTCTAGACCAATGATCTTCTTTATCACATAAGAAACATGCCGTTGGTGATTGCCACTTACTGCTTTCCTGATTAAGGTTGACATGTTTAGGAGGTTGTGTTTTTAATTCTCCAAGCGACGCCTTTCGAAAGCAGATTAACTTTCCTCTTATTGATAATTCTCGTTTAATTAGGGTCCGTAGATTCTTCTGTTGATGTTGTATCACGGCGGTCACTATCGGATCTAGGGGACATTGAGGTGGGCAGTGATCTCGACCTTCACAAAGGTAACATGTGATGTTGCCCATAGGACATTCTCCAGGAGAATGGCTTCCTTCACAACTGGAGCAATTGATCGCATGCTCGTCTGCGGTATGTCCTATCTCTCCACAGCGAATGCACGCACGATATTCTGAATTATCTGATTGGCAATACTTCCTAGGACAATGTTCAGATTTCAAACAAGGGGTAGGAGTAGCGTTCTTCTCCAACTTCATTGTGACTACTTCATTCCTTGGTGAGGCGAAGAGATCATG
This sequence comes from Guadua angustifolia, assembly GCA_036346375.1. Classification (NCBI taxonomy): domain Eukaryota; kingdom Viridiplantae; phylum Streptophyta; class Magnoliopsida; order Poales; family Poaceae; genus Guadua; species Guadua angustifolia. The sequence goes on from JAYEVE010000723.1 coordinate 163,692, forward strand.
AAAAGCAGCAATAAATTCATCCCAAGTGATACGCTGTGGGGTTCCATGGTTAGCACAATAATTTTTCCAGCATTCAGCAGCAACTCCTCGTAACTGATATGAAGCATACAAGACTTTCTCATCATTTCTGCACTGAGCTATGAGTAGCTTCCTTTCAATAGTCTTGAGCCAATCTTTTGCTTCCGAAGGTGAAGCATTTCCTGAAAATATTGGCGGACGAGTCCTTATAAATTTCGATAACCTCTGAGGATCACGATGGTGGTTGAGATACTTTGTTGACATCAACTTGGTTAGTCATATTCTGCATTTGTTTTGTCACTGCTTGCATCAACTTGGTTTGAGCGGCCAAAAACTCTCTAAAACTCTGCATATCTATCTGAAGTGACGGTTGAAGAACTGATCCATCCTTAGAGGTTCCATTTAATTGATTTCCACTTCCACTAGCTTCATTACTATCACTATCTTGAACCATCTGCGAGATTACCTCAAAGGGGTTAGGGAAGAGGGAAATAGTGTAGGTAAGAAGCAAGAATCCTAACACAAGGACGATAGGTTTAACCCAATATCTTAAGCAGTCAATATTGATAACTTGGTATGGCTGCTTATATAAGCCTAAAAGCTTTGCAACACATACTGCACACTCAGCAATCAAGAAAAACCAATTAAACCTAAACACACAAAACTACCGTCTACATGGGCGACACTCCTATCTTAGGAACGCGACTCCCACACATGAGCCCCAACTGGCTACTTGAAGCACTGAGTCTTCTAGCTCTTGAAACGCTTCATTGTTCTGCTCCTCCATGAGCTTGATGATTCTTCCCTTCATGATCCTTATGGTAGCAGCAGGTACTCGATATCATCTCCTAAAGTGTGGTATATCATTTTTCTAATCAAGACAACTCAGGTAAGATTTTAACCCAATTCAGCGGAGGTAAGAGAAAGATATTTCAGAAAAGGGAGGGGAAAGAATTTGGATAAGGACAGAGATGGAAGGATGAGATAAGTCGAGAACACATTATTCCTTCAGGTCAGGTCTTTTAATTTTAGAAAATAATTTTGAAGGACCTATAGGGACGACCAACTATCTAGGGCCAAGACCTACAGTCAGTATGGCTCTGATACCACTTTTGTCGGGACCCGAATATGCAAATCCGAACCCTCTATGTATACTGCACTAGTCCAAGATCACACTAGTGCACACAGGCTCAACATTAGTGAATATCACAATCATACACAATGTAAGTAAGATAAAAGACATAATATATTAAATATTATCGGTTGTATGACCTTATGGTCAACTTACTTAACAATGCCTCACAAGGCTGAACAACAAATTGAACTGCAGCGGAATGAAGACGTTGATAAACCCCTCAGTATACCACAGGCAACTGACAAGGCTCGCACCCTAAACATTCGTCTCTTCATGGTACTTCTTCTTCAGCTCTGATGTTGTTTGTAGGCAAGAGTGAGTACATAAAGCACTCAACAAGTTGTGCACAGAATGCAAGTCTAACATAGCTATATGCAAAGCTTATTCCAAAGGAAGGCTCGTGGTTCTTTTGCAACTAACAAAGATTTAAAGACAAGTACGTAATATAGATTGGAAAAGACAAGAAACAAATAACAATAATAGATAGATTCAACATTTCTTAAGTAAACCAAGTTTTTCATCCTAAGTCAAGATTCAATTTTTCATGTCAACTTCGCCATCCATCCAAGTTTCATTTTGCAAAAGTATAAACCCTTGATCAGAATCCCCGAGCATTGCTCAATACCGTGAGCACGGCTATCCGAATAGTTTGTACACTCGCAGAGGTTATGCACTTTACCCACACGACATGATAATCTCTTTGATGCCAAGCTATTAGCACACTTCCTTTGGTATGCCTACAGAGAATCATGACAAAGCCTTTACAATGCATCCTCTTAACCCAGTGCTACCCGCTAAGGTTTCAACACTGAAGGGCTATACCACCACAACAGGGCCCCCCTCTTGCGCCATGTGAGTTCGTCCGTGAACCCGAACCCACACCACCAAGATAGCACTTAAGTTAAGCATTTGCAAATTAGTCAGCTAAGCTGTCCCATTCCAGACATGTGGTTGCAAGTTAGACTCAGGTCAAAGGCTCGCAAGGTGTCCTTATGGTTTGATCAAAGCAAGACATACACATACCATTTGCCCATCGGGCCCACCCAGGCATCCTGCCCTTGCCACTTGCTCCGACCCAAAATCATAACCATCCCAGTTGATTACCAAGCACCACGTGCCATCAACAATTCAATCTCGTTGCGTGACATCCGCTGCCACCACAACTCAATCTCATCGTGTGACCACACATGACACACAAATTCAGAACATTGTTCCATATTCCATTAGTCAAGATTATTTATCAAAAATTTAAGTACATGTGATGACGTGGCATGGTTAAGCAATTCTAATTCGATCTAACCATCCAAGTTGATTTCATTATTAACCAACTATAGTGAACCAACCTAGGGTGACAAGTGGATCATGGCATACAACTAGCAAGGTAGGGTATAATTCAAAGGGTATGATAGCTAAATCCCAACTTATGTTGAAATCATTTATACACATAAAATAACAAGTGATAAAGTAAATCAAAATAGCATGCAATCTAATTTATGGGTGCAACATGATCAAAGCACAACTTGCCTTGGTTAGGTTCCCGGTCTTGGTCTGAAAATAATTCTTGAGCTGCAAAATCTCCTTCCGAAGCCTCGCACAATTCAACGCTCTACGCGAATCGAGAGAGAAAGCAAATAAGAACCAGAACCAATTAGCAAATAAACTGAAAAATTCAAATAAAAGCTACCATTAGAAATATCTCATTTTTACAATTTTTAGGAATTTGAATCACCTCAATCCGAAGTTCAGATGCTGAAAGTTATAAGGTTTTGAAGTTTGAAAATCCTGAAAAATACCCTGAAAATAGAATTTCCGAATTTAGTGAATTATTTTTATACGGACAATCTGTATTTTTCTGCTCGGCTGACACATGTGCTTGCGTGGCGCCAACTCATCGCCACCTCAGCGAATTCCGCTCACGTGGCGCCACATGTCGACGAAGCAGCAAGCCACATCAGCCGGCGGCGCACGCGGCCCTAGGGTCACCGGCGGCGAGCGGCGAGGGTACCATCTGACTCACCTCGATGTCGCTAATACGATGACGCACTTGTATTGGCGTTCCAGGCACTGGTTCGTCGGCGGCGAGGACTTCTTCTCCGGCGGCGACGGTCTCCACGGCGAATCCTCCCTCCGGTGTTGCTCCGGCAGAACGGCGGTGCGCACGAGGTGCCTCTGATCACGGCGAAGCTGACGAGCTCAGTTTGGGGCTTCGTCGGCGACCGGACGACAACGAATCGGCTGAGTTCCTCCTCGGCTGCGCCTCGACAAAATCTTCGATTGCGGCGACTACGCGGTGTCTCTTAGGCTACGACTTGGAGCTTCAAGGCTTTAAGGAATTCCACACCCGGTGCCCCCTTTTATACGGCGCGAGGTGGGCGGATAAGGCAAGTTCCAAATATGGCGTCCATGGAAAGTCGCAAGAAAGCTTCGACTAAAGACGCAGCCGAAGAAATCGACTCGGGGACGATGCACCTAGACCGGACGATCAAAATCTGATGGCCAGATTAATTTGGGACTTCCCTTTTATACGCACGATGATGAAGGCCGTTGGATGATAATCCAACGATGGCCAGAAAATTCCTTTTAAAGCCGTTTTCTGCTCACGATGTATGGTGCGGGTCAGTTACATTTTCATTCCATATTTTCCTAATTTCCTATTTTAATTATTTCGATTAAATGTTTTGATTTATTTAAGGCTTTAGAAATACTCTAAAATTTCGAAAAATTCTCAAAAATATTTTGAGCTACTCGACTTAAATAAACTATTATCTCAAAATCTTTATTTTGCAAATGTCTTTTTATAACTATTTCTTGATAAAGATAATGTATTTTAATTCAAAAGAATTCAAATAAATCTCGAGAAAATCCAAATAAATTCAGAAAATCATAAAAATCATAAATGGAAATAAAATAATATTAATTAATTTAAAAGACTAAAAAATTAGGATGTTACAAGCAAGATTGCAAGTGGGCTAGGGCCACGATCACCTTCTCACCAGAGGACGACTCCAAGGTATGGCCCGAGATCTAAAACCGCTCTGTCGTGGACCGACCATAAGCAACACCACTACGATCGTGTCATGGTCGATGGCGATAGCTCCCTCAATTTGCTGCAGGCTGGAGCGCTCGACCGGATGCAGATTCCCCGGTCTAAGGTCAAGAACGTGGCCGTCCCCTTCTTCGGGATCGTCCCTGGAAGCTCGACCACACCTCTGCGACAGGTGGTCTTGCCCGTCACTTTTGGCGACTCGGCCAACTTCCGCACGGAGCTAATCACCTTCGAGGTGGTCGAGGGACCTTCCGCATAACGCCATCCTCGGGAGGCCACCGTCAAGTTCATGGCGGCCAATCACTACGCCAACGGCATGAAGTTGTTCGACCCAACGGTGTCATAAGTCTGCGGGCGACTCGCAGCGCTGCTCCACTGTGCGAGACCAAGGCCTTGGCCCTTGCCGCATACTACCCCAAATGAGGGCCGTGAGGCGGGAAAGAACGCCCGCCAAAAGGCAGCAATCCAGCCCGGCGGGCCGACGAAGGCCGTGCCACTCGAGGAGGACGACCCAACCAGATGCATCCACGTCTCGGCCGGGCTGAGTTCCAAATAGGAACTCGAGCTCATCGCCTTCCCCCGCGTCAACAAGGGCATTTTTCCTGGGAACCCGTCGACATGCCCGGCATCCCGAGGGAGGTGATCGAGCACAAACTGTAGGTCAGGCCAGACTGCCGCCCCATACGACAGAAGCTGCGCCGCTTCTCTCCGGAGAAGGTGGCGATCATCAAAGAGAACCTTGACAAGCTCTCGAAGGCTGATTTCATTCGTGAGGTCGACTACTCCGAATGGTTGGCGAATCCGATCATCGTCCAGAAAAAGGGCGGTAAGTGGAGGATGTGCGTGGACCACATGGGCTTGAACTCGCCCGCCTGGCGACAACTTCCGCCTCCGCCAAGATCGACCAGATCGTCGACTCCACCGTGAACGCCAAGATGCTAAGCTTTCTGGATGCCTATTCAGGGTATCACCAGATCAAGCTAGCAATAGACGACGAGAGCAAGACGGCGTGAGCCTATTGCTACACGACCATGTCGTTTGGTCTGCGCAATGCCGGGGCCACTTTTCAACGCCTGATGACCAAGACGTTCGACCCCCAGATCGGGAGAAACCTTGAGGTCTACGTGGACGACATCATCGTCAAAAGCCTCTCTGAAGGCGACCACGTTCGAGACCTCGAGGAGACCTTCGCCAATTTGGCCAGGCACAAGATTAAACTCAACCCCGACAAGTGCGTGTTCGGCGCTGCGTTGGGAAAAGTGCTCGGCTACATGATCGGGGGCTCGGGGGTTGGCCCGAACCCAGAAAAGATCGAGGCGATCGAGAAGATGGCTCCCCCGACCTCGGTCAAGCAAGTGCAGAGCCTCACCGGCCACATGGCCACCCTCAGCAGGTTTATCTCGAGGCTCGGCGAGCATGGGCTCCCTGCTTCTTCGAAAAGCTGTGGCTGGGAACTTTGAGTGGACCTCGGAGGCGCAGTGGTCTTTCGATGACCTGAAGGTATATTTGTCCACCCCACCCCTACTTACGACCCCTCAGCCCGGAGAAAAGCTACTGCTCAACCTTGAGGCCACCTCTCGTGCCGCTGCTTCCGTGGCCGAGCCGGGTCCTCCAGAGCACCCAATCTACTACGTCAGCGAGGTCTTGCACGGCCCAAAGGAGCGCTACCCACAGTACGTAAACCGCCAGATGCTCTTCTCATGGCTCTGGCGCGAAGCTTCGCCATTACTTAGGTGCACTCGGTGGTTGTCCCGAGCAACTTTCCGCCGGGACATCTTGCGGAATCCGTGAGGGCGGTGACGGATTGCCAAGTGGGCTATGGAGCCGGCGGCATTTGACGCCCGTGTCGGGCGCCGAACGCCATCAAATCACAAGCGCCGCCGACTTCGTGGTCGAGCAGACGCACCCAGCCGCACCAACCCGAGGTCAAGGAAGAAAAGCCTCGACCATGTTCTTGATGGCTCTGTGTCCTTCAAGCGCTTGGGGCCGGAATCCTCATCCTCACAGCAAGCACCACCGAGGTATGTTATTCGCTTCGGTTTCCACACCAACAATGTGGCAGTAGCACGGCCCTCTTGGCGGGTTTGCGGGCATGCAAAGCATTATGCTCAAAGGTTGGTCGTCAAGGGTGACTCTCACTAAATCGTCAACCAAGACAACAAGGAGTACCAAAGGTTCTAAGACTCGATGTCAAAATACCTAGCTGAGGTACGCAAGATGGAAAATGGTTCCGTAACTCCGGAGCTCAAGCACATCCCCAGAAGGACAACCAGTAGCGGACCTCCTCTCCAAGCTCGTTCTTCCGACGACAGCTCCCGCCCGACGCCATCCTCGAGACATTGGCGGCCCTCGATCTCGACTAAGAGGTCCTACATCACCGGGTGGAAGGTACCCTTCATGGGCTGAACCCATCTATAATTTCGCCAAGGGCGACTCCACCGCCCGACTTTTGCTAAGAGAAGTTAGAGTCAAGAGCCGAGCGAGTTTGTACACGCCGTCGACGGGCACTCTACAGACGGAATGTCTCGGCAGATTTCACACCTGCAGTGTCTCTCACGAGGAGGGTAAGTACTGTTAAATGACATCCATTCAGCCTCGGGGGGCACACTCTTCGTGATAGGACGATGGTCGGCAAGGCTTTCCGCATGGGTTATTATTAGCCTTCTAAGGCTCAGATGCCCGCGACATCGCTCAGATTGCCGAGCATGCCAATTTCATGCCCGAAAGTCACATCAACTCCGCCTACGCTTCCTGCACTATCCCGCCGCCGCCCTTCTCGACGGGGGCTTGACATCCTCGCCCTTTTCCCCAAGCAACAGGGGAAGAGGTTCTCGCTCGTCGCCATTGATACCTTCACCAAGTGGATAGAAGTCAACCGTCTCGACCATAACGGCTCGAGCGGCAACCGCTTTTTCCGCTTGTTCGCGGGTCACCGTGTATGGGGTTCCGGCAAAATTATCATCGACAACTGCATACGCTTTATAAAGGAGTTGTTCCGTGAGTTTTGCGAGAACTCGCATCAAAATATGCTTCGCCTGGTGGCTCACCCCCCTGAGCAACGGAGCAATGAACGCGCCAACCGCAAATCGTCCAAGGCGCCAAGAAGCGAGTTGCAGACGAGCTCAATGCTACGGCAAGACTGGGTGGACTAACTTCCCACCACCTTATGGTCCATTCGCACATTTCAAGCCGAGCCACGTGGTCTACACCCTTCCACTCGCGTGTTCGGTCTTTGGTCTATGCATCGCGAGCCAGGTTCACCCTCAAAGGGTCGAAGCTATTCGTAGTCGAATTCTTCGTGACTCCAATTTCTTCCTCGTCCTGCTCGAACCGCGACACTCGCGGCTCACCATCGAAAGCAACGCGCAAGATGGTCATGGTCATGATCCGATATAAGTCGATGTGACCATCTCACTACCTTGCATCCCGCTTGCTCTCCTCGACATTTTCTTCACTCGCAGTCGCAGCCGCTTGCTTATGTCTAAGTCTTGTGCCCAAGGCCGACGCTGTTCGACCTTGACCCAACGGGGTCGGATAGGGCGGTGTAGCCGCAAACCACCTAAGGAGCGCAACCAAAGGCGGAACGGATACACGCCACGAACTTCGACTAAGTGGATTAACGCAAAAAGGGTTTGACCTCCCTATGTACATTTTACCCCACTAGAATTCTATGTTGGGCACTTTTTTGCAGTGTCGCCATCTCGTGGTCAAGCTTCTCCCGCCGAGCTCGGGCGATTTTGGCGCAGTGGTCTAGAGTTCGCCTCGCAGCTTGAAGGGCTTCTTGAGGCGCCCGCAGCCGACGGCGCTTCGCTCTTTGAGTTGGGCCATGGCACTGCCGCCTTTTGCGCTGAGCCTTCCTTCGAGCCCGAGACCTTGGCCTCGAGCCCCGTGAGGGCACCTTTCGCCGAGGAGGACGACCGATCCACGCTGCCTTCTCCATGGCCGACCTTGGCTTCCGGCTGCTCCTCGATCATGGATGGCACGCTTCAGCCTCGAGCCCTGTGACCTGGCATTGAGCTCGGGACGCCCGGTGGAGCGACGCCCGCCCACGCGCGGCCTTCTAGGGCTTCGACCTTAGCCCGCCGCCTCGAGCGCTTGGTCAAGTGAGCGCTTGCTCCACGGCTTTGAAGCCATCAAGCCGGAGGTCCCGGTCTCTCGAGATCGGCACACGGGCTACCTCTCGTGGCTGCCATCGTTTTGCGCAGTCGCCGAGCTCCCGAGCCTTTTTTGCTCGAAAGCCTCGCTTGACCTCGATGGGTCCGATGAGCTCGACGGCCGACCTCCTCAAGGCTTACTGCTCAGAGGCCCTTTAGCAACGCCAAGATGTTTGAAGGCCTTGAGCCCTTCCGAGAGGCATGGACGATCACCTTCACGACCAAGAGGGTGGCCCAAAAATAAGAGGAGATGTAAGAAACTAGACTTCAAACTACAAGGGTGCGGAAGACCTTTACTCAAGATAGGTGACCTCCAGCGCGGCGCTGGTGAACTCCTCGCGTCGCCGACACGGCCGCGAGGGATCTCTCTCCTCGCCGATCGCCACGCCGGTGGTCAAGGTCGACTCGCCATCGCTGCGCGCTGGGCCAGATCTTGCGCTTTCGGGCTGGCGCTCGGTCGTCATGGCCGCTCCAAGCAGTTCAACTCATCGACGGGAAGGCGTGGCGGCAGTATCGGGTCCCGACCTCCACGACCGGGCCCCGCCGCCTCGCCGGCGCTTAAGGACGGTCCGGTCTGTTGCGCATCCTCTACTTCATGGCTGGGGTGCGGGCTCAACGCCCAACGCAGCTCAAGATTTGAGCGAGGTCAGCAGAGCTCCGCGAGTCTCACCATCCTCTGGTCGACGGAGTGGCGGCTAAGGCCGGAGCGCCGCCGGGTCTGGGAGCCCGGCCGCCGCCGCACGCATACCGAGCTTTGGGCGCCCTCTTCGCGATGGCTCGGGAGGTCAACGACGGCAAGGCGCTGCGGCCTCGCCAGCAAAGTCCACGCTGTCGCGTGCCTGCTTCACCTCTCGTCTCGCCGTCGATTCTTCGGTAGAACTCACCATCCGGGCGGGCTTTGTGGCCCCGAGGGGGGGTCCGGTCCAGCGCCAAGGTCGGGCGCCGACTAACTCAAGGTGTCCTCCTCGACTCAGATTCACCCCGACAACAGCATCGCCGAACGAGCAAGGTTCGAGCCCTGGTGCTCAAGGTCTGCGATCAAAGACATACACTAAGCCCAAGGGAGCGAGGGGACAAAAGACTAAGAGGCCAGAACCTACCGGGCACCAGCCTCGCCGCGTGGGGCGACGAAGGTCTTGTCGCGATCGAGGCCGAGGGGTACTTTCGCTATGCGCGACCAGAAATGGGATCTCGGCTCGTGGCGGTCCAATTACACCACGCAACGGAGCTCCCGAAGTCCGAGGTCCCGGAGCGTGGGGAAAGCTCAAGACCGGGCGGCGCTGCCGGTTTCGGGCCGCCGCGAAAAGGAAAACACGCTGACAAGCAAGCGCGGCGAAAGCACGGCTCGGGGCTCGACCGCGGATCCTCACCACGGCATGGTCGCCCACTCGACGGGTCTTCTTCGCCCCGCACTCATCAAGGCCGCCAGGAAGGTCTTTTTCTTCCTTTGCTCTTGTCCATCCCGAGCAATGGGAGCATCCTCACCGTTGCGTCGAAAGTAGCCTCGTGGTCCCGCATTACACGGCAAGGTCATTACGGGCCACGGTCGCCGTCGATCCGCTGGTCGGATGGCTTACCCTCGCCTTGTGGCTGAGCACGCTTCTAAGACGTAGTCGCCCATGGAGTAGTTGTGCGCCGCTTCCTTTAACATTTCGCTTCATCCCGGCGCAACCCAAGACTCCTTCGGCGCCGCAAGGGAACCATTCTCGAGAGGCGTGATGGGAGGACTTGGGCAAGACCAGATATGGGCGAGGGCGCACGGACGCATTCTCACGGCTCGAAATGATGCGCTCTTGATCTCGTGAGAACGGGTGCTCCCGCTCCGGCAGAGGGGACACCCTGCTCCGCAGAAGTCGACGGTGATCGTCCGCCTGCAGAGGTTACGCCGGCCAGAGAGGTGAATGGCGGCGACGGCTTCTTCACGATCTCTGGTCGCCCTGCCTTCGGGGTCTTTTCCCACCGACCTGGCTTACCTCAGAGGTCACAGGCAGAAGCTCCCCTTTCTTCGTAGAACCACCGCCTGACCATGGTCCCGAGGGAGTCCCTGCTTGGATCTTGGGAAGGACCATTTGAGCCCCACTGGCAGTGAAGTAGAGACACCTAACCACCGGGTCCTTCCTGAGCGGAAGAGGTCAAGTATCAAAGAAAAGCGAGGGGTTGGGGAGGATTCCGTGAACCCTCGCATGTATGGGAAAAAGATGGCAAGAGTAGAATTGAGTTTGGCACTGTGTTTATGAGCTCGATCTCGTGAACCTCGTGAGGACCACTTAAGAGGAATTCTCCCGGGGTCCGCAGTCAAGAGGACATAATGTCGCGGTGCATTTATCTCGGCTCGCCCCTCGGGCACGGCCGGCCTCTGCTCAAGAGTCGCCACGTGAATGGGTCAAGCGTTCTAGGGTCTCGAGAAGCTCCTTCATCTCGGCATGGGCGAAGTGCTGCGTTCCCAAGCTTGGCCATATCGCAGCCGCTGATTTTGGCCGAGGGGGAGAGGAAGCGCCCGCTTAAGCTCTGGAGGTTTGGGAAGACGTAGGAAGCCGATCGGGAGGACTTCTTCGATAGAGGCTGTGGTTCAGCTTATAGGACGCACCGACACCAAGTCCGCATCACGGCGCTTGAAGGGCGTGGCCGCCACGATTTGATAGGCGCATTAAGGCCTCGGGCGGCGGTTTCGAAGACAAGCAGTGTGTCGCCAACCGCTCGTGATCCGATTGATTCATTCGAGATCAAGAGGCGCCATTGTCGCTCATCCATGGCCTCGGCGTTACGCTTTCCGCCCGACTTTTCACCGTGAATTTTTCGTGAGTCGGTCTCGGCTGATGGAGCCTCAAGGTCGCCCGCTGCTCGCCATTTAACCTTAAGCCTCGGGCCGGCCGACGAGGGCGGCATCCTTTGACCTGTCTCGACACGGCATTAACGGATCCCCGAGTCTGGGCGGCTCGACCACGACTGCGCGCGACCGAGCGCTTGACCTAGAGCACGCTGCCTCGAAAGCACGGCCCCGCCGACCTCAGCCGGCGCGGGCTCGCCTGTGCCGTTGTTCACCCCGGGATTTCTTGATCAAGCATTTGACCGGCGTTGCTCAAGGAACGTCGGGGCGCGCAGAACGCAAAGAAGTCCGGGCGTTACCGCCGCCTCAACTTGCATGAAGGCTACTTGGGAATTCTCGCCGCCTGCTATGCAAAGAGGAGGTATAAAGGACACGAAGACAACGAACTCAACACACACACAAGAGCTTGAGCATTAGACATCGAGATTGCCGAAGTTAAGTCAGAACACCCCATCAGACTCAAACAATAGCAAAGAACACCGCCGCAAGGCTTAACCGAGAGAGCTATTACCTTTGCCGGCTCGAACCAAGATAAATCCATGTCTCGCTCGCGGTCGCCAGCCTCGAACTTCGACGATTATGGTTTCTTCCTCGCTTGAGCCGAGCTCGATCCGGTCCCTAATCACTTAAACCCCGGTTTATTTTCGCGTCGGTGATCCCGGCCATCGACACCGTGTATTGCCATGTCGCTAACACGGGCGCTGAGGGGCCGAAGCTCGGATACAAAATCCCTAACAACCAGCCTCTCATAAACCGGGCGCCCCGCAGTTGTTGATGCGGCCACCATTGCCGTGAGCTCCACCGCCTCTTCGACGGCGAAGTTCTGGCTTTGCGGTCGCCACGTCTGGCTGGCATTCCCTCAGAGTCGACGCTTGCTGTTGCCGCTGGACGCATGTACCACTGATGCGCCAGCCTTCCAGCTTGACCTGGTTGAAGGGGAGGTAGCGCAGCACCATCCCGTCTCCAAGATGGAAATGGCAGCCTCAGCTAGCTCACCGCCTGGAGGAGGCACTGCAGAGGAAGAAGTAGCTAAAAGTGGAGAGGTCTGACATCACCCCCATGAACATTTCCCTGAGAGGTGCTAAGATGGCGGAGAAAAGAATGGAGTTGGGGGTGAGGTGGAGATGATGGATTTCAGAGAAGTGGAGGATGGTGAGAAAAAGTCAGTAAAGGGCGGAGACTAAGCTCGCCATGATGCCCCACACGAAGATGATGATCTCTATCTGCAGGCACTATGGCGTGGGGGGTCCCGCCCAAGGAAGAGAGGGCCTCCCAAGACAATGGTGTGAAGTCTCCCCACTGTAGGAGTCCACCGTGGAAGCGGAATGGAAGGCTAAGCAGAGGAGCCATGAAAGCGAAGTGACAAAAGACGAGAAAAACTCAGAACAAGAAGATGGAGTTTGCAAAGGGTGCTAAAAGTGTGAACTGCCTGGTGTGGATGGATCTATATGTATCCCTCCAGTCGCACCGACGGTTCACGAAAAGACAAGATCGTGCGCCATTTCGGGTCCCAAGAAAAATCAATGGATGCGTGAGGGAATCGAGAGGCCGTGATCTCGATGAGTGATGGCCCCATCCAAGAATGCACCGCAAGATTTAATGTAAGACCTCAAAAACTCTAGTGTGCGCTTCTGGATGGGCCCGGTTACTGCTGGCGCATTATACGCCAGTGGTACTCTTCGCCGCACAAAAGCATGCGGCCTACGTGGCGCTTCTAGCAAGTGGGTGGGTGCTTACACCTCGCCTGCTGGACGCGGCCACGCGGGCGCTGCGGCGAAAGCAGTGGGCGATCACACTGCCATTTCGGGCGCAAGCCCATGTGGCGTTTTTGGCGAAAGCGGGCGAGCAAGCACGCCCATCGGTGTTCGGTCCACGTGGCGCTACGGGCGAAAGGTGTGGGCGACACGCCTTCGCTTCGCCACGCAAAGCCCACCGTGGCTACCGCGGCGGCAGGGCGAGCACGCGCTGCCCACCGTGTCGGGTCCACATGGCACACGGGCGCAGCGGGCGATCAGCCTTTCATCGGGCGCCCAGCCCACGGGCGGCTCGGCGGCAGCGGTGCGAGCACGCACCACCACCGGTGTCGGGTCCACGCGGGCGCTGCAGCGAGCAGTGGGCGATCATGCTCTTACCGTCTGGACGCCCAGCCCACGGGCGTTCGGCGGCAAAGCGGGCGAGCACGCTTCGCCCACCGGGTGTCGGTCCACGGGCCACGGGCGAAGTAGGGCGGGCGATCACTTGCTCGCCGGACGCCCCATCGTGGCGGCTCCTCGGGCGAAAGGTGGGTGAGCACGCCTCGCTTGTTCCGCCGCCATGCAAAGGTGGGACACGATGGCTTCACTCAAGTCTCCTTTCCCATCGTGATCGTCGAGGCAGCCCGCTATGCCGTGCACATCGGTTCCAGGGGATTCTGCATAAACTCCCTGCATGACGGTCTCCACGGCGAATCCTCTCCTGTTGCTCAAAGAGAACCGGTGGCAGACGAGGTGCTCGACGCGCTGGCCGACGAGCCTGGGCTTAGCTTTCGGCATCGAACGACAACGAATCGGGCGGAGTTCCTCCTCGGCGCCGATTAAAATCTTCGACATGGCGACCACGCCGGGCCTCTTAGGCTACGACTTGAGCTTCAAGCTGTGATTCTACACCCTAAGGCCTCCTTTATATTTGGGCTAGGTGGGCGGATAATATAAGTTCTAGCGAAAGATCCATGGAAAGTCGAGTTTCTAAGCTCGACGGCACGGCGAAGAAATCGACCGGGATCTATGCACTGGACCTGACGATCAAAATTGATACGATTAATTTGGGACTTCTTTTATACGACGATGATGAAGGCCGTTGATGATAATCCAACGGTCAAGAAATTTCCTTTTAAAGCTGCTCAAACAAGATACAGGCGGGCCGGGCCCGTTATCGCTCATTCCATATTTTCCGAATTTTTTAATTATTCGATTAAATGTTTTGATTTATTTAAGGCTTTAGAAATACTCTAAAATTTCCGAAAATTCTCAAAAATATTTTGAGCTTCGACTTAAATAAACTATTATCTCAAAATATTTATTTTGCAAATGTCTTTTTATAACTATTTCTTGATAAAGATAATGTATTTTAATTCAAAAGAATTCAAATAAATCTTTAAAATCCAAATAAATTCAGAAAATCATAAAAATCATAAATGGAAATAAAATAATATTAATTAATTAAAAGACTAAAAATTGGGATGTTACAACCTCCCTTAACGGAAATCTCAATTCTAGATTTAAGGTCGACTAGAGAATAGGTCTCGAATTCTTCTTCAGTCATCTTCACGCCCTGTGTTGCTTCATTTTCCTAATGATTACTCATGAACTCTAAAAGCTTAATGGACTTGTTTCGTCCTACGCCCATCACATCCAAAATCTTAATCTACCGCTTGTAAGTCGATCCTCTGTAACTCAATAGCTTCTAACGGTGTTTGTTCTCCGCACTCTAAGACATTTCTTCAACATGACACATGGAACACATCGTGGACTCCTCGCTAATGACTAGGCAATTAATCGGTAAGCAATCTCCTCAACGCTTAAAATCTTAAACGGTCCAACATACCTAGCTGCAAATTTTCCCTTGACTTGAAACCTCCTTAAGAGAAGTAACCCTAAGATACATGAAATCATTGGGCTCAAACTCAAGTCACGACGCGATTGTCAAGATAACTCTTCTCGCTTAGACTCGTGATGTTTTCTATAACATTTACACGCGGGCTTTCCGCCAAAGCATCGACATTAATTTAGTTTTTCCCTAAGATAATGAATTCCAATATTATAATCCTTAATCAATTTTAGCCATCTTCTTCTCGCCTCATATTAAGATCTCGACCGGTGAATATGTATTTCGTGTTCTTATGGTCCATATATATTTCACATCCATTTCCAATGAGATAATGATTACATCTTTAAAGCATGCACTACTACCGCTAACTCTAAATCAGCGTTGATAATTCCCTTCATGCGCCTCCATTGTCTCGATGTATCACAAGAATGTCAAAACTATTCAACATCCCACAATACTAACATAGGTGTAGAGGTTATCCCGCTTTCTAGCTACTAAAGCTTTTCTTCAGATTCGCAAGACTTGTAACTTCTTTTTCCTTCTTCCCCAAAATCCGCAATGCCCGAGATGCTCTTCCTTCCGACTTGGGATACACAAGGGTATCGCCTATATAACCACAAATTTATCCAAGTATTCCATGACCCTTATTCTTCATGCTTATAACTCAAGCCGGGTCATTAGTCGACACGAAAATTTTGACAGTTTGAACCATAACTAAACAAGAACCTAAAACTTCCAAGTACTACCCGACATCTCCTTTATTACGGATCGGACCTATGGGTCGTATAACGAAATATTAAATTGGCAATTACTACTTTAGGTAACGAATTGACTATGAATCATGATCCTAAACATCCTGCTAATCTTCTCTTCACCGCCTCCACCGCAGATATCAAATGGAGGGTTGCGTTTCCTGATAGTCTTTCTTCGCTCCTCCGATTTTGGTTGGCGATTTAGAGAGTCATCTCCTTGCGTGATCAACAAGTGGGTTTGACGTCAGTATATCCAAGACAACTTCCACAAAGGTCTCCGGCCTCATCCGTCAGGATATGATTGAGTCTTCCTCGTATTGTTGTCCGAGGCGATTCTCGATCGGTTGGTGCCCTGCATTTCCGCCATCATCAGAGATCAAGTACGTAAAATTGAACGAATTGAGTAACGCTTCCTTTCGACACTTATTGGCAAAATGTCCTCGCTCATTGCAAGAGAAACATTTCTTGACAAAGCAGACCGACCGCTTCTGGTATTGCATCATCGTGCCGGGCTTCAACAGGGCGGAGTTAGGATTGACTTGAATCGACGTGATCGCTTTTGAGGGCACTTATTGGCAAAATGCTCAAGTTTGTGGTGATGATAGCAGAGTCTAGGGTGAACTTTCTTTCTTGAGCATTTGTTGATAGCATCTTTACCTGCGCCTTTTCTTCGACATTGGTTTTCTGCAAGTTTCTCCTACCACTTTACCGCCACCCTTGGCGTTATATACCGGACGAAGTAACTTTTGGTATTCCCATGGCTGTAGGAAATACTTGTTCTCTCCGTAAGCATTGCTTAACAAAATGGCCTTCTTCCCCCAAAGAGTAGCACAACCGCTTGCATCGCTTTTGCCTTTGGTGGGCGAACTGTACTCATCCTCATTCTTATAATCCAGGTTGGTTGCTTCGAGGGCACTCTCTAGACCAATGATCTTCTTTATCACATAAGAAACATGCCGCTGGTGATTGCTACTTACCTTTCCTTCGATTAAGGTTGACATGTTTAGGAGGTCGTGTTTTAATTCTCCAAGCGACGCCTTCTCGAGCAGCTTAACTTTCCTCTTATTGATAATTTCTTGTTTATTAGGGTCCGTGAGATTCTTCTCGTTGATGTTGTATCACGGCCGTCACTATCGGATCTCGTGGACATTGAGGTGGACATTGATCTCGACCTTCACAAAGGTAATATGATGTTGCCCATAGGACATTCTCCAGAGAATGGCTTCCTTCACAATCGAGCAATTGATCGATGCTCGTCCCACATGTATGTCCTATCTCTCCACAAATAATGCACGCACGATATTCCTAATTATCCGATTGGCACACTTCCTAGGACAATGTTCAGATTTCAAACAAGGGGTAGGAGTAGCGTTTTCCAACTTCATTGTGACTACTTCATTCCTTGGTGAGGCGTAAGAGATCATGAAAAGCAGAATAAATTCATCCCAAGTGATACCGCGGGGTTCCATGGTTAGCACAATAATTTTTCCAAAGATTCAAAGAAGAACTCCTCAGAATCGATATGAAGCATACAAGACTTTCTCATCATTTCGTGACCGAGCTATGAGTAGCTTCCTTTCAATAGTCTTGAGCCAATCTTTTGCTTCCGGGTGAAGCATTTCGAAAATATTGGTGACGAAGTCCTTATAAATTCCGATAACCTACAGGATCACTGATGACTGTTGAGATACTTTGTTGACATCAACTTGGTTAGTCATATCTCTGATTTGTTTTGTCACCGCTTGCATCAACTTGGTTTGAGCGCCAAAACTCTCTAAAACTCGTGATATCTATTCAAGTGATTGCTGAAGAACTGATCCATCCTTAGAGGTTCCATTTAATTGATTTCACTTCCACTAGCTTCATTACTATCACTATCTTGAACCATCTCATGATTACCTCAAAGGGTTAGGGAAGAGGGAAATAGTGTAGGTAAGAAGCAAGAATCCTAACACAAGGACTATAGGTTTAACCCAATATCTAAGCAAATAATATTGATAACTTGGTATGGCTGCTTATATAAGCCTAAAAGCTTTGCAACACATACCGCACACTCAAAGAATCAAGAAAAACCAATTAAACCTAAACACACAAAACTACCGCTTCATGGGCGACACTATATCTTAGGAACGCGATCTCACACATGAGCCCCAACTGCTACTTGAAGCACCGAAGTCTTCTAGCTCTTGAACGCTTCATTGTTCTCGCTTCCTCCATGAGCTTGATGATTCTTCCTTCATGATCCTTATGGTAGCAAAGAGTACTGATATCATCTCCTAAAGTGTGGTATATCATTTTTCTAATCAAGACAACTCGTAAGATTTTAACCCAATTCAATGGAGGTAAGAGAAAGATATTTTAAAAGGAGGGAAAGAATTTGGATAAGGAGATGGAAGGATGAGATAAGTCGAGAACACATTATTCTTCAGTCTTTTAATTTTAGAAAATAATTTTGAAGGACCTATAGGGACGACTAACTATCTAGGCCAAGACCTACAACAAGATGGCTCGATATTACTTTTGTCCGACCAATATGCAAATCGAACCCTCTATGTATAATCGCACTAGTCCAAGATCACACTAGTGCACACAGTTCAACATTAGTGAATATCACAATCATACACAATGTAAGTAAGATAAAAGACATAATATATTAAATATTATTTGCTGTATGACCTTATGGTCAACTTACTTAACAATGCCTCAAGGTGAACAACAAATTGAACTCAATGAATGAAGACGTTGATAAACCCTCAAGATACTACGTGCAATCGACAAGGTCGCACCTAAACATTCGCTCTTCATGGTACTTCTTCTTCACCGATGTTGTTTGTAGGCAAGAGTGAGTACATAAAGCACTCAACAAGTTGTGCATGCATGCAAGTCTAACATAGCTATATGCAAAGCTTATTCCAAAGGAAGGCTCAAGTGGTTCTTTTGCAACTAAGCGATTTAAAGACAAGTACGTAATATAGATTGGAAAGACAAAGAAACAAATAACAATAATAGATAGATTCAACATTTCTAAGTAAACCAAGTTTTTCATCCTAAGTCAAGATTCAATTTTCATGTCAACCGCCATCCATCCAAGTTTCATTTTGCAAAAGTATAAACCTTGATCAGAATCCCCGAGCATTGCTCAATACCGTGAGCACGGCTTATCCTAATAGTTTGTACACTCGCAGAGGTTATGCACTTTACCCACACGACATGATAATCTCTTTGATGCCAAGTTATTAGCACACTTCCTTTGGTATGCCTACAGAGAATCATGACAAAGCTTTTACAATGCATCCTCTTAACCCAAAGCTACCCGCTAAGGTTTCAACATCAAGGGCCCACCACAACAGGTTCCCCTCTGCGCTTATGTGAGTTCGTCTGCGAACCCGAACCCACACCACCAAGATAGCACTTTGTTAAGCATTTGCAAATTAGTCGCCTAAGCCGCCCCATTCCGCATATGTGGTTGCAAGTTAGACTCAGTCAAAGGCTCGCAAGGTGTCCTTATGGTTTGATCAAAGCAAGACATACACATACCATTTGCCCATCGGGCCCACCTGCATCCCGCCTTTGCCACTTGCTCCGACCCAAAATCATAACCATCCTGGGCTTGATTACCAAGCACCACGTACATCAACAATTCAATCTCGCTAAGGACATCCGACGCCACCACAACTCAATCTCATCGTAGACCACACATGACACAACAAACAGAACATTGTTCCATATTCCATTAGTCAAGATTATTTATCAAAATTTAAGTACATGTGATGACGTGGCATGGTTAAGCAATTTAATTCGATCTAACCATCCAAGTTGATTTCATTATTAACCAACTATAGTGAACCAACCTAGGTGACAAGTGGATCATGGCATACAACTAGCAAGGTAGGGTATAATTCAAAGGGTATGATAGCTAAATCCCAACTTATGTTGAAACTCATTTATACACATAAAATAACAAGTGATAAAGTAAATCAAAATAGCATGCAATCTAATTTATGGGTGCAACATGATCAAAGCACAACTTGCCTTGGTTAGGTTCCCCGTCTTGGTCTGAAAATAATTTGAGCTGCAAAATTCCTTCCGAAGCTCTCGACAATTCAACGCTCTACGCGAATCGAGAGAGAGAAAGCAAATAAGAACCAGAACCAATTAGCAAATAAACTGAAAAATTCAAATAAAAGCTACCATTAGAAATATCTCATTTTTACAATTTTTAGGAATTTGAATCACCTCAATCCGAAGTTCAGATGCGAAAAGTTATAAGGTTTTGAAGTTTGAAAATCCTAAAAATACCCCGAAAATAGAATTTCCGAATTTAGTGAATTATTTTTATAATGACAATCTGTATTTTTCTGCCGTACCGACACATGTGCTATGGCGCTAACTCATCGCCACCTCAGCAATTCCGCCACGTGGCTTATGTCACATTTAAGCAAAGAAGCCACATCACCGTATGCCAAGACGCGTCTCTAGGGTCACCACGGGCGAAATGGGCGAGGGTACCATCCGACTCACCGATGTCGCTAATACGATGACGCACTTGTATTGGCTGCTGTAATCGGTTCGTCAAGGGCGACTTCTTCTCCGGGCGGCGATTTGCCTCCACGGCGAATCCTCCCTCCTGTTGTTCTAGGGCGCAAGACGAGGTGTGCTTCGATCACTAAGCCGACGAGCTAGTTTGGGGCTTGGCTGGCAACGGACGACAACGAATCGGTTGAGTTCCTCCTCGGTCTACCGACAAAATCTTCGATTATGGCGATCACGCCGTGTCTCTTAGGCTACGACTTGAGCTTCAAGGTTTTAAGGAATTCCACACCCGCCCCTTTTATACTTCCGCGAGGCGTGGCTGATAAGTTCCAAATAACAGTCTATGGAAAGTCGCAGCAAAGCTCGACTGGCACGGCGCAAGAAATCGACTGGGACGATGCACCTAGACCGACGATCAAAACTGATACGATTAATTTGGGACTTCTTTATACGACGATGATGAAGGCCGCTGGATGATAATCCAACTATGGCCAAAATTTCCTTTAAAGCCGTTTCGCTCACAAAGTTGTATGGTCAGTTCATTTTCATTCCATATTTTAATTTCCTATTTTAATTATTTCGATTAAATGTTTTGATTTATTTAAGGCTTTAGAAATACTCTAAAAATTTCCGTAAAATTCTCAAAATATTTTGAGCTACTCGACTTAAATAAACTATTATCTCAAAATCTTTATTTTGCAAATGTCTTTTTATAACTATTTCTTGATAAAGATAATGTATTTTAATTCAAAAGAATTCAAATAAATCTCAGAAAATCCAAATAAATTCAAAAATCATAAAAATCATAAATGGAAATAAAATAATATTAATTAATTTAAAAGACTAAAAAATTAGGATGTTACAAGGAGCTGTGGGCTAGGCCACGATCACCTTCTCACCAGAGGACGACCTAAGGTATGGCCCGAGATCTAAACCGCTCGGTCGCGGACCGACCATAAGCAACACCACTACGATCGGTCATGGTCGGCGGCGATAGCTCCTCAATTTGTCGCAGGTCAGCGCCGACCGATGCGTATTCCTGCCTAAGGTCAAGAACGTGGTCCGCCCTTCTTCGATCGCCCTCGAAGCTCGACCACCGCGACAGTGGTCTTGCCCGTCACTTTTGGCGACTACCAACTTCCGTGACGAGCTAATCACCTTCGAGGTGGTCGAGGGGACCTTCCGCATAACGCCATCCTCGGAGGCCACCGTCAAGTTCATATGGCGAATCACTACGCCAACGGCATGAAGTTGTTCGACCCAACGGTGTCATAACTGCGGCGGGCACTCGCAGCGCTTCACAAAAAGCGAGACCAAGGCCTGGCCCTTGCCCGCATATACTACCCCAAATGAGGGCCGTGAGGCGGCGGAAAGAACGCCCGCCAAAGGCAAGATCCAGCTCGGCGGGCCGACAAGGCCGTACATCGAGAGGACGACCAACCAGATGTGCATCCACGTTTCACGGCCGAGTTCCAAATAGGAACCGAGCTCATCGCCTTCCCCGCCAACAAGGGCATTTTTCCGAACCCGCCGACATGCCCGGCATCCCGAGGAGGTGATCGAAAAAACCGAGGTCGTGCCGACCGCCGCCCCATACGACAGAGCGCCGCTTTCCGGAGAAGGTGGCGATCATCAAAGAGAACCTTGACAAGCTCGAAGGCTGATTTATCGGTGAGGTCGACTACTCCGAATGGTTGGCGAATCCGATCATCGCCCGTAAAAGGGCGAAGTGGAGGATGTGCGGACCATGGGCTTGAACTGGCTCGCCTCAAGCGACAACTTCCGCCCCGCCAAGACGACCAGATCGCCGACTCCACCGTGAACGCCAAGATGCTAAGCTCGATGCCTATTCGTGGTATCACCGATCGCTAGCAATAGACGACGAGAGCAAGACGGCGGAGCCTATTGCTACACGCACTATGTCGCTATCTCGCGAATGTCGGGGCCACTTTTCAACGCCTCGATGACCAAGACGCTCGATTTCAGACGGAGAAACCTTGAGGTCTACGGACTACATCATCGCCAAAAGCTCTCTCAAGGCGCACTCACGCTCGAGACCTCGAGGAGACCTTTCGCCAATTTGTGCACAAGATTAAACTCAACCCCGGCAAGTGCGGTTCGGCCAAGGCTGGGGAAAAGTGCTCTACATGATCGGGCTCTGGGGTTGGGTCTTAACCTAAAAAAGATCGAGGCGATCGAGAAGATGGCTCCCGACCCTGGCCAAGCAAGTGCAGAGCCTCACCGCCACATGGCCACCTCACAGGTTTATCTCGAGGCTCTGCGAGCATGGGCTCCCTGCTCTCGAAAAGCTGCGTATGGGAACTTTGAGGACCCGGAGGCGAAGTGGTCTTCGATGACCAAGGTATATTTGTCCACCCCACTTTACTTACGACCCCTCACCCGAGAAAAGCCATTACCTGAGGCCACCTTCAAAGCCGTCACGCTGCTTCCGGTGGCTGGTCGTCCAGAGCACCCAATCTACTACGCTGCGAGGTCTTGCACGGCCCAAAGGAGCGCTACCCAGCAGTACGTAAACCGTCAGATGCTCTTCTCATGGCTGCGCGAAGCTTCGCCATTACTTAGGTGCACTGGTGGTTGTCCCGAGCAACTTTCCGCCGGGACATCTTATGAATCCAGAGGGCGTGCACGGATTGCCAAGTGGGCTATGGAGTCCGGTGCATTTGACGCCCGTGTCGGGCGCCAACGGCCATCAAATCACAGCGCCGACTTCGTGGTTTCGAGCAGACACCCGTGCCGCACCAACCCGAGGTCAAGCCTCGACCATGTTCTTTGATGGCTCCAGTCCTTCAAGCGCTTAGGGGCCGGAATCATCCTCACGCGCACCACCGAGGTATGTTATTCGCTTCGGTTTCCTACGCACCAACAATGTGGCAGTAGCACGGCCTCTTGGCGGGTTTTGGGCATGCAAAGCATTATGCTCAAAGGTTGGTCGTAAGGGTGACTCTCATTGCCGTCAACCAAGACAACAAGGAGTACCAGGTTTCTGAAGACTCGATGTCAAAATACCTAGCTGAGGTACGCAAGATGGAAAATGGTTCCGTAACTCCGAGCTCAAGCACATCCCCAGAAGGACACCCAGCTGACCTCTCCAAGCTCGTTCTTCCGACGACAGCTCCCGCCCGACGCCATCCTCGAGACATGGCCCTCGATCTCACTAAGAGGTCCTACTCGTGGAAGGTAATTCTTCATGGGTGAACCCATCTATAATTTCGCCAAGCGCTTTACCGCCCGACTTCTTTGAGAGAAGTTAGGAGTCAAGAGCCGAAAGAGTTTGTACACGCCGCCGACGGGCACTCTACAGCACGGAATGTCTCGCATTCTCACACGCAGTGTCTTCACGGAGGAGGGTAAGTACTGCTAAATGACATCCATTCAGCCTGGGGCACACTTCAGATAGGACGATGGTCGGCAAGGCTTTCCGCATGGGTTATTACTAGCCTTCGGGCGCTCAGATGCCCGCGACATCGCTCAGATTTTGCCGAGCATGCCAATTTCATGCCCGAAAGTCACATCAACTCCGCCTACGCTTCCGCACCATCCCGCCGCCGTCTTCTCGACGGGGGCTTGACATCCTCGCCTTTTCCCCAAGCAACAGGGGAAGAGGTCTCGCTCGTCCGCCATTGATACTTTCACCAAGTGGATAGAAGTCAACCGTCTCACTATAACGCTCGAGCGGGCACCGCTTTTTTCCGCTTGTTCGCGGGTCACCGTGTATGGGGTTCGCGGTAAAATTATCACCGACAACCTGACACGCTTTACCAAAGGAGTTGTTCCGTGAGTTTTGCGAGAACTCGCATCAAAATATGCCGCCGGTGGCTCACCCCGAGCAACGCGAGTAAATGAACGCGCCAACGGGCAATCGCTCAAGGCGCCAAGAAGCGAGTTGCGCATTTAGCTCAATGCTACGGCAAGACTGGCGGATCTAACTTCCCACCACCTTATGGTCCATTCGCATTATTTCAAGCCGAGCCATTACGTGGTCTACACCTTCCACTCGCGGTTCGTCTTTGGTCTATGCATCGCGAAGCCAGAAATTACCCCCTCGTTGGTCGAAGCTATTCGTAGTCAATTCTTCGTGACTCCACTTCTTCCTCGTGTCCTGCTCGAATCGACACTCGCGCTCACCATCGAAAACGCGCATGGTCATGGTCATGATCCGATATAAGTCGATGTGACCATCTCACTACCTTGCATCCCGCTTGCTCTTCGACATTTTCTTCACTCGCAGTCGCGCATTGCTTATGTCTAAGTCTTGTGCCTCAAGGCCGACGCTGTTCGACCTTGACCCAACGGGCCGGATAAGGGCAGTAGCCGCAAACGCACCTAAGGAGCGCAACCAAAGGCTGAACGGATACACGCCACGGAACTTCTCGACTATGGATTAACGCAAAGGGTTTGACCTCCCTATGTACATTTTACCCCACTAGAATTCTATGTTGGGCACTTTTGCAGGTGTCATCTGTGTCAAGCTTTCCCGCCGAGTTTCGGCGATTTTAAGGCAGTGGTGTAGAGTTCGCCGGCAGCTTGAAGGGCTTCTTGAGGCGCCCGCAGCTGACGGCGTTGGTTGGAGTTGGGCCATGGCACTTCGCCGCCCTTATGCTGGCCAGCCTTCCTTCGAGCCCGAGACCTTGGCCTCGAGTCCCGTGAGGCACTCTTCGCCAGGAGGACGACCGATCCACTGCCTTTCCTTCCACCTTGGCTCCGCTGTCTCGATCATGGCGGCATCGCTTCAAGCTCGAGCCTGTGACCTGGCATTGAGCCGGGACGCCCGGTGAGCGACGTCCGCCCACTCGCTGCCTTCTAGGCTGACTTTAGCCGCCTCGCCTCGAGCGCTTGGTCAAGTGAGCTTTGCTCCACGGCTTTGAAGCCATCAGCCGAGGTCCCGGTCTCCTCGAGATCGGCCACGCATATTCCCCGTGCTGCCATCGTTTATGCGCAGTCGCCGAGCTCCCCGAGTTTTTGCTCGAAAGCCTCGCTTGACCTCGATGGGTCTCGCTTGAGTTCGTGTGAGGAATAAACAAAACAAAGGAAAACAAAAGAAAGTTGCCCGTCTTCACTCATCGCCGTCGCCGAAGTCGAGCTCATCGTCGTCGTCGCCGCCTTCTACGACCAAAGGAGTGGAGACGTCCATGACCGTTGCTCCTGCGGCATCCGGCCACATGTTCGGATTGCGTGCACCAGCGCCTCACTTTGAGCCGCTGCTCCGCGTCTCCTTCGACGCCGGCCGTCACCACCGCCATGGGATCGAAGGCGGCGTCGCGGCTGGCGCAGCAAGCCAGTGTGTAGGTCGCGTCCATGATCGCGACCTGTCGTCCTTCCATGGCGGAGCGAGCGGCTAGGGCGGCAAGGAGTCCTCGAAGCGCCTCCGCGGCCTGGTTGGTCGCGTGGTCGAATTGGAGCGCCGAGTCCTCTAGGGGCGCGTTTAGCATCACCCCCAAGGGTTCCAGGCACCTCTTGGTGCGCTGGAACGCCTTCTTCAGCATGATGGAGAGGTTGCGCCGCAGGCGGAAGGCCTCGAGCTCCGAAGTCTTCAGCGCAGCCTCGGCCCTCTCCGCCCTTGTTTCGGCTCGTTACGCTTGCTTTGCCTCGCGGCGTGTTAGCCTCTCTGCGCCCGATTCCGCTCTGCCCTCTCCGCTCCCTCTCCAGCTCGCGGTCAAGAGCAAAATTGTTGGGCCGTCTAGGGCCGTGCACAGCGGTGCGGCGTCAGTGCCAGTCACGTGTATGTCGCCGATCTCGATAAAAGCTTGACTGGCTTCGCGTGCGAACAGCAGTGGCGGCGAGCCTCGGCGGCTGCCTTTGTGTCGAGAATATCTTCAACCTTGCCTGGCGGCGCGGAAGCGCGCTGTGCGGAGGCCTCGCGCCCGTTCCGTGGGTGGCCGGGCGTTAGCGCCCTGGCGCATCATGAAAGTCGCCCTTGGTCGCTCCCTCAGCTCGGCCGACCATCGAGGCGTCGAGCCACCCTATTGTGTGGTGGCACGAGCTCCTGTAGCCAAATCGTTAGCGCCATAGTTGTCGAAACGGCGCCGGAGGAAGAAAAATTGGTGAAAACTCCGGCGCCGTGCCGAGAGGCGGCGTCGGAGGAAAGTTGCGGCGAGGCGTCCGTGCCCGTCCCTTGAAAATACCGCCAGCGCCCGGTAGCGGCGGTGCTGATCGGTGGCGCGAGCCCTCTTGGGGTCGAGCTCGTGGTACTGGGGTAATTGGTCATTTACCGTAGCCCGATCATGGGCGTGCGGCGTATCCACGATCACCGGCGGGCGCGGTGGTGCAACCGCGGCGGTGGAATCCATCGGCGAACAACTGACGACCGCCGCAGCGCTCGCGTGGTCCAGTCGGCGGTCGGGCCTCCGCCCGGATAAACGCGCGGCCCGTGAGCGGCGGCGGCATCAACTACTGCGAGCCACCTACCGGGGCGGCTCCTCGAAGTTCTGCGCCGGCAAAGGTTAAAGAACGGCGGTTGGTTGGTAGGAAGCCATAGAAAAAACATACGCATAAAAAGAAACTAGAAGAAAACAAGGGCTTATGTCTGGGCCACATGCGCGTCAGGTCGTCGTCGCCCGTATATTGCCATGCTGGGCGGACGAAGAGGACTAATCCTCCGGGCCGTGTAGTCCCGGACCACCAGTCCCCCGGTCAGTCCGGTGTTCCGCAGCCTGAGGACGCGCGTCGTCATTGCGTGAAGCTCCGCCGTCTCCTCGACAGGCGAGTTCCAGTTCTCGAAGGCATGCGCCGCCCCGGCGGGCACCCCCAAGGCGTCGACTCCGATGTCGTCACGGATGTCTGACCGATCATTTGTGCCATGACTTCGATTGGACTGAAATGGAAGCCGATGTCTTGAAGCCATCCGTCCGGCGAATGTGACTCCCCTATCTAAATCGTCGTTGGTGGTGCGGCAAATAAAGAAGTAGCGAAAAAGAGGAAGATTTGGCATCACCCCCATGAACATCTCACAGAAGTGTGCGAAGGCGGCGAGAAAGATAATGGAGTTGGGGGTGAGGTGAAGATGATGGATTTCGTAGAAATGGAGGACGGTGAGAAAAAAGTCAGAAAAAGGTGGAAGAAGGCCCGCCATCATCGCCCAGGTGTGGATGATGATCTCATCGGAGAGACACTGGGGCGTGGCGGTCCCCGCTCGGAAGCGGAAGGTGCCCTCCGGCGCTAGGATCCCCGTCCTTCTCACGGTGGCGGAGTCAGCCGTGGAAGCAGGAATGGGATTCACCATGATGAGGAAGAAGGCGAAGAGCTTCAAGAAAGAAAGGCGAAGAAACAAAGAGACAAAGTGCGCAAGGAAGCAGAAGACGTAAACCGCTCGGTACAGATGCATCTATATACACGTCCCCCACGTCGACGGTTCGTGAAGGGACAAAATCATGCGCCGTTTCGGGTCCCAAGAGAAAACTGCAGGATACGTGCGAGAATCGAAGCGGTCGTATCCTCATGAGTAATGGCCCCGCCCAAGAACGCACTAAGCATTAAAAGCGCATTAAATGAAGGTTCTAAAAAAGGAGCTCTAGGCCTGCGCTCAAGGGCGGGTCAGAGACTCTTGTCGGCATACTCGCTAAGGTACCCTCTCCGCCGCATAAAGTACCGTCACGTGGCGCCCGGCGGCGGTGGGCGAAGCACGCCACTTCGCCGCGCCAACCACGTGGCGACACAGCAAATGGGCGGCGATCACGGCCGCCCGGCGGAACGCATCGGTCCGTGGCGCTGGCGGCGAGTGGCGAAACACGCCACCTTTCGCCGGCGCCCGATCCGTGGCGGCTTTGGCAATCGGCGAAGCGATCATAGCCCCGGCCGAAAGTGTCGATCCACGTGGCGCCCGAAGCGAGTGGCGAGCACGCCTGCTGCGCCAGCGCCGATCCACGTGGCGGCTTTGGCAATGGGCGGCGATCACGCACGCCCGGCCGGCGTCGGTCACGTGGCGCCCGGCGGCGAGTGGCGAGCACGCATACTCGCGCCAGCGCCCGATCACGTGGCGGCACGCAATCGAAGCGGCGATCACGGCCCGCCGGCGGCGTCGGTCCACGTAGCGCCCGGCGGCAGGTGGCGAACGCATACTGCACGCCTGCGCCCGATCCATGTGGCGGCTTTGGCAATCGGCGGCGATCACGGCCCGCCGGCCGGCGTCGGTCCACGTGGTGCGGCGAGCAAGTGGCGAACACGCCTGCTTTCGCCCGACGCCCGATCCCGTGGCGGCACAGCAATCGTCTTGGCGATCCACGGCCCGCCGCCGAGGCGTCGGTCCGCGTGGCGTCCGGCAGCGTGGGCGGCGACACTGCTCGCCTGCGCCCGTACCACGCGGAGTGGCGGCGATCGGCGAGGGCATACCTGCTCGCCCGCCGCAAACAAAAAGGTGGAGCGCGGTGGCTTTGCCTCGAAGGCTCCTTCCACCACCGTCTTGAGATGTCGAATGGCGGTGCGCCGCCATGAGCTGCTCGGTACGCAAGGGTTTTACGCAACAAGCCCATTCCTCGGCGCCTCTCACCTACATCATAGAGGGTCCCATCCGGTGGACCGGGCAAAAACGCACGCGTAGGCATTTAATGAAGGCGGAGGGCAGGGACTGCCCGAGAAGGAGCATTAAATGTATTTTGATCGAGCATGATGACCCTCCTTTTACCTACCCGTTAGCCTTGCCTATATAAGGGCACTTTCGGTGCATGGGGAAGAAGCGGTCGATCGAGTGGAACGAGAGAGCTAAGCGAAGAACTTGTAACCCCAGAACTCTGTACTAGCTCAACATACTCCATATGAAATTTAGCAGGACGTAAGGCTATTACCCTTCTCACAAGGGGGCCCGAACCTGGGTAAAATCTTTGTGTTCTTCCTAGTTCATAGCACGTCGGATCCCATCGCGTGAGAGTCTCTAGGGTTTTTACCCTCTCGTTTAGCCAGCTACGAAGACGCCCTCCTATCGAACCAAACCCGGTCTGTAGACTCCGGGCCTGTCAAGTGGAATACGCCGACAGGTGCCAACCTCAGCGCCAAATAGGAAGACGCGCTCGTCACCTTCCTCGGTGTAATTCGGCGTGTTTGCTTGCAACCGTCGATATATTGAGGTCCCGGGGAGGTGATCGAGCACCGATTGGCAATGCTCCCCGAAGTGCGCCTAGTTCAGCAAAAGGTCCGGCAACAAGCTCCGGAGCGGCAAGATGCCATTCAGCAGGAGGTGGAGAAGCTATTGAGCGCAGGGATCATTAGGGAGGTCACTCACCCCGAGTGGCTTGCCATATAAGATGATATTCTAGTATACTCTAGGACAAGAGAAGAACATGCAGAACATGTTAAATTAATTTTGGAAAGATTGCAAGAGCAGCATTCGTATGCTAAGTTCAACAAGTGTGATTTTTGGAAGAAAAAGGGTTGAATCTCGTTATCTATGCAAAGACTTCTAAAGGAGTTGTTGTTGAATCAAACAGGGTAGAAGTTGTGTTACAGTGGGAGCAATCAAAGTTCGTTACTTAGATCCAAAGTTTTAGGAATGGCAAGATATTATCACTGGTTCATAGGAGGATTTTCGACAACAGTTAGACCTATGATGCGACTGTTGAAGAGAAAAAGTTGCATAGACACCGGAGTGTGGAAAGAGTTTTCGGAAGCTGAAGAAGCGGTTAATATCAACACCTATGTTAGTGTTACTAGCTGTGGGAAGTAGTTTCAACATATATGGTAAAGCTTCTAGACATGATCTGAGATGTGAATCGGCGTAAAAAAATGGCAAGATTGTTGCATATGCGATGAGACAATTGAGACAGCATGAAGAGAATTACCCTACCCATAATTTGGATTTAGCTATCGTAGTGCATGATTTGAAAATATGGTGTCACTATCTCAACGAAAATAGATGTGAATCATAAGAGTCTAAATTATATATTTACTCATTCAGACCTTAATATAGAATGAAGAAATAACTGGAAATGCTCAAAAATTCCGGTGTCAAAATCCATAGGCATTCTAACAAGGCCAAGGTAGTAGTCGACGTTTGAGTTATGAGGCCACAGTGCGAATATGTT
Organism: Guadua angustifolia; assembly: GCA_036346375.1. Lineage (NCBI taxonomy): Eukaryota > Viridiplantae > Streptophyta > Magnoliopsida > Poales > Poaceae > Guadua > Guadua angustifolia. Next base: position 193,773 of record JAYEVE010000723.1, read on the forward strand.
GATGATAAGCAGTTAACTAGAGTTATACAAAGAATTTGAGAGGTTAAAATTGAAGGTCGCTCCACAAGGTTTCATAGTTGCTTTGGAAGTAAAACCAACATTGGAAAATCAGATCACAAAAAGTTCGAAGAGAGAGGAAGTACGAATTCAAGTCAAGGAAAGAAGAAGGCTTAGCTAAGAAACAGAATTTTAAGTGATTAGGATACTATGAGGATTTAAGGCCGAAACAATGTGCTGGATAGGAAGATCCTAGGCAGATGATATTCAAGGAAACTCATGATTCTAAGTACTCAATTCATCCAGAAGTGCCAGGATGTATTGAGGTTTAAAAGAAAAAGTTTGGTAGTATAAAATGAAGAGCGAAGCTATTAGATATGATACTCGATGGGATGTGTGTCAGAGAATAAAGGCAATACATTATAAACCTAAAGGTTCAATGCAATCATTATAGATTTCTGAGTGGAAATGGGAGGGAAATCATTAAAAGGATCCCTAGTGTGAATTGACCGTAAAGGATACGAATTCGGAAGAGTCGTTATTGATTGATTGACCACAGTTGCTCATTTCATACCACTGAAAACTACATATTCAAAAAGTCATTTTGGTAGATCTGTATATGTCAGGGATTTAGTGACTGCATAGGTGCCCAAGAAAATTGTGTCCGATAGAGGTCTCTAGTTTATCTCGAGGTTTTAGAACAAGTTACATGAGGTAATGGGAACTCGCTTGAATTTCGGCACCGCATATCATCCTCAAACTGATGGTCAGACAGGAAGAGTTAATTAGATTTTGGGGGAATATGTTGAGAGCTTGAGCGTTATCTTACGCTACATCTTAGGACGAACGCTTGCCATATGCCGAGTTCAGTTATAACAATAAGTTATCAGGCTAGGTTGCAAATGTCACCATTCGAAGCCATATGTGGTCATGCTTGCCGTACGTTGTTAAATTGGAAAGAAACATGAAGAATGTTTAGTGTGGGGCCTGAGATTCCCAGGGAGGCTGAAGGGCGGGTTACCATGATTAGGGTAGTCAAGGCAAAAGAGCTATGCCAACAATCGCCGTCGTAATTTGAATTTGAACCCAACAATCTCGTGTATCTTGGAGTTACTTCCCTTAAAGGTGTGAAAAGGTTCCATGTCAAAGGGAAGCTTGCGCCTAGGTTTGTGGGACCAATTAAAATTTTAAGCCGCCGAGGAGAGGTTGCGTATCAGTCGGAGTTGCCACAATCCTTAGCAGGAGTGCATGATCTGTTCCATGTGTCACAACTTAAGAAATGTCTCAAAGTGCCAGCAGAGCCGACGCCATTAGAAGCTATCGAATTGCAAGAAGATTTGACTTACAAAGAACAGCCAATCAAGATTTTAGATATAAATGGAGCGTAGGACCAGAAATAAATCTACCCGCTTCTGCAGAGTCAGTGGAGCAATCATTCAGAGAATGAGGCAACCTGGGAGCGTGAAGAGGACCTGAAATCAAAATCACCAAACCTATTCTCTAGTTAGCTCTAAATCTCGGGGTCGAGATTCCGTTAAGGGGGGCGAGGTTTGTAACATCCCAAATTTTGGCTTTTTATTGAATTAATATCATTTTATTGCAATTTATGATTTTTGTGAATTTTCCGGATTTTGGATTTTCTAAGATTTATCTGAATTATTTTGAATTAAAGAATATTACTTTTTGTCAAAGATTAATTATAAATATATAAATTTAAAATAAAGTTTTACCAAAAATATTTTATTTAAGTCGAGAATGTCTCACAATATTTTTGAGATTTTTTGGAATTTTTTGGATATTTTTACTACCCTAAATAAATCAAATGAATTTCCTTATTTATTTTAATAGAAAAACCCGGGAAAATCCGTGAAACGATGTGAGGCGAAGCCCAATTCTTGTGCGGACCGATCATGAAAGCAGGAGGAGTAACGTCTTGCGTCAATTAGAATCCAACGGCCATTATCCGTCCACGTCATTTATGAAACCCTAGCGCTTTGTACCCGTTATATCTCAATCGCGCGGTCAACAGCAATCGGTACCGATTCGGAGACTATCTTTTATCCGGACTGTCCGATGAAGATCGTATGGCTATCAGTCATCGTGTCCGAGTCGAATTTGTTGCCGCCGCCGTAATAGTGCCGGACTCCGCCGCTGCCAAAGCTTTACGAGTTTTGCGCCGTGTGCCGTGTATTTAAGGACCCCGAGGCTTCTCCCGAGGTTCATCGTTCCATACCGCGTCTTTTCCCTGTTGAGTCATCATCGGAGGAGCATTGAGGGAGTTGCGGGACCTCGTCGAAGCTTTCGAAGGATTTCCGCCGTGTTTCGTCATCGTCGAGAGCTTCTTCCGCCGAGTGGATTTTGGATTCAAGTTCGCCGAGTCACGCCGCATCGGATCCACTATTTCTTCCTCGCCGGGAAGTGTCGGAACGCCGCAACCCCGGTCGTTGTCCCCAGCTCTGGTACCTCAGCACCGTCGCATAGCCATCGTCGTGTTTGAGCCATACCAGTCGTCGGATCACCATCGCACCACCGAGAGGGAGCCACGTCGCGGAGAAGAATAGTGCATCGCTTGGGTACGCTCTTTGCCGTTGGATTAGGACCGTATGTTCGCGATGGTGCCACATAGATTAAGGTTAACAGTAAAAGCCACAATTGAGGATAGCCGTCGGATCTTAGATGAATGGTCAGATTTGCGCCACGTCATTTAAGTGCACAGTAACCGCTCGGACAAGTATTAGCCGTCAGATTTAGATCGGATGGTTAATAATCGGCCACATGTGAGATTAAATAGCAATCGTTGGATTGACTTTGAACGGTCCAGATCTTGCCACGTGTTAGCCGTACCGACCCGGTGTAGTGCTGATGTCAGCTGACATCGTAATTCAGAATTTTCTTTATAAAAATAATTCGGTTAATTTGGATTTTCCAATTTTAGGTATTTTCAGGAATTTAAATTTTCCGAGGGCTCGTTCTCCCTCATACGAACTCCGATTGAGGTGATTCAAATTCCTAAAAATTTGTAAAATTGAGATCTATCTAATGGTGATTTTTATTTGAATTTTTGAGTTCATTTGTTCTTTGGTTTTGGTGTTTATTTGCTATTTCTTCTCGATTCGCGTAGACGTTGAATTGTGCGAGGCTTCGGAGGAGGGATTTGAAACTCAGGAACAATCTTTAGACCCAGACTAGGAGCTTAAGCAAGGCAAGTTGTGCTTTGATCCTGTTGCACCCATGTTTGCACAATTGCTATTTTGATTTACTTTATTGCATGATATTTTATGTGTACAAATGATTTCAACTTAAATTTGGGATTAGCTAATGTACCCTTGGAATTACACCCTACCTTGTTACTTGTATGCCATAATCCACTTGTCACCCTAGGTTGGATTACTATAGTTAGTTAATAATGAAATCAACATGGGATGGTTAGAACGGAATAGAATTGCTTAGCCATGCCACGTCATCACATGTACATGAAATGTTGATTATTAATCTTGACTAACGGAATATGGAACAAGGTTATGAATTTGTGTGTCATGTGTGGTCACACGATGAGATTGAGTTGTGGTGGCAATGGATGTCATGCAACGATATTGAATTGTTGATGGCACGTGGTGCTTGGTAATCAAATGGGGTGGTTATGATTTTAGATCGAAGCAAGTGGCAAGGGCAGTATGCTAGGGTGGGCCCGATGGGCAGAGGGTATGTGTATGTCTTTCTTTGATCACTATAAGGACACCTTGCGAGCCTTTGACCAGAGTCAATCATGCAACCACATGTTGTTATGGGGAAGCCTAGCTAACTAATTTGCAAAGTCTTAGCTTTAGTACTATCGTGGTGGTGTGAGACTCGGGTAGTGGTAACCAGTCCTCGCCCGAGGTGGCTCATATGGCGCAAGAGGGGGGCCCTGGATGTGGTAACCAGTCCCACCAGTGTTGAAACCTCAGCGGGTAGTACGGGGTTAAGATGATGCATTGTAAAGGCTTTGTTATGATCTCTTCGCCGACACACCAAAGGAAGTGTGTTAATCGCGTGACAACAAAAGATGATCATGTCGTGTGGGTAAAGTGCATAACCTCTGCAGAGTGTACAATCTATTCGGATAACCGTGCTCACGGTATTGCGCAAAGCTCAGGAATTACAGTCAAGGGTTTAGACTTTTGCAAAATAAAACTTGGGATGGATGGCAGGGTGCCATGGAAAATTGAATCTTGACTTAGGATGAGAAAACTTGGTTTATTTGAGAAATGCTGAATCTATCTATTTCTATTATTTGTTTTTACTGTCTTTTCAATCTATATACTATATTTGTTCATAAATGCTGCTTTACTGCAAATAAACCTCTTAGCCTTCCTTTGGAATAAGCCTTGCATATAGTTATGATAGAATTGCATTCTGTGCACAACTTGTTGTGTGCTTTATGTACTCACCCTTGCCTACAACAACATCATCAGTGCTCAAGAAGGTGTACCATGAAGGGACGAATGTTTAGGGTGCCAGCCTCGTCAATTGCCTGTGGTATACTGAGGGGTTATCTATGTCTTCATTCTGCTGCAGTTCAATTTAGTTGTTCAGCCTTGTGAGGCATTGTTATGTAAGTTGGCCATAAGGTCATTCAACTAGTATATTTAGTATATATTGTCTTTTATCTTATTTTCGCTATGTATGATTGTGATATTCACTAATGTTGAGCCTGTGTACACTAGCGTGATCCTGGACTAGTGCAGTATACACAGGGGGTCTAGATTTGCATATTCAGGTCCCGACAGAGCCGAAGGGCTTAGATTCTAGCTCATCGTTGGCGAACGGAGGATGGAGACGATGAATTGGTTTAACGATTAGCTTCAGTTCGTGATTGCACACACAGGGGTGGTATTAGTATGGCCGGTGGTGGCCGGGATCGGCGTGCCACCATGCGGGGGCGGCAGCGACCATGACCAACCGGTGGTGTAGCTTGGACAGGAATTTCCTAGCTTCATTTTCACTACTATTAGCATCAACACATCACACAGCTTCTGTTTTGCTATTTCTTCAAGGGAATGAACAAGGAAATCAGGCTCTCACTGTGCGAGGCGGCGGTGGCAGAAAAAGGAGCTGTGCGTGGCTCATCGGAGAAGATGGGCTCGATTTGAAGGTAGAGAAGGGTACTGGATGCTATGGAGAGGGTTTTAGTGGAATGAATTGTTTTGTGGTTTACTGGAATGGCTTGACGTCGGTTTCACCCCTTTCTCCATGGTTGCCGGCAACATAGAAGGAAGCGGCATGATGATCTTATCTCAGGCAGTGATGGTTCAGGGTGTGGAGTACTGGATGCTCAACTGAAGTCTTAGAGTTGCTTATATAGTGCTTTGAGGCGGTTTGGGTACAGGATTTGAACGTGAGGAATACAATGGCGGCTCGGCTAGGATGGCGTGCGAGGTACTCCTGTAGCGACAGAGATTTTTCGATGAAAAGATTGTCGTGGCAAGCTTTGGTAGGGCATGGTAGGTCGGCTGAGTCTAGTTGGCAAGTTGTTCTTTGGTATTTGTTGCCCGAAACATGGCATGACAGAGAAAATCGCGGGGTTTCCTCACGGCGATAGAGATTCGGCAGAAGGGGCAGTGAGGTGAAGAGGAGAGGAGAAGAGAAAGGAAGGATCTGGTGCTTGAGCTCAACTGGCAGCAGAATGATAGAGGAGTTGGTAGCTATGTGGATGTGGCCTCGGGTGATGTGAAATCGTGTTGTTGAAGAAGCGACAAGGATGAGGCGATGCTACTCATTTGGTTTGAGCAAGAGATGGAGCAGTAGAGAGAGAAAGAAGGAGAGTCTTGGGACAAGGGGGCTGTGAGTGGGCCATGGGGCCACTTGGCAGGAGAGATGTCTAGAGAGTTCTGGCGCTTGGGCCCACATGTAAGCGAGACCAGGAGGAGACAGCTCAAGTGAACTCTGTTGACAGAACCTGATTGATCCATAGGATTTAGCTAGCAAACCGACTCAAGATTTTATGAAAAGTTTTTTGTAGGTGGGCAAGATAAGGATAGTAATTAAGTTAAAATTTCTGACTAAAATTCTAGGTATGAAAATTTAAATAATTCTGAAAATGCATGTTGTCAAATTTTCTAATTTCAGTTTTTATTTAATTTAAGATTAATATGAGGTCTATATTTTATGAAACTTTTATGGGAGTGTATAATCAAAATTATCATCTTCCATAAAATTTTCAGGTTTTATATTAAAAATTTTAAATTCTAAAAATTCTGATATTACTATTTTCTAATTTAATTATTTTTGGTATTTGAATTTTAAAGGCTTCAAATATAAGTTTTAATTTTTATCTTTTTACCAGAGGTATATATGAAGTTTATGTGGTCATGTTAAAAATATCATCTTCAGATAATCTCTAGGGATTTCTACACAAATCTAACAAGATCAAGATTGATATCTTATCTCATGATTATTACACCTTTTTAACATATTTTATTGGTTCAGATCATATCAAACATCAAGGGTAGGGTTCTAGGGTATTCTGGAGTGCTCTAATATTTTATTAACATTTTTGGATATTTTTTTGATTTTATGTTTTAATTTTTATTTTTACCATTTTACCATTTCACTTTATTGAAGTTTTCTTTTTAAAAGCAAAGGCTCAAGAAAATTCAATAATTCAAGAAAATCAGGAAATGAACATTTCAAATTAAACATAATATTTCAAATATATTCTTTAATTAGTTTGCTTTGGAAGAAATGGTTTTAATATTGCTATTTATCCTTTTCTTAAGATTAGAATGCAAAGAAAATGAGGAAAAGATAATATTTTAAATGAAAATTTTGATTCAAATAGAAATTTTTATTCAATTCCATTTTTAAATTTTAAACCTTTCATTTTTCATATTTTTAATTTTTCGGGACGTTACACTGAATGACATGTCGAGTAAATCTTTGATAGGCTTCAAGTTGTGAATGCCGTCCTTTTTGGAATCAAGGTAAATTACCCAGTTCTATCTCGGTATAATTACGAGTAGAACCAAGTGATACCTACACAGGTATGTTATCATGGTCACTGAACCTAACTTCGAGGTGCGATATACAGTACAAATCAACAAGTATATCATTTGGATGAAGCACTTACCATGGGTTGTAGCTAGGGTAAAAGTATGAATTTTTTGTCTGAATGAGCCAGCATTACTTTTTTCACGTACTCATAGATGACTTGTTTATCTATTATGATATAATCGCAGACGGTTTTATCCACAAACTATCTGTGATGTCACCACAACCCATCTATGATGTTCCCAAAGCCCTTTGTCTTCCCAAGACAGGCGTAGTGTTTCGAATTGATCATTTCGTATTCTGAGTGAATTAAACCATTTGCTCAAATTTCACTTTGATGACCGTGTTCCTGGTGTTTTCGTCAGCTTTCTACATAGAGTTTTAAAAAAAGACCAGATAATAGCTGACATTTTTAACATGTTTATCTGGTAGACGTATAGCGACAACGGAAGTTAGCATAGGCGGTAGTGGCTTGTATACACTATTGCGGATCGAGCTTGCACAAGCGGTTCGAAACCGCTTTCAGAAGTGGTTTTAGAACGCTTATGTAACCATGAGTGATCTGCGTCGGAGTATCGAAGCGGTTCCCGACCGCTTGTGGTTCGACACTTCCTGGCGGTTGGTGTTACCAACGCTTGTGAAAACTCTCTTCAAAAGCGGTTGGTCTTACGAACCACTTGTGGAGAGTCTCTCCAAAAGCGGTTGGAGTTACCAACGCTTGTGAAATTTGACAACCTGACGTTTTGATTATATTCAATATAGAATATGTTTTGAGAGGGTTTTGATATAGATTTTGACAATTAAAATAAATATAAGTACAAGAGTTTTTTGACACAATTAAATATATATTATTCATGCGTACTCATTCAGATAATTACGGGTTCATTTACGAAAAATCTGAACTTAGTAGACTAAAAATGAACAAGTTGATGAACACATGAAATAATAAGCCACTTTTACAAGTTTCAAAGAATAAAGGGTGAATCTTGAGCTCATTTCTTGCGTGCGTCGCTCTTTGTGCCCTTGAGTCGGCGTTGATGTCAGTTCACTGTCCTTATTTTAGGACAAAGTCTCCAACCATTTGCGTGGAACTACGCCTTTGGTGGATACAATCTCGTCGACTATAAAGCCGATGAGTTGTTCTTGGATTCTTTGCAACTTGATGCGGTGGGATCACGCCTTGCACATCGATGTTGGGCTGACAAAGCGAGAAGTAAATAAATCTCTGGATATGTAATTAAAGTGTAAGTACTAAGAAATTGACATGTTCACACTACCTCGGCGTTGGTTGTCGGCACATCGCCGTGGGTAATACTTTGCATATAGTGGCACATAATAGCCACATAAGTTGTTTCCTTCAAATGCATTGTAGAACACGCAATGAAATTTGAAAAAAAACAATTATTATTGGGATGAAAAACTATTCTGACATATTAATATTCTTTAATACATACTCGAGTGCTTATTTGTACATCAAATTCGTTCTCGAAATCTCCTTGTTGCTTCTTCGGAACCTTGTGAATGCCCTGTGTGATGCGTTATTATGAGTAGTAATTATCGAGTTTGAATTAGCAAGGTATTTCAATATAATAAGGAAATTGTCGTATATATATGTGCTATATACCTGTTTAGCATGTCAATGATATATTGATATTTTTCCGGAGTCCTTTTGGGTCTTGAACAATGATCGGCTACTATCAAGCTTGATGACAAGAAGGATCGATGAAACCTATTCATGTATTGCAACATATATGTAACTAGCTAGTAGTATTATCAATGGCTTGGAAAAGATAAGAACGAGAGGTTGTATATATCGTACTTTCGAAGTTGAAGAAGCGCGTATATACGGTTTGTAGTGTTGTCCCAACAATGCATCTAGAATGTAATCCTCAACATCCTTCTTTTGCATCGAGATATGACATACTCGTTAACAATCTACGGGTCGATGAAGCCCACGTTGAAGATGTTCTCTTTTCTACATCGTTGTATCTCCTTTCTCGTAGAAAGGTATAAGTTTAAGAGTTGCAATTTTATTATGCGAGGAAGCACACAGTAAAGGTATGAGCTTGACACTTACAGCACCGGCGGCTCATGAGAACACGTTGATGGCGTCGGCATGGTAAATATTGTACAAGTCCTCGAATTGAGCCATATGTTGTTGTCCGCGATAGAAATCATCTTCTTTCATACGGAGGAACATCGTTCTTCCTTGAGCGAGACTCTGTCATGTACCATTAAGTGAAATTGCCACATCTTGGTTGGCGAGATCCTTTATCTCATTAGGGTTAATCGGCTCCATTAAGCGATATTGCCATCGACCTTTGCCATTGGAAGATCATCTATTAATCCAAGAGCTGCATTGTGGGGCGATTCTGCCTCCTTCATAAACCTCTCGAGGTTCTCCGATCTTAGTCTATCTTCTTCTTTGCCGCCACCACGACCACGTTTATTCTTACGTAGCCTTTATTATTGTCCGTTCATAGTTGGGCCGGCACGAGCAGCAACTTTACACACGCCATGTCGCGAAGTGTTCCGCCGCTTTTGGATCAATTGGTACCTTCTTTGGCTCTTGCTTTTTTTTGTGAAGTGTGCAGCCAATTCTACTTTCATGACCGCATCATTCTCCTCATTAGTCATATCATATGCCCTCTTTGGAGGTTCCTTTATCTTTGTTGATCGGCTGGAGGAGGCCTTCTTGGGAGCAGGTGGAGGAGCCTTTTTGCTATCGAGCTTCTTGCTCGGAGGAGATGGTGGAGGCGTGGTTTTCTGGGGGTTCGTTTTTGTTTGAGATGGTGGTGGCGGAGTAGGGCCTGCGTGGAGAGGGTGGTGGAGGCGTGCTCTGTTTTTGCGGCGAGGCATTGCTTGGAGGTGAAGTTGGAGGCGTGGGTTGCGTGGTGGAGATGTCGCCTCCACACCATCTGGAAATATGATGTACCGTTTGCGCTAGAGGATGATATTGTGGAGGGCCTGTCCAAGCTTGGCCACGTCGTCGCCTCTAGCAATATCGAGGTGAAGTTCTTCAAATCTGCTCAGTACCTCCTTCACTGCGACCTTCAAGTAACCCGGGGGTATATCGTTGCAGTGGAACGTCTGGCCCTGCTCCACTAGAAATGCCATGCCGTAAGCCACCTTGATGGAGAGGTTACGCGCATCAACGTGTAGCTCACACTAGCGGCAAACCCTTATGTCATACACGGGATAACGAGCTAGCAAGTTCTCCACTTCAGGGGCCCCGGTGGATGCGCAGCTACTCCGCCGCGTGATTTGGGTGATCACGGCGTCCGTGATTGCTCGGACCTAGTCCTGAAGCTTCTTGAGGGCAATCTGTACTTGTTCTTGCCAACTATGTGCCGATGCTAGCCTCGGTTGCTCTGAGCTCTTGTTCCAATTGGTACACTTTATATAATTCCCTTGTTTTGCTTCTTTGCCGGTGTCGGGACCCGAATATGCAAATCCGGACCCTCTGTGTATACCGCACTAGTCCAGGATCACGCTAGTGCACACAGGCTCAACATCAGTGAATATCACATTCATACTCAATGTAAATAAGATAAAGACATAATATATTAAATATTAGCAGTTGAATGACCTTATGGTCAACTTACTTAACAATGCCTCACAAGGCTGAACAACAAATTGAACTGCAGCGGAATGAAGAGCGTAGATAACCCCTCGGTATACCACGAACTGGCCCGACAAGGCTCGCACCTAAACATTCGTCTCTCCATAGTACTCCTTCTTCAGCACTGATGATTTTTGTAGGCAAGGGTGAGTATACCAACACGTACTCAACAAGTTGTGCACAGAATGCAATTCTATCATAGCTATATGCAAGGCTTATTCCAAAGGAAGGCCAAATGGTTCATTTACAACTAAGCAACATTTAAAAACAAGTACAGTATATAGATTGAAATGACAGTAAAACAAATAACGATAATAGATAGATTCAGCATTTCTCAAGTAAACCAAGTTTCTCAACCTAAGTCAAGTTTCAACTTCCCATGGCAACCTGCCATCCATCCCAAGTTTTCAAAAAGAATCTAAACCCTTGATTTGTAATCCCGAGCATTGCTCAATCTGTGAAACACGGCTATCCGAATAGTTTGTACACTCTGCAGAGGTTATGCACTTTACCCACACGACATGATAATCTCTTTGATGCCAAGCTATTAGCACACTTCCTTTGGTATGCGGCGAGAGAATCATGACAAAGCCTTTACAATGCATCATCTTAACCCGTACTACCGCTAAGGTTTCAACACGAAGGGTCGAAAACCTAACAGGGCCCCCTCTTGCGCCATCTGGTCGAAAACCACTCCACCACGATAGTACTTAAGCTAAGACTTTGCAAATTAGTCAGCTAGGCTGTCCCATTCGGACATGTGGTTGCAAGTTAGACTCGGGTCAAAGGCTGCCAAGGTGTCCTTATGGTTTGATCAAAGCAAGACATACACATACCCTTTGCCCATCGGGCCCACGAACATCTGCCCTTGCCACTTACTCAGACCCAAAATTATAACCACCAGTTGATTACCAAGCACCACGTGCCATCAACAACTCAATATCGTTGTGTGACATCCATCGCCACCACAACTCAATCTCATCGTGTGACCACACATGACACACAAATTGTTCCATATTCCATTAGTCAAGATTATTTATCAATAATCCAAGTACATGTGATGACGTGGCATGGCTAAGCAATTCTATTCCGTTCTAACCATCCATGTTGATTTTATTATTAACCAACTATAGTAAACCAACCTAGGGTGACAATGAAGCATGCATGGCATACAAATAACAAGGTAGGGTGTAATTCAATGGGTACGATAGCTAATCCCAAACTATTGTTGAAAACATTTATACACATAAAATAACAAGTGATAACGTAAATCAAAATAGCATGCAATCTAATCTATGGGTGCAACATGATCAAAGCACAACTTGCCTTGCTTAAACTCCTGGTATTGCTCTGAAGATTGCTCTTGAGATAATAATCCTTCTTGCGACACCTCACTCAACTCAACGTCTACGCGAATCGAGAGGGAAAGCAAATAAAAACCAAAACCAAATAGCAACCAAACTCAAAAATCCAGATAAAAACCATCATTGGAGATATCTCAATTTTATAAATCTTTTCGGAATTCGTATTACCCAAATCAGAGTTCATATGCAAAAGTTTTAAGGTTTTGAAGTTTGAAATTCCTGATAATAAACCCTAATTCATAAATTCCGAATTCTTATATAGAAAAATCCGAATTTTACTTGGCTAAATATGTATTGTTAATCTTGTAATCGACGGCTAGCATGGCGAGTTTACTTCCTATTCATTAAAATAACGTGGCGACATTGGAACCCTACGGTCTAAATCTAACGATAGAAATCTTATCGTGCGGTTACTGTTCACCGTGTGGCGTGGCGTGTCGTGTTAAATGCGTGGATGATCCGGCTAATAAAATCGGCTGGCAACGAAGCGGCAACGGCTGAAATCGACGAATTTTCCCTCGAGAAAATCGGCGACGGGCGTGGTCTTCTCGCTCGAAATTTTCCGTCGATGATTACGGTGACGGCGTGGCTCTTTGATCATCACTGCGCCGCGGTCTTCGCCGTTTCTGGCGATGGCGTAGCTTCTCGAGACCGGGTGGCGTGGGAATAACTAACGACTCGGAACCTCAATGCTACTCGGCGCTCGGCTCTGGCGGCAGCGCTTGACTCATCGAGAAAACTTCGCTCGATGACCACGTTAGGACGATGAGACCTCGAATGCAAACGGCTTTTATAGCCTCCTCCGCAGCGAGGATGGAAACAAAAGTCCGTGGCGGGAGCGACACGCATCAAATTGGAAACCGAGTTGCACACAGTGGCGGAAACCAATCGATCGACAATAAACGGCTTCGGTTGGTTTTGAATTAATAACTCCGATCTGCCCTTTCCAAAAACTAAAGACCACGATCTAGTCTTTCCAAGAATAATTCGACAAGGGCTTGACTTCTATACAGCGCAGGCCATATGCTTCCAAGATTTTCCTAATCTAATTAATTCGAGAAAATAAATTGATTTATTTAAAATAGTAAAAATATTTGTTCTGAACTTACATAGATTATTTTTGACAAAACTTTATTTTATCTTTATATACTTATAATTAATTTTTGACAGAAAGTACTATTCTTTAATCCACAAGAATTCCAATAACTTCTAGAAAATCCGAATAAATTCAGAAATTTCACAAAAGTTATAAAATGAAATGAAATAACATTCAGTAAATAAAAAGCCAAAAATTTGGGATGTTACAAACCTCCCCCCCCCCTTAACGGAATCTCGACCCCGAGATTTAGGGCTTACTAGAGAATAGGTTTGGGAATTCGGTCTTTATATCTTCCTCATGTTCGCAGGTTGCTTCACTTTCTGAATGATTACTCCATTGGACTCTATAGAAACGAATAGACTTATTTCTAGTCCTGCGCTCCATTGTATCTAAAATTTTAATCGGCTGCTCTTTATTTTAAACCACTAATGCTTTTTGTTTAGACCTCATCACAACTTGACACTCCTTAGATGAATCAAATACTTAAAATCATGGGTTTTCTTCAAGTGTGATCTGCTTAGGACCTTTCTATTTGACACATTGGTTCAACCTTTAATCATCATGGTATCCTAATCTCTTAAAATTCTGCTTCTTGGCTAAGCCTTTTTTTTTCCTAGACTTGATTTTATTTTTCATCACTTTTCGAACTTTCTGTGATCTAATCTTCTAATGTGGGTCTTATTTTTAAGATAACTATGAAACTTTATCGAACAACTCCGATTGCAGCATCTTGAATTCTTTGCATAACCCTAGTTGACTGCTTGTTATCACTTATTCGCACTGTGGCCTCATAACTCGATTACCACATTGGTCTTGCTAAAATGCCTATGGATTTTAACACTAGAATCTTTGATTATTTTCAGCCATTTTTTTCGCTCCTTATTAAGATTTGACTAAGTAAATATATTTAGACTCTTAAAGTTCATATCTATTTTCGATGGAATAGTGACACCATTTTTCTTCGCGCACTACAATGGCTAACTCCAAGTCGTACGTAAGGTAATTTCAACTGCCTTATCGTTTATGCAACAACGTTGGTTTACTTCTCAGATTATGTCTAGAAGCATCATTCTTATATATTGGACTACTCCGCACAACTAGTAATACTAACACATGCGTTAATGGTAACCGCTTCTTCAACTTTCTAAAATTATTTTCACAATCTAGCGCCCATGTAACTTTTATCTTCAACGATCGCATAAGAGATCTAACTGTTGTCGAAAAATCTTTTTATGATATTATCCTGTCCTTCCTAGAACTTCAACTCTAAGTAACGGATTTTGGTTGCTTACAATGTAACACAACTTCTAGTTTGATTCAACATCAATTCCTTTAGTAAATTTTTTTATATGACCTAAGAGTTCAACCTTTTTCTCCTAGGGATCGCACTTAACGTACGATTGTTGCTTCTTGCAAAACTCATATCAGAGTTCTGTATGTTTTCTTGTTGTCTTAGAGTTTGCTATATGGTAACCATGAATTTATCACTTAATCCATAAACATCTTACTTATCATGTTCCTTAAGTATGCGGGACATTGGTCAACCTATGGGATATAGCCAAAACTCATCTTGTCCATATCGCGTAAGCGCAACCCTAAAACATCCTTCACATAACTCCTCAATTGGCGATAGCCTAAGCGAAGTTTTTATCCTAGAAAATTCTAACTCCTTATCAAAAACATGTTGTCGATCCGACATTAAATACTTATTTTCGATCTTTTCCTTATTTAAGGCACGATTCAGTGCATTCTCCCGATCTTCCATTTTCCTTCTTTGAATAGCAAAAATTCCCATGGTGACGCACTAAGTCTTCTCAAAATTCTTCCTATTAACTTTTTGTTATGCTTTTCCATTTCCCACTAATTCTTTGGTAGGCATTGACATGGTCTTTTCTCTATTGGGCTATACCAGGCACTAATTCGCTCACGAACTTGATCTTTCGATATAACGGCATACCAGGCAAATTCTTGGAAATCATATCAAAGTATTTTCTGACATTTGGTGCATCTTCTATTTGGCAAATTCCACACCAGATTACTCTTAGATTGACATCTAACTCATCATCATTTTTTTAGCATTGTCGCTAGGACTTTGATTAGGGATAGAGTTGGAATTAGCTTGAACTAACACGATGGCTTCCTTTGTGGGCATTGACAAAATGCTCGGGCTTAATGGTAGATATAGCAGAGTCTATGGTGACCTTTCTTTCCTGAGCATTTATTGATTAGAACAGTATCTTTTACCTAGACACATTTTCCTCAATTGGTTCTCTAGGCGAATTTCTCTCGCAATTTCACCGCTCACTCTTGGCGTTATGTCTTGGACTAAGGTAACTTCCGGTATATCACTTTGCTTCTAAAAGCGAAATATTTACTTAAAATGTTGGTGGGCGAGTCTTTATAACTTCTAATAACCTTGAGTCAATCTGAGGATTATTATTATGATTCGAGATGTTTCTTTGGCATTAAGTTGATTAGTTCTATTACGTATTTGATTCATCATTGCTTGCCTCAAGCTGGTGCGAGTGGCCAAAAACTCTTTGAAACTCCGCGTATCTATCGGTAGTGATGGTTGAAAAACTAATTCCTCCTTGGAGTTTCCATTTAATTGATTTCCACCTCCACTAGCTTCATTACTATCACTATCTTGAACCATCTGCGAGATTACCTCAAAGGGGTTAGGGAAGAGGGAAATAGTGTAGGTAAGAAGCAAGAATCCTAACACAAGGACGATAGGTTTAACCCAATATCTTAAGCAATTAATATTAATAACTTGGTATGGTTGCTTATGTAAGCCTAAAAGCTTTGCAACACATACTGCACACTCAGTAATCAAGAAGAACCAATTCAACCTAAACACCCAAAACTACCGTCTACAATGGTGGTACTCTATCCTAGAAGCGCGACTCCCACGCGAGTCTCAAGCTGCTACTTGAAGCACTTGAGTCTTCTTGATATACTTCATTAATCCGCACTTCCATGAGCTCGATGATTCCTTTGTGATCTTTATGGTAGCAAGTGTGGTATATCGTTTTCTAATCAAGACAACTCGGTTAAGATTTTAACCCAATTCACGGAGGTAAGAAAAATATTTCAACAAAGGGAAGAAGGAATTTGTGGTAAGGGTAGAAATAGAAGAATGAGATAAGTCAAGAACACATTATTCTTACGGGTTAAGCCTTTTACTTTAGAAAATAATTTTGAAGGACCTATAGAGGCGACCAACTATCTAGGGTCAAGACCTCTGGTCGATATGGCTCGATACCACTTTTATCGGGACCCGAATATGCAAATCCGGACCCTCTGTGTATACCGCACTAGTCCAGGATCACGCTAGTGCACACAGGCTCAACATCGATGAATATCACATTCATACTCAACGTAAATAAGATAAAGACATAATATATTAAATATTAGCGGTTGAATGACCTTATGGTCAACTTACTTAACAATGCCTCACAAGGTGAACAACAAATTGAGCTGCAGCGGAATGAAGGCGTAGATAACCCTCGGTATACCACGAACTGGCCGACAAGGCTCGCACCCTAAACATTCGTCTCTCCATAGTACTCCTTCTTGAGACCTTGATGATTTTTTGTAGGCAAGGGTGAGTACACCAACATGTACTCAACAAGTTGTACCAGAATGCAATTCTATCATAGCTATATGCAAGGCTTATTCTTATATAGTAAAAATATTTGTTACGAACTTACATAGATTATTTTGACAAAACTTTATTTTATCTTTATATACTTATAATTAATTTTGATGAAAGTACTATTCTTTAATCACAAGAATTCCAATAACTTCGGAAAATCGAATAAATTCAGAAATTTCACAAAAGTTATAAAATGAAATGAAATAACATTCAGATAAATAAAAAGCCAAAAATTTGGGATGTTACTGTGGCTCTGTGCGTATGCACATCCTTGGCGAAACCAAATACTTCCACTACAAGAACTCGGATTATTTCGTGGGCCAAAACTATTTACGTCGGCTTCCAGCAAAGCCCACGTAAATCGTCTCTATTCGTCGGCTTAGTTATGCGGCGTAAATAGATATATATTACATCGATTTTGTGAAGCCCCGTAATTAATTTATTCGTCGCCGCCACGAAGACTATTTATGTCGGCTTTAGTACGTAAATAAAATTTGGGTATTAAGATCCATTTTCATCCGACGGACGTCTCTCCTCCCACTCGGCCACTCCCGGCTCGGCCCGTGCCCGTGACTCCTGGCAGCGGCGCGAGTTGAGTTCCGCTGCCCTAAACCTTAAATTGCGTGGTTGCCTCCGTCTCGGTCTCAATTCATCATTCGGTGAGTGAGATGGTGACCGAGCTCCACGCCGCCGCCCCACGCCGTGGCAGGCGTCGAGCGCCGTCGTTCCTCGATGGCGCCTCGCATCTCGGCCACGCCGTCGCCCCAAGTCGTCGCCGCTCCTCCCGTCGCGCATCTTCGCCACGCCGTCCCATCACCCCAAGTCCCCACACGCGCCTCTCTACCGGGCCCTCGGCCCCAAGCCGCCTGCTCCTCTACACCGTCGCCTCGCCGGTCCTCGCCCCAAGCCCTTGTTCACGCCTCGCCCCGTCCTTGTCCTTTGGCGCCGAGCGGCACGACAGGTGACCTCCTTAACAGGTCTTGAGTAAGCACTAGAAAGACTATGAGTGTCATCTGAAGGGTTTATCTCTCATGCTTGCTTAGCATTCATTTCTGAACCGGGGTCTTGGCACAAATGCATAGTGTTGACATGCTCACCATGGTGGTGATTGCTAGGTGTGCTACTCTCTGTGTTTTAAAGACATTAGACTTGGTGGATCTAGGTCTTACCAAGATTTACTTGGTAGTTTACTTGCCCAATTTTGTGTTGTGCGGCATTGTTAGATTTTCTAAAGATATTTTGTTAGAAATCGTTCCATGACGAGAAAGTCGGGCATTTTACTCAATTCAGGACTTTTGCTTTCCTCTCCTTGGTATTTGTTGTTGTTCTAGCTTGCTTCGATCCACGAGACTATATGTAATGCATTTGAGAATTGACATGTAATGTTCTTGGAAGAATGAGCCATGAACATGTGAGTCGAGATATAATTTGTTAATTGGTGGAGATATAATTTTTCATTATCTAAAAAACAAGATTGTTAATTGAGTCGAGTAGAATGGAAGATTTTAGAATAACACATACGATGCTTATGCAGCTTGAAGTGAGCCAAAATCTGAGCAAAGTAGTTCATTGAATCGTGCTCGATATGACATGAAGTGTCGGTTTAGGAAGATATGGTGGCTCCTTTTCTCTCTTCACCCCTATCAGGTCTTGATCTTTGTTACGGGTTATAGAGCCTTTGTGATGATCCAAATACAATCCGTGCCACAATGTCTCCATATTTTACTCATCGGATCTTTGTTATAGAGCCATGCATGTGTGCTTACTAGTCCTCTTAGAAAGGAAAGGCTAATGGAAATACTATTTTGTATACAATGCAATTCAAATCTGGAACTCATGAACAACTACTCTAAGCGTATTCTGTATACATGTGTCGATGTCTCAAGTTGCAATGGAAAGTGAGCAAAATTAGCTTGATGGCGGCATATTTAAGTTCACTTTGGAATGCAATGAAGCATGTAGAGTTATATGAGACTTCCCCAAAAAGTTTTCATTGTGGATTGTGTTGCAACTATATGATTCTTAGGTTTTGTTTCTTGAATTGGATGCAAAGATGTTCTCCTCACATTTCGATGGAGGAGGGTTAGATCTTTGAAATTTTCATCATTTTAGTAGTAGTTGTAGTAGTAGTAATTATTATTATTTTATTTGCCCAATTGTAGGGGAAAAGAATCAATAAAATCATATTACTTTAAATGTTTCCTTATTTCTGCAAAGACTTCGGTAATGGTAGTGGAAAAGGTGGTCTAATAATCATATTACCTTTGTTTCCCTCTGTGAACAATTGTCTTTATTCTTCACGGATTTTGGGGAGGCGATCTGCGATGCCGATGGTAGCTTGAGAACCTTCTTAGATGTTGCTTAAGTAGGTAATATTTTTTCTCCATTTGTTTCTTGATGTATTGGGCATGCCATGGTTGAATTGCTTCACGAGTGCTCGAATCGCTGAACTTCTCTTTATTGGTGTTAGGGGTTTGCAGATCCTATCGTCATGAGCGGACGCTTGAATTTCGACAATGAACAAGACAAAGATCTGAGTTGTTTTCCGGCTTGATTCGCGAGTGCCATTCACATGAGGCCCGATCAAAGTGCCATACCTTGTATTGCCGGTTGGATGTTTTCTTGCAAATTACAGATGTAGCTCTTGGCTCATACGGTCTTCTTTGTTTGAAACATCTTGATTTGAAAGATCTCGTCCGTTCCTTGTTTTATTTTTCTAACATGTCTAGCTTTTCTCTTTCTAATTTCCATATTACTATTTTATCATGTCGTTAGCTTTTCTCTTTCTAATTTCCATATTACGATCTGTTCCATAGTTTGAGAATAATTGTTTGGAGAATTTGTTCCTAGTATATAAAGGAAAGCTGTTATTCTTGAAAGGCAATAAAGAAGAAAGTTCGATATTACTGCGAACAGAGCCTCCTGCGTCGAGGATCCTTCTCTGGAGGTGGCGAGGTGTTTGGTGCTCTTTTCCTTCCACGATCCTCATCTTCCACAGACCAAACCCTAGTCCATATCATAACACTTGAAACAACAAAAATGTTCATTTAAACCTTTCCTTTATATATAGTATTTTGTGAATAGTTACGCATGATAATTTGAACCATTACTGCAATAGTGTGATAATTGGACCGTATGTGTTAATTAAATTATTTTTATCACATACTTTGATCTTAAGTAGTTTGCGTACTATTTGACTAAGTACCCATTATCCGTATTGTACCCGTCTGTATAATATCTGGCATCTGTTTTCTACCCGTTCATAAATACCCGTATCCGTATCCGACATCGCTAACCTACCTTCACTTTAATTTCTGTCATTCAGTACCACTTAGCATGGCAAATGATCATGCATGGATGTATTGCGGCTGGGATAAAGATATGAATCACACACAAGAATGGCAAACAAATACACAAGCTTTTCTGGATCATGTTTTCTCCCAAAGTCCTGTTGGTGGGGTGGCGAAGTGTCCTTGTGGCAATTGTCGCCTTTTCACTTGAGTTGAGAAGATTGTGATGGTGGCCACTTATGTAAATTTGGCTTCATGCCAAATTACCTTACGTGGTATGAACATGGCGGACCCACGAGAAGAAAGCCATCCGAACAAGATGAAGAGGTGATGTGGATGTGGATATGCTTGATGAGATGGTTGATGACTTGGATCGGGAATTTGAGAATGCTCAGGAGGATCAACAAGATGAACCAAACCCGGGAGTTAAGGAATTTTATAGGCTCCTAGATGCTTCGATAAGCCTCTTGCGAGCTTACTAAGGTTTGATCCTTGCATTTCGACCGCCTTATGGCTATTAAATCAAAGTATGCCTTCTCCCAAGGATGTTACAATGAGATAGTCAACTTGATTTCCGATGTCCTTCACGAAAACCATAAGATGCCGAAAGACATGTACTATTCAAAGAAGATGTTGGCAGGTTTAGAGTCACTAAGCCGGACTCATATATCTGGTATTTGGAGGTTGCCTTATGCGAAGATCCTGATTCTTCCACACAATTCAGATGTTATGCACCAAGAGCGCAATGTTGGAGAAAGCATTGTGAGCATAACTTTTGATTTCAAAGACAAGACCAAAGATAATGTGCGAGCACGAAGAGACATGGTGATATTTGCATTCGACCAACCCTTGAGGTAATGCAAGACCAAGCGAGGCGAGAAGGAAGCCACGTGCACCTTACTATCTCAAGAGCTCGAAAAAAGCGGGTTCTTGATGGATGAAAAATATCAAGTTTCAGCGGTTATGCCGCTAACTTAAGGCGTCAAGTGAGTACCTTGTGCAGTAAGCTAAATGGCTTGAAAAGTCATGATTATCACATAATCATGGAGAGACTAGTCCTGTAATGTTCCGTGGATACTTACAGATGATGTGTGGAAAATGTTGGCGAGCTTAGTTTCTTTTATAACAGTTGTGTTGAAGGAAATTAAGAAATCAACGATGGAAAAGTTGGAGAAATCTATTCCTATGCTAGTATGCAAGATGGAGAAATTATTCCCACGGGTTTCATGAATCCCATGCAACATCTGTTGGTACATCTACCATCTGAGGCAAAGGTAGGTGGTCCGTCTGATGACAGATGGATGTATCCAATAGAACGAAACCTCAAGAAAATTAAAGGAACTGTGGGTAACAAAGCGAGAGTTGAAGGCTCCATCGTAGAGGCATTCTATCTGAAAGAGATTTCATACTTCTCGAGTAGATATCTCTCGCACGAGCACAACGTTAACACTCATATACCAAGGTACCGATTATTGGATGACACACATGGCTTCAAAAATTTACCTTTGTGAGGATCAGTACCAGGAAGTTAGGTTGGGTTGGTTTAATAAATGTCTTGAAGCATGGGAAGCACTCGCTCGTCGTTGGGCCTCCCCTGCATTTGTTGATGATTCAAACAAGAAGAGGGGTATGAGGCGGGTGAGAGTGTATCCCATCGGTTCGGTCTGATGGACATCAACGACTTAAAACAGCGGATGGTACACACTTCATAATTGTACATTTGATCACAATTTATTTAGTTATCATAATTCTACATTTGATCACCATTCTACATTGATTTGTAGGGGCGGAAAGTGGTTCAATGCCGGTTGGCGATGTGCAAGCGTACATTCGAGGCCACCGGGGTTCGACCCGCAAATCGAAACAACTCTGCTCTCAAAGGGCCACTGACCCAACTTGGTTAGTAAATATTATGTTTCTAATTGATGTCATGCTCAACCTAGGCTAGAAAACCAGCTAGAATTGATGTCATGCTCATTAACCTGGAATGTTTTAGGACGATGATTTGGAATTTGATAACGATAACCACAGGAATTCCACATAATGCGAAATTTGCTAGTAGTTTGGTTGGTATTACCTTTTGATGCTGTGAGTTCAGCTATCAACCACTACTTTTTACTAATAATCACTCTAGTAATTTCATGTTGTTAATGTATTTTTACTAACCACAAGTTTGACTACTTTTTCTAGTACCTACTGCTTGAATTTTTGCACATTTCAACCACATGGATTTTGATGATTTGTAGGCTAGTTATGGGAAAGCAATGACCGATACTCACGAGGTGATTACAATGGCAGAGCGAACCTATTGACATTGTTGCTCTGACACTCTTTGGGGTGGCAAGAAACATGGAAGATTTTCCATGTTCAGCAGTTGCTTGGATACTAGCGACTGTCTTGAGTACAACGAGGTCAACTCGATCCTCACATGTTAGTGGGGCGAGTTCTTGTGATACTCACCTAGAGTCGGACTAAGACAACATGCATCATGTGAAATTTGGTGGTGAGCAATTGAGAACAACAATACCAAATGAGGCAGACAACAAGACCAAATGAGGCAGACAACAAGAGTACTTCGTGGCTTGGCAAGCACAACAACGATGACTATACAAGTAAGTTTCTTCCATATTGTTTGTCATGGATTAAAATGCCGATTGGACTTGCATTCAATAATTCTATTTACTCGTGCATGACTTGTCTATTTTACATAATAATATGATAATTATGTCATTTGTAGGCATACATGTCATGACGGTTTGGAGAACAATGGATCTCCTCTGTTTCAACCTCCACCTATCATCATGCACCGCCAGCTCCTGCTCCTCCCCTCCCGATGGCGGTGTTAGGGGTAGCTGACAAAATTTGTCCTCCGGATGACCATCTTTGGTTTAGGCAACCATGCTTGACGAGGACTTCTCCTTGGTTGCCAACCTTCTTGCTTCCTAAGGTGATCTTTGGTAGTGGCAATCATTTCTCTGGTACTTCTAAAATTGATATCCTGGTCATGTCGGCCTTATGTAAGCTTAGGTTTGTATGTGTTGAATTTGTATCGCTACTCTATTGTATGGATGGTTTGTATGTGATGGACTTGACTCTTTTGTGACAGACTTGCATATTTATGATTGTGTGTGATGGTTTGTATGTGTGATGGTTGTATGATGCACTACTACGGTTTTGTGAATTTGGATGTGCTATTTATGATGTGTTGTCATGGCAACTATTAATTGGATATGCATGTGCTAATGTGAAATGTATTTGAATTCCAAATGAAGCAGCATTTTTTTCAGGAAAAACGTACTATTTACATGGGCCAAGGGTCTTATTTACGTGAGCCCCTGGTTGACGTAAATAAGGGACTTATTTACGTGAGCTCCTGGCTGACATAAATAAGTGCCACGTCATCTTCCACGGTCGGCGGAGAACGACAAACAAGTATTTACGTGGGCTTCAAGGCCGATGTAAATAACTCATATTTACGTCGGGGCCGACGTAAATACCTGTATTAACGTCAACGTAATTACGTGAGCTTATTTACGTGGGCATGCCGATGTAAATATATATTTACGTGGGCTTTTAGGCTATTTACGTGGGCTTCTGGCCCACGTAAATAATATGAGTTCCTGTAGTGTTCCACGGCGTATGCTTGCCCATACCTCGTGTCCGTCCCGGGTGCTCAGGGTTTTGAAGGACATGTGTAAGCTCGTCATTCTCCTGTCATCACCAGCGTACTACTGAGGCGCTTTCGATAGCTTGTACAATCCTTTGACCAGCCTCTTGCACTCCTAGTGCCATCACCATGCTGCCGTCATCTAAAAGGCTTCCCCCGTGACCCATGAACCAATTGCGCAGGCGCTCTTCCCACTCCGTAGTAGCCGGTGTGATGTCCTTCGCCATTAATTCTTCTTCCCGCTTCTCCCATTTCGGTACAGCCTTTGAGGTAACCACCGGTGCCAAGATGATGGTGGTATTTCTTCATCTGTGAATTGGCCTTGTTCTTCTGATTCGCGGCCTGGCCTTTAGCTGACAGCTTGTACTCCTCGAATGCTTCCCAGTGATCCGCCAGCTTAGAAAATTGGTTGAAGTCGGGTCTTTCTCCCTTCTGGACATACTTGCAGCTGAGAGACGTCTTCCACGCCTGAAACATTGTTGCCTTCTTCTTCAGAGTGAATTTCTTGGCCTTGTCTTCGGACCCTTGAGGAAATGTGAAATTTTCCTTAATATCTTGCCAGAGCAGGTCCTTGATATCTTGAGGAACTTCAACCCATTTTCTGATGCTAATTGGGACGTGATCCCTCACGTGGTAACTGCAAGCGTTGTTGTACGACCCAACTGCTGAAAGAGGGGCCATCGGCATCCCTTTGTTATTACCGTCGGTAAACACGTGTTTTGTGGATGGCTTCTTGTTAGGTCCCCGATGCTTGGATTGGTTGCTCGATGTACGACGCTTGAAATACACAAACATATGTATAAACGTGTCAGAGTGTATTATATTAATGAATCATGATTAATTAACATGTCCACGGGGATTATATTTTTTTGGCTATACCTCATCCTGGCCGGAACCAGTGTTACCACGGACCGGTGGCTCGGCGTCAATGGCTTCATCATTTGTAGCCTCAACGGCCTCCTTTGGAACCAACGTTAGCATCACCTTGATGCTACCCGGTAGCGATGGAGTCGATGAAGCTGTTCTCCTCGTCGAAAGTAGGGTCACCACGTCTGGTTGCGCCATCTATCCTAATTCAAAAAACGTTGACATAAACAACCATATTACAGATTACAACACAAGCATATTGTAATAAATTCCTTTCCTCTGCACCACAAAACAAATACTTACATATTTCACATGATATATATACAATTTGACATTTCACATATACATACATATTTCATGATACATATACAATTGACAATTCACATATACTTATACATTTCACATATACTTACACATTTCATGATACATATACAATTGACAATTCACATATACTTATTTGTAATAAAAAATAATGAATCATTCTTATTCACACTAATATGATTTTCAAAAAATGAAATAAGGTTATAAATCCACAACTAGAATGTTAGTAGTCTATTACACCAAAAAGCAAAGCAATCATTCCATATCAACCAAACCACGTCACCTCGTGGCTTTCTTCTCGATGTATCGTATGCTCTCCAGCGACCATGCTTTTGGAACTTCAGTCTTGATCAAATTCGAGCGGGACCTTCTCAGCGGCCGCCACCATATGTGACGATGGGCTGCGCCGCGGCCCGGCAGCGTTGCGTTGACGTTGCGAACATTCTAGTTGTGGATTTATAACCTTATTTCATTTTTGGATTGAAAATCATATTAGTATGAATAAGAATGATTCATTATTTTTATTAACAAATTTTATCGAAGTCCTTATCTTCATCTGACCAGCCTCTTGCACTCAGTAGTGCCATAATTTCAGGGGATATCAATCTGGAATAAAGGATACAAGGTGATTTCAGGAGATTTCACAAATTCTACTGCACATCTCACTGAAAATGACTATTTTTTCTACTAAAGTAAACTAAGTAGTAAAATGAAATAGTTGGCTTGCAAAATGCATATATAACCGAAATGTATAAGAGTAGCTAATGCCTACTATATATCTCCAAATTACTCAGACAAATTTTCAAAAATCATGCAGCAAGAACAAGCAGCAAGTAATCCTATCCATCCCTATTTTCTCTCATAGCCAGCCCTTCTTCCTCATCCCTCATTCTTCCCCCCCGCCACTTTCTTCCTGGCGCCACCCTTCTTCCTCCTCCTCCTTCTTCTTGCTCCAGACCATGGCGCCCGGCCTAGCCGGACCGCTCCTCGGTCATTTCAACTGAACACCTTACAGGGCGGTGGGATTAGAGAGGATGAGGAGGCGTCTTGCAACAATATACCTCGGTCCTCCGCGGTGGAATGGCGGGGT
The DNA here is from genome assembly GCA_036346375.1 of Guadua angustifolia. Lineage (NCBI taxonomy): Eukaryota > Viridiplantae > Streptophyta > Magnoliopsida > Poales > Poaceae > Guadua > Guadua angustifolia. The sequence continues at coordinate 219,777 of JAYEVE010000723.1, forward strand.
GGCATCGAGCGGTGGCAGAGGAGGTGATGACGAGGTGGCGGAGGAGGCTACGGCGAGGTGGCGTCGACGCGGGGTCTCGACCGAGGCGGCGGCACTGAGACTTAGAAAATTTGGGGTGTGAGGAAGAGCGGGGACTTAGAAAATTTGGGGTGTGAGGAAGAGCGGGGAGTATCAACTTTATATAGGGAACCCACTTCTACAAGCGGTTGGTAATAACAACCGCTTGTAGAAGTGCTCTACAAGCAGTTGGTATTATCAACCGCTTGTAAAGAGGACTTCTACAAGCGGTTCATATTACCAACCATTTGTAGAACGCATGGATGGGCGGGAGTGGGAAAGGCCTTCTACAAGAGGTTCATATTACCAACCGCTTGTAGAGCGCAAGCTACAAGCGGCTATTAATGCTAACCGCTTGTAGAAGTGCTAACCGGGTAATATTCAAAAGTATATGGTGCCCATATCGTTCGATAAGATCTCTTCCTCCCCCCTGGCTAGCGAGTGCGTTTGAGTGTGCGGGCTCATCCACCGGTTGAACCACTTCGCGCCCCTTGCCATTCTTTTTTCTTTGTCTGACCTTTTACAAGCGGTTGGTATTATCAACGCTTGTAAGATATTATATCTAGCGGTTGTTAGTACCAACCGCTTGTAAAATTAATGTCGAATTTTTAAAAAGCTTTTAGCACTTGAGTTTCATTTGAATTTTTAAAAAATGCTTTTAGCACTTGATTTCATTTGAATTTTTAAAAATGCTTTTAGCACTTGAGTTTCATTTCAAAATTTTTAAAAATGCTTTTAGCACTTTAGTTTCATTCCATAATTTTTAAAAAAGCTTTTAGAACTTCAGTTTCATTCCATAATTTGTAAAAAATGCTTTTAGCACTTTGGTTTCATTCCATAATTTTTAAAAAAGCTTTTAGCACTTCACTTTCATTTCACAATTTTTAAAAAAAGCTTTTAGCACGTTAGTTTCATTCTAGAATTTTGGCACTTTACATTCATTCCAAATAAACACTTCATACAATAGAAGACCGTGTTACATATACATAGTTCATACGGTAGTGGTACATCTTAAGTAGTGCGTACTTTGTCTTTACAAGTGTTCCTTCATTATGACCATGACGTATGAAAGGAGTATCCACATCTGTGTCATTGAGGAGGCTTATGTAGACATTCACAAATGAAAGGAGGGATCTCGTCGAATGACTATACTCTTCCTCGTCGTGGCGTCCTCAACTCAACAATCCTTCGTTTGCCTTGGAGAACCACATGTCGCTTTGGCTTAGTACTACAATCTTTCTGCTTGTCCTTCTGCTTCCTAGGTTTGCTTGACATGTCCATTACGTAGAAGACCTGTCTCACATCGTTCGCGAGGATGAACGGTTCGCGCCTATAGCCGACTTGCGTGAGGCCCACGATTGTCATACCGTATTTGTCGACCTTCACGCCGCTTGAAGTCAGTTTGACCTATTCGCACTTAAATAGAGGGACCTTCAAAGGTCCATAGTCAAGCTCTCATATCTCTTCTATGAAACCATAATATGTATCCACCTTGCCTTTGTTGTCTTCGGTGTCTATACGGACACCGCTATTCTGGTTGGTGCTCTTGTTATCCTGGGATCTGGTGTAGAATGTGTAACCATTTATCTCGTACCCCTTGAATGTCACGATTTCACTAGATGGTCCCCGAGCCAAGCGTTGCAACTGTTCATTGTCTGACCCTTTCAAAAGGATGTACTTTTGTAACCAAGCACCGAAAGAATCCATGTGCTTCAGTGTTATCCAATCTTCAGACCACCCCGGGAAATCGCGGCGTAGAATACTCTTGTGCTCAAGGACATACGGGGCCACTACAGTTGATTGTTTCAAAACCGTGAAATGTGTTTGCTTAAATGTAAGAAGATCATTGCATGCAATTGCTTTCCTTCCTAGTGTCCCTTTTCCCCGCAGCCTCCCCTCATGGCGTGATATAGGGACACCGATCGGGTTTAGATCATTAATGTAATCCACACAAAACTCAATCACCTCCTCTGTCCCATAACCCTTAGCAATGCATCCTTCCGGATGAGAACGGTTACAGACATACTTCTTTAGCACACTCATGTACCTCTCGAAAGGGAACATGTTGTGTAGATACACAGGTCTGAGAATACCTATCTCTTTGATAAGGTGAACAGTGAGATGAACCATAATATCAAAGAATGCAGGAGGAAAGATCATCTCAAGACTAACCACACTTTGTACCACGTCATCCTGCAGCTTACTTAGTTTATCTGGGTCGATGACCTTCTGTGAAACCGCGTTGAAAAAAGAACACAGCTTTGTGATTGTCCCCCCGTAACCACTCAGGCAGTATGCCTCTCACAGCCACTGGGAGAAACTGTGTCATTAACACAAGACAGTTATGGGATTTCATGTGTACGATTTTATTCTCTTTCGTGTTTATGAGTCTCTTTACATTCAAGGAGTATCCGGAAGGGACCTTCACATTGTTCAGGAACTCTATCATGCATTTTTTCTCTTCTTTGCTTAGAGTGTAGCTCGCAGGATGTAGGTAATGTTATCATTTCCCTCTTTTTTCGAGATGTAGGTCGTTCCTCAGTTCCAAGAGTTTAAGGTCCTTCTGAGCTTGCAGTGTATCTTTCGATTTTTCGTACATATCTATGTAGCCTAGCAGGTTCAAGCAGACATTCTTCGTGATGTGCATGAAGTCAAATGAGTGACGAACCTCCATGACTTCCCAATAAGGCAAGTCCCAAAATATTGACTTCTTCTTCTTCCACATGGGTCCCTGACCATCCTCATTCTGCACATGTTTGCTTCCAGGACCCTTTTCAAATACTACTTTCAAATCCTTTACCATAACAAACACACGTGGCCCACTACGATACTGAGGCCTTGCACTAAGGTCTGGTTGCCCGTTAAATTTCCTGCTTTTCTTCCGCAACACGTGACTCGTAGGAAGAAACCTATGGTGACCCATGTACACAACCTTCCGAGAGTTTTTCAGGTACATGCCATCCGTTTCATCTAAGCACTGGATGCAGGCTCTATATCCTTTGACAGTTAGGTCGAACAGGTTACCGAGAGCAGGCCAGTCGTTGAATGTTACAAATAACAATGCATGTAGGGTGAAATACTTCCTTTTGTACTCATCCCATACCCTCGCACCATCGTCCCACAACGTCACAAGATCTTCAACCAATGGTTTCACGTAGACATCGATGTCATTTCCAGGTTGCTTGGGACCTTGGATCAACAACGACATCATGATGTACTTTCGCTTCATGCATAACCATGGAGGAATGTTATAGATACATAGTGTAACAGGCCAGGTGCTATTTGCTCAATTCTCCGAAAGGATTCATCCCATCGGTACTCAACCTAAACCTTATGTTTCTCACCTCATCTGCGAAGTCCGGGTACGTTCGGTCGACTTTCCTCCACTGTGAGCCATCTGCAGGGTGTCTAAGCATCACGTTGTCCTTACGCTCTTCTTTGTGCCAACACATCATCTGGGCATGCGCTTTGTTAGCAAACATACGTTTCAATCGGGGGATCACAGGGAAATACCACAACACTTTAGCTGGAGGTCTCTTCTTCTTACGCTCCTCATCTATTTCACCTGGATCGTCACGCTTCACCTTATACCATGATTCTTTGCACACTGGACAAACATCCAAATCGGCATACTCATTACGATCTGAGGATACAATCATTAGGACATGTGTGTATCTTCGTACTTCAATCCCAAAGGATGCAGCGACTTGCTTGGCTTCATATGTAGATTCGGGCAGAATGTTATCTTAAAAGCAACTTTTTTATGAGTGATAACAACTCATTGAATCCCTTATCTGACACACCATTTGTAGCCATCCATTGCATGAGTTCCAATGTGGTACGCAACTTTTTGTGGCCCTGCCCACAGTTTGGGTACAAAGCAGTTCTGTGGTCCTCTAACATGCTTTGGAACTTCTCGAACTGTCTTTCATTTGTGTAGTCTCCTCTCAAATCACGCAAACATCTGGTCTACCTCATCATCACTAAAGTCACCAAGTTTTTCTTCCACGGAACAGTATTGCGTGCCGTCCGGGATACTATTGAATCCATCTTCCTCTTCCTTGCGTTCTTCATCGTCATCCTGGCTAATCGCCTCAACTTTGCCATGGTTGGTCCAACAGGTATAGTTTGGCATGAATGTGATGAAAAATTAGTTGAATGGTGAAATTGGCATTGTAAAGTGACTTTGGTTATAGCATGTGTGGTGCTTGTGCATGTGCTATGGTGATATGTTTATTATGCTGGTGATAGCATAATGGTTTTGCTTGATGCAATGCATTCGTGTGAGTGGTTGCAAGGATTAACCTTGAGTCAAGTCGTGGACTTGTGCTCGGATTCGTTTTTTGTTCATTCATGTGCAAGTGTTGCTCGAGGCGGACGTGGTCGATGATGGGACCGGAACTAGGTTCATGGAGGAACTGAGGTTCGGTACTAGGTTTAGGGAGGAACCGAGGTCTTGGTGGTCAAGGATGTCATGCGGGACGTTCGGGCTAGAGAACATGCACATGGAGGCTGGTTAGTCACGTATTTATAGCATGTGGGCTGTACATGCGTGCAAGAGTTGTTTTTGGCCACGTTGGGCCAAGTTGAGATGCATACAGACTCTTTCCATGTTGGAATTGGAGTTGTATTCAATCTCGTTATGTTTGCTCTGTATAAATAGGGGGAGGTGTCCCCTGTTTACGCTTGAGCGTTTTGGGTATTAGGGTTTGTACTCTTGTGTTGGAGTACTTTAGACAATGAAATAAAAAATCAATCTTCCAGAAAGATACTTCATGTCTGGCGGCTGTGCATTGTGAAGAGATGTTCTTCTGGTTCTAAGGTTTAAGTTCTGATCGTGCATGCATACATCAAGTCAACCAGAAGATAGATGATGATCTAGACATGCTTGTGTTTCTGGTGATGAGAAGTTTGATCCGTGACAACTAAAGTCCTCTCTGGTGTTTGGTCCGCCGTAGCCTTGAAAGTGAAATTGAATTTCCTTGTCATTTGTTGCATTAGTTAGATTGCGAAAGTAATATCTCTTCATCCGTAGATCCGATCGAGTTGATTCTTATTGGTTTTGATTCATAATTGAATCTATTTTCTATAGTTAAAATTTCATATCAATCCAACGGTTAGATCTTTAGTAATTCATAGTCTCCCAGATTGCTACCCTAGTCGCCCAGCTGTTAGATCGCTAATTGTTTTAGTCATCTTGTGAAAGTCATAACTTTAGATCTGTAGATCCAATCGACCTAATTCTTTTTTTTCACTTTAGAATTGAGTCTAATTCATACAGTTAAAATTTCATGACAATCAAATGGTTAGATCTTTGGGAATTACTGCTCGCCCAGATTGATGTCCTACTCACCCGACTGCTCGCGTGGTCGCCCAGATTTAGTCATATTGCAAAGATCATAACTTTAGATCCGTAGATTAGATTGATCTAATTCTTTTTTTGTTAGCTGTATAATTCAGTCTAGTTTCTACAGTTAAAATTTCACATCAATCTAACGGCTGGATCTTCTAGAATTTCTATTTTAGTAAATATATATTGGTCTGCTCGCCCAGACTGCACGCGTGGTCACCCAACTGTTCACGTGGTCGCCCAGCCTGCTCGCCCAAGTGCTAAACTGGTCGCCCAAGTGTTCTACTAGTCGCCCAAGTGATCTACTGGTCACGCGGATTGTCCTACTGGTCGCCCAAGTGGTCTACTGGTCGCCTAGACTGCTCTACTGATCGTCCAACTGCATTAACTGGTCTCTCATCTGCATAAACTGATTTCCAAGCAATTTGAGTTTCAATTGGGGTGTTTCAAAAAGTTCAAAATTTTGATTTTAGCTTCCGCGCAATCATTCACCCCCCTCTGATTGCTACATTAGTATATTTCGATCCTACAAGTGGTATCAGAGCAAGGTTATCTAATTAGTCTTAACTGGTAATTAGAAACCGTAGCGATGGATAGGTACTCGACAAAGCCTTGTGTTTTCGATGGTGTTGATTTTCAGTTCTGGAAAGCGAAGATGGAGGCATATATTCAAGCTCAGGGCTTTGCAATCTGGGAGAAGGTGTGCAAGCCTTACAATGTTCCTGATAATGATCAAGTCAATGCAACCAATCAAGTACATGTTGAAGCCAACAGCAAGGCAAGAAATTTGATCATCCAAGGACTAGGAAGAAGTGATTTTGATCGTGTAATTCATCTCAAGTCTGCATATGAGGTATGGAAATCTCTTTGTGATTATCATGAAGGTTCTAATACTGTCAAAGAGGTTAGACAAGATATTTATAAGAAAGAATACATGCGATTTGAGATGAAGCCTGGTGAGTCTCTAGATTATTTCTTTGCACGGTTCAATAAAATTCTTAGCAATTTACGTGCTGTTGGAGTTTTCTTTGATAAGCCTACAAATGCTAGACAATTGCTTGGTGCATTAGACATGTCTATTTGGGAAATAAAAGTTACATCTATTAGAGAATCTACTGCCATGAGTTCACTCACTTTAGATGTACTATTTTCTAAATTAAAAACTCATGAGTTGGATGTTCTTGCAAGAAAGACAGATCATAAATCAATTGCATTGACTTCACAATCTAGCATGAACAATACTTCTTCAAGCTTTGCTTTGTCCTCTTTGTCTTCACTAACTGATGAGCAGATCGAAGAGTTTCCTGAAGAAGATTTGGCACTACTCTCTTCTCGGTTTAACAAAGCTTTGCAGAATGTGAGAATGAGAAAGAGAGTTGGTGGTGACCCTCCAAGATGCTATGAGTGTGGTGACCTCAATCACATTAGATCAAATTGTCCTAAGCTTGCAGGTAAAGCATCAAGGGAGGGGAAGGACAACGACAGAAAAAAAGAAAAGAAGAAGTTTTCACCAAGTGATAGAAAGAAAAAGAGCTTCATCAAAAAAAAGGTTGTTCATCGGGTTCTTTCTGCTCTTGAACAAGTGAACTTAAGTGATGTGGATTCAGAGAGCAGTGAGGATGACACAATGGTTCCAAGCAAACATGATTTGACAGGATTATGTCTCATGGCTAGAAGTGATGAAAGCTTCACCGAGGATGATCATGACAACGACTTCAATGAGGTAGAACCCTCTTATGATGATTTATCTATTGCTGTTGCTCGTCTTGGAAAATTGCTTAACAAACGAGACAAGAAAATTAAGAAACATGATGTTCTTGTGGAATCTTTGCATGCTGAAATTGTAGACTTAAATCTTTGATTCATGACGATGATGCTTGCAAATCATGTGACTTAATCTCTGATGAGCTTCTTGTGCTTAGGAAAGAACATGTTTCTTTGTTAGAACAAGTCAATCTTTGAAAAGAAAGAGAATGAGAAATATGTGAAAAATGCTAGTTGTTCAACTGTAGATTTGCATGATACAACTCACTGTTCTAAATGTGCTATACTGGAATTGAAGTTACATGATGCAAACGCTAGAGTTTCTCAAATGATAGATGCTATGCTCACTCATGAAGTTCTCTCATGCTTAACTTGTCGCAAACAGAAAGGAAAAGTGGACGTTCCATGTAATAACTGTTTAACTCTTTCTCGAAAGGTTGATTACTTGGAAAAATCTTTAGAACGGTTCACTTCAGGAAAGAAAAACCTAAACATGATTCTGGATCAGTCAAGGGTCAGTACTCATCACAAAGGTTTAGGTTTTGATTCTTATGCTCATCATAAATCACATGCTCCAACTGTTGTGAAGACACTTGAAAGTGGAAAATTCAAAATTGTCAATGAGCCTAAGAAAACTGTTTTCAAGTCTGCTGGTGTGTTATCTTCTACTATGATAAATGCAAATGTTACTTCTGTTACTAAAGCTAAACATCATGTTAAGTATACTTGCACTCATTGTGGTAGAGATGGACACTTAGTAGAATTTTGTTTTAGACTAGCCAAACAGCAAAAGAAAGAGAAGACTAAGGCTAGGTCTAATTTCAGGAAGGCACATTTCACTCCTCATTTTGTATCTAGGGTGATTCAAACACCTTCTGTTGCAAGAAACACGGGAAAAAACAAATCTGATTTTGTGAATAAATGTACTCGTGTTGTGCCTACTCGTCGTGTGTCTCAGTACTGGATTCCTAAATGCTTTATTTCTAACCCCAGTACTGAGGCCTCGACATCTTCTGCCTTTAAGTAGGCTTTTCGCACGAGGAAGGAGAACATTTGGCTAGTTGATTCCGGATGCTCACGCCACATGTCCGGTGATAAAAATTGGTTCTCCTCCCTCACTCGTGCATCTCATGCTGAAAATATTACTTTTGGAGATGCTTCTTCTACTCCTGTTGTGGTAAAAGGTACAGTAAAGGTAAGTGACAAGTTTATGTTCAAGGATGTGGTTCTTGTTGAAAACTTGAAATACAACTTGTTGTTTGTTTCACAAATGATTGATGAAGATCTTGAAGTATGTTTTAAGAAAAGTGAATGCAAAGTTTTAGATGCTTCAGGAGACCTTGTGTTCAGGATTTCACGCTTTGGAAGAGTTTTTAAAGCTAATTTTGATATGTCACTTTCTTCTAATCATAGGTGTCTAGTTGCCAATGTTTCTAAAGATTTATTCTTTTGGCATCGTAGACTTGGTCACGTTGGTTTTGATCATCTAACTCGTGTTAGTGGTTTAGATCTCATTTGTGGCTTGCCTAAATGGTGATAGTAATTTAGTATGCTCTTCTTGTAGACATGGTAAGATGACTGCAGGTTCACATCTACCTCTTACCATGGTGATGACAAACGCTCCAGGACAGCTACTACATCTTGACACGGTTGGACCTTCTCGAGTTCAATCCTTTGGAGGCAAATGGTATATACTAGTCATTGTTGATGATTATTCTAGATACTCTTGGGTTTATTTTATGGTATCTAAAGATGAGGCTTTTAGTCACTTTAGAAGTCTTGTTACTAGATTATCTGTTGATCACCCAGGAGCACTTAGAGCTATTAGAAGTGATAATGGAACTGAATTCAAGAATTCTTCTTTTGATCACTTTTGTATTGAAAAAGGAATTGATCATCAATATTCTTCACCTAGAGTGCCTCAATAGAATGGTGTAGTTGAAAGTAAGAACAGAACCTTGGTTGAGATGGCTAGAACTATGCTAGATGAACATCACACTCCTAGGAAATTTTGGGCTGAAGCAATCTCAACTGCATGCTATGTTTCTAATAGAGTATTTTTGAAATCAAAGCTAGGCAAAACTTCTTATGAGCTTTGTTTTGGTCATAGGCCGAGTGTATCTCATTTCAGAGTTTTTGGATGCAAATGTTTTGTCTTGAAATCTGGAAATCTTGATAAATTTGAAGCTAGATCAACTGATGGCATTTTTCTTGGATATCCTGCTCATACACGTGGTTATCGTGCACTTGTTTTGGAGACTAACAAAATTGTAGAAACTTGTGAAATCACTTTCGATGAGGCTAGTCCAGGCACTAGTCCAATTGATGCAGGAACAGGTGCATATGTTCAGGGGGAGAGTATTTTTGTTGATGATGATGATGTTGAGGATCAAGTGTTGATTCCTATTGCACAACCAGCTGTACCTCTTTCGGCACCTACCACTACATCACCTACAGCTGAGCATCCTCAAGCCACAACATCATCAGTACATGCTGAAAATGAAGAAGAAGAAGAAGAAGGAGAAGTTTCTGAAGTTGCAGCTCCTTTGCACATTCAAAGAAGACATCTACCTGAACAAATAATTAGAGATTTAAATGAGAGAGTCACCCGATCCAGGTTTATTGCTTCTGATTCTCATGCTCACTCTGCTTTTGTTGCTTCTTTTGAACCCAAAGATATATCTCACGCATTAACTAACGAATCTTGGATCAATGACATGCGTGAGGAATTAGAGAATTTTGAGCAAAATAAAGTCTGGAAGCTTGTTCCACCTCCTCCTGATTTTAATATAATTGGAACTAGATGGGTTTTTAAAAACAAACAAAGTGAGGATGGTGTTGTCGTTAGGAATAAAGCTAGATTGGTTGCTCAAGGATTTACTCAAGTTGAAGGTTTAGATTTTGATGAAACCTTTGCTCATGTTGCTAGAATTGAAGCCATTAGAATTCTTTTAGCATTTGCTGTATCTAAAGGTTTTAGATTGTATCAAATAGATGTGAAAAGTGCTTTTCTAAATGGCTATATTAATGAGGTGGTATATGTTAAGCAACCACCAGGTTTTGAAAATCCTAAGTTTTCAGATCATGTGTACAAATTGTCCAAAGCCTTGTATGGATTAAAACAAGCCCCTAGAGCATGGTATGATAGGCTAAAAACCTTTTTACTTGAAAAGGGGTTCACAATGGGAAAGGTTGACAAAACTCTCTTTTTACTCAAGCAAGGCAATGATCAACTATTAGTCGGTTATGTTGATGATATTATCTTTGGTGGTTCCTCTCATGTTTTAGTGTCTAAGTTTTCAGAGACCATGAGAAAGGAATTTGAGATGAGCATGATGGGTGAATTGACTTACTTTTTGGGACTGCAAGTCAAACAAACGAAGGAAGGTACTTTTGTTCATCAAAGTAAATACACAAAAGATTTGCTTCGTCGCTTTGGGATGAAAAACTGCAAACCGACCATGACACCCATGGGAGGCACTTGCACACTTGATCCGGATGAAGATGGTGAGATTGTTGATCAAAAGGAGTATAGAAGCATGATAGGCTCTCTGTTATATCTCACTGCATCAAGGCCGGATATTCAATTTGCTGTGTGCTTGTGTGCTCGTTTTCAAGCTTCTCCACTGTTTCACATCAACAAAATGTCAAGCAGATCTTCAGGTATCTCCATGGTACTCAAGATTTTGGCATATGGCTTTCTGCTTCCTCATGCATTAGTTTAAGAGCATTCTCTGATGCTGATTTTGGAGGTTGTAGAATTGATAGAAAATGCACATCTGGCTCATGTCTTTTCTTGGGTAATTCACTTATTGCATGGTCATCTAGAAAATAATCTTCATTGCACAATCAAGCTGCTTTGAATCGTAATATGTGGCTACTTGCTAGTTGTTGTTCTCAAATTCTTTGGATAGTAGCTACACTTAAAGATTATGGGGTTAACTTGGATAGTGTTCTCTGTTGTGTGATAACACTAGTGCAATATGCATTGCTAAAAACCCTGTGCAACACTCTAGAACAAAACACATTGAAATCAGATTTCACTTTCTTAGAGATCATGTAGAAAAGGGAAATATTGTGCTTCATCATGTGGATACTGAACATCAATTGGCAGACATTTTCACAAAACCTTTATCCTCTTCTCGTTTTTCTTTTATTCGGGGTGAACTTGGGTTAGTTCATCCAATGGGATACTTTTGAGGGGGAGTTTTTGAGGTTTTTGTAATATTTTGTACCATGCTTTTTCTTTTGTGAGTTTCTTAAATGAAAAACAAAAAAAATGAAAAAAACAATGAAAAAGTACTGAGCATTGTATTTCATACACAGATATCATTTAAAGCCATGTTATGCTACAAAGTCTTTGCAACTTCATGTTCATGAACATATGGTGTAGTTTATGTCATGACTTTTTAAATGGAATGACAACTTGAATTAAATCTTGTCATGGTTGAACTTTCTTGGCTATCTTGATCCTGCTCAAAAAAGTGCTAAATCTAAAAGCTAAGTGCTAAAGCAAAAATGATTGTTGATAAATGCAAGAACAAGGTCATGTACTGTCGCACTTCTTCTTTCTGAGGCGCTTATCATTGCACTTTGATATGAACTTGGAAGAGGTTGTGTATGACCGAAACCATGAAACCTTAAGCTTGTGATTGCTTGGCATGGTTGAAAAGTAAGGCTGATGGTACATGTAATTCCTTGTAATTGTTATTGTTGCAATCAAAGTAATGAATCAGTTTTTCAAAGCATAAATAAAGTGCACAAAAATTCAATGTTTTTAAGTTTTAAGATTGTTGAGAAAGGGAGATCATGCCATGCAAACAATCTTAATAGTACTTGATTTCTAGTTATGCTTACTCTACATTGTTTATGTGTAGATTTGAGGGTGCAAGTACTGTTGATAGCATGACTTAGTAATCAAGTTGTTACATTTGTGCATGATTCATAATGCTCAGTACATAAAAAACAACAACATAAAGGAGGAGCAGTTTCTCTTTTGTTCTCTTTTTGCATTCTTGATGAATCCATTGTCAAAGGGGGAGAAATTTTAGAATCAAAGGGAGAATTTTTTTGTTACACATTGCACATTCACACACATATTTCTTCTTTCTGTTAGGTGGAGTTTCTCTTTGTCATAGGGGGAGATTTCTTTTTAGATAAGGGGAGATTTGTTTCTTCTTTGTAGGGGGAGATTTTCTCTCTTTGTCTTTTGGTCACCTTGTTTGTCTTTTTGTTTTATAGACAAAATTTTCTTACATCTGTTCTTGTGAGGTGAATGCCAATGTTCAGGTCCAAATTGTGTTGCCAATGTTTTCATCAAGGGGGAGATTGTGAGATCATGTGATGAAAAATTGGTTGAATGGTGAAATTGGCATTGTAAAGTGACTTTAGTTATAGCATGTGTGGTGCTTGTGCATGTGCTATGGTGATATGTTTATTATGCTGGTGATAGCATAATGGTTTTACTTGATGCAATGCACTCGTGTGAGTGGTTGCATGGATTAACCTTGAGTCAAGTCGTGGACTTGTGCTCGGATTTGTTTTTTGTTCATTCATGTGCAGGTGTTGCTCGAGGGCGGACGTGGTCGATGACGGGACCGGAACTAGGTTTATGGAGGAACTGAGGTTCGGGACTAGGTTCAGGGAGGAACCGAGGTCTTGGTGGTCAAGGATGTCATGCGGGATGTTTGGGCTAGAGAACATGCACATGGAGGCTGGTTAGTCACGTATTTACAGCATGTGGGCTGTATATGCGTGCAAGAGTTGTTTTTGGCCACGTTGGGCCAAGTTTAGATGCATACTGACTCTTTCCATGTTGGAATTGGAGTTGTATTTAATCTCGTTATGTTTGCTCTGTATAAATAGGGGGAGGTGTCCCCTGTTTACGCTTGAGCGTTTTGGGTATTAGGGTTTGTACTCTTATGTTGGAGTACTTTAGACAATGAAATAAAAATCAATCTTCCAGAAAGATACTTCATGTCTGGCGGCTGTGCATTGTGAAGAGATGTTCTTCTGGTTCTAAGGTTTAAGTTCTGATCGTGCATGCATACATCAAGTCAACCGGAAGATAGATGATGATCTGGACATGCTTGTGTTTCTGGTGATGAGAAGTTTGATCCGTGACAACTAAAGTCCTCTCTGGTGTTTGGTCCGTCGCATCCTTGAAAGTGAAATTGAATTTCCTCGTCATTTGTTGCATCAGTCAGATTGCGAAGGTAATATCTCTTGATCCGTAGATCTGATTGAGTTGATTGTTATTGGGTTTGATTTGTAATTGAATCTAGTATCTTCAGTTAATATTTCATATCAATCCAATGGTTAGATCTTTGGTAATTCGTGGTCGCTCAGATTGCTACCCTGGTCGCCCAGCTGTTAGATCGCTAATTATTTTAGTCATCTTGCGGAAGTCATAACTTTAGATCTGTAGATCCGATCGACCTGCTTCTTTTTTTGTTCACTTCAAAATTGAGTCTAGTTTATACAATAGAAATGTAACGACGATCCAATAGTTAGATCTTTAGGAATTACTGCTCACCCAGATTGATGTCCTGCTCACCCGACCGCTCGCGTGGTCGCCCAGATTCAGTCATCTCGCAAAGCTCATAACTTTAGATCCGTAGGTCCGATTGACCTAATTATTTTTGTGTTAGCTTTATAATTGAGTCTAGTTTCTACAGTTAAAATTGTATATCAATCTAACGGCTGGATCTTCTGGAATGTCTATTTTAGTAAATATATATCTGTCTGCTCGCCTAGACTGCACGCGTGGTCGCCCAACTGTTCACGTGGTCGCCCAGCCTGCTCGCTTGCTCGCCCAAGTGCCAAACTGGTCACCCAAGTGTTCTACTGGTTGCCCAAGTGGTCTACTGGTCGCCCGGACTGTCCTACTAGTCGCCCAAGTGGTCTACTGGTCACCCAGACTGCTCTACTGGCCGTCCAACTGCATAAACTGGTCTCTCATCTGCATAAACTGATTTTCAAGCAATTTGAGTTTCAATTGGGGTGTTTCAAAAAGTTCAAAAATTTGATTTTAGCTTCCGCGCAATCATTCACCCCCCTCTGATTGCTACATTAGTATATTTCGATCCTACAGTTATCTTCTGAAAGCAACTTCTTTATGAGTGATAACAACTCATTGAATCCCTTATCGACACACCATTTGTAGCCTTCCATTGCATGAGTTCCAATGTGGTACCTGACTTTTTGTGGTACCTTACAGCTTTGGGTACAAAGGAGTTACGTGGTCCTCTAACATGCGATGGAACTTCTAACTGTCTTTCATTTGTGTAGTCTCCTCTCCGCCACATGACATCTGGTCTACCTCATCATCACCAAAGTCACCAAATATTTCTTCCACGTAGCGAAGATTATGCGTGTCGTCAGGGATACTATTGAATCCATCTTCCTCTTCCTCGCGTTCTTCATCGTCATCCCGCTAATCGCATCAACTTCGCCATGGTTGGTCCAACAGTATAGTTTGGCATGAAACCTCTCATGATCAAATGGTTCATAACTTGCCATCATTGGAGTGCTCCTTCTCGTTCTTGCAATCTACACACGGACAACATATGAAGTCGCTCGAGGCAAGAATGCAACGACCGATCGAGAAAAGCTTGCATGCCATCAATGAACTCGCTCGAGCGACGGTCCGCATTGTACATCCATTGCCGATTCATCTACACCAAGTTATAATTTCATTGAAAATTATAACAAATTTCATTACAAAAATTATAACGTAACTTATAGTTACATTTAAAAATCTAAAGCTCACAGCCACTTAAACCCAACAAAAAAACCTGTACCTACACCGTCATCCAATTAAAGACCTACCATTCTAATTATTTTGTATCCCTTCCTACCTTTGTAATTATTTTTTATTCTTCTACATGTTTTCTATTTTATTTCAAACACCAATAATTACTTCCTTGCAATATTGTGATATTTAAGATTCTAAAACTAACAACCACCTAGATCTAATGCTTCCAATTACCTTTACCTTGTAATGTCATATTTTGAACTAGATCTCCACTCTACATCTTCATACAACAACAAAAACAAGCATATAAAACAAATTTTTGATCATGGTGATCTTGCCTAAAAAGTTCAAGATTTCTCCACGTCCATTGAAAAAAATAGCAATCTCTAGGTGAGAAGGATGTTCACATGATGTTACTAACCTTGAAACACTTAATTTGGAGCTAATCACCCCAATTAAAAATTTGGACAGCACCTCCTAAGAACGACTGGGCTAGCCCTTCTCTGTTCGATCGTACCTCTATTTGGCTCATGGAGGAAGAAGGGTTTAAATGTCTTCTTGTGAGGATGGCTTCGAAGCGGTTTGAGACATGAGGCGCTACGAATATTGCTTTCTAGAAGCGGTTCTTGTCTCAAACCGCTTCGAAAATCGAAGCGGTTTGATACAAGAACCGCTTCTAGAAAGCAACATTCAAAAGCGGTTCGTATCTCAAACCGCTTCTGAAAGCCCTCTCCGGACTATTTTCTACAAACCGCTTCTGGTGCGAACATCACAACGGGTTCACACCAAACCGCTTCTAATAGGCCGGTTGTGATGCCCAGCTCTGTAGTAGTGATAGTCACTTGACAAGTGAAGTGAGATTGTACAATATTATCTTAGTGGATTTGTTCAATTCATATTTAGATTGGTCCGTATCAGTTTAGTTCCTTTAGAGGTTTTATTTGCCAGTGCAATTCCCCTTTAGATTATTACAATTTTCTGTTCATTGGTGTTGCAAAATTTAGAATTGTTTGATTTGTTGAATTTGTATAAGTACTATCTTGATATGTACTGTCTTGGCTCATCATGCGTTGGTGCTAGTTACTCCAATTTCGTCTACAAATATCTTTTTCCAAAAAAAAATGACACCCACTATATTACTTTGAAAAACATAAAAGAAAATAGAAACTAAATAACGACACAAATCATGACTATAAAATTTATTAGCCAAGGATACGACACAACTAGATGAGCAAACATTCTCGAAAGAAAATGGCATCAGAGCCACCCTTATTAATTGGCAAGAGAGAGAGAGAGAGAGAGAGAGAGAGAGAGAGAGAGAGATGCAAATAAGATGGCACACTGGTTTGGACGTGATATCCATAACTGAAGTCAAAACAACAACATGGCCTTGGCTTCCATGTGAAGTCCCCCATGCATGCACTTTCTTAAGCAACAACCGTGGGAATGCCAACGTCGTCCTTGGTGCAGAAACGGTAGCACGCATCGTTACAACGTCCCACGGCATCATTCACTTCCTCGCTGCCAACAACTGGAACCAAAATAATTTGCATTAGAGGTAAAACCTTTGTTAAGGAGCAAGGTTAAGTAAGAAGCTAGCAAATGGTAATAAATTTGTCTTACAAGCATTTATGTTGTCGCACACGGAGGACGTACATCCCAACTTGCAAAAGTCAATGACATCTGCTTCATCTGCCAAAACATCTTCTATATGTTAAAATGGAATTTCTTCATCGTGAAAAAATACTAAAGAGAATGGGTTCATTTTACCAGAGTGCGGGAAAAAAGTGAGATGATCATAAGGGGGCTTGCATTCCCCGTTAACAATTTTGCAGCCAGCTAGTTTTGCACAGAGTTCGCTGCTGGGCAAGCGACAAACGTTATATACATCTCTTGCTGCTGTGGATGGGCAGCAGGTCTTAGCAATAGCATCCACCTGGATATTCTGAAAAACTAGACCCAGTATCAGCACACTGATAAGCACACTCTTAAAACCTTTGCCTTCCATGCTCTTCCTAGCTATATTTGATTTTTCTCACGGAACAAGGAGAAACGACTGCTACTGAATTGGTGAACCTAGACCCGCATGCCATCTATTTATAGAGGCTGCTTTGGCATCTACATGCATGTGATAATTATCAAATACTACTCCATCTGGTCACAGATTGTTGTAGTTTTGGATATTAATAAGGTCTTCAAAACACAGTTTTGACAACTAATTTCTATTATAATATATTTATAAATTCCAATAAAATTATAATATTATGAAAGTACTTCTCACTACTAGAGAAACGATCTTTCGTATCGATTCATCGATCCGATTAGCCACGAACGGGACTAATAGTAGCAACGATCCGGTTAAGTGGTCGCTAGGCTAAAAACGTGATTTTTGCTCACATTAATCCCGGTTCGTGCCATAAACCGACAGAAGAGTTCTTGGCGAGACGGCATGCGTGCACACATTAGTCGGTTAGGTATTCTTAACGGGACTAAGGTAAACTTTAGTCCGGTTAGTGTTACAAACCCGGACTAAAGGTACATTTAGTCGGTTAGTGTTACTGAACCGGTACTAAAGGCTCGTTCTAGCATACTTTAAAAGGAATGCATATCCTAGTCTATTCAATACGTGGGTGGGTGGGTTGGTAGTGTCTTGTGGTGGCATGCAGGTGGTTCGTGTTCGAGTCTTGAGTTCGTCATAATTTTTTGATATGCGAGAGGGCTTTAGTCCCGGTTAGGGGAACCGGGACTAAAGGTCACAGACCTTTAGTCCCGGATGGGCTGTCCCGGTTTGGCAACCGGGACTAAAGCCCATTTGTGTAGTAGTGTCTCGAGATTAATTTACACATATGATTTTAGAAATGCTATTCTACAGCTGCGTGTAGAATAGCCTATTCTACTCCCCAGCCATTTAACCCAGTTTAACTGAGCCATGCGATGCACTAAACAGCACATCGGAATGAAGTTACTACTGAATCGAAAGTGACAACAACCAACTAATAATTGCCACTCTAGTTTTGATCGAGCCATGCATTACTATCTTATTTACTACATTTTACTGTAAAACAACGAAAACAAATTACTATGAATCTTTAATGTATTCAAACCTACCAATAAATGTGTTTCGTAGTTTGTACATGTATCTGTTTGTTCTTTATTTTAGCCTTAACTTTTCTTGGTAGCTCAGGATTTACAAATGGTTTTCATCAGTAGATTACTGATGACAAGAGAAGCATAATGATATAATTGTCGCCAATAAATAATAAATCAAAGTTCATTTAGCAGTGAAATTTAATTTATGCAAAGTTTATTACCAAAACATATATTGTGCTATTCCTCTCGTAAATCAAGAATTTCTTCGTCAAATTGTTCATGAATCGGAGCTGCAAATAAAAGTTATGGCTAAAATAAAGAAAAAACATATTCATCTACAAGTAGAGAACATATTTATTAGTTGGCTGGCTACAGTTCCTATGCATTAGTAGCTTCATTCATTCTTTATAGTAAAAGGTAGTAAACAAGGTAGCAAACTTTAGTGTATAAAATAGTAAAAGATAATATATCCTGTGTAAACTAATATCATCTTGTAAAATTCATGTAAATCACATGTACAAGTTTTTAAAAATTCTCAAAAAATTACCATAAGTTGGGAGGGTGAAATTCTATGTCCCTAAAAATTTTAAGACGAAAATCAGTCTCATTTGAAAGATTTGAAATTGACAAGCGCTAATCAGTGATAAATAGTAAATTTGTGCTTTTCATATCCTTCATCTACTAGAGTTTGGTCTTCAAATTTTACATGGTTGTAGAAACTCACATTCGCTACATATGATAATTTTTTGACAATTTTTTAGGACTTGTACATATAGTTTTCACGGACTTTACATGATAAATGTGGTTTACTGCCAAATGACTAATTTGTGTAGAATTTTACTACTGAACATACAGTTAACATTTTTATGAAAGGTTTTCAATTGATTTTATCATTTATTACAGAAATATTTATGATCGTCCATATAATATTTTACAACAGAACTGACAACAAAGCTAGTTTCTTATTCGAATAATTCACTTCATTTTGGTTTAGTAAGATCTTGTGTAATAGCTAGTAACATGTTATTTTCTAGACAATAAAAGGCAACTTATCCTGTGTGAAACCACTTTTATCATGTAAACTTCATGAAAATCCTATGTACAATTTTTAAAAAATTCTCAAAAAATTATCATAAGTAGGGAGGTGAGGTTCTACATCACTTTAAAATTTGAAGATCAAAATCAATCTCATTTGAAATATATGAAATTGATAAGCACTAATTAATTGTCCTTTTCATATCCTTCAACTGCGAGAGAGTTTCGTCTTTAAATTATACATGGTTGTACAAGCTCGCTACAAATGGTAATTTTTTGAGAATTTTTCAAAACATTACATGTAGTTTTCACGGACTTTACACGATAAATATGGTTTACTTCCATATAATTGATCTGTATAGGATTTTACTACTGAACAGATGCTTAAGATTTTCTGAGCGGTTCTCAATTGGATTTATCATCTATTAAGCAACGTTTACAATTGTCTATATAATATTTTACAATAGCAGACAAATAGAGATAGATTCTTGTTCTGATAGTTCACTTCATTTCAGTTTAATAACATCTTGTGTAATAGCTAGTAACATGTTATTTTCTGATCAGTAAAAGACAACATAATATGTGAAACTACTATTGTCGTGTAAAATTTATGAAAATCATATGTACATATTTTTAAAAATTCTCAAAAAAGTACCATAAGTAGGGGAGGTGAGATTCTACGTCCCTGTAAAATTTGAAGACTAAAATCAATCTCATTTGAAAGATATGCAATTGATAAGCGCTAATCAGTGATGAATAATACAATTGTCATTTACATATCTTTCAAATGCGAGTGAGTTTGGTCTTCAAATTTACACAGTTGTAGAAGCACACATCCCCTACGTATGGCAATTTTTGGTGAATTTTTTAGAACTTATACGTATAGTTTTCATGTACTTTACATGATAAAAGTGGTTTACTGTGCAATGATTGTTCTGTGCACGATATGATCTAGATGTAGTAATTTTCTGTTATAGATATAGTAATTTCTATTACCAGTCAGTAAAATTACTGTTTAATAGCAAGACTTATATCATTATGTTTCTCTCGTTGTCAGTAAACTACTGACGAAAACTATTTGAAATCGAAGTTACCAATAAAAGATCAGTAAGCAACTGGTAAAAACTATTTGCAAATCGAAACTACCAATAATAAAATATGGTTAAAATAAAGAGAAAACAGATCCATGTATAAACTACAAAACGTATTAACTTATCGGCCAGTAAATTTATCGGTTGTTCTATAGTAACATGTATTCGAGATTTATCGGGTTGCATTTCTCAGTATGGTATTGTTTGCAGGCGCTTCTCCGGTTTAAGTGTGGAATAGCTATTCTACGCTAGGGAGTAGAATTGCTGTTCTACGCATGATTTTTATATATCCAATTTAAATATTTAAAATCGATCACAAAAATTAAATATTTTAAAAAATATTGATAGTAAGCTTTAGTTATACCTATGTCCAAAACGATAACTACTAATTCGAGGGAGTATTGCAGTACCACACGCATCTTCTTTATGATATAGATGATGACTCAGCCCCGTTAAACACGTGGACTGTACTGGCCATTAACCACGGCAATTATTGTTCCATGTATGTTACCATGCTTGCCACGAACCATAGTACGTGCATGTACGATATCTTGATGTTAATTAGGGATGCATTGCAATCTATTAATTCGAGGGAATTCTACAGTACGATAGGCATCTTCTTTATGACATAGATGATAGGACTCATGAGCCCCGTTAAACACGTGGACTGTACTGGCCATTACTAATGTCTTCTAGCCCCTAAGGCCCTATCCACGAAAATTATTGTGCCATGTTTGTTGCCATGCTTGCCACCAACTATAGTACGCATTGCGATCTACATCGTGGCGGGAGGGCACGATTTAAACGCATGACACATCGAATCCGGCACGGCACTTGCACGGGCACGATGCCCGGATCTAGTTATATACTCTGTATTGTATAAATTCAATATATAAATAATAGCTTCTATTTTAATAATATGATATATAGTTGTGATTTTAATTGTTGTAAATATACGTACTAACTACGGTTTATAGGACTAGTACTGAATACACATTACACTACTGCAGAAAAGCTCATCACAGACGGTTCGGAAACCTCATCACAGACGGTTTTCTGAACCGTCTGTAAGCAAGTATCAGTGATGACAAAGAATCATTGCGACGGTTTCCCAAGCTATGCAGGAAAAACAATATCCTGAGCGGTTCCACTTACAAACCATCGTGTGTGGTATTATCTCGGATGATTTCACTTACGAACCGTCTATGATGATTGGCATATCTCAGACGATTTTAAAGAAGAACCGTCTGTGAAGTTTAATATATCACAAACGGTTCCAATTTTAAACCGTTTGTGATTTGTGCCTATTCACAGACGGTTCTTCGTTAGAACCGTCTGTGTTGTTTATTTTCTATTTTATACTAAATTTAATATATTGGCTAACCTCAGAAATTGCTAGCCATGCCCTCTGAAACAAAAGACAGTATATATAGTATGACTAGCATATTATTATGACATAAATTTAAAAATTGTACTTCAATCACATGTTACACAACATACAGCGCATTTGAATCAACAGACATCGCACATTACAACATATGCACAGCGCATCGATCCATTTCAGAAATACAACAAATGTATACCGTCGTGAGTAGCATCTGCAGTACAAATAGCACATTATAATAAATGTACTAACGAATTGGATTCAGAAGTACAAATGACAAATTCACTTCAGAAGGTTAACAAATTAATATTAATGTACGGTAAGTAACAAATTCACAACTCATTGTTGAGGCCTAAGTAGCATATGCCCGTTGGATTTAAGACCTCATGCAGCAAGAAGGCACAGAGTTATCCTCGAATACTTAGAAGGTCAGCCTGTTCTAATGCAGTTTCAACGCATTGCCAAGCCTGTCAATGAGAAAAGTAAAGTCTCGCGTGTATATAAATTAATAAGTGGAGACATTTGTTAGAAGATTGATAGACCTGCGTGACATTGGTTTGCTTGGAACCAATGAGGAGTGCCATGTTGTGGCAAACATAGAATCCACATAGGTCAGTGGCCATTGGCTACTGGTGGCACTGCCAAAACAAAATAGTTTAATTAGCTCCAAAGGTATTATAATGGAGTGTGAAGGATTATTGCATACTATCGGATACCGGAAAGTTAAAAATATGCTTTAGAGTGGCTGGGCCCTTCTTGTGTGGCCCTCCCCTCATTTTGTAGGCACCGAACGATGTGTCGAGAAAATTTCTGATAGGCTGCAAATCGTGGGTGCTGCCTTTTTTGGAATCAAGATAAATGACCCGGTTTTGTCTCGGTATAATTACGATTAGAACCTAGTGATACCTACAAAGGTATGTCGTCATGGTCACTGAACCTAACTTCGAGGTGAGATATATAGTAGAATCAACGAGTATACCATCTAGACGAAGCACTTACTCTGGGTTGTAAGGTAAAAGTATGAATTTTTTGTTCGAATGAGCCAGCAGTACTTTTTCCACGTACTCGTAAACGAATTGTTTATTTTCGTCCATGGTTTGCTTGGACAAAATGTGTGGGTTGACGAAACCCACCGGTTCCTTCCTTGTTATTGCTTCATGGATCATGTATCTACATATACAAAATGAAGGATGATATATATATGACATTTATCGTTGCGTCAGAAATGTAGACGGTGCACTTACATTGACCAGCATCTTATGAGTGAGGCGTCGAGCGCTCTGAGGTTGTACAGATCGAACAAGTCATTGAAGCCGACCACGAAGACGCCATCTAAAGCCCGGTGTAAAAAATACTCCTCCATGAAGGTCACAGAGATACTCGTTTGCTGTTCTGCCACCGGCTTGTTGGCTTGTTGCATGCACCATTGTTGCAATCTAAAGTAGGATAATGAAAGCATCTCCTTGCGGTCATCTGGTATGAATGGTTGCCCCAGCTCGAATTGCCGCGCCAATGGGGCAAACGGTAAGTCATGGGCTGACGTGGTATATTTCGATTTGCCCTTGTCTCCGCGTGCCCTGCTATCAAGCTTCGTCTTCATAGGAAATAATTGGGCCCTTACTGTAGCAACGGTCTGCGTGGGACAGGACGTTGTAGCCTATTTGGCTGGCTCGTTCCATTCATGGCATGGCTCCGGTAGTGTTGGTAGCTCCGACGCATAATGTGGTGCCTCTAGGACTGCTTGTACCTTCGGTGCTCCTCGGCGGGCATCGAAGGAGATGTCCTTCTTAGGCTACTGGATGAATGTGCCGATGGCATCCCCTAGTGTGACGATCTCGTCGTTTGGGGAAGTCGGCGTGACGACCTTGAAAATTTCATGTACACCATCGACATTGACCTTCGCGTGAGCCAAGCATAACAGATGACCGTGCAAGAATGCCCTTCTCCGGATGCATACGCTTGTCCCCAAGCAGCCTGCAGGGGAACAGAGCCATTGGCAGGCCTCACTTGCAGATTGCACTGTATGGGCTACATAAGGGTACATATATAAGTAATTAGCTAACACGTCCAACATTAAAAGTCTAGGTAAGGATCATTGCAGACATGTTACCTGCTTGATGTCATCATTAGGAAATCTGGCTTCATGCGATTCATCTCAGGGCAGACGCCACTGCTCCGACGTTGGTTGGGTGAATCGCACATGTGCTTCTTAGGCTAGCGTTACGCTCAGGCTCTCCTTAGCCACCCTTTGCTCCAGCCTTTCCTCAAGGCTTCGTAGCTGATCATTGAACTACGCTCTAAGCCTTTCCTCAACCCTTTCCTCAATGAGGCCTACTAGTTATTCCTCACGCTCGGCTTTGCTTCTCTTCCTACTCCGGTACGTGGCCGAGTCCTGTGGGAATCCCATTTTCCTGGGAACGAAAACACCTAGGCCTCTGGTGCGACCCGGGTGCTCCTTGTTTCCAAAGGCTGTGGAGAGCAAGTCTTTCTCTCTGTTCAAAGTGAATGATCCCTGGGAAGATTCCATGCTCAACGATATGAGGCGTTGGGACACTTCCTCATCAGCGAGGTTTGCAAAGGACACACCGCCCGAAGAAGTGTGACATGACCTCGCTCTTACCCAGTTTCGGGCACGTGGGTCCACGATCGGGGCAAATGGCGGCGCGACCTCATTTTGGACTACCTCGTTGTCCTCCCTCATTCATTACGCCATCTTACCCACGTACCCAGTTGAGCCAAGTCTGTGTGGTTGTGTGTGTTTTGACTGGACGGTTTTGTGAGTCGTGCTTTGAAGCATGAACTCTTCTGTCGTCTTCAACTCAACAAATTGCCCCCAAACATCTTCAGAGATGAACCCGTATTTCTGGAACGGAGTTATTTCCTTATTGACGTAATTAGCAACAAGGACGTTCTTGAAGTTCTTCCACGCCTTTCCCACCACTAGCAACACGTACCGTCGCAGTGCAGGCATGGCGTCTTGTGGAAGCTTGAATGACGCAAATATTTCTGTCACTAGGTTATCGCGCTCCTCATCTGTCAGCGTCTTCCATGATGGATAGGTGATGGGGACCCGTTCACGCCCAACGATCCCGCACATAGTCCGAAAAGCTGCCGCAGCCTTTGGAGGCGCGGTAGGGGCCCCATCATGCGGATCGACCGCCGTGATGGTGTATCGGCTTTGAGGCCTTTTACTAAGCCCTCTTGCACTGCGCCTGTTTCTTTCTACGTTGGGCGTGTCATCAGATCCCTTCGGCACCGAGGATTGAGGAGACGCCATCTTGTATGATGTAAGGTTAAGAGTAGGTAAGTTAAGAGAATAAAATTTAAGAGAAGATTTTTTTGGATTGTTGGAAAAGATGTGAGTGTAAGAGCAAGATTTTATTCATTATTACTTCTTAGTATATATATACGAAAATACATATAATCAACAAACAACCAACATGACATAAACAAGATGATATTAAACAAGTTTAAGCCATCCATCATATGAATTATGCCTTCTACCTCAAAGAGAGGAATTAATTTTGTTGTGCTCTCAGATTTTAGTATTTGGATGAAGATAAGGATCTTCACCACAATCACAAATGGACTAGACTAATCAATTCAATAACTTAAACCTTGAACTCTTACCACCTTAGCATGCACATGAAATGATTAATTATTATTCACTATTATAAAATCAATGTGTTCAGATCTGCTAGAAAATGTCAGTTTTATCTGCAAGCAAAGATCTGATCAGACTAATAACACAACCAATATATATTGCAGGTTCAGATCAGTTCAAAGATCACTTAACAGAATAAATAGCAGTGCTCTGACAAGAGATTTTGTCAACAGAGACAACTTAGTTCAGATTAACATAAGCAAAATCAACTAATAGAACTAACTGGAAGAGGCCTGACCACTAGCTAAATCCATCAACTAGTACCTGACCACTAGTTAGCTAAATCAGATCAACAACTATGAACTGTACCAACTGTACCAAATGAACCAATCAACAGACAGTGATATAATACCGACAAAATCAAAGCGATAACAGAAATGAATACAAATTGAGCAGAACCATGAATATAATCCAATACATACAAGTCTAGCAGTTCAAGGCTTAAATCATTTCATCAATTGTCATATTCATGTAGTAACCCTAATTTCATCACAGAGCAACACTAGTATCTCAACCAGCAAGAATCAAGTGCAGAACCAAAAATACTCACAGAGGGAATAGCACTCGAATCGTGGAGCAAGCAAGGCAAAAAATAAACGGATGGGGGAGGGAGGAGGGCACCACCGATGGAGAGGGGAGACACCACCGTGGGGGAGGGCGCGGCCGAGGGGGGAGGCGCCGCCAAGGGAGGAGACCAAACCCAAGGGAGGGCACCTCCGAGCTAGGGCGAGGGTGCGGCCGACGGGGGAGTGCGCCGCCAAGGGAGGAGACCAAGGCCGAGGGAGGGCACCTGCAAGCTAGGGCGAGGGCGCCGTCGAGGGGGGAGGGAGCTAGGGTTACAATATATTAAGTGTGCGTGGGACTTGGTGAAATGGCAAGCGCGCGGGATTTATTGAGTGCCACGGGAAGTCCATTCCAGACGGTTCTGGGATTGAACCGTCTGGGGTGTAGTAGTCCTAGACGGTTCAATCCAAGAATCATTTGGGACAAACACGTCTGGGACAAACATGTTTGTCCCAAACGGTTCTAGGATTGAACCGTCTGGGATGACTACACCCCAGATGGTTCAATCCCAGAACCGTCTGGAATGACTCCATCTCAGATGGTTTAATCCCAGAACCGTCTGGGATGGGCCATTCTATACAGTTGCTTAATTTTAATCAATACATCTTAGTAATTAATACATATCCATATAGAGCTGCTTAATTTTAATTAATACATCTTAGTAATTAATACATGTCCATATACACCTGCTTAATTTTAATCAATACATCTCAGTAATTAATACTTGTCATTAATTAAATTTAATACAGGAACACTTGGTATATATACATAGAGGTCCTCATGACAACACTTATTTATTATTTTATACGAAAATTAGCCCTTCACGATGATCAACACGTGTGTAGCCACTACAACACAGTAAGCTACTAATGGCGCTTATATATGCCGCTATAAGTGCCTAAATGCCCCCAAAACACTTTCTCTGGCGTTTATTGGCCATCAAGGAAAATGCCGTCGGGGAAAAGTAATCCCCGGCATTTATCTAGCTCGGCACATATTTGTAACATCCCAAATTTTGGCCATTTTTGAATTTTATAATTTACTCTAAATTTTTGAGAATTTTCTAAATTATTTGGAATTAATTGGATTTTGGAAATTAATTTTTCTTTGGAAATTGATTTAATAATGAAAATTTTTACAAAATATAAATGGAAATATTTTATTTAAGTTCAAAATGTCTTAAAATATTTTCTGGAATTTTTCTAGAATTTTTCTAATATTTTAAGGGCTTCAAATAATTAAAATAAATTTTGAAAAAAAAAATTAATCGGAAATTTGAAAAATTAGCATGAACAAAGAAGGGTCTTGGCTCATTAATGTGCGCGCCAGACGCCCGCCGACCAAACCCTAAAGCCCGCCGAATCTCGACCGTCAGATCCACATCGCATACATTGTGAAGCGCCTGCGTCGCTTTCGCCTTTGCATCGTTGGATTGTCTTGGCGTACGTACAAGATGCGTCCACATCGCCTCATCTTCGCTTTCGGGTAACGCCACCGCCGTCGTGCATTAGATCAATAAAATCGCCATTACTCGCCGGGCGAATGACTCTTCGGCCGTTAGCGGGCCGACGGTATAAAGCACCTCGCTCACGCACACCTTGAGCTCTTTCACGCATCCCAAGGACCACCGTAGAAACACGCACGACGCTCGCCGGTTCGTGAGACTCAGCAAGAGTTTGCGCCACTCCGGTGACTCTCCGCCGTCGTCGTGACCACCGGAGTACTCCTCATGTTGAGCCGCACCCGAGGGACTACTTCTTCTCGCTGGAGCCGCACCGGAGCGCCATCGTTGCCATCGTCTTCTTCAACTCCGGCCACTTCTGCTCGCCGCGTCTTCGCCGAGACTCCGTGCTTCGTCGACCGACCGATCGTTGCTGAACGCACCAGATTCATCCACGTCTTCCTTTAAACAGTAAGTCTCATCTTTAAACCGTAGCCGTAGATCTAGAGATGAATGGCTAAGATAGCGCCACGTGCCCGTAGCGGGATTGCCCACGTGTGCCCGAGTTTTCATCAGATCGTAGCCGTTAGATCTTTGATATACGGTTAAGATCTAGCCACGTAGCCATAGTACAGTAAACATCATCTTCAATTGTTAGCCATTAGATCTTGATCGAATGATTCGTATGTAGCCACGTAGTCTAGAAAATCATAGCCATTGGATCTGTACTAAATAGCGCTTGGTGGATTTGATCTAGACCGTTGGATCTAGGATGTGCGGTGCGGATGCGCCCACGTGTCGCGCGCCAGAGTAGCCGCGTCGCCCGTCATGCCGTGGGTTTTTGATTTAATCTAGGCCGTTGATTTTGTAATGAACATTCGGGATTGCGCCGCACGCCGGGCAAATCCCGTGTTGACGCATGTAGTTCGGGAACCGAGGCAACAGAGCCGCCGCTGCTGTCGATGTCACCCGGTTAATGCCCGCCGTTCGATTTTGATCTGATGGTCACGGATAAGCCACGTGTCAGCACTGCAGTAGCGATCCGAAGTCTTGGTGCAATCTTGGCCGTTGATTTCATCGCACGGCTCGGATTGAGACACGTGGTAAGCGCACGAATCTTGGCGCATGTTGACTGGGTCAATAGGAACCGAATCGTTGGGTCAATCGTGGCCGTCCATTTTTAATCGGACGATTGGGATTAGATCAAGCTCTCGGTTGTTAGTTCGTCGCCACGTGTCATGGTCAGATCATGCCACGTGTCAGCAGTGACGTCATCAGTGGGCCCACTTGTCGTTGCCGCTTTGGCCGATGATCGACGCCAAGTGATGACATCATGCTAACGTCATTTTTGATGATGACATCATAAATAGTTTTAAGTAATAAAATAAATAAATAAATATATTCGGTTGAAAATATTTTCGGTGCTGACGTCATAATTTCCGGATTTTCCATATAAAAATAAATAAAGAAATTCGGTTTATTCTTTTTGATTTAATTTCAAACTTCAAATGATTATAACTTTTGTGTTTTAACTCCGATTTGAGTTATTTCAATTCCTAAAAATTTATAAAATCAAGATCTATTTATTGGTGAATTTTGTAGAATTTTTAGAGTTAAGATTGCTCTCTGGAAAATATATTTATTGTGTGAACATATGATTCGCGTAGATGTTGATTTGCCGGAGACTTACGAGGGGGAACTCTTAGCACAAGACCTAGCTTCAGATCAAGATCAGCAGCTGTTTGAAGGCAAGTTATGCTTTGACCATGTTGCCCCTAAATTTTGAAAAGTATTTTGTTTCAAGCTATGCATGCTAATTCAACTTAAAAAATGGATTTAAATACTTTGGGTGAATTAGCTAATCTACCTAATTGTTTATGCCACCTTGTTATTATTATTTGAATACCATGATTCCATTGATATCTTAAGTTTGGTAATATTGGTTGGATGATAATATTGTGCCAACACGGGAGGCTAGACCGTGACTAGTTGCTTAGCTATGCTTATAACGTGAATGATTCTGTTTGGATTACAAAAGTAACATTGACTAAAGAATAGTGAATGCATTTTGATAAAAGTGGAATGATGCTGGTATTGATACTGGAATGTAGAGACCTGTGTGGTTCTACATGAAGGGTAATTACGGGCATGTGTTGCACCGTTAAATAACTTGGGGTGGAATTGATTTAGGCGGGGCAAGTGGACCGAGGCTTCGTGCTGTGTGGCCTGTGGCATTTGGTGGGTTTGAGTGATGTGAGGGTGTGTGCCAAAAATGTGAGAGAAGGATGTCTTGCCTTGGTCAGCTTAAGGACCTTACCTTGCAAGCCTTTGACTGAGTCTCTCGTGACAACCACATGTCGAATGGGAAGACCTAGTTTGGTAGGATTCGATATCTTTCCTTTGATACTCGGGGTGGCGATTACGGGGTAATCAGACGGGAGAGGCGTTCGTCCTTCGCTTGGTACTTATCCAACGTTATTTGCCGGTGTCGAGGTTTGTTACCGACAATAATTAAAAAGGGGGCTAAGCGCTGAATCGGGAACTCGATGGTAGCACAAGACACGAGAATTATACAAGTTCAGGCTCTCACGGTGGAGATAATACCCTAGTCCTGTGCTCTGGGATTATGAGTGGCTAACTTATTTGCTGATGATGTTGTGTGTTGATGGTTCCCCGCCCCTCCCTTTATATAGCAGAGAAGGGCGGTTACAATAGGGAATCCCACTCAGATACGAGATGGAATCGGTACCCTCATATCTATCGACTCTATATCAGTTTGGATTACAATCATCCTTTGCCTAATACGACTCGGTTTCCTTAGCTGGGATTTGCTCTGATTCTTCATTTCTCGCTCGGCCCAGTATGCCTCCAGTCCTCCGTAGTCGGCCTGGCCTAGTATTGCCTGGTTGGGCCTCACCGGTCTGCCTTGTGGGCCCCCGGGATATATATCCCTCACAGTAGCCCCCGAGTGCTTCGCGATCGAGTGCCTTTCTGCAGTCAAGTCTTCCCGAGTGCTTGTTGTTTGGCGTGGAGGTCACGAAGAACTCGACAAAATTCTTTTGTATGATTATTCTGAGCTATCTCCGACCCAATTTATCAGGCCGACTCGTTTCTCAGTATGTTTCCTATGCACATCCGTACTCAGCCGAGTGGTATTGGCGTGTATGAACGCATAACCCTTGGCTTTTTACAGAGCGCATTTCATCCGGCCCATTTGGTACCCGCCGTCACCCTTTTTTAAGGTTATACGAGCCTCGTACCCTTTGGGCGTCTGTTTTTTGTTAAGTCATCTTTATGGTACCTGACTTTGTTCTCTGAACATTATCAGCCTGTGACCTAGCATGAGGCATACCATAAGAGGATGTTTTTCCTGGGGTGGTACCCATGATCCCGTGTATCACGGGTTTTTGGCTTTTGGCTCATCTTAGGGCGTACCTTTTCCCAATTTATTTTATTGGGCCATCAGCGATTGTGCACGACATGCGTACTCACCGGCCCACCCTAAAGTGCTCCCTAGGGCGGTCTCAGGGCATGGGAAGGGTGAAGCAGTTTCCCGCTCAGGGCGAAAGTTGGCACCGCTCCTTTATCAATATAGGGTAGAACGAAGTGTCTTTGCACTGTTCTTTTTCACCCCTTTGGTCCTCCAATCTTTTCCCTCACGACCTCCGCTGCTAGGGTTAACCCCTAATCTCACCCGATCGCGAGGCTGCTTCACTCGAGGATGTCGTCCCCTTCTCCCGCAACTGTTCACCCGTCCGCCTCGACCAAGGATTGGGCTACCTCATAACGACGGATGGGCGGTTGGAGGACTTGGTAGGCATGGGTGTTTTTCGCCATTGGTGATGTTTCGCCGCCCGCCCACAGTGAATTCCGCCCTACCCCGTGGCCGAGGAGGTGGTTGTCTTGAATCCTTCTTCATGCGTGGGGTCTTCTTGGCGTCCCCTTTTTCCGTGGCATTCTTGAATTCTCTGAGATTGAACTCGACTCATCTCAACCCCAATTCCATTCTTCAAATCGCCTATACGTCAATCTTTGCGAATCCTTCCTTGGCATCCGTCCCACTTTAATCTCTTTCGCCACCTTTTCCTTCTTAAGCCTTTTTCCTAATAAGAATTCCCCAAAGTGGTCTGGAGGTGCGGATTTCAGCTAAGGGACGGCATGAAAAAACCTTACTTTAACATTCCTTTTAGGACCTCGAATAAAGGCCGCACCAAGAGTGGTTCTACAAAGGCCAATCTGAGCCTCCATTGCCTGCTTTTTCGAAGGCCACTCAAGCCCTCTCTCGACCGACATCACTTCCCAAGGACGACGGATGGACCAAGTGATTGATCTTATGGGGCTAATTGCCGAGCTGAAGGAGAACGGGCTTACTGGTATGGCCATTATTGCCAACTTTTGCACCCGCCGGATTCAGCCCCTCAAGGACCGAGTTCATCCAAGGTATGAATACGAGGGCTCCGATGATCCCACACGGGAGGTTTCTGATGAAATTACTTCGGCGGTATTTTTATGCCGTGTCTCCGACTTCTTTGCCCCAAACGAGAAGATCTCTGTTCCCAGGAACCCAAGACCTTTCACGAAGCTGAACCTAGTGCCTCCGGTAAGGGATCTTCATTGCCTTCTGATACTGATTCTTCTAACTTTTATTTGAATCTTGATGTGGATGTGCTTTCATATTTGTAGGGACGTGAGGCCTTTTTTTTACGTCTTGCTGTTACTGAATTTCCGCTCATAAGAGTGATAAGTGAAACTTCCCACCAGCGCTCCTTCGCCCCATAAGCTAAGCCGGGTTAAGCAAGACAGCTACCGATGATGATCCATCCAGGAAGGGAAAAGCTCCGATTGTTCGCAAGGCCAAACGAAAGCGGTCGGATAAAGATGTACCCCGACTGGAGGTTCGAAGATTCGGGACCCCGCGGCCGTGCGACCTCCTCCCCTGACTTCTTCTTCTTCTTCTTCGAGCCAGTCGGTGGAACCCGAGATGCTTCTTCTTCTTCTTCGAGCCAGTCGGTGGAACCCGAGATGCTTAAGCCCTCGGTCCCACCCTCAACAAAAAGTGTGCCTTCTCCTGCGCGCCCGACTGGAGCTCCCTTGTCTGCTGCACAGGGTGCACCCGTGGGGACTTCTGCTGGTAGTCCTTCCACTCGGAGGGGTTTAAAATGCAAGATAACAAGATCCAACAGGTTGGATTCCCTTGCTAGTCTTTCTTTGCTCCCTTGGATCATGTCCTGATCACTTCTCCTCGTAGGGTTCCTGTTGATGAAGTTCTTCATGAAACGTCTCCCGAGCCTCAAAGCATTTGCATGCAGGATAAGCGGCGTGGTAGAGGCCGCGCCCGATTGATGTTGTGCCTCCTGCTCCCAGTGCCACTCCGAACTGGGCCGGCGGTGCCTCCATCACCGAGGCCACGAACAGGTGCCGCTGAGCCGAGGGATTCCTTGCCGCTTTCTTGAGCCGATCGCACAGCCAGTGTCCCGGTTGATGCTACTATTCCTTCACCACCAAAAGATCCTTCCACCTCTCCTCGCCAGTCACCACCATGTGTTGAAATTCCTTCGCCTTCTCGTCAAAATCTACGATGCAGCATCGATGACGAAGGTGACATAGTTCTGTTGGATGGCAAAATCGAGGGTCAGGATTGGAAGTCGTTCTTTGATGCTGCTCGTGAATGTTGGCGCCTTGGCCAGGTGAATTATTTGTGTCGCGCTTTCTTTGAACGCCCTCTTTTTTCCCTGAAGCCTAATATTGCTTTACCGTCTCCAGCGCTTGTCATCTTTTGCCGAGGACCGGAACTTCCTTCTTCAAAAATTATTTCCGAGGATGAAGATGAGGAAGGATTACGCTGAGGAGGTTGAGCAGATTTGCACTGTGTTTGAGGCGGAGCTCACACGCACCCGCATGGAGAATCGGGATGAACTGGAAGGGCTTCGAAGTCGCATCCAGTCCCTCGAGGCAGAGAAATTGAATCTGACTAGTCTTTCTGACGGTAGTCCTGTCCGAGTGCCCCGGGCCCTGATTTTGTCCTTTGTCTTCTGATGCCCCGGCCTTCATCTTTTTGCCAGATTTTCGGGAGAAGCTCGAAGCCTCTCTTTCCCGAAACGAAGAACTGAAAAAGGCTGAAGAGGACGCCAAAGAACAAGTGGCTAAGCTGACAAAAGAATTGGAAGGTACCCTTTTGGTTTTGTCTTCTGTTTCGTTATCCCTCTTCTTAGCATCTTCAGACTTATTCGACTGGTATTCTGCAGTGCATCGGGTCAGCTCGCAAGCTCAATATCGAGCTCTTGATGATAAAATTAAAAGCACTGAAGCGAGGGTCGAATGTCTCCAATTGGGCTCTGAGAGGATGCTGCGAATCCTGGGTCCTGACGAAGCCGGCACCAGTGGTGTCCCTTATGATGCTGACATCACAATCTAGAAGCTGGAAGAAGCCCCCAAGAAGCTGACTGCGCACTTGGAGGATATCGCAATTACAAGCGCCTGCCAGGCGTTGGCGATCACCAAGTCTCTATATCCGCGGGTGGAGCTCAAAGCTGTCAAGGAGGGATTTGCCCGTACTGTTGATGACGACCGAGCGCTTGCCCTTATGGATGAAGTCAAGGATACTGCTTCTGTTTTGGTTAAAAACCTGGACCTGGGTCTTGTGTAGTCTTCTGTTTGTACTTTGTGTTTTTTGCCGCTCCTTCGGGATAATTGTCCTAATGTTGGAAAAAGGTTTCTTCTGGGCCTGAATTTGTTTTGCGGAAATGCTTAGCTGCTGCCTTAATGTACTTCGCTAATTCTCGGCCCATTTTGGGGGCAAATCTGGTGTCTTGGCCCGTTTCTAAAGTCTTGGATCATCATGGCGTCTGACATTCTTCGAAAAACGTGCGATGTTACACGCAGCGCACCCGGAAGGTGAATCGTTCCCGCCTCCATGCCAAGCGTCGCCCAGAGTGGAAGCAAGTCTCTCTCCGGAGACAGGCGTTGCCCCGTATAAGAGTGTACTTAGCCTCGACCTTGGCGATTTGCAGCGCACTACCATTCTCCGCCGGTTCATTCTTCTTCATCTCTTCAGGAATTTCTTCTTGTTTCTTTGAAACACTCGCCCGTTAGCTTTCTTCTTCGCTTGATTTCTTCATTTTCATGCTCGTGGAATTGTGACCGCCGGTTTGATCGTTCGCCTTTTTTGCAGGTTGCCCCTTTATTCTTCATGGACTCTTCCTCTTCTTTCGAGGATCTCTCTCCTCTGTCTCTCCCTCCGGAGTCCTCAGGTCCTTGATCGCAAGAATGGATCGAGGACACATTCCACCGATTTTGGCGATGACGCCCCCGTGGAACCTGAGGACGAACACGCCGAGCTCTGGGCCGCGTTTGATCTCGCCATGGCGAGGCCATGAGCGAGAGCGTCGCCGCCTCGACACCGCCGTCGATGCCTCGATCGGGGTCGTTCTAGGCTCATTAGAGCTAGGATGCCCTCATTACCGCCGGCGCCGCCTTAAAGGAGTAGTTTTTTATCTTCGTAAGGAAAGTAGTACTTTTGTTGTTTAGATAGTGCTTTTGTTGTATATATCTTCTATGGTCTTTGAACGATGCTGGACCTTTTGTAAGACTGTTTTAGCTCCAACTTTGTTGTTTCCCTTATTCCTTGCTTAAATCTTTTCGACTTTTCCCGAGTGGTTTTCATCCTCCCTTATGTTTAAGCACCTCGTGCGATTAGTATAGCCCCCGAGCATCGCGAGTTGGCGCTTTGGCCTTTTCCCTCGAGCATGCCTTTAGGTAACTAAACTTTTTTCGTCCGGGGTTTCACAATCGAGGGTATAGAGCACTCGGATTTTAGTCGTGACCGTAAGGAAAAGAGAAAGGATTAGGGCTGATATGCAAGCGGGGTTGCACATGTGCAACACTATTAGGTGTAGCCCCCGACTTACTGCTTAATTGAGAAGCAATTGAGTAGCAAGTCAATTGAATAAAGATTCTGACATATAACATCTCTTTAAACAAATAATCTTCCAGCCAAGTTGCGCATGCGCAACACTATTAGGTGTAGCCCCCGACTTACTGCTTAATTGAGTAACAATTGAGTAGCAAGTCAATTGAAGAAAGATTCAACACCCATAGAACATTTTAAGAGTAAAAAGCAGCGTAGGCGCTCTCACGTTCCATGAGTTCTTGATGATGGCGCCGTCTTCTCGCTTAAGCACATAAGCTCTGGGCGCGTCACCGTCGGCGATGTAGGGTCCTTCCCAATTCGAGATAACTTGTGCTCATGCTTACGGCTCTTTATTAGGACCAAATCGCCCTTGAGAACGCTTCGGTTTCGACGCGTTTGGTCATGATAGCGGTCAGGGAACTGAAGGTATTTGGCCGATCGACCATGGCGACTTCCTTGCCTCCTCCAACCGATCGATGTCTTCCATTACGCTTTCTTCGGCTCGCCTCCTTGAAACTCCGAACCGGGGATCCGAAGGTCAACTCGATGAGGCGAGAACCGCTTCGAGCCGTAGATCGAGGAAAAAAAGGTGATTGCCGGTTGCCTCTTTGGGTGGTTCTCGGCCCAGAAGAACCAAAAGGCAATTCTTTTACCCATCGGGTGGCGTCACAGTTTAGTCGATCGAAGATCGTGCCTTTAAGCCCTGTCGAACACCATGCCGTTTGCCCTTTCTACCTGACCATTGCTCTTTGGATGAGCCACGAAGGCGAAGCAAACTTTGATGCCAACCTCGTCACACCAGTCTTGAAATTCTTCTCCTCGGAATTGGGTTCCATTGTCTGTGATGATCCTGTTTGGTACACCGAATCTTACGATGATCTCCTGAAAAAACTCTTTGGCCTTGGCCGCTGTTATTGTAGCTACTGGTTTTGCTTCTATCCACTTGGTGAATTTATCAACGGCAACAAAGAGATGAGTGAAGCCACCCTGAGCTTTCTTCAATGGGCCGACCATGTCGAGCCCCCAGACTGCGAACGGCCAAGTGATCGGAATTGTCTGCAGCTTCTGGGAGGGTACGTGTATTTGGCCAGCGAAAAATTGGCATCCTTCACAGGTTCGGACGATATCTTCCGCATCAGTCATAGCAGTCGGCCAGAAGAAGCCTTGCCGATATGCCTTGCCCACCAGAGTGCTTGACGCCGCGTGATGACCACAGATTCCCGAGTGAATTTCTCTGAGTAGGTTTCTTCCTTCTTGCTCTGATCTGGTGATATCCCGAGTATGCATCTAGAAAACTCAGGAGTTCACAGCCCGCCGTCGAATCCACCACTTGGTCTATACGAGGCAGCCCGAAAGGATCTTTCGGGCAAGCTTTGTTGAGATCGGTATAATCAACGCACATCATGACTTTTATTCTTTTGCGAACAAACCTTTGGGTTCGCCTTGACCCGGTAGGGATGGTACACTTCTTTTATGAAACCTGCTGCTAAAAGCTTTGTGATCTCTTCCCTAATGGCTTCTTTTCTGTCTTGAGCAAATCTTAGGAGCCGTTGCTTGATGGGCTTGGCCTTCTCGTCAACGTTCAAAGAGTGCTCGATCACCTCTCTGGGAACACCGGGCATGTCAGATGGTTTCCACGCGAAGATGTCTGGTTGGCGAAGAAAGGTGACGAGTGCGTCTTCCTATTTGGAGGCGAGGCCTGTTCCGATCAGAGCTGTCTGGGCGAGTTGGACGGGTCGAGGATTACCTTTTGACCCCTCATCGAGTTTTAGGCTTGCCTCGGGCGCTTCTTGGTGGCACCTCACCTTCGTCTTCTTGGTGTGCGGTACGCCGCCGGATCTTCTCTCATCTTCGCCGCCTCTTGAGCTTTTGGCCATCTCATGACTTTCTCGCAAACATAAGCGAGCGGCCTTGACATCACCACGTATGGAAATGATACCCTTCGGCCCTGGCATCTTCATGACGAGATAAGTATAATGTGGTATGGCCATGAATCTGGCCAGGCCAGGTCTTCCCAGGATGGCGTGATATGCCATCTGGAAGTCGGCCACTTCAAAGTTGAGGTACTCGGTCCGAAAGTTCTCCTTGGTTCCAAACGTGACCGGCAAGGTGATTTGCCCGAGTGGTACCGAAGAAGTTCCGGGAATTACTCCATGGAATGGTGATGAGCCCCGCTTTAACTCAAAACGGGGAATCTTCATGTCGTCAAAAGTTTTGGAGAAGAGAACATTGAGCCCACTGCCTCCATCGACCAGTACCCTCTTGAGTTTAACATTGAGCACCACTGGGTCCAACACCAGCGGGAATCTTCCGGGATAAGGGATGTGATCCGGATGATCCGAACGGTCAAAGGTAATAGGAGCCTCGGACCATCGGAGGTACTGAGGAGCTGCTGGCATGACGGCGTTGACATCCCTGGCCGTGAGTTTTTGCTTTCGCTTTGACTCGTAAGCCATTGAGCCTCCGTAGATGTAATTGAGCTCCCGTTCCATCTTTTGGTATTCGCCTTCATCATCCTCAGGGGAATCTTGCTTTTTCTTATCTTCTTCTTTTGCTTCACCTCTAGCTGGTCGCTTTCTGGATTCCTTGGCAAATCTTCTCAAAGTGAAGCAATCTTTTGCAGCATGTTTACCTTTTGGATGAAAAGGACAAATAGCTTCCATTACTGTATCGTAGTCGTCGGTGCGTGGTGCGCGATGCCGGCCTTGCTCGGCTGCTGCCACTATTTCTTCAGGCTTTCATTTTCTGTCGCGTTGCCTTGATGACTCGGCATAATCCCTTTTGTCTTTTTGTCGTGGTCGATCATCCTGCCGTTCGGCCAGAGCATCCGAGGCTGTCGCGTAGCGGACCGCCAGCTCGAACATCTCCCTTACGGTGGATGGCGGCTTTCGAGACATCTTCTTGATCAAGTCGGGGTCATTGACACCCTTCTGGAATGCTGCGATGACTGCCGCTTCCGAGATGTCCCTGATCGTATTCTTCTTTTGCATGAAGCACCGGATGAATTCTCGGAGCATCTCATTCTTTTTCTGGCGAAGTTGGTATAGGTCCCATTGCGTTCTAGGTCATTCGTAAGTGCCCTGGAAGTTGGTGATGAATTGCTCACAGAGGGCCACCAAGGAATCTATGGAATTTGCCGGATGTCCTGTGAGCCATGCTTGAGCCGAAGAGGTAAGCATGACTGGAAGGTAATTAGCCATCACATTGCGATCACCCCCGGCAGCCATGATCGCGAGGGAGTAAACTTGTAGCCAAGCTTCAGGATCTCGTTCTCCATCAAATTTGGTGATGCTCTTTGGGTTGAACCCCTCGGGCCAGACCACTCGGTGAAGGCGAGGGGTGAAAGCCGGGATGCCCTCGATAGGGCCGTCGTTGCGCCTTTGTGGAGAACGCTGATAGGGTGATTTAGCTCGCCGGTCTTCGTTTTCCCTCCACAATAGCGGGATTATTCACGGTGATTGTCGATCGCCGTGGCCAATGCCAAAGCGTTAAGTAGTTATCTCTCGAGCCTCGTCGCTCTTCATCTTCGATCACGCCGCTGGCATTTAAATCCATGCGAGGTCGACCGATCTTGTGCCGCGCATCTTCCCTCGCCGAACTCGGCTTGTGACATTGCGAGCCGTGTTCTTTGCTAGCGACTGCGAGTCGACGAGGCGGGTTCGACATGGTTCCTCCTGGTGTTGCTGAACCGTCGCCGCCGCCACCATAGCCTGAACCTGGGCTATGATCGGAGCGACAGGGCTATCAGGGCCAAGTAGTGGCCCTAAAGAATCAAGGAGCGTTTTGGAGGCCACGATGTTCTGCTGAGGAGTTTTGGAGGCCAGTATGCCTCCAGTCCTCCGTAGTCGGCCTGGCCTAGTTTTGTCTGGTTGGGCCTCGCCGGTATGCCTTGTGGGCCCCCGGGGTATATATCCCCCACAGTCGGCCCTATACTTTGGCTCTGTGTGAGGGAAGTGGAAGCAACACGGAGAGGTTCTTAGGTTAAGGTAGAAGTCTCTGAAAGGCTTTGTTACGGTCAATTGCCTTTGTGGCGTGCGACTATATCTTATGGGTAAAGTGTACAACCTCTGCAGAGTGTCAAAACTATTCGAATAGCCGAGTCCACGGAACTAGACAATGCTCGGGGATTACAGTCAAGGGGTAGTGTTTGAAAATAAAACGGGGTGGAAGGCTGTGTGCCGAAGTTAATGATGAATGTTGATTAGGGACTGCGTGTTTAGAATATTGTGGAAAAACAACTTGAGACATATAATGGTTATATAGTTTTGATGCTTTCAATCTAGATAAATAATAGTTAAAAATAATGATGCAAAATCAAAATAACCAGTAAAGCCATTCCTTTGTAACAAGCCATGCATGTAGTAATAGAACTGCATTCTGTGCATGACTTGTTGAGTACGGTGTGTACTCACCCTTGCGGACAAAATTTACCAGAAGAGGAGACTACACCGGCATATGAAGAGGAGTACCTTGAAGAGCCAGGAAACTAGGGATGCGAGCCTCTGTCAGGGCGTCTGTGGCGATGGATGAATCGCTACGACTTTTTTATTTCCGCTGCTGAACTTTGTTTACTTTGAATATTATAAGCCCTGCGTGGCAGATTATTGTAAGGTGACCATAAGGTCAAACAACTCGATTATATACCTGTTGGATGTACTTTAATATTATTTCGTTGTGTATGATATGATACTTTAACCCTGTATAGCTTTGTGTGCACTAAGCGATCTGGACTAGTCACGAGAATACCTGAGTGTCGGATTTGATTCGGCCCCGACAGAGGTGGTATCGAGCATCTTGTTATAGGACTTGACCCTTGGTTAGGCGGTCGATAAAGATAAGGTTAATTTCTAAGGATTAAAATTGTACAAGATTATGAATGAAATCTTGACTAATCTTTTTTTCTTAATTCGCATCTATGCTGCAATTTTCTGTTATTACTTTATGATTTCAAAATCTAGTTCTAACAAGGTGTATTTTGGCAGATGAGGAGGATTCACACCTTTGGCGGCGCTAGGAAGTTTTGCACCGAGTGTGGTGGCTTCGTGAGGCCGATCTGCAGGGGTACTTCCGTGGTCCGGGCAGGGCTGGACATTGCCTGGGACGTGAAGGTCACCGTCTACGCGCAAGACAGGGGGAGAGCCAGTCATGCGGTTCACGTCGGTATAGGAGGTCTCGTTCGAGGCGGCATCCGAGAGACCCGCCGCCTTGCGATGCCGCAGATCGCTGCACCTACTCGGTAGAGCTAGAGGGCACTCTTCGCCATCACCAGCAGGGACAATTGCTTCGACTGAGATTCGATCGACGACGATGATGCTACGATCATCCACTTGGTGAGATACGCCATCGCCCAGGAGGAGACCTTGGACGAGACGGTCCAGGAGCTGCAGAGGGCTCGTGACAAGATCACGGAGGTCGAGGCCCAGTGCGGGGAGGCTCTTGAGGGCACAGGCATCTACATCGGGAGGTGCACAAGTTGGAGGAGATCTGGAGGGACAGAGTGAGCCGAGCTTGAGTTGCACGACCAGGCCAGGAGAACTGAGCTGAGGTGTGGCGCCAACGCAGGAGGCACCAGTGTAGGTGGTGCCAGAGCCACTAGTACCCGTGCAGGCAGCCCCAGAGCCAGTAGAGTCGGTGGGCTCTTTTGTTCTGCCAGCAGTGGGGCACCAGAATCAGTTTGCCCCTATGTCGCCGCACCCGCCGTAGTACCCACCTGGAGGACCGCAGCCTGGATGGCTCGACAATTGAGTGTTTTAGTTTTGCCAGAGTCGACTCATGTATTGAGTCAAGTTTGTGGAGTCAGTTTATTTGAGTCCGTCCCTAGAACGTTTGCTTTGTTTTGAACTCTACGAATTGTTATGGTTTATTATGTTGAACAATCTCTATGTTTGCTTAATGTGTGTTGGGTGTGTGTCGCACTGCCTGTAGGCACCTGTGAGCGGCCATATCTTTACAGTATTAAATAAAATTGTGTGATTCTGTTTGAGTCAAATCTTCTCCCCGCATAAGATTCTTGTGTACTTGTCTACTCTATTCCCTAAATCCTTTGTTCTTCAGATGGTGAACACTCGTGGTAATCGTGGAGCTGGAGAAAGCGGATCTCAGCAGGGTGGAAACCAAGACAACGCACCAAATCCTCAAGCACCACCTGTGGACATGAACAATCTGGGAGCTTTTCTGACTGCTCAAACCCAACTTATGCAGACGATGATGCAACAGATGCAGCAGTTGCAAAATCAGGCAGCAGCCAAAAACAACAACCAGGCTATGCACCATGGACACTAGTCTAGACTATCGGACATCATGAGAACCAGACCCCAACCTTTTCAGGGAATGTCAACCCCATTGAAGCTGATGATTAGCTGCGCACGATCGAGAGGAAACTACATATATCTCAATGTGTCGGCAATGAGAGAGTCCTGTACGCCTCTCACCAATTGGAAGGGATAGCTGCAGAATGGTGGGAGAACTACTGTGCTTCCCACGAGCATCCCCAAGAAATCACTTGGGATGAGTTTACTATAGCCTTCCGTCAGTATCACGTGCCGGAGGGTATGATGGAGCTCAAGAAGGAGGAGTTCCGATCTTTGAAGCAGGGAGGCCAATCAGTGGCCGACTATCTTAACAAGTTCACTCAATTGGCTCGTTATGCACCAGAAGACGTAGCCACGGACAAGGCCAGGCAGTCCCGATTCATGAAGGGACTCAACTCTGGGCTTCAAGAGGGACTGATCACCCACACATTCCGGATTTCCAGGAGTTGGTCAACAAGGCGCTCATTCTGGAAGATGAACGCAAAGAGCTAGATGACAATCGCAAATGTCGTTTGGCACAACAAGGAGGACGCCAAGGACAATAGAGACCGAGGGTGGTACCCCAACAGTTCACCCGATTTCAGTCAGGAGCATAAGAGCACCACTACCTACACAGCAACCTATTGGTCAGAATCCACAAACACCTGCAAGAGCCATCAGTCAAGCTGCAGGAAACCCATCCATGGCAGGAAGACGCTGCTATAATTGCAATGAGATGGGGCATTTTGCCAATGGTTGCCCTAAAAAGGGAGGAGCTACTCCTGTCCATTTCAATCTGGGGAATACACCTGCCAGGACCCCGGTTCAAGGAGGAAGCCGAGCACCTGCCCAAGCTGGAGTCGCACCTCAATCAGCTGTACGCGGAAGAGTTAATCACATCATGGTGGATGAAGTTCAGAACGCCACGGATGTTGTGCTAGGTAAGTTTCTAGTCAACTCAGTACCAGCTACAATTCTGTTTGATTCAGGAGCTTCTCATTCATTTATTTCTCAAGTTTTTGTTGTGCAAAATGATTTGGATGTGGTCAAACTTAAGAACACACTAATAGTCCAAACCCCTGGATCAGAACTCCGAGCTAAAGTAGGATGTTCTAGGGTGAAATTATTAATAAACGAAATAGAGTTCCTAGAGAACATAATTATACTGAAAACTCAAACCATAGATGTGATTTTGGGAATGGATTGGTTATCCAAGCACAAGGTAGTACTAGATTGTGGACGAAGAGTAGTAACAGTCGAGAGCCCAAGTGGCAAGAAGGTGGAGATTCAGCGATTGCTTTGCCGGGATAGTCAATTAATGATTAAAGATGTGAAAGCTATTGATATGAAAGATGTTCCAGTAGTTAATGAGTATCCGGATGTATTTCCTGAGGACTTACCCGGAATGCCACCAGACAGGGATATAGAGTTTGTAATTGAGTTGGTACCTGGAACAGCTCCAATAGCCAAGAGACCCTACAGGATGTCTACCGAGGAATTGGTAGAAATGAAGAAACAAATCAAAGAATTATTGGAAAAGGGGTTTATAAGACCTAGTTCGTCACCATGGGGAGCCCCGGTGTTGTTTGTAAAGAAGAAAGATGGAAGCTTTAGAATGTGTATTGATTATCGCGCACTTAATGATGTGCCGATAAAGAATAAATATCCATTGCCCAGGATAGATGATCTTTTTGATCAGCTAAGAGGAGCGGGAGTCTTCTCAAAGATAGATCTTCGATCTGGATACCATCAGTTAAAGATACGGACCGAGGATATACCAAAGATAGCCTTCTCATCTAGATATGGTCATTATGAATTCACGGTCATGTCCTTTGGCTAACCAATGCTCCTGCATATTTCATGAATATGATGAACAAAGTATTCATGGAATATTTGGATAAGTTTATTGTCGTGTTCATTGATGACATTTTGGTTTATTCCAAGTCGGAGGAAGAGCATGCTGGACATCTAAGAATGGTCTTGGAAAAGTTAAGGGGAAAC
The DNA here is from genome assembly GCA_036346375.1 of Guadua angustifolia. Lineage (NCBI taxonomy): Eukaryota > Viridiplantae > Streptophyta > Magnoliopsida > Poales > Poaceae > Guadua > Guadua angustifolia. The sequence continues at coordinate 263,173 of JAYEVE010000723.1, forward strand.
CAGTTATATGCGAAGTTCAGTAAATGCGACTTCTGGAAAAAGAAGGTTGAGTTCTTAGGTCATGTAATGACTGCCGAAGGAGTAGCTGTCGATCCAAAGAAAGTGGAGTCAGTATTACAGTGGGAGCAACCAAAATCTGTTACTCAAATCAGAAGTTTTCTTGGTATGGCGGGGTATTACCGCCGATTCATTGAAGGATTTTCTTCAATTGTGAGACCTCTCACGCAATTGCTTAAGAAGGAGAAAAAGTTTGCGTGGTCACCCGAGTGCGAAAAGAGTTTCCAAGAGCTAAAGAAGCATTTAACTTCGGCACCTGTCCTGGTGTTGTTGAATACTAAGGACAATTTTGATATATACTGTGATGCTTCGCGTCAGGGACTGGGATGTGTACTAATGCAGAACGGTAAAGTAGTGGCGTATGCGTCAAGGCAGTTAAGGCCACATGAGCAGAATTACCCAACGTATGATTTAGAGCTAGCTGCTGTAGTGCATGCTCTTAAGTTATGGCGTCATTATCTCATTGGAAACCAATGTGAAATATATACTGACCATGAAAGTTTAAAGTATATATTCACTCAATCGGATCTTAACATGAGAAAGAGAAGATGGTTAGAATTAATCAAGAATTACAACCTTGGAATTCACTACCATCCAGGAAAAGCAAATGTGGTGGCTGATGCTTTAAGTCGGAAAAGCCATAGCTTGAATTTGATGACAGCAGAAGATCAGTCTGAATTATGTAAAGAACTTCAGAAGCTAAGGTTGGAAGTTGTACCACAACGATTTTTAGCCACCTTGGAGGTTAAGCCGACCCTAGAAGAGCAGATCAGGGAAGGTCAAAAGGATGATGACAAGATTAATAGAATCAAAGCCAAGATGGATGAAGACTTAGCCAAGGACTTCAGAGTAGATGAGTAGGGTACTTTGTGGATAAAGAACAGAATCTACGTACCCCATAAACCGGAATTGAAGCAGATGATACTGGAAAAAGCACATGATTCCAAGTATTCAATTCACCCCGGTAGTGAAAAAATGTACCAAGATCTTAAGGAAAGATTTTAGTGGCCAAACATGAAGAAAGAAGTAGCTGAGCATGTAGCATTGTGTGACATATGCCAAAGGGTCAAAGCAATGCATCAGAGACCAGCTGGACTATTACAACCCTTGAAGATACCGGAATGGAAGTGGGAGGAAATCGGGATGGATTTTATCACCGGTTTGCCAAGTACCCAGGGTGGATACGATTCTATATGGGTCACTGTGGATCTGTTAACAAAGGTTGCACATTTCATCCCCATAAAGACAACCTATTCAGGAGATAAGTTAGCCGAGTTATACGTGTCGAGAATTGTTTGTTTGCACGGTGTACCCAAGAAGATAGTATCGGATAGAGGTACCCAATTTACCTTGAGATTTTGGGATAAGTTGCATACAATAATGGGCACCCGTTTAAACTTCAGCACATCATACCATCCACAGACAGATGGACAGACCGAAAGGGTTAACCAGATACTTGAAGACATGCTGAGAGCTTGTGCATTGTCATATACCACATCGTGGGACAAATGTTTGCCATATGCAGAGTTTAGCTACAATAATAGCTATCAAGCTAGTTTGAAGATGTCTTCGTTTGAAGCTTTATATGGTCGTTCATGTCGGACACCATTAAATTGGAATGAGAAGGGGGAACGTCATGTCTTTGGACCCGACATTGTCATAGATGCAGAAGAAAAGATCGCTCTGATTAGAGAAAGGTTGAAGACTGTGCAATCCAGGCAGAAGAGTTACGCAGATAACCGACGCCGTGATTTGAGTTTTGAACCAGAAGACTATGTTTATCTCAAAGTCACGCCACTTAAAGGAGTGAAAAGGTTTCATGCAAAAGAAAAGCTTGCCCCAAAGTACGTGGGACCATTCAAGATCTTGAACCGAAAAGGAGAAGTTGCATACCAGCTAGAACTGCCGCAGTCTTTAGCAGGAGTACATGATGTATTTCATGTATCACAATGAAAGAAATGTCTTCGAGTACCAAGGAACAAACATCTATTGAAGCTATTGAACTGCAAGAGGATTTGACTTACAAAGAACATCTAGTGAAGATTTTAGATACAATGGATCGTGAGACCAGAAACAAGTCAACCTGCTTTTGTAGAGTCCAGTGGAGCAACCACTCAGAAAGCGAGGCAACTTGGGAGCGTGAGGAAGATTTGAAGGAGTTTCCCAACCTCTTCTCTAGTCAGCTCTGAATCTCAGGGTCGAGATTCTGTTAAGGGGGAGGTTTGTAACATCCCAAATTTTGGCCATTTTTGAATTTTATAATTTATTCTGAATTTTTAAGAATTTTCAGAAATTATTTGGAATTAATTGGATTTTTGGAAATTAATTTTTCTTTGGAAATTGATTTAATAATGAAAAGTTTTAAAAAAATATAAATGGAAATATTTTATTTAAGTTCAAAATTTCTTAAAATATTTTCTGCAATTTTTCTGATATTTTAAGTGCTTCAAATAATTAAAATGAATTTTGGGAATTTTTTAATCGAAAATTCCGAGAAAATTCGCATGAACAGTAAAGGGCCTGGCTCATTACTGTGCGCGCCGCATGGCCCGCTCGACCGAAACCCTAAAGCCGCCGAATGTTGACCGTCCGATCCACATTGCTTGGCGGTAAGCACCGTGCCCGTTTAGCATACTGCGTTGTTGGATTATCATGGCGATACGCACGAGATGCGTCCACATCGTCTCGTCTAAGTCTTCGAGTAACGCCGCCGCCGCCGTGCGTTACGGTTAGTAACCGTCGCCATTACTCGCCGGCGAATGACTCTTCCGCTTCGTTAGTTGGCGCACGGTATAAAGCACCTCGTTCCGCACACCTTGAGCTCTTTCACGCATCCCAAGGACCATCGTAGAGCACGCACACCCTAGCCAAAGTTCTGTGACACTCCACCATTGTTTGCGCTGACTTCGGTGACTCTCCGTCATCGTCGGGACGACCGGAGTATTCCTCGCATTGAGCCGCACCTGAGGGCCTACTTCTTCTCGCCGGAGCCGCACCAGAGTGCCATCGGAGCTGTCGTCTTCTTCATCTCTGGCCACTTCTGCTCGCCGAGACTTCGAGCTTCGTCGACCGACCGATCGTTGCTGAACGCACCAGATTCATCCACGTCTTCCTTTAAACAGTAAGTCTCATCTTTAAACCGTAGCCGTAGATCTAGAGATGAATGGCTAGGATAGCGCCACGTGCCCGTAGCGGGATTGCCCACGTGTGCCCGAGTTTTCATCAGATCGTAGCCGTTAGATCTTTGATATACGGTTAAGATCTAGCCACGTAGCCATAGTACAGTAAACATTATCTTCAATTGTTAGCCGTTAGATCTTGATCGATGATCCGTATGTAGCCACGTAGTCTAGAAAATCATAGCTGTTGGAGCTGTACTGAATAGCGCTTAGTGGATTCGATCTAGACCGTTGGATCTAGGATGTGCGGTGCGGATGCGCCCACGTGTCGTGCACCGGAGTAACCGCGTAGCCCGTCATGCCGCGGGTTTTTGATTTAATCTAGGCCGTGGATTTTGTAATAAACGTTCGGGATTGCATCGCGCGCCGGGCTAATCCCGTGTTGACGCGTGTAGTTCGGGAACCGAGGCGACAGAGCCACCGCTGCTGTCGACATCACCCGGTTAATGCCCGCCGTTCGATTTTGATCTGATGGTCACGGATAAGCCACGTGTCAGCACCGCAGAAGCGATCTGAAGTGTCGGTGCAATCTTGGCTATTGATTTCATCGCACGGCTCGGATTGAGACACGTGGTAAGTGCACGAATCTTGGCGCATGTTGACTAGGTCAATAGGAACCGAATCGTTGGGTCAATTGTGGCCGTCCATTTTTAATCGGACGGTTGGGATTAGATCAAGCTCTCAGTGAATTTTGTGGAATTTTTAGAGTTGAGATTGCTCTCTGGAAAATATATTTATTGTGTGAACATATGATTCGCGTAGACGTTGATTTGTCGGAGACTTACGAGGGTGAACTCTTAGCACAAGACCTAGCTTCAGATCAAGATCAGCAGCTGTTTGAAGGCAAGTTATGCTTTGACCATGTTGCCCCTAAATTTTGAAAAGTATTTTGTTTCAAGCTATGCATGCTAATTCAACTTAAAAAATGGATTTAAATACTTTGGGTGAATTAGCTAATCTACCTAATTGTTTATGCCACCTTGTTATTATTATTTGAATGCCATGATTCCTTTGATATCCTAAGTTTGGTATTATTGGTTGGATGATAATATTGTGCCAACACGGGAGGCTAGACCGTGACTAGTTGCTTAGCTATGCTTATAACGTGAATGATTCTGTTCGGATTACAAAAGTAACATTGACTAAAGAATAGTGAATGCATTTTGATAAAAGTGGAATGATCTTTGGTATTGATCTTTGGAATGTAGAGACCTTTGTGGTTCTACATGAAGGGTGATTACGAGCATGTGTTGCACCGTTAAATAACTTGGGGTGGAATTGATTTAGACTAGGGCAAGTGGACCGAGGCTTCGTGCCAGGTTGGCCTGTGTGGCATTTGGTGGGTTTGAGTGATGTAAGGGCTGTGTGCCAAAAATGTGAGAGAAGGATGTCTTGCCTTGGTCAGTTAAGGACCTTACCTTGCAAGCCTTTGACCTGAGTCTCTCGTACAACCACATGTCTGAATGGGAAGACCTAGTTTGGTAGGATTCTGATATCTTGCCTTTGATACCTCGGGGTGGCAGTTACACGGGGTAACTGTACGGGGAAGCGTGCCTGTCCTTCGGCTTGGTACCCTATCCAATGTTATTTGCCGGCCCTATACTTTGGCTCTGTGTGAGGGAAGTGATAGTGGAGGCAACACGGAGAGGTTCTTAGGTTAAGGTAGAAGTCTCTGAAAGGCTTTGTTACGGTCAATTGCCTTTGTGGCGTGCGACTGTATCTTGTGGGTAAAGTGTACAACCTCTGCAGAGTGTCAAAACTGTTCGAATAGCCGAGTCCACAGAACTGGACAATGCTCGGGGATTACAGTCAAGGGGTAGTGTTTGAAAATAAAACGGGGTGGAAGGCTGTGTGCCAAAGTTAATGATGAATGTTGATTAGGGACTGCGTGTCCAGAATATTGTGGAAAAACAACTTGAGACATATAATGGTTATATGGTTTTGATGCTTTCAATCTAGATAAATAATAGTTAAAAATAATGATGCAAAAGCAAAATAATCAGTAAAGCCATTCCTTTGTAACAAGCCATGCATGTAGTAATAGAACTGTATTCTGTGCATGACTTGTTGAGTACGGTGTGTACTCACCCTTGCGGACAAAATTTACCAGAAGAGGAGACTACACCGGCATATGAAGAGGAGTACCTTCTGAATATTGTAAGCCCTGCGTGGCAGATTATTGTAAGGTGACCATAAGGTCAAACAACTCGATTATATACCTGTTGGATGTACTTTAATATTATTTCGCTGTGTATGATGTGATACTTTAACCCTGTATAGCCTGTGTGCACTAGCGCGATCCTGGACTAGTGCAGAATACACAGAGTGTTCGGATTTGCAGATTCGTGCCACGACAATAATGAATGCTAGGGTTGGCTATCGACGGCATATAACAAATGCCAGGAATAGAGTTACCCTGCACAAATTAGATGCTAGGGTTGTCCATTGATGGCACACGAAAAGTGCCGGGATTAGTGTTAAGCCGGCACATAATAAATGTCAGTGTAGGCTATCGACGGCACATAACAAATGCCGAGAATAGAGTTACCTTGGCACATATTAGATGCCAGGGTTGTCCATTGATATGGCACACAAAAAATGCCAGGATTAGTGTTAAGCCGGCACATAATAAATGTCAAGGTTGCCTACTAATGGCACATATCAAATGCCCTGAATGGTCTAGTACGGCATTTATTATATGCCATCTTAAAGCAAAGGTGGCACGTATGAAATGCCCTGATATAGTTATCAGCGGCACTTAATTAGTGCCTAGAATTTTTTAGCACGACATATGAGAAATGCCATGTTATTAAATTTCTGACACATTAGAAATGCCGTGGTATCTATTTGTGGCACATAATAAATATTGTTTCAATGTTGGTCACATGCCCATTTCATTGATACTAGTTCAATGCCCGTGTGTTGCAACGAAAGCTCAATAAAAAAACAACAAATTTAGTACCTACATCTTGGTATTTCTTTTTCTTGCAAAAAAAAATGCAATTGTGCTAGTAAAAAGGTAATAAAAAAATAGATGCACTAACATTAGAAAATAGATTAGACACTATCGGCGTATTCCGCCTGACAGGACCCCGTCAACGAACAGGGTTGACTACACCCAGGATGAAAGGTACGGTTCGGTAGAGGGCGTCTTTGTGGTCGGAAACCCTAATGGCTCCCTCACGATGGATCCCGGGATCAACAGATCAATGGACATGGTGATGTACCCAAGCCTTCTCATCATTCCTTTGGTTGCCTTCGTGGCCTGTGGAGTGGGGCCCGATCGCCCGCCCGCTCACCAGGCCGCCACGTGGGCTTACCGCCTGGTGAGCAGGGCATGATCGCCCACCTGCTCGCCAGGACGCCATGTGGGCTTCTCATCTGGCGGGCAGGGCATGATCGCCCACCTGCCCGCCAAGGCGCCACATGGGCTTACCGCCCAGCGCGTAGGGCATAATCGCCCACTTGCTTGCCAGGGCGCCACGACTACTAGAAATCTAACTTTTACCGAGTGTGAAATGTAATGGCCTATGGGCCGTCGAGGAAAAATAAGGTGGCCGATGGTGCATCTTTTTTCCGACGGTAGAACAAAAACGGACGGCTATTAGAAGATTTATCGATGGGGCTTACCACAAACCGACGGTTGGTGGAAAACCCTCAGTCATAGTATGAAATCACCGAGAGGGTACAACAATTACTGTGAGTGCAATGCTAACCGTCGGCCATTACAAACAATCACCAAGTGGAAATACATTTAGTGTGTGTGTAAAGATAACACTCGGTTATTGCAATGATTTGCCGATGAGGTACAACTTTTAGCGAGGGTACAAATCAAACATTGGGCTATTGCAAAATTCATACGAGGCTGGATGAAGGTGATTTATATATGAAAAATGTAGCTCTCATTGAAATCTACAACTTTGTAGTTGACAAATTTTCCATTTAAAGTCATATATTTGACTAAATAAAGCATCATGAGAACAAAAGTTAAAAGAAGTACTTATCTTACTTCTAGAAAGAAGACATTGAGGTGAGTTGGTTAGGAGGGAGAGATTGTGTTCAGGAGGTTGTGAGTTCAAATCCTAGGCATCACATATTTCTAATTTGAAGATAAAAAATGTTCGACTTAAGGGATTGTGGTGCAAACAAAGTTGGGAGGTTTAGTCCCTAGATTTGAAATTATTTTTACATTTTTTACACAAAAAATATCACATATAGTTGTGAGAAATTACTGGGGTTTCCATACCCCGTCAGGAAGAGAAAACCTCTCACTCATGTATTTACCAAGTGCTATGAAAACCCTCGTTAAACTAATAACTGAGGGTACCGTCGAGAATCCCATGAATGACCGACCATGAGTGGCTGAGGGGAAGTTACCAATGGTTTACGCTCGGCCATATACATGGCCTACGGTATCTTGCAATGGCCGATATATTTTTCACACTCGGTAAAAGTTGGAAATCTAGTAGTGCACGTGGGCTTCTCGCCCGGCGGGTAGGGCATGATTGCCCACATGCCCGCCAGGGCGCCACAATGACTTACCACCTGGCACACAGGGCATAATCGCCCATCTGCTCGCCAGGGCGCCACGTGGGCTTCTCGCCCGGCGGGCAGGGCATGATCGCCCACCTGCCCGCCAGGGTCCCACATGGGCTTACCGCCCGGCGCATAGGGCATAATCGCCCACCTGCTCGCTAGGGCGCCACGTGGGCTTCTCACCCGGTGGGCAGGGCATGATTGCCCACCTGCCCGCCAGGACGCCACATGGGCTTACCGCCCGGCATGCAGGCCATAATCGCCCACCTGCTCGTCAAGGCGCCACGTGGGCTTCTCGCCCGACGAGCAGGGCATGATCACCCACCTGCCCGCCAGGGCGCCACATGGGTTTACTGCCCAGCGCGTAGGGCATAATCGCCCACCTGCTCACCATGGCGCCATGCTGGGCCAGGACGCTTCTTGGGCTCACTAATTATGCGGCGGAGAGGGTACCCCGTTGCAGAGTACACCGATAATAGCCCCCGGGTCCATACTGGAATGTGTGCTAGTTTCTTTTTAGACCTCATTTAATGTCCGTGCGTTCCTGGATGGGCCCAACACTTCTGAGCATGCAATCGTCTCGGTCTTCCCCACTTCCGCCAATTTTTCTTGGGACCCGAAACGTCGCGTCCTTTTTTGCCTGCTTGCAAACCGCCTATGTGGGGGGCATATATATACACGCTCCCAACTTAGCAGTTCACGCCTTCTGATTCTTGCATTTTTTGCTCCTTGCCCTTTCATCTTCCTTGCTCAAAGAACTTTGTCTCTGCTTCAATGGTGCAACCTCTTCTTCCTTCCACCGTTGGCCAGGACATGGTGGATTTTCTCGCCAAGATGGCACTCGAGGGCTCCCTCCACCTTCGCCAGGGGACCCTCGTGCCAAGCTACGAGCCAGGAGAGATTATCGTCTTCGCCTGGGGGCTCTTGGCTGGCCTGGTGCCGCCATTCTCCGAATTCTTCCTCACTGTCCTTCACTTCTACAAGGTTCAGATTTGTAGGCAAATCTGGCAGTGTAAAAATTTCAAAAATTTTACCTTGGGTGCATAACTATTCCAAGAAGCCACCCAAAATTTTTTGTAATTTTATCAATTCTGTAGTAGTGCCTAAAAATTCCAAAAAACTCTTGCGAGAATGAGCAGACATTCTTTGAGTTTTGGTTTATCGCTTTCTCCTTTAACCAACTATGTTGCTTTCCATATAAGGGCTTGCTAACCTGCAACTTTTCTTTCTTAGATGGCACGTCATTGGGAAATTTGAGTTTCGGAGTGTCCGAATTTCAAAATTTACCATTTGCATTTTTCCTCGGATTAATAAAGCTTAATCTGGATCTTCCAAAAGCAAAAGGATTTAATTTGACTAATCTATCCATGAAAATAAAGATTTCTATATTGGGTTCCTTGTGCTTCAAGGAATTTTTCTGTATTTTTGGGGATTTTATGAATTTATTTGCTATTTATTTCGATTTATTTGCCTTTATTCGGATTTCTGGAATTTCATAAATTCGAAAAATGTTTTTTTCTTTTTCTGTTTTCCCCGGGCCGAATTCCTTCCGCTCGGTCCGTTCTTATTTCCTCCGGCCCAATCCGTTCTTCGCCCACCTTCATTCATCATCGCGTCCGATCCGCTGAAACCCTAATCCCCAGCTGATCCGGGCCGTCGGATTCGATCCAATGGCCATCGCTCACCCCGCCCGATCGCCTCCACGTCGACGGCCCTCGTAGCTCCACGTCGCCCGCACTGTGCTGCCGCCGTCTCAATTTCCCAGCCACGTCGCCGCCTCGTTCCCCGCACTCAGCACGCTTCCTGGGGCTACTTAAGGCCACGAGTTGCCCCGTGCTGCGTTCCCCGTCACGTGCCGCTTCGTTTGCCCCGTTTCTCATTGCCCAAGCCGCCGCCAGCACCGAGGACGCCCTTGCCGTAGTTGCTTCGCCATCCCGAGCCCTTTCTCGCTGTCGATCTCTGTCTCCGGTGAGTCTCCGCCACACCCGTTGGCACCGTCATACTCCTCGCGTCGCCCTCTTCCCGAACCGCCAAGTCTCGGGCCCGATCCACCTCTCCTCCGCCTTTTGCCGTGCCTTCTTCTCCAGCTCCGGCGGAATAATGCCGCCACCTCGCCGTCGATCTCCTCGTGGCTGTCGGATCGTTCCCTAGCGTCCCGGATGCTACCACGTCCCCACCACCGTGACTTTCTCCCGTGGCCGTCCGATCCCTCAGGCCACCGGATGTGCGCCGCATGTCCGTGCCGTGTCAGCGTCGCCTCATCGCCGATGGCCGTGTCGTGTCACCTCCGCGTGGCAGCCGCGTCAGCGCCACTCGGCTGCCACCTCAGCCCTAGCCGCCATGTGTTCCCCCACGTCAGCTGATCTACCGTGTCACCCAGCCGTTCTATCAGTGGTCTCGGTTCATCATGAGCCGTATCACTGACTCGCGGGCCCCATGTGTCAGCCGCATTTATTTTATTAGATGGTGCCACGTGTCACTCTCTGATTTTTCCCTATTTTCTTACCCGAGAGACTTCCAGGAGCCCATTCTCCTCCGTCCGAGCTCCGATTCTAGTGATTCAAATTTCTAAATTCATCTAAATTCATAATCTATCTTCCAGTACCATTATTTTATTTTCAAATTTTGAATTTTATTTGAATTTTTTTTATTTATTTGTTTCCGTTTCACGTGTAGATGACGCAGTCGCAACGCAGGAGAATCATCAGGCAGAGGTAGAACCAGCAGGTGGCATTGAAGGAGAGTCTTCCTTTATCATGTTGATGACAAATTTTATGAAAACATTATGTTGTTTTAAATTACGCATGCTTATTATTTTGCGTAATGTACTTTAAATGCAGTTTTAGGGTTTAGCTAAATTCCTGAATTGTTATACCCTCATTGACTTTAATCATGACAACCTTTGACACCCTAGGTGATACTAGCTATTGTATTTGATGATAACTATTAGAGTAGCATGGGACGGTAGAATTGCTTAGTCCTGTTTAAACGTTTCGGTATCATGCCACTATGGAAAACCTTTCTAATCATTGTTCAAACTTATTTGTTGAGTTGTGGCAATTGTTATTGCTGCTGTTATTTATTTGAAATAAAGTGGAAATGGCTTAGACCGGGGCGGATGGATGTTTGGCGGGTGCTGTACGCACGAGATCTTGTTAAGTGAATGTTCCGCCCTAGTCAATTAAGGACCGAAGCATGTGTTACCATGGACCGAGCACTATCGTACAACCACAAGTCTATATGGGTATGACCTGGCTAATTAATTTGTGCGTCTCGTTATTGGCTTCACCATTTGGTTGAATGTGGGTGCTGGATGTAGACACTCGCAAGGCTCAAGAGGGGGCTTCTGTACTGGGTGGATAGAACCCTAACAGCGGTGAAACCTTAGCGGGCGAAGTTGGTAGCAGGGTCGTGCATTGTAAACGCCTTGTCATGATCTCTCTGCCGACACACCAAAGGAAGTGTGTTAATTGCATGGCGACAAGAGTTGATCAAGTCTTGTGGGTAAAGTGTACACACTCTGCAGAGTTAAAACTACTTAAGTAGCCGTGCCCACGGTCAAGGGCGGGCAAGGTACGCTAGCACATTTAGATCTTATGGTTTTGTTTTAAATGTAAATGATGGTTTAGGAATCCGCGAGTGGTTGGAACTCTCGGGTATTGGTTTAGCGGTTGGAGCCAGTCAGGTGGTTAGAACCTGTTTAGTTGTTATATCAAATTCAGTTGTTATTCAATTACTATTCTATTACATATTGTTAAATGTTGCTTTCGAAATTACTAATGGTATCTAAAGTTAAATTCTGCTTTATGCAAAAGAAACCCTATTATGCCTTCAATTGTTCAGCCATGCATATAGTTATCATGCATTATGTTTCCAAGACTTGCGGAGTACATTTTGTACTCACCCTTGCAACTTCCCAACTTTCCATGGAGGAGTGTGCTGAAGTTGAAGGTGACTATTGTCGTGCCCCGAATTTGCAATTTCGGACACTCTATGTATCCTGCACTAGTCCAGGATCGCGCTAGTGCACACAGACCAACAGGGTATAATATCACATCATACACAGCGGAATATTAAATAAAGTACTTCAAACATTTATATAAACAAGTGTACGACCTTATGGTCATCCTTACAATAGTTTTGCCACGCAGGGCTTACATTAATCAAATAACAAAAGTTCAGCAGCGGAATATAGAAAGCCGTGATGTCCATCTTCTCCACAGTCGCTCCGACGAAGGCTTGCCCCTAGTTTTCGGCTCCTCGACATACTCCTCTAAGTGGTGGCGTAGTCTCTTCTTACGTAGGTTTGTCCATGAGGGTGAGTACACACCGTACTCAACAAGTTATGCACAATATGTAGATCTATTTACTATATGCAAGGCTTATTACAAAGGAATGGCTCTACTGGTTATTTTGCTATGCATCAATATTTTTAAGTAATATCTAATTAGATTGAAAGCATCAAACCATATAACCATTATATTTCTCAAGTTGTGTTTCACATCTTTTTGGACACAGATCTCTAATCACATTTCTTTGGCTTTGACCCCCACTCCATTTTTTTTTCAAACACTACCCCTTATTTGTAATCCCGAGCATTGTCGATGCGAGTGGACTCGGCTATTGAACAGTTTTAACACTCTGCAGATGTTGTACACTTTACCCACAAGATACAGTTACACACCACAAAGGCGATTAACTGTAACAGAGCCTTTCAGAGATTTCTATCTCCGCTTAAGAACCTCTCCGTGTTGTCTTCACTATCACTTCCCTCACTTAGAGCCGAAGTATAGGACAAACAAACACCGTTGGACGGGTACCAAGCCGAAGCACAGGCACGCTCCCCCGTATAGTTACCCCTATGTAACTGCCACCCCGAGGTATCAAAGGTAAGACATCAGAATCCTACTAAACTAGGTCTTCCCATTCAGACATGTGGTTGTACGAGAGACTCAGGTCAAAGGCTTGCAAGGTAAGGTCCTTAACTGACCAAGGCAAGACTTCCTTCTCTCAAATTGGCACACAGCCCTCACAACACTCAACCCACCCCACAGTTGCCACACAGGCCCACCTGGCACGAAGCCTCGGTCCACTTGCCCCAGTCTAAATCAATTCCACCCCAAGTTGTTAACAGTGCAACACATGCTCATATTCATCTTTCATGTAGAACCACACAGGTCTCTACATTCCAAGGTTAATACCAACATCATTCCACATTTCATTAAAAAGCATTCACTATTCTTTAGTCAGTGTTGATTTTGTAATCCAAATAAAATGGTTCACGTACATGCATGGCTAAGCAACTATTCACGGTCTAGCCTCCCGTGTTGGCACAATATCATCAACCAACTAGATTTACCCAACTTAGGTTATCAAGGAATCATGGCATACAAATAATATCAAGGTGGCATAAACAATTTGGTTGGATAGCTAATTCACCCAAAATAATTAAAGTCATTTTTAGTTGAATTAGCATGCATAGTTTAAAACAAAGTATATTTCAAAAATTAGGAGCAACATGGTCAAAGCATAACTTGCCTTCGAAAAGTGGCGAGTCTTCGTCGGAAGCTTGATTCTCGAAATCCGCACCCTCACGCAACTCAACGTCTACGCGTAACAGACAAAGTATCAAATAAACATGTAAAACAACATACAAACACACATTCGAAAAAATACTACAAATCAAACTAATTCGTAACTTCATGAAAACTTCCAAATAATTAGTTTAGCATTTTCTAAGATTTATAAAATTTATTTCAGCATTTTTAAATGTATAGTTTAAGAGCTACAAAATTCATAAGTTTGGACTTTCCGTGAATATTTTAACAGTATAAATTTATTTATAAAATTTCATAAAGATTACTGCTGCTAGGTATTAATATTTACTAATTAACAAAATTTGTCGCATACTAATCGGACTTAGAACGAATTTGTAACGAAAAAGACAAAATCCGCAATTTAGTTACAAATTTACGTACACAAATTATCTAGTCATGCATGATACTGTTCACAGCATATATGTGTATACTTCTTACGACTTATTTCCCTCGGTTCTATTTCTAGCTTGCGAGAGATAAATGAAGTGGACACCGGTATGCAATCGATGATGAGCAATGTCGGTTGGCCGGCGGCGGCCGAAGAATACGATGGCGGCGAAGCAGTCATGCGACAGCGCAAGCCTAGATGGCACAAGGGAAAAACTACACCAATGTTGGAAATCAGGGACTGCGCTCACTCTCTCTCGCTACTCCGATCTTGACCGACAATACGAGAAACAAAACGCAAGCCTGAACTACTAACAAGACTATGAAAGTTCGGAGAATAACGATGCAGAATAAGTGTTTTGGTGTCGCACTAATCACAATGTTTTTCTGATATCTTTATATAATAATCAATCAAGTTTGCTACATGCTTCATTTACAAACGTTACGCACGATCTAGCTTAATCGCTCACAGAATCTTGCTTCTTGGCCGGTCATGCGGCAACAAAAAATAAAACTACTCTCCCGGCGAGATACTCTCTCACGAGCTTATATGCAAATCATGCTGAATAGCTCTAAGCTAATATGCAGAGAATAGAAACAAAACAAAAGAACCGAACACTAAAGAAAACTGGACTCAACTAATATGCAACATGATTATGCTGACAACCAGAGACAACGGCACGCACGCGGACGAAACTAATCGATCAACAAAAATATAGCGCGTGCGTAAAAGAGAAGAGGAGATACCGATCGATGGTAGCAGCGACGGCGGCGACGCAGGAAGAGATGTCCAGGCGACGACGTCGGCAACGGCGGCGGCGGTCGGTCGAACGTCGGAGTATAGTCGGCGACAGCAGCGACGATGGTATCAACGGCGACAAGGAACAAGATTTTTGCAGGAGACTTGGCTACGGAGACTCTGGTTACAGAATGAAAAAGGATATGAGAGTGCTTTACTTTCGTGACTAACAACTGAGGGTGCAAACGACTAAAAACTGATGAAGTCTTTCGTGACTAGAAACGGCCGAAATCTAAAAATAGAGGAAACGGCTGGAATATGAGAAACGGCTGTTCGTGCGCACGTTGCTAGAAAATTGAAACGGCTGGAAGCTCTTCATTGCATGAGTTAGCAAAGGCAAGAAAACGGCTAGGGAATTGAAACATGCATGCATGCTGGTAGAAAGAGAATAGCTGGAAGCTTTTACTCATAACATGGATTAGTGGGTGTTTAATTTTTCTAACAGCTGTGGAAGATTAAGGATGCATTGTAGATCTCAATTATGATTTTTAGTAAATTTTTGGTAATTTATTGGAGGTGATTTCAAAGGTTTCGTGCCTTCTAATGGAGGAGAGAGAAAGCCTGCACTGGATATATACGAGTGAAGAAGACGGTCCATAGTGCGCACGTTTTTTTTATTTTATTTTCCGAATGTAATTGTGAATAGTGCTGAGAGGAAAAGACGTTCAAGTTAAAATAGTAAAATGGTCCCACAAATCTTGGAAAAATTCTGTAAAATATTAGGGAATATTTGGAACTTAACAAAATTGGTTTCGCGATTTTTTGATATATAGATTTTCTGCAAAAATTCTTTTAGTGGATCAGACACTTGTACGGTTATTTATAAAATCGACAAACTAAATCTATAAATAAGTTTTTGAAGGTATTTGAAAGAAACATCCTTGTTTTTCAAATGTTATTATTTTAAACTAAATTTGAAATTTAAGCGCACACAAAATGCATGATCTTTATTTTATATGATTAATTCGATAAAGCTTAGATTCTTATTAATTCAAAAAAAAATCCAAATAAATTTCAGATATTCCTAAATAATTGAAATAACATAAATACAGTTAAAGCAAATTTAGGGATGTTACAAACCTCCCCCTTATGAATCTCGTCCCGAGATTCGGGTAACTAGAAGAGGTTGGGAAACTCCTTCAAATCTTCCTCACGCTCCCAAGTTGCTTCGCTTTCTGAATGATTGCTCCACTGAACTCTGCAAAAGCGGGTTGACTTATTTCTGGTCTCACGATCCATGGTATCCAAAATCTTTACTGGATATTCCTTATAAGTTAAATCTTCTTGCAGTTCAATAGCTTCGATAGGTGCTTGTTCTTCTGGTACGTGTAAACACTTCTTCAGCTGGGATACATAGAATATATCATGTACTCTGCCCGAGATCGTGGCGATTCGGTGATCTGAAACTTCTCCTTTGCAGCTCAATATCTTGAATGGCCCCACATATCTCGGAGCAAGTTTTCCTTTAGCATGAAACCTTTTTACTCCCTTTAATGGCGTGACCTTGAGATATACATAATCCTCAAGCTCAAAACTTAAATCACGACGCCGGTTATCTGCATAACTCTTCTGCCTAGATTGTGCGGTCTTCAATCTTTCTCGAATTAATGCGATCTTCTCTTCTGCATCTAAAAGTACATCTGGTCCGAAGACATGACGTTCACCCGTCTCATTCCAATTTAATGGCGTCCGACATGAACGACCATACAAAGCTTCAAAAGGTGACATTTTCAAGCTGGCCTGATAGCTATTATTGTAGCTAAATTCTGCGTACGGCAAACATTTATCCCACGATGTGGTGTATGATAAAGCACATGCTCTTAGCATATCTTCAAGAATCTGGTTTACCCTTTCGGTCGACCATCATGCGGATGGTATGCCGTACTAAAATTGAGGCAGTACCCATAGGCAGACGCGGCTTATCCCAAAATCTCGAGGTAAATTGAGTACCTCTATCCGATACTATCTTCTTGGGTACACCGTGCAAACACATAATTCTTGCTATATACAATTCTGCTAACTTATCTCCAGAGTAAGTTGTCTTTACGGGTATAAATGAGCGACCTTTGTTAGTCGATCAACTATGACCCGTATGGAGTCGTATCCACTTTGAGTCCTGGGCAAACTGGTGATGAAATCCATCCCGATCTCTTCCCATTTCCATTCTGGTATCTTTAGTGGTTGTAGTAGCCCGGCTGGTCTCTGGTGCATGGCTTTGACTCTTTGACATACATCACATAATGCTACATGCTCAGCTACCTCCTTCTTCATGTTCGGCCACCAAAATATTTCTTTTAAATCCTGGTACATCTTTGCACTACCGGGGTGAATTGAGTACTTGGAATTATGCGCTTCTTCCAAAATCAACTGCTTCAATTCCGGTTTATGGGGTACGCAGATTCTGTTCCTTATCCACAAAGTACCCTGCTCATCTACTCTGAAGTCCTTGGCTAGATCCTCATCCATCTTGGATTTGATTCTGGTAATCTTCTCATCATCCTTTTGTCCTTCCCTGATCTGCTCTTCTAGGGTCGGCTTAACCTCCAAAGTGGCTAGAAATCCTTGCGGAACAACTTCCAACCTTAACTTCTGAAATTCTTTACTTTAATCAGATTGATCTTCTATTGTCAATGAATTCAGACTATAGCTTTTCCGACTCAAGGCATCAGCCACCACATTTGCTTTTCCCGGATGATAGTGAATCCCAAGGTTGTAATCCTTAATTAGTTCTAACCATCTCCTTTGTCTCATATTAAGGTCCGATTGAGTAAATATATATTTGAGACTTTTGTGGTCAGTATAAATCTCGCATCGGTTTCCTATAAGATAGTGACGCCACATTTTAGGCGTGCACTCTGACTAGCTCTAAATCATGAGTCGGGTAATTCTGTTCATGTGGCCTTAACTGCCTTGACGCATACGCCACTACTTTACCGTTCTGCATCAGCACACATCCCAATCCCTGACGCGAAGCATCACAGTATATATCAAAATTATCTTTAGTATTGCAACACACGAGCAGTGCGAAGTTAAACGCTTCTTGGCTCTTGGAAACTCTTTTACTTTTCGGGCGACCAAGCAAACTTTTCTCTTTCTTTAGCAATTGCGTGAGAGGTCTCGCAATTGAAGAAAATCCTTCAATGAATCGGCGGTAGTATCCTGCCATTCTGAGAAAACTTCGATACAGGTAGCGACTTGATTGCTCCCAATGCAACACTGCTTCTACTTTCTTCAGATCAATGACTACTCCTTCGGCAGTCATCACATGACCCAAGAACTCAACCTTCTTTTTCCCGAAGTCACATTTACTAAATTTTGCATATAGCTGATTTTCCCTTAACTTTTCCAAAACCTTCCTTAAATGTACTGCATGTTCTTCCTCCAACTTGGAGTAAACTAATATGTCATCGATGAACACGACAACAAACTTATCCAAATATTCCATGAATACTTTATTCATCATATTCATGAAATATGCAGGAGCATTAGTCTGTCCGAAGGACATGACCGTGAATTCGTAATGACCATACCTCGATGAAAAGGCCGTCTTTGGTATATCCTCAGTCCAAATCTTTAACTGGTGATATCCTGACCGAAGATCTATCTTTGAGAAGACTCCCGCTCCTCTTAACTGATCGAAGAGATCATCTATCCTGGGCAATGGGTACTTGTTCTTTATCGTCACATCATTGAGTGCACGATAATCTATACACATCCTAAAACTCCCATCTTTCTTCTTTACAAACAATACCGGAGCTCCCCACGGAGATGAACTAGGCCTTATAAACCCTTTCTCCAAAAGCTCTTCAATCTGCTTCTTCATCTCCACCAGTTCCTCAGTGGACATTCTATAAGGTCTGTTCGCGATCGGTGCTGTTCCTGGCACCAGCTCAATCACGAACTCTATATCCCTGTCTGGTGGCATCCCAGGCAAATCTTCAGGAAAGACGTCCAGGTATTTGCTGACTACTGGAACCTCTTCCATGATAACTGCCTTCACACTGTTAACCATCGGTTGATCTTCCCGAGTAACAAGTGCTTGAATCTCTACCTTCTTACCATCTGGGCTCTCGACTGTTACTACCCTTCGTCCACAATCCAACATTGCCTTATGCTTGGATAACCAATCCATTCCCAAGATAACATCTAGGGTTTGGGTTTCCAATATGATCAAGTTCGCTAGGAACTCTATTCCATTTATTAATAGTTTCACCCCGGAACACCCTACTTAAGTTCGGAGTTTTGATCCAGGGGTTTGAACTATAAGGGTATTCTTAAGGTTGACCATATCCAAATCATTTTCCATAACAAAAACACATGAAACAAATGAATGTGAAGCCCCAGAATCAAACAAAATGGTAGCTGGTACTGAGTTAACTAGAAACTTACCCAGTACAACATCTGTTGCATTCTGAACTTCGTCCGCGGTGACATGGTTGACTCTTCCCCGTACGACTGATTGTGGTGCAGCTCCTGCTTGGACAGGTACTCGGCTTCCACCTTGAGCTGGTGTTCTTGCAGGAGTATTTCCCAAATTGAAATGGACAGGTGTGACTACGCTCTTCTTAGGACAGGTATTAGCAAAATGTCCCATCTTGTTGCAGTTGTAGCAACGTCTTCCTGCCATTGATAGATTTCCTGCAGCTGGGCTGACGATCCTTGCCGGTGTTTGTGGATTCTGACCAGTAGATCTCTGTGCAGGCATTGGTGCCCTTGTGCTGCTTCCTGGTTGAAATCGGGTGAACTGTTGAGGTACCACCCTCGGTCTCTGCTGACCTGGCGTCTTCCTTCTTTGTGCAAAGCACGCTATGCGATTATCATCAATTCCTTACGTTTGTCTTCGAATTAGGGCCTTGTTCACCAACTCACGGAAATCGGGGAACATGTGAGTGATCGGTCCCACGAAGTCGAGTTGAGTCCTTCATAAACCGGATCGCCTAGCCTTGTCATGTAGCTCGTCCTCCGGTGCATAACGAGCAAGCTGTGTGAACTTGTTTAAGTAATCAACCACTGACTGGCCCCCTTGCTTCAAGGATCGAAACTCTTCTTTCTTGAGTTCCATCATACCCTCCGGTACATGATATTGGCGAAAGGCAATGGTAAACTCCTCCCAGGTGATTTCCTGAGGATGTTCATGAGAAGCACAATAATTTTCCCACCATTCCGCAGCTGTTCCTTCTAACTGGTGAGAAGCATACAGGACCCTCTCGTTGCCAACACATTGAGATATGTGTAGCTTTCTCTCGATCGTGCGCAACCAATCGTCAGCTTCAATAGGGTTGACGTTCCCAGAGAAGGTTGGGGGTCTAGTTCTCATGAAATCTGATAGTCTTGAGTGATGCCCATGATGCACAGCTTGGTTGTTGTTGAGATTATTAGCGGCAGCCTGATTCTGCAGTTGTTGCATCTGTTGCATCATTATGCGCATCGGTGAGTGCGGCGATCAAGAATGCACCCAAATTATTCATGTCCACAGTGGTGCTTGAGGATTAGGTGCTTCATTGTTGTTGTCTCTCTGCTGAGAGTTGCTGCCTCCGACTCCACTGTTACTCCTGGTATTCACCATCTGAAGAACAAAAAGATTTAGGAAAAGAGAAGAGAGAATAGGCAAGTAACAAGAATCTTATGCGGGGAGAAGATTTGTTTGACTCAAACATAAGCTCACCATTTTTATTTAATATTATAAGGATATGGCCGCTCACAAGTGCCTACAGGCATTGCGGCACATACCAACACACATAAAACATCCATAAAAGTTGTTCATCACAAGCAACCATAACCATGACAACTCATAGAGTTCAAAACAAAATAAACGTTCTAAGGACGGACTCATATTATACTGACTCAATATAACTTGACTCAACACAGGAGTCGACTCAGAAATATAGTAGAACGCTTAGTCGTCGAGCCATCCAGGCTGTGGTCCTCCAGGCGGGTAGTGCGGCGGTCTTGGCGTCATCGGGCAAGCCGGTCTGGTGCCCCCAAGCTGAGTGGAACAAAGCGAGCCTTGACTCGGTGGCTCCGGGCTGCTGGCTTAGTCTTTGGTGGCTCTGGCACCACCGGCACTGGTGCCTCCTGGATGGGTGCCTCCTGCACCGGCGCGTCCTGCTCAGGCTCAGCCTCCTCGGGATCAGGGTCGTGCAGCTCAAGCATCGACTCCGGCTCTGACTCCTCCAGCTCCTGATGTAGTGAGACATCCCCTCTCTAACATCCTGCAGCTGGGCCCTGACCTCGACGACCTCGTCACGAGCCCTCTGTAGCTCCTGGACGGTCTCGTCTATGAGCTCCTCCTGGGCGATGACGTACCTCGCGCAAATGGGTGATCGTAGCATCGTCCTCCTCCTCCGGGTCTCTGTCAAACCTGTTGTCTCGACGCGGGTGGAGACGGAAGACAGTGCCAACGAGCTCCTCAGAGAAAGTGCGTGCGATATGACGCATCGCCAAGCGGGCAGTCTCCTGGATCCCGGCCTCAAAAGTAGACCTCATGGAAGTGAAGTGAAACGGACGGCTGGCTCTCCCCCAGTCTCGGGCGTAGATGGTGACCTTGACGTCCCACGCGACGTCCAGCCCTGCTCGGACCACCGAGTTACCTCGGTAGATCGGCCTCACAAAACCCTCCAGAAACTGAAGTAGGTACCACAGCTCGGTAGCGTAGCCACTAGTGCGCTCCCCGAAACTGTGGATCCTCCTCATCTGTCAAAATGCAACTCGTCAGATCTAGATTTTTGAATCATAAAGTTATAACAGAAAATTGCAGCATAGACACGAAGTAAGAAGAAAAGACTAGTCAAGATTTCATTCATAATCTTGTTCATTTTTAATCTTTAGAAATTAACTTTGTCTTAATCGGCCAGTCTACTTAAGGTCAAATCCTACAGTCGGTATGCTCTGATACCACCTCTGTCGTGCCCCGAATTTGCAATTCCGGACACTCTGTGTATCCTGCACTAGTCCAGGATCGCGCTAGTGCACACAGACCAACGAGGTATAATATCACATCATACAGCGGAATATTAAATAAAGTACTTCAAACATTTATATAAGCGAGTGTGCGACCTTATGGTCATCCTTACAATAGTTATGCCACATGAGGCTTACATTAATCAAATAACAAAAGTTAATTTGCGGAATATAGAAAGCCGTGATGTCCATCATCTCCCGATCGCTCAAGCGAAGGCTTGCCCTAGTTTTCGGCTCCTCGACATACTCCTCTTAAGTGGTGGCATAGTCTCTTCTTCGGTAGGTTTGTCGCAAGGGTGAGTACACACCGTACTCAACAAGTTATGCACAATATCTTGAGATCTATTTACTATATGCAAGGCTTATTACAAAGGAATGGCTCTCTTGGTTATTTTGCTTTGCATCAATATTTTTAAGTAATATCTAATTAGATTGAAAGCATCAAACCATATAACCATTATATTTCTCAAGTTGTGTTTCACATCTTTTGGACACACAGATCTCTAATCACATTCTTTGGCTTTGACCCCACTCCATTTTTTTTCAAACACTACCCCTTATTTGTAATCCCGAGCATTGTCGATCACAGTGGACTCGGCTATTCAACAGCTTTTAACACTCTGCAGAGGTTGTACACTTTACCCACAAGATACAGATTGCACACCACAAAGGCGATTAACCGTAATGAGCCTTTCAGAGACTTCTATCTCCGCCTAAGAACCTCTCCGTGTTGTCTTCACTATCACTTCCCTCACTCGAGAGCGAAGTATAGGATGACAAACACCGTTGAGCCAGTACCAAGCGAAGCATAGGCACGCTCCCGTCTGATTACCCCGTGCTCGCCACCCCGAGGTATCAAAGGTAAGACATCGAATCCTACTAAACTAGGTCTTCCCATTCGGACATGTGGTTGTCACGAGACTCAGTCAAAGGCTTGCAAGGTAATGTCCTTAACTGACCAAGGCAAGACTTCCTTCTCTCAGATTGGCACACAGCCCTCACAACACTCAACCCACCCCACAGTTGCCACACAGGCCCACCTTGCACGAAGCCTCGGTCCACTTGCCCCAGTCTAAATCAATTCCACCCCAAGTTGTTATGATTGCAACATATGCTCATATTCATCTTTCATGTAGAACCACACAGGTCTCTACATTCCAAGGTTAATACCAACATCATTCCACATTTCATTAAAAAGCATTCACTATTCTTTAGTCAGTGTTGATTTTGTAATCCAAATAAAATGGTTCACGTACATGCATGGCTAAGCAACTATTCACGGTCTAGCCTCCCGTGTTGGCACAATATCATCAACCAACTAGATTTACCCAACTTAGGTTATCAAGGAATCATGGCATACAAATAATATCAAGGTGGCATAAACAATTTGGTTGGATAGCTAATTCACCCAAAATAATTAAAGTCATTTTTAGTTGAATTAGCATGCATAGTTTAAAACAAAGTATATTTCAAAAATTAGGAGCAACATGGTCAAAGCATAACTTGCATTCGAAAAGAAGCGAGTCTTCGTCGGAAGCTTGATTCTCAAAATCCGCGCCCTCACGCAACTCAACGTCTACGCGTAACAGACAAAGTATCAAATAAACATGTAAAACAACATACAAACACACATTCGAAAAAATACTACAAATCAAACTAATTCGTAACTTCATGAAAACTTCCAAATAATTAGTTTAGCATTTTCTAAGATTTATAAAATTTATTTCAGCATTTTTAAATGTATAGTTTAAGAGCTACAAAATTCATAAATTTGGACTTTCCGTGAATATTTTAACAGTATAAATTTATTTATAAAATTTCATAAAAATTACTGCGGCTAGGTATTAATATTTACTAATTAACAAAATTTGTCGCATACTAATCGGACTTAGAACGAATTTGTAACGAAATAGACAAAATCCGCAATTTAGTTACAAATTTACGTACACAAATTATCTAGTCATGCATGATACTGTTCACAGCATATATGTGTATACTTCTTACGACTTATTTCCTTCGGTTCTATTTCTAGCTTGCACGAGAGAGATAAACAGAAGTGGACACCGGTATGCAATCCGCTGATGAGCAATGTCGGTTGGCCGACGGCGACGCCGGGGTCTGATGGCGGCGGCGAACGGCTGCGACGACGCAAGCCTAGACGGCACAAGGGAAAAACTACACCAATGTTGGAAATCAGGGACTGCGCTCACTCTCTCTCGCTACTCCGATCTTGACCGACAATACGAGAAACAAAACGCAAGCCTGAACTACTAACAAGACTATGAAAGTTCAGAGAATAACGATGCAGAATAAGTGTTTTGGTGTCGCACTAATCACAACGTTTTTCTGATATCTTTATATAATAATCAATCAAGTTTGCTACATGCTTCATTTACAAACGTTACGCACGATCTAGCTGAATCGCTCCTGGGAATACTGCTTCTTCAGCCCGGTCATGCGGCAACAAAAAAAATAAAACTACTCTCCCGGCAAGATACTCTCTCACGAGCTTATATGCAAATCATGCTGAACAGCTCTAAGCTAATATGCAGAGAATAGAAACAAAACAAAAGAACCGAACACTAAAGAAAACTGGACTCAACTAATATGCAACATGATTATGCTGACAACCAGAGACAACGGCACGCACGCGGACGAAACTAATCGATCAACGGAAATATAGCGCGTGCGTAAAAGAGAAGAGGAGATACCGATCGATGGTAGCAGCGACGGCGGCGACGCAGGAAGAGATGTCCAGGCGACGACATCGGCAACGGCGGCGGCGGTCGGTCAAACGTCGGAGTATAGTCGGCGACAGCAGCGACGATGGTATCAATGGCGACAAGGAACAAGATTTTTGCAGAGACTTGGCTACGGAGACTCTGGTTACGGAATGAAAAAGGATCTGAGAGTGCTTTACTTTCGTGACTAACAACTGAGGGTGCAAACTACTAGAAACTGATGAAGTCTTTCGTGACTAGAAACGGCCGAAATCTAAAAATAGAGGAAACGGCTGGAATATGAGAAACGGCTGTTCGTGTGCACGTTGCTAGAAAATTGAAACGGCTGGAAGCTCTTCATTGCATGAGTTAGCAAAGGCAAGAAAACGGCTAGGGAATTGAAACATGCATGCATGCTGGTAGAAAGAGAATAGCTGGAAGCTTTTACTCATAACATGGATTAGTGGGTGTTTAATTTTTCTAACAGCTGTGGAAGATTAAGGATGCATTGTAGATCTCAATTATGATTTTTAGTAAATTTTTGGTAATTTATTGGAGGTGATTTCAAAGGTTTCGTGCCTTCTAATGGAGGAGAGAGAAAGCCTGCACTGGATATATACGAGTGAAGAAGACGGTCCACAGTGCGCACGTTTTTTTTATTTTATTTTCCGAATGTAATTGTGAATAGCGCTGAGAGGAAAAGACGTTCAAGTTAAAATAGTAAAATGGTCCCACAAATCTTGGAAAAATTCTCTAAAATACTAGGGAATATTTGGAACTTAACAAAATTGGTTTTGTGATTTTTCGATATATAGATTTTCTGCAAAAATTCTTTTAGTGGATCAGACACTTGTACGGTTATTTATAAAATCGACAAACTAAATCTATAAACAAGTTTTTGAAGGTATTTGAAAGAAACATCCTTGTTTTTCAAATGTTATTATTTTAAACTAAATTTAAAATTTAAGCGCACACGAAATGCATGATCTTTATTTTATATGATTAATTCGATAAAGCTTAGATTCTTATTAATTCAAAAAAAATCCAAATAAATTTCAGATGTTCCTAAATAATTCGAAATAACATAAATACAGTTAAAGCAAATTTCAGGATGTTACAACTACGAGTTCTATGCTTGTGGTTATGATGAAGGCAATCCGGACTACTAGGATGCGTACCCCAGTCGATTGCCTGTGGCATATGGATTGGCTCATTCTGCTGCTACTATTTTATTTCCGCTGCTTCTTATTGAACTCAAGCCATGAGGTTGGTTATTTGTAATACTGTGGCCATAAGGCTGAATCTCTCTTTTCTTAACTAACATTATTGCCTCATGATATGATTGTGTTATCATCACTGTTTCCACTGTGTGTGCTAGCTTTTCCTGGCTAGCACGGATATACAAAGAGGGTTCGGATTTGGAAATCTGGGTCCCTACAGAGGTGGTATCAGAGCCATATCGACTGTATGAACTTCAAAATTATTTTCTAAATCAAACCAACAAATTTGTATTTAATAGTTTGTCTCCTCTCGTCTTATTCTTAGGTTCTCACTTCTTTCCTTTGCTGAAATATTATTTTGAAATTCTAATTTGATCTTAACTCACAAAATTTCCCAAAGCCTTAGGTCTTCTGCAAGAATCTCAATCAAGAAAATGATGATCCATGTTCTCTTCATGACCAATGGAAGGGCTGCTGGAAGGATAAAGTTGACAAAAGAGCGCTCGAAAGGATTCCTATGAAGAATAAGTTAATAGTGCCCAGTAGTGTTGAAGCATGTCATCCCTTTTCGCTTAGTAATGAATAGTCTGATTGTATTTGGATTTTCTTTCTTGTTGCTTGCTTCTTGGGTGTGTTGAACACATGCCGTGGGCATTGTGTTGCAGCTACCTTTCGTTTGGAATTTTCGTTGCTTGTCTTAGAATGGCTACCTCCCTAGTCTTCTTATCTTTTGCTCTTTCCCTCTCGTCCATTGCTAACCTACCCTTGGCCGTTGCTTCAGATGGAGAGTCAGGGAAGAGGTCGTGGAGCTGGTCGCAGAGGTCGTGGTCGTGGTCATGGCTAGGCAGTGCCGCAAGATCAGCAGAGTGCTACAGGACAGTCAGAGCAGGAATTGCCGCCACCAACACCAGTCCAACCCCTTATGGCAGATATTCAGCAGATGATGGCAATGCAGCTTCAACTACTGCAGGCCCTCACTCAAAATATAGTGAACAATTCGCAGCCAGCACCAGTGATGCAGCCTCAATCAAAACTTGGGGAATTCATGAGGACCAGACCGCCTACCTTCTCGGGAGCAGGTGAACCCTTGGAGGCAGATGATTGGTTGAAGTATGTGGAGAAGAAGCTCCAGTTGGCTCAATGTGATGACCATCAGAAAGTGCTCTATGCTAACCATCAGTTGAAAGGAGTAGCTACTACCTGGTGGGATAATTTCTGTACTGCCCACCAGAATGAGCAATCACTTGGGAAGAATTCACTGAAGCCTTCAGAACTGCTCATGTGCCTGCAGGAATCATTGAGATGAAGAAAAGAGAGTTCCGCAAGCTGCATCAAGGGAACCAGAGTGTTTTTGAGTATCTCAATCGGTTCACTCAGTTTTCAAGGTATGCACCAGAAGATGTGGCAACTGAAAGTGCCAAGATTTGGAGATTCATGGAGGGACTTGACCCTGACATCAAGGTGCAGCTAGTTGCTTTGGATTTTCCAAATTTTCAGCACATGGTGAATAAAGCTCTTGTGCAAGAGGATGCTCATCGCCAGCAGCGGGAGTCTTGCAAGAGAAAGATGGCATTTCAGGCTCAGCAGGGAGCGAGTGGTTCTCGCCAGCGCTTTCAACCTCAGCAGATCAGCAGGACCCCTATTCATGGAGCACCCCGTACTCCTAATTCTGGACCTCGCCCAGTTGCTCAAGGACCCTAGCATAATGCTAGTGCTTAGCCTCAAAAAGGGAATTCAAATGCTGTAGGAGTTCAGTGTTTCCACTGCCATAAGTTGGGACACTATGCCAACAATTGTCCTCAGAAGCGTCAGCCAGTGACCCCAGTGCCATTCAACTTGGGATCCAGTTCTGCCAAAACTCCAGCACAAGGACAAGGTCGTGGAGCGCCTCAAACCCCAAGAGCTCCGCAATCTTTTGGAAAAGGACGTGTCAACCACGTGACTGCAGAAGAAGCTCAAGAGGCACCAGATGTGGTTCTAGGTAAGTTTCTTGTCAATTCAATACCTGCCACAACATTATTTGATTCTGGAGCATCGCATTCTTTTATATCGAAGAATTTTGTTGAACAATTTGGTTGGGAAACCTTTACCCTTAAGAACCCTATGATAGTTCAATCACCTGGAAAAGAGATGAAAACTAATTTAGTGTGCCCAAGTGCAACTATAAATATTAATGGGGGTAGAATTCCTAGCGAATCTTATCATTTTGGATTCGAAAGGAATAAATGTCATCCTAGGGATGGATTGGTTGACTAAATATAAAGGTCAAATAGATTATGCCAGTAGAGCCATTACCCTTACCAATTCAGAAGGCATTCGAGTGGAATATATGCCTGATGAGTCTTCAAGCGAAAAGTGCACTTTGAATAAGTTGAAGGAAATAACCTTGGAAAGTGTGCCCGTGGTAAGAGAATACCCAGATGTATTTCCTGAGGAATTGCCAAACATGCCGCCTGATCGAGAAATAGAGTTCATCATAGAACTAGTCCCTGGTACAACCCCTATTTCCAAGAGACCTTACCGTATGCCAGCCAATTAGCTAGCTGAGATGAAGAAGCAAATTGAAGAGTTGCAAGAAAAAGGATTTGTTCGTCCAAGTTCATCGCCTTGGGGAGCGCCAGTTCTTTTTGTGAAGAAGAAGGATAATAGTTTGCGTTTGTGTGTGGATTATAGAGCCCTTAATGAAGTTACCATCAAGAATAAGTATCCATTGCCCAGGATTGACGACTTGTTCGATCAGTTGAAAGGAGCTTGTATTTTCTCTAAAATTGATCTTCAATCTGGATACCATCAGCTGAAAATAATGCCGCAAGATATTCCGAAGACAGCCTTTGCTACCCGATATTGATTATATGAGTTCACAGTTATGTATTTTGGATTAACCAATGCCCCAGCTTATTTCATGAATCTGATGAATAAAGGGTTTATGGAGTACCTAGATAAGTTTGTGGTGGTATTCATAGATGACATTCTTATCTATTCCAGAGATGAAGCCAAACATGAAGAACATTTGAGAATGGTGTTAGAAAAACACAGAATTCATCAGCTATATGCCAAGTTCAGTAAATGTGAGTTTTGGTTAAAAGAAGTTGCTTTCTTGGGACATGTAATTTCTGTTGGAGGTGTCTTAGTGGACCCCGAAAAAGTGAAAGGTGTGCTTGATTGGAGACAGCCCAAGTCAGTGCCCGATATTAGGAGTTTCCTTGGTTTAGCGAGATACTACCGAAGATTCATAGAAGAATTCTCAAAGTTAGCAAGACTGCTCACCCAGTTGCTATAAAAGGAAAAGAAGTTTGAATGGACTAAAGCCTGTAAGCAAAGTTTTCAGGAATTGAAGAAAAGATTGACTATAGCCCCAATGCTTATCTTGCTGGATATTCCACTACTAGAATTCCGGGCTTTTGCAATGGTGAGAAATTGTTGCAATAGGGCCCATTTCGTTGCAATATGTACCAATAGCCACAATATGACAATCGTTGGCAGGCGTGGCTATTAGTTGCGTGGTCCAAAGTTTGGGCCACGATTTACATTTTGTTGCAATTGTAATGCTAATTGCAGCGAGAATATCGTTGCATTAGTCCGTAGTTGCAATGACTTGCTTGCCGTGGCAATAGTCTCAATTGCCGTGGCAATAGTAGTCTCTATTGCCACGCTCTCATGCGTTGCATTAAATAGTAGTCATAATGACCTTAATACTGAGTGGCAATATTTTTTATTATCGTGGCAATAGAGATCTCTATTGCCCGCCCTCATCGTTGCATTAGATAGTAGTTGCAATGACCTTATCTTTGTGGCAATATTTTTTATTGTCGTGACAATAGAGATCTCTATTGCCACACGTTTAGGCATTGCATTAGACCTAATTGCATTAAAAACCAATCCATGGCAATAAGTGAGGTCGCAACGAAATAATTTTCGTGGCAATATATATGATGTATTGCAATGAAATAACTTCGTTGCAATAAATTATAACAACGATCTATATCTGTAGCAATTCATTTTGTCGCAACGAGGCGTCAATGCATATTGCAATAATATTTGTTTATATACCATTGTTGCAAAAGAAATGTACTCAAATTAGAAATTGAACAAACAGAAATATCAATTATAGGCATCAAATCATATATAAGAGCATTTGTAACAATCTTTGTTTTGTATATACAAACATCAAGCAAAAGAGACCAATAATAGAATAATTTAAGTAGTAATCTCTGAGCGAAAACTTTAAATTTCTCAACTAAGATTGCGATATGAGAACTAATCTATTGACTAGTGACTTGAGAATAGGTTGTTCCACATTGCAGACTTGCTTGACTTGATCATACGATGAGACGGGCGCTCCGCTCAAATTGTATCCTCCTATTGAATAAAAGCACGGTTTATTCTTTTGAGCATAAACAAATAGTGGATCCGTATATTATCATAATGTACGATTGCATTGCTGAAAAATAAACTTTGCAATTCATACCTTGTTCAGCCCTTCATCGACCATGATTTTTAGCAACTTGCATCAAGCTATTTGGGTAGTTATATAACGCGGTGTCCCATTGGAATCGTTATTGATTAGATTACGCTTGACATTAGAACTTTGAGTGTTGTGATTATTCTTGCCCTAGCTGTCCTAGCTGCATCATCACTTGGGATGATGCTTGTTGAAGTAGTCTCCATTAGAAAAATGAAAAAAAAAAAAATTAAGGTCGCATATAATGTGCAAAACCATCATTGAACTAAATTGTTTCCAATTTTTTTACCTTGTATTGATGCTTCTCTACGTTACGCAATCAATGAAAGCATCTCTTCCCTGAGTGCAAGCCTTGCATTCTGCTCCTCTTGAATCATCGCCTACTTTCTTCGCTATCCTATCCCTTTCGGCAATCTCATTTGCAAGTTGCTCTTTTAACTTTTGAGCGTCACCTTGGAGTTCAACATTTTGTAGTTGGGCTGCATTTGTAACACGGGCTTGTTGTTCGATTTGAGCTGCATCCTTCGGTACATGTTCGACGTTTCGCCAAGTATCCTGTCCAGTGAAGTTGGGATGTTTTGCTTGATGTGAGTTCCTTGTAGCTTGATTGGAAAATATAGTTTTCCTCTTAGGTGTGAAAGGATACCATTGTCTCGCTGTAATTCTATCTCACAAATCTTCTCGCATGCCCGTCCTAAGTGATGAGAACACAAGTTAATTGAATATTGAAGTTGTGAAAGATTGCAAAAATTACAAACACATTGTGAGTCCAATATCAAAGAAGTACTCACATAAACTTTTTAGATCTGACATCGACCATTGCCCATTCTTCATGTGAGTGCTCATCGAGGTGCACATCATTTGGCTCTTCACCTATTTAGGTCTCTCTAAAATTGCAAGGACATGGCATATTAATCCTACATCATTTATGAAAAGAAGAGCATTCAAACATATATTTACCTGCTCATAGCTAATTTGAGAAAAAGGTTTGGAACCCATCAAATGCTTGGTCTTTTGTTTTTGGCAGTTTCCAGAGTTTTGATTGCTAACCTTCTGCAGTAGGTGACAGTACAAAAAAGATTACAGATGCACTTTTATGTAGCAGTGTAAAATATAAAAAAGAAAGTACAATATGCTTGGAATAGAACTCTGAGTACTGTAATAGAGAAAGATAGCACTATATGTTTTATGCAAAATAAAAGCTATGCATAATTTCGTTTAACCTTGAATTGTTCAGACCCAAAATATAAGTTCAAGTAGTGCCACTTAACAATGTCTACATCTTCAGGCTTTTGTTTCATTCTCTCAGCATAAGTACTATACGCCTTGTATGTAGCACTCAATGTTGACCGCCATCCCCTTTAATGCTCTTTGGCAATATCCCATATCTTTTCCTTTGCATTGGGGGTGTTTTGAAGGTCCCATTTATTCTGTGTTGAATGAAAACACAGAAAGAAATCAAAGTTTTTAGTAACTAGAAATATATACATGGAACCGAAACAAATAACATTATAAGAACCATGACATCTGTAGCTATAGAATTTTTTACTATTTGCTTTATGTCCTTCCACTTTTTCACTCCAATGAGTGGTGCCCTTTTTCTTGTAAACATTACCACTTCATCGACAAAGGAGCGGGCGTTTGTTCCTATGGGACCTCCCAGCCTCGCAGAAAATTGTATTTCCATTTTTTGAGAGCCCATTTTTATTCTCTTATTGGCTGCTGCTAGACCTTTGAGTGTACCACGACCAGTTTTTTTGCACCCTTGATTGGAAGCTGCTAACATAGCATCAAGAATATAGCAAATATATTCACCGAGGCAGATTTGAGCATAATAATATAAACAAGTACCATTTATTTACACTTTACCATCAGTTTTCTGCTTTAAACGACGAGCATGAGATGGCGGCTTGTTGTTGATGGGTTCTTTGTCATCGATTTCCCCATCGGTATGCTAGGAAGATTGTTGCGATGCTCTGTACATACGCTTGTTGCATACAATGCAAACATCGGTAAGTAATTATGATCAATACAATATATCATGTATTGGTGTTAGAAAACCAGTTACTAATATCTAGAAGGTCGCCTTCTGCCTCAACCATTCCTTATATGTTACGATTGTATCCTCTCTATATTCATCCTTAAATTCTGCAATTCATCGGCATGTTAGCTTTGTATGGTCAATGCATTATATGCCTAGAAGTGCGAAAAGTGCAACAACATAGCTTACAGTATCTGGTTCTTCGCGTTGGGGTTCTCAATCCAAAGCTTGTATGCATCAATATTGTCATATGTAACAAATTCATCTGGTGGTGCCTCCTAGAGCGCTTTATGGGTGTAATGCTAACCTGCATCTCCCTCGGCGGATCCTTAGCCATTAATAATCGAACCTTCCTCTCTGCCTCGTTGTTTGTTACCATTGTAAGTGCTTCATGTTCAAAATCAATCGGCTCAAGAGTTGCTACATCCCTACCACATAAACCCGATAGAACAAGTAATCTCTCCTGAGTACCCAAACTTTGATTTCAAACACATCAAGTTGTAAAAGGAGATATTGGCTCTATCCATATCCATTTCATGGAATTCTTCCCTACTGAGTGCCCCTCGACTTGAAATAGTAAAGTCCAACTCTCACCGATGAGCCTGCCAAAATATATTTTAAACTGAAATATGAATGTGTAGATGCTAGTCTAATTATGTCAGACCGAGAAATGACAAAACAAAACAATTTCAGATGGTGGATTCATTTTGGAGGGTGAATTTACCCGCTAGGGGGTGGATCAAAAATGGGGGGCGCTGCAGCACGAACGCCATTCTCAATAGTCATGTTCCAGTTCACAAGACCTTCCTGAGTATCTAAAACAAGGCTACTGCAAAGAGGTAAGACAACATGCAGTAATAATGCAACAATTAATAGTATTTGAAGCGTATAATGCATTCAACAAGAAAATACTTTGTTGTTCCAATGTTGCCAAATACCAATCAAACATGGTTCTGAAAATATGTAGGAAAAAAGCACTCATTTGTTTATATTCTGTACAGGTAATAAGACTTTAACTAAAAACATGAAGTATAGGCATTTGATATAATAAAACTGATTGCAATATACAATGAGAACCAAAACCTTCAGAGCAACAAAACAGAGAACCAAAACCTTCAGAAGTTTGCACTTGTTCTGTATATTCAGAACTTCCAGCGCAAGCAACTACGCTTCTGAACTTCCTCTTCGGCAAAGAACAACGAAGCACAGAGAACTACTTTGGCGTAACAAGCAACTTTTCACAGATTGTATTTTGGTGCAGAATTCTTTGCTTTTCTCATTGCTTTGGCTAATACTTATACCCAACAACTTACAAACATCAAAACGAAAATGAATTTTACTTCGTACTGCAAACTGCTACTTTAGGCAACTCTAATAACTATTCCTAATCCGGCACTTACTCGGAAGCTTTCACAGAAAACACACAGGGACTCGGAAACTCAACTGAAAACCACAAGATTAGCTTAACAGAGAATAAATAACAAGATCTAATTATGATCATATAGGTCGCAACAGCATACTTCCTAAGCCATGTGCAAATCCCCAAAGAATGATTCAGGTGTCCAATTGATACTAAAACATTATTAAGCACTGGCTGGAATTGGTGGAATTGTTCAACTCTGAATCATGTGGTGGCAGTCGCAGCTCTGCATGCACTGCCTTCTCTCCAGCATCTCTGCTAATGAAACGCTTGTTGCAAAAAGGAAGCAAGTTTTTCAATACTTACATCTGATTGTCCTGTTGTTTTGATTCAGAGCTCCTTTTTACTTTGTCGTTTTGGTGAATCGAATCGATTCCTGACTAATACTCCAGACTGCAAACTCTGGACCAAATCGTCCAGAACTAATACTCTTGACACAAACTGAAAGCAGGAAAAAGGCTAGTGATTAGCTGGTGTTATTCACCCGGCCAGAAGGTGATGGTCATGAAATAGAGAAAGAAACAACAAAACAATCCTGGACAATATTATACATCGTAAAGTTGGATTGAAAAATCTCTACTACTAATTGGTGGAATTGTTCAACTCTGAATCATGTGTTGGCAGTCGCAGCTCTGCATGCACTGCCTTCTCTCCAGCATCTCTGCTAATGAAACGCTGGTTGCAAAAAGGAAGCAAGTTTTTCAATACTTACATCTGATTGTCCTGTTGTTTTGATTCAGAGCTCCTTTTTACTCTGTCGTTTTGGTGAATCGAATCGATTCCTGACTAATACTCCAGACTGCTACTAATTGGTGGAATTGTGTAACTTGATTGGTGGGATAACACCTAGTTAATTATTCAGTGTACAAACTGATTCTAGGGCATTGGCACTAGTACTGACGAGAGACGAGATCACTCGATCGGGGACTAACCTGGGACAAGGTAGCCACGTGCTCGATTGGTGGCAGTGAAGATCGAGGCCTCGCAGGTTAGCGGTGGTGCTGAGGTCGATCGCTGGACGTCGCGGTCTCCATTGCGTCTAGGGTGCGTCTGGGTGAACGTCCACGCACGTAGATCCGTTTCGTCAAGGGGGTCGAGGGTGGGCGATGAAAGCAGCGCTAATTGCTTTTACCTCCTGATCCAACTTTGGCGGTAGATCCTGATCCAACTTTTGCATTGGCGGTAAGGGTTTTGTGCAAAGCGGTTATTATTAGATTAGATCTATAATTACCTTACATTTATAGAATATGTTGAGTTCCATTATTTTTCTATGTGCTACAGACGGAATTCCAATGGCGAATTTATGTGGCATGTTTCTGGTGCAAATGAGAGTCCTCCGTGAAAATTTTAGCTTATTTCAACAGTAATTGCATGCTTGAATTGCCAAATAGTGCTGCAAGATGAAAGAGAAATAGAATATGCTGACTTTCATTATATTTCGTATGCGCCATAGAATGAATTCCTGCGGTAAAATTATGTGGCATGTTACCAGTGCAAATGAGAGTTCTCCACAAAATTTTTAGCTCAATTTGATAGCAAATGCTAGCTTGAATTGCCAGATAGTGCCGCAAGATGAAAGCTTAATAGAATATGCTGACTTCCATTATATTTCGTATACGCCACAGAATGAATTCCAGCGGCGAAATTCTGTGGCATGTTATTAGTGCAAATGAGAGTCCTCCATAAAAATTTTAGCTCAATTCGATAGCAAATGCATGCTCGAATTGTCAGATAGTGCCGCAAGATGAAAGCGAAACAGAATATGCTGACTTCCATTATATTTCGTATGCGCCACAGAATGAATTCCTGCGGTGAAATTTTGTGGCATGTTATTAGTGCAAATGAGAGTCCTTCGTGAAATTTTAGCTCAATTCGATAGCAAATGCATGCTCGAATTGTCAGATAGTGCCGCAAGATGAAAGCGAAACAGAATATGCTGACTTCCATTATATTTCGTATGCGCCACATAATGAATTCCTGTGGCGAAATTCTGTGGCATGTTATTAGTGCAAATGAGAGTCTTCTGTGAAAATTTTAGCTCAATTTGATAGCAAATGCATGCTCGAATTGTCAGATAGTGCCGCAAGATGAAAGCGAAACAGAATAAGCTGACTTCCATTATATTTCGTATGCACCACAGAATGAATTCCTGCGGTGAAATTCTGTGGCATGTTATTAGTGCAAATGAGAGTCCTCCGTGAAATTTTAGCTCAATTCGATAGCAAATGCATGCTCGAATTGTCAGATAGTGCCGCAAGATAAAAGCGAAACAGAATATGCTGACTTCCATTATATTTCGTATGCCCCACATAATGAATTCCTGCGGCGAAATTCTGTGGCATGTTATTAGTGCAAATGAGAGTCCTCCGTGAAAATTTTAGCTCAATTCGATAGCAAATGCATGCTCGAATTGTCAGATAGTGAGGCAAGATGAAAGCGAAACAGAATATGCTGACTTCCATTATATTTCGTATGCACCACAGAATGAATTTCTGCGGCGAAATTCTGTGGCATGTTATTAGTGAATGTAACATCACCAATTTCGGGTTTCTGCTAAAATTTAATTTAAATTAATTAATTTCAAAATTTGGTTTTTCCTCGGTGTTCTAATTAACTGGCATCCATATCCTTCTAAAATTGAAGTTCAATCCTTACCGTCATAAAATCAAATTCTCAATTCGGTCCTTATTCGAAATTTCACTCGAGTTCCAAAATGCTCTAAAAATCTCAAAATTCATAGAATTAGGTTCCAAATATTCTAAAATGTTTTTGGGAATTTTTCCATGATTTTTGGAATCTCTTTGCTATTTTATCTCTCGCGGCCTTTCATCAAAATCTGTATTTTCGTTCTAGAATAATCTAAATTCCAAATTTCATCAAAATTCAGTGAAACTAATTTTATTGGGTTCCAAATAATCTCTAGTATTTTTAGGAATTTTTCCAGAATTTTTAGATTATTTTTGCTATTTTATTCTTTCCGCTTTTGTCCCTTCATTTCTTCCACCCAATGAGAAAGTGAGACGTGTCCAGCATGGTTCATCTTCCTCAACAGACCAGCACTGTTCACGCATCTGTTCCTGTTCTCCCCTTTTGCAAGCTCCAACTTCAATCATTCATATCTTCCATTATACTGCACCAAAACGCGTGGGATTTGAAGCGTTGCGACGGCGTCGTAATGGAGATTGATTATCCCACCATTGCTTATCCCGAAATCAAGCGAAACGGTCGCTGCAATCAAATCTTTGCCATTTCTTATTTTAGTCATAACTTTTTCGTTTCTTCATCTCTCCAAGCGTGTGAGTACTCCAAACGTGCGTATCGATGTCCTCTACACCGTGCTCACCCTGCCCATTTGGTTCTGTGTCGTTTGCCATCCCAAAACTCAAGAAAACAGTACGCCCGACGTCCTCCAAAGACACCGGCGAGCCATCTTTTGCTCCGGTGAGTTTTCCGGCGAACCAACCGCGTCACTTTGTGCTCCTTGCTTCCAAGAACACAACCATTCAATCGGATTTGATTTTCGTTGCAGTTTGACCCCGGATTTCGAGTTTGTTTCGCCAACCGTCGTTCGTTAAAATCGTCAATTTCTCCCGATTGGGTAAGAATCAATTTAATTCCTTGCACCCGTAGACTCCTCGATGCTAGCTATCCGGTGCTCACCTTAGTTTCAAGAAATATCGCATTTTTATATGTTTTGGTCGTCATGCCACCGGGTCATTTTGGTGTCATGGGACTGTCGCCTCCGACCACCGTTAAATCGTCCGTCACTTGCCCCGCACCGCGTCGTTGTCCTCTTTCCATTCCACCCTCGCCAGATTCGCCGTGCCTCCTAACTCCGCACCATGGATGGAACCTTTGTTCGTGCATGAGGTAGAGCGAGGGTATCAGAGCGATTCTGATGCCATTTCGTATTTTTCGGATTTAATTAATCCGGCAAAGATTCAAACAATTATTTCTCCTCTATCGTAACTCCGAATCAAACGATTCCAATTGCTAAATTCATCCTCTATCTGCCAGTATTTTTATTATAATTTTTAGTTTCTTTTAAATTTATTTTATTCTTTTCATGTTTCGTTTTGCGCGTAGCCGAAGAAGCGGTTGTAGTCGCCAACAAAGGAGAAGATCTTCAGTGCAGCGCGTCGCGTCTCGTCGATGAAGGCAAGTCATAGTCCTTTGATCATATTGAACCCATGTTTGCAAATCTATTTTGTTTCATAGAAATGCATGCTATGTGATACAAGAACTATTTACTAGGAATATTTATAAGCCAAATTTTCATTATGCCTCCTTGATTAATTGAGATGCCATGTATCAATTGTCACCTTAGGTTGGGTTGTTTACTAGTTGGACATAATTGTAATACCAACGTTGGGTTAACGTAGCTATGCTTAGACCTGCTTAGTTATACGTCGGGATTCATATCACCTGTGAACTAAAGTTAAATTTGACCTAATGATGTATTGAATTGTGGCTGTTGACCACTGTTGTAAAACTTGTTGTACCATGGCAAGGGATGCCATTGGTCTTGGTTGAACAAAATGTTTTCCCTCGAGCAAGTGATCGTGCAGTAAAGGGGGTGCTGTCTAGCACATTGGCATGTGGTTGTCTTGCTTGAGATAATTTAAGGACTTAATCTTGTGCGCCATTGAACTGGGCCTAACCGTGCAACCACAAGTCTAGTATGGGACAAACCTAGCTGATTAATTTGCAAAGTCTAGACTTAAGTACTGCCAAATGTTGGTGTGGGTTCCGGGTTAGACGGGTAGATTCACAAGGCTCAAGAGGGGCCCCAGAGGCTAAACCTTAGAGGGCGATCTTGAGTTTAGACATGCATTGTAAAGGCTTTGTCATGATATCTCTGCGACACACCAAAGGAAGTGTGTTATTACCGGTTGCGCCAAGAGATGTTCATGTCTTGTGGGTAAAGCTGTACAACCTCTGCAGAGTGTCAAACTATTCGAATAGCCGTGTCCACGGTCATGGACAAGCCCGTGGATTTCACACGGGGTATAGAGTGTTTTCTTGAAATGTGGAATTGTTGGGATGGGAACGGGAGTTCATCGTTGTTTTATTGTCTAAAGCTATCTTTGTTGAATTGTGTGGTTGATACTTGTTTGAATGATGTAGGGTGATGCCTCGTCATTCTGTTCATGTTGTCTACCATTGATTTAACAGTTATTTAATATTGTTTTTATCAACATGCCTTCAATCTATTTACTGTATTTCAATTCAAGTTATTGCTTTCTGGAAATGAACCATATGACTATCCTTTGACAAGTTGTGCATAAATATATTGCATCATTTCCCTACGGCTTGTTGAGTACGTTTTGTACTCACGGCTTTATGCCCCTGTTGTTCAGTTGCTGAGGAAGGACCAGGTAATGAATATCAAGAGGAGGAGTACTATGAAGACTGCGTGGACTAGGAAGGCGTTCCCCAGACGATTGCTTGTGGCATGTCGAATGGCCTAAGTTATTATCTTTCCGCTGCAACAGTTTCACTTGTTTCTTAAGCCAAGAGGCACTGTTGTATGAACCTTGACCATAAGGTCGTTTGCTTTATTCAATAATAATTTGCTTCTTCTTAGTTATTTTGATGTATGGAATGATATGTCATCTATGTTTCAACTGTGTGCACTAGCGTGATCCTGGACTAGTGCAGTATACACAGAGGGTTTCGGATTTGCTTATCCGGGTCCCGACAGTGAAAATGAGAGTCCTCCGTGAAAATTTTAGCTCAATTCGATAGCAAATGCATGCTCGAATTGCCAGAGCCTTCATCTGTTGTGTGTTTTCAGCTAAGCCTTTTTTACTTTGACTGAATACACGAGAACTGACTATAACAGATTAGCCATCATCTGTTGTGTGTTGACATCTTTTTTGAGATGT
The DNA here is from genome assembly GCA_036346375.1 of Guadua angustifolia. Lineage (NCBI taxonomy): Eukaryota > Viridiplantae > Streptophyta > Magnoliopsida > Poales > Poaceae > Guadua > Guadua angustifolia. The sequence continues at coordinate 302,439 of JAYEVE010000723.1, forward strand.
GAACTTATGAAAGCAGGATTGATGTATGATTGTGTGTAATGAGGAATGAAATGAGGTGATTTGTTTTCATTTTTTCAGCTTCTGTAATCAGCATATTTTAATTCTCCTTCTGTCATGATGAAACATATTATATTTCCTTTCACTCAGAATGTTTTGTGAGATGAAGTACAACAGCAGTCAGCTGAGCTTCTTGTGCACAGGGGAAATTGTTTTTGAAGAACGATCAGTCTATTGCAGGCCATACACAAGCATGAATAACAGAAACATATTTCCTAAACCAAGTTTGTTTTTCTAAACCAGGGAAAAGGAATTGAAAGAAACCTAGAACTAGAAGTCAAGTCAATCAGGCATCGGGTGCTTCACCACGCCGACCAATCTACCATCAGCTGCAAAGCTAAATTAGACCATCATTTTTACCCCACCGACCTAATTACAAGCCTTTTTACATGTTAAGTTACTGAATTCGGGAGTAAAACCCAAGTAGCTCACACAACATTAATAATCATTTCAATGCCTAATGTTCATGCTTGACACGCCCTTTTAGTATTCCTGGAATAGGAGGCGAGGTCTATTTTCGAACTCCATTTGGCATTGCAGGTTGTGGTGATTGATGCCGATAAATATTTGGTGTGTTTGAGCACTCACCCCCTTTGCAAGCGGGGCTTGGGGACGGTCTGGTTGCACAACAAAGGAGATCCTTGTCATTAAGACAACATTGTATTGGAAATAAAAATAGAAAAAACTTGATGCTTTATTACACCCTTAAAACTTGGGAAACTAACCAGTTAAAGAGGATATGCTATGTCTTCTTGATGAAGTGGTGAGCAAGCAAGTCGATAGTCTGAAATAGGAATGCTCTCACAGTAGAACAGCTCTTGAAGTTTCAATCACATAATACTAATGCATTCATACCATCCTGCAAAATCAAAGGGAGCATAAATGGATATAGTGTATGGACATTGTGCTACTCTTAGGTAGTATTTCCCATTCATAACAATTTACATCATCAAGGACGGAATGAGCAAGAGGGGAAAAGATAGGGAAACATAATTAGAATGCATTTGTTGATACTACTTAGCGAAGACAATCTGAGTTCAAAAAGTAAAACTAGAAAATCTGCTCAGATCCCGAAATGGATCTATTAATTCATCACCGTTTCTCAGATTTGACAACTGCTATTATAAATTTGTGCACCTTAAGCATTTCAGATGGCTAAAATTCGGTGTTCATGAATCCCTTATATCGATCTGGATTGATGACAATTCAAGAAGATGAAGATACATAACCATTTTCAACATATATTGTGGTTAGGTGCATCGGCCTAGATGACTAGATTTCAGATACGATGCAAAAATCCTGAATTTGCTTACACACCCAGCTTTTTTGCATTTGGGTGATATGGTACCATTTTGATATTGCACTGACTTTCATGTGAAGCAAACCGTGGGGATAACAACAAGTCTGAACAGAAATTTAACTGCTTTTGGAATTAGTTTACCATTTCGCAGAAAGAGTGCCATCGAAGCTTTTTCCACTCTGGTCGCATCCACACCAACATATGTCTCAAGGTCCCGCAGAATTACAAGTCGTAATATAATCACCATCGACTGAGCATCCCGACAAACAAAAGGTTAACATTAAACATCGAATAAATGTGATAGAGCACTACTAAGTTCCATAAGCAACCATGACATGTTTGATAAAGAAACAACATCTCTTGTAAGTTGTAATTATGCACATTGATTACTATGAAAAATGTTAACCAATTACAAGTCATATTAATAGCAAATTTCCATCAAATCCTACCCAAAGAATCGAGAACAGTCATATGAATGAGTATCAAAACAACTCACGCAAATTAAGAAATGGTACACGCTAAAAAACAAAGTGAATGCTCGAGAGTAACCTTGTAGAAGTCGGTTGGCCCAATCCTCGAGAGGAATTGGCCTTCAGTGCATAAACCATCCAAGAGTCATCTGAAGCGCATGGAACCGATTCGCTAAGCGATCGAGGATTTGGGCGATTGAATGTTAACATCAAGATGGCGTGTCTAAACAAAGAATTAATCATCCAATTCTTGTCCTACAGATTCGACAGGAGCAACATGGCCATCATCAATGTAGGTCTCATTGTCGTCGTCATCCTCTAATTCTAAATCACATGGCTCCTCATCTCGGCATTCGCATGTGCCTTTTCAATCACGTACATCACCGCTTACCCCTTCCATGTCGACCTAATCCAAGTTGTCATATCTTCATGTGTGTGTGCTACATCCATGTCTGCCACCCCCACGTCCAATGAGTCAACATCAATTTCACCCTCATTGTCTCGATCTGGTGGACCGGGCATGGCGAATAGATTTCTAGGTTTCATTCTTACAACAGTGGACCAATTTGGATTCTTTGTGCCTTTCACATAAAACACCTGCTCAGCCTGAGTCCTAAGAATATAAGGATCATCTAAATATCGAAATCGAGTTATGTCAATATCAATAATTCCATATTGATCCTTTTTGAACCCTCTACCTTTATTTTTATTGGCAAAGCAGCACATCGCATCAATCACATCTGAAACAAAGACGACCTCCTTTTCATTTGGAAATTCTACGGATATGATTTTTTCACCACACCATACCAATCAATATTGCGGTGCTCTCATCGCCTTTCACAACAACACCACTATTTTGTGTACTCAGGTTGTTCTCTATAAAATTTTTCAAAATAGAAAACCATTGATGAAACAGCGGTTGTAAACACGTGCCCGATGGTCAGGTCCTTAAGAAAGGTCGACAGAATACCACTTATTTTTCCTTCTTCATAGAGTTCATTGACTGCGCTAAAAGTACAAATTTCTACATTAATGGTATTATTTGACAACAGATACAAATTTCCATTATAAAACTACGTAGTCACTCACCTTGCGCTCAAACCACCCTACAAATTGATCTTTGTGCCTTTTCAACATTCCGTGGATTACTCCTTTTGAGTTCATCCATATGCTCACTGTGAGAGAAGGAAAAATAGAGCATTAGTAAAATAATAATGCATCGTAAAGTAAAGTATATTGACATCTTAGTTGCTTACTTGACCCATGCAAAGGGCTTCATCACGCTTTGTTAATATGTAGTGCCTAATCCACGCATCTCATACCTAGAAAGTGACTCGATAGTAAATCCTTTCTTAGTGTAGTCAATCTTTCCAAATATGCTTAGCCGGATGGAGGTTCATTCATCGCTGCGCTTTCATGCCGCTCTCGATGATTAAGCTTGGTATCCACGTCCTCCAAGAAGCGAGAGCAAAATGTCATGCACTCCTCCGATATATATCCTCAAAGAATTGAACCTTCAGTAGGCAGGCTTTGTTGCGAACATAGCCTTTAAGCGTGCGTAGATATCTCTCAATTGGATACATCCATCTATAGCACACAGGCCCCCAAGTTTAGCCTCTTGAGAAGATGAACTGCAAATGCATCATGATATCAAAAAAGTGGTGGGAAGATCATCTCAAGCCGACATGGGTTTTCTAATTGAATTGCTCATATTTTCTAAATCTTCCACACTCGGCTCCTTTGAACATATGGCATTGAAGAACCTACTAAGTTGAATCAATGGGATAACAACATCTTACGGTAATATGTTGCGTCATCGCTATGGGCAAAAGTTTCGAATATAACATGGCGATATGAGTTTTGAGTCCGACACCTTACACCCCTTCATGTCCACGCATCTCTTAATATTGGAGGCGAGCCATCCGGCATCTTCACTCCTTCTATGAATTTGCATAAATATGTCTTCTCATCCTTGCCCAAAAAGTACAATACTGGCCGCAAAGTGTGCTTATCATTATTGATTAAAGGATGTTGATCCTTCCCGATCCCCGGATATTGCATGTCCAAAGAGCCTTCTCGCTATCCTTAGATTTACCTTCTATGTCAAGCAAAGTACCCAATATCTTTGTCATAGATGTTTTTCTCAATGTGCATCACATCCAGATTATGTCTGACAAGCAGATCTTTCCAATAGGGTAGTTCAAAAAATATACTTTTCTTCCTCCAGTTGTGCCATCTATTTTCTTCTTCACGCTTCTTCCTCTTATTTGACTTCTTCCCAAATGCCACTTGCTCAAAACTTTCAAACTGTTGTAGCACCTAAGCACCAGTCAGTGGCACCGGAGCATCCCTAGTCTCAACCTTGTTATTAAAGCTAATCTTGTTCGAGCGCCACCTGTGGTTCGAAGGTAAAAACCGGCGATGGCCCAAGTAGCAATGCTTAGACCCAAATTTCAACCACAAATACTCAATATCCTTGTGGCAGTAGGGACATGCAAACTTGCCTTTTGTGCTCCAACCAGATAGCATCCCACATGCTGGAAAGTCATTAATTGTCCATAACAGGACTGCACGCAAAGTGAAATTCCTCTTCACCTTTGCATCCCATGTCTCAACACCATCAACCCAAAGCTCTTTTAGCTCATCGATCAACGACTGCAAATATACATCAATGCTGTTTCCTGGCGACTTTGGCCTTGGTATCAACATTGACATAATCCAAAACGGTTGTTTCAAACACAACCAAGGAGGCAAGTTGTAAGGGATTAGGATCACGGGCCATGTGGTGTATGTAACATTTAACATCCCAAATGGATTGAAGCCATCAGAAGCAAGACCCAGCCTAACATTGCGAGGATCCAATGCAAATTCCGGATACTTGTTATCTATGTGCTTCCATGCCACGGAGTCAGCAGGGTGCCGCATTTTTCCATCACGGGCCAGTCCTTCCTTATGCCATCGCATATGTGAAGATGTGGACTCATCATATATAACCTTGCGCAGACGAGGAATAACAGGAAATACCGTAGGATTTTACATGGAACACGCTTCTTGGCTGAACCATTACCACTCGCCTCATCCTTGTCGTGAAGTAGACGTTTTCCATCTAGACTCACCACATTTTGGACACGTATCCATGTCCAAAAATTCCTTTCGAAATAACACACAATCATTGACACATGCGTGTATCTTTTGGTAGTCCAAGCCTAGATCACGAACAACCTTTCGCACCTTGTCCAAACTGTCTAGAATGCAGTGGCCTTCAGGGAGCACAAGTGAGAATAGGTGAAGTATGGCTGCTAAAGCACTGTTACTCAGACCAAACATGCACTTGATCTGAAAGAGCCTGACAATGAAAGATATCTTAGTAGCCTCCTTGCAACCTGGGTACAATTCCTTCTCAGCCACTTTTAACAATTCAAAAAATTTCTTAGCACGTTCATTTGGCTCTTCATTACTACCTATGATGTCTCCATTTATAGCACCCCTGATCAGTGTGGAAACCAGATCATTGATAGAAGCACCATCGCCTGTTGCGCCAAGTCCCTTCAGTGTTGTCCTCATCTGAATCGTCGCCATGGTCTTCCCCCTGGATGAAACTTTCATCAAACCCTCTAGTAATCAAATGGCTTTGGACCTCGGACTGCATTCTGTACGACATATTACGGCATCTTGAACAAGGACAGGGAGCAGTTTCTCCTTTAGAGGTGCTTCCAAATGTACTTTCCATAAATTCTTTGAATCCTTGTTGCCACTCATCTGATGCCTTATCCATGTGCGTCCAACTCCTATCATCATGTGCCATGCTTCTAAGGCTTATCAATCAACGTGCAAGAAATTACTCACAAATTGTCTAGCTAGTTCCTGCATGAAAGCTTTGCATTTAATAAGCAGTAGAACTGAATTCTAAGTATATACAATCAAGGATCTACAATGTCAGAATCGTAAAATATATAATGAGAAGATCCAGTTTTCTCATCCAAGATCAACTAGCATAGGTGTGCGAGGAACTCCAAAGGAAATCTTTATAATTGGCAATCTTAAACAACTAACAAAGTGGTTTATCAAGAGTGCAATTGTCATCTAAGTGGTTTTTCTACATTAAGAAATGAACAAGATATATAATCGGCCTGTCACAACAGGAAGAAAACTTCAAGAATTGGTCAAATCCGCAAATGCATTCACATCGATAATATAAAAATACCATATATAGTCAGACATATTGATCTACATGGTCAAAACATGGGTCTTTTGCCAATAAAAACAATAAGATCTGTCATTGTCGGAACAATCATTAAGACAATAAAAGATTGACATATGTTGTTCTTTTCCCACAGTGTCAAACCTCGGAACAAACGGCTTGCATATATTCGAAGTCGAATCGAAAACGTTCTTTTGCGTGCCTTGGAATATGAAATCTTTTAAGCTGTCTTAATGCGTTATCAAACGATGATAGCTCATAAAGCATTAGAAGTGGCAAGTGACATCAACATCCGGAAGGCTTATCTCCCTAATGCACAGATTTAGCAAAGATGATTGTGTCTATTTATTGAGAAAATGAAACAAGGCTATGGTTTGAGTTTTATAGGTGTGAAAAGTTTCACTAATTTATCTTTTCACCCATCACAATCATTGTTCACTAGTCCAAATTGGCAACCATCTTCTATTCGTTTGTCTGGTGAATTTTATTCCGTGGACCGCAAAAAAGCACACACGAGATAATTTCTCAAAATTCAGAAATAGAGAAACATTGTACAAGTGTTAATTCAAGTGTTCGATTGCAAAATTCGAAACGGAAGAAACACAAGGCATCAAGAGGAAAATAATAATCTATAGCAGCGAGTTAAAGACAACACTCAACGCACAAAACCATAAAGATCAAATCGAGGAAACACAACGCATCAAGAGGAACTTGTGCGGTTGGTAGATGTCGCCGCGATGAGGCTAAGGTTCTTCAAGGAAATAAAATTTCCATGGATATCAAACTCTTGCTAAAGCGAAGTTTACTTGAAAAACATCAAGATATGCATAATTTAATGAATACCTCTTGCTCCAACTGGGAGGATGTAAAGGTGGAATAAGGTGCAAGAGAGGAAAAAATCATTTAAGTCTCCGTACACAAACAAGATAATATATTTCTCACAACATCCGATTTTGTCAAGAAATCAGATCCACATCATTTTGTTTTTGAACCGATCGACAAGTTACAACAAAAAAATCGTCCATGCTAACTTGTTAACTTCAACACAAATTGCAAGGAGAAACTAGATTTAGCAGAAGAAAAAACATATTTAAGCGAATTGTGAGAAAAAATATGCATTGAAAAAATAACAAATATCTCATAAAGTAATATGTAATCAACAAGACAAAATTGTATTGGCTTGCACATTCCACCGTCGAAAAAAAACCAATTGTGCTGTTATTCCTATGTAAAAAGAAAATATCTCTCGGCCGAGGCCTCACCAGTTCGACTAGAGATGCACCATTGCACATTCTCGAGGTACCAACATATTTGCAAGAAGTTTATCAAATTAAGCATTTATACTAAATGAATTATAATATGAGGATCTAAACCACTCAACACCTTCGGATGTAACTACATTATGTAAAGTTTGATTGCACGATACCACAGTGGCTTTTTAAGTTATAATGCAAAATGGAGGAGTAATGATATGTGGGTTTAAACAGTTATTGATGTATCTCTGATCAGCCATAGGTGGGCACTTATAAAAAAAGGGGGAAATAACAGGGCACTAAAAGCACGTTGTAAGTAACCCATAGAAAAAGCACTATTGCAGTTGAAAGGACAAAGTCTGGAACCAACAACAATAACAATTATGTAATAAAATAATAATTTAATCTAGAAACTATAGAATGGTTTGTATTGCTTTGTTCCTAGTTTGCTGTGGTGAGCCCATTAAGGTCCGTCAACGAAGAAATTTCAGAACAAGAAAAATATAAGAGCAATCCGTTGTCATCGCTGACCTCGAAGGAGAAGAAGGGAGCATGGAGAGTCGGCGCTGGAACCGGAGGCGGGGCGGTGCTGGAACCGAAGGCGGGAGCGGCACTGGAATGTCACCGGCGAAGGGGAGAATGGAGGCGGGGCGGCGTTGAGGTCCGGTCGGGGCGGCGGGGAAAGGAGGTGGCGACGTCGGTGAGATCTGGTCGGGGTGACGCTGGGGAACGGAGCCGGCGACGGTGAGATCCGGTCGTGGCGGTGGGGAAAGGAGGGGCGGGGAGGCGATTCTTGGCGGTCGGGCTTGATGCAACAAGGCAGGAGACGTAAAAGAAATGGAGCGGGCGAAGGGGAATGGAGCGAGGCGGAGAGGCGAAGGGGAATGTAGCGATGTGTGAAGGCGACGGGGAATGTGGAGGCGAAGGGGAATGGAGCGACGCGTGGAGGCGAAGGCGTGGTGGGAGACGGGAGTAGTTCCCGCTCGCATGCACCGGGCTGGCTGCGTGGATGCGCAAAAAATTTGCGTTTCTAGCTGGCCTGGTTGAGGGAATAAAATTGCCACGTAAAACAAATCGTGGCTATAAAATAAAAAATCACCACGAAATAAAATATTATAGCAACAAAATTTACCTGTGGCAATAAAATCTTATTTAATGGAACAATTTTATTTTTTGTTGCAATATGACCAACCTTTTTGCCACGACAATTAACAATATCGCAACGCACAGTAATTCATGGTAATATATTGGACGTATCGCCACAATTTTCCAAATCGAGGCAATAACACCACTCTAATGCAACAGATTTTATGGTGTTGTAAAAAATTTCGTGGCAAAAGCCCGGATTTCTAGTAGTGTTCGGAAGGACTTCGAAATTTTCTATGATGCTTCAAGACAAGGTCTTGGATATGTTTTGATGCAAGAAGGTAAAGTAGTTGCATATGCCTCACGGCAATTGCGACCTCATGAGGAAAACTTTTCAACCCATGACTTAGAAATGGCTGCAGTTGTGTATGCACTAAAGTTATGGAGGCATTATCTTATTGGGAATTGTTGTGAGATTTTCATAGACCATAAGAGTTTAAAGTATATCTTCACCCAAGCAGACCTCAACCTGAGACAAAGAAGATGGTTGGAGTTAATTAAGGATTATGATGTTGGAATACATTATCATCCTGGCAAAGCCAATGTAGTTGCCGATGCCTTAAGTCGAAAGAGCTACTGCAATAATTTGATGATTAAAGAAGGACAACCTGCTCTTCACGGGGAGTTTCAGCGTTTGAATTTGGAATTAGTGGAGGAAGGTTTTCTTGCTACTTTAGAGATTCAACCAACCTTAGTGGATCAGATTAAAAAGATGCAAAAGTCAGATAAGGAAGCTGCTAAGATCAAGGATAGAATAAAAGAAGGAAAAGCCACAGGATTTTCAGAAGATGAAGAAGGAATAGTTCGGCTTGGAAAAAGTATTTATGTGCCAAATCAGAAAGAAATCAAGCAGTTGATATTAAAGGAGGCACATGAGTCAGCATACTCAATTCATCCAGGCAATACCAAGATGTATCATGATCTTCGTAGTGTATATTGGTGGCCAAGGATGAGAAAGGAAATTGCAGAATACATTGCCATGTGTGATGTATGCCAGCGGGTTAAAGCCGAACATCAGAGACCCGCAGGATTGTTGCAACCATTAAAGGTGCCTGAATGGAAGTGGGAAGAAATTGAAATGGATTTCATTATAGGACATCCAAGGACTAGATTAGGTTATGACTCTATATGGGTAGTAGTAGATCGATTGACAAAAGTTGCGCATTTCATTCCTATGAGAACAACCTATCAAGGAGATAAGCTTGCAGAGTTGTATATGTTAAGGATCGTGTGTTTGCATGGTGTGCCAAATTAAAGAAGATTGTATCAGATCGAGGAACTCTGTTCACATCAAGATTCTGGCAAAAGTTGCAAGAAGTGTTGGGTACCAACCCGAATTTTAGCACAGCTTATCACCCTCAGACTGATGGACAGACTAAGCGAGTAAATCAGATTCTCGAGGATATGTTAAGGTCTTGTGCATTGTCCAACGCGACAAGTTGGGATCAGAGTTTACCCTATGCAAAATTCTCATATAATAATAGCTATCAAGCAAGTTTGCAGATGTCACCGTTTGAAGCATTGTATGGAAGAAAGTGAAGGACACCTCTCTGTTGGAATGAAACAGGAGATCGCCAAGTCTTTGGTCCTGATATTTTGCAAAAGGCTGAAGAGCAAGTGAAGATGATTCAAGAAAGGTTAAGAATAGTGCAGACTAGGTAAGAGAGTTATGCTGATAACCGTCGAAGAGAGTTAACCTTTGCCCATGGTGACTATGTTTACCTAAAAGTCTCGCCGCTCAAAGGAATGCGTCGATTCCATGTTCGCGGAAAGTTAGCACCAAGATTTATTGGACCGTTCCCAATCATAGCCAGAAGTGGAGAAGTAGCTTATTAGTTAGAGCTACCGCCGCAGTTGTCAAATGTGCACAATGTGTTCCATGTGTCGTAGTTGAGAAAGTGCCTCAGGGTACCCAAAGAGTAGATGCAGATTGAAGATGTTGAGTTGCAGGAGGATCTTACCTACCCAGAGTATCCAATCAAAATTCTAGATGAAGTAGATCGCAGAACAAAAAACAAGACAATCAAATTTTGCAAGGTTCAGTGGAGCAACCATTCAGAAGAGGAAGCAACCTGGGATCATGAAGGAGATCTTAGAGCGGATTACCCCAGCCTTTTTCCCTAGTCCATCCAAATCTCGGGGCCGAGATTTCTTTTAGGGGGGTAGGTTTGTAACATTCCAAAATTTGAGTTTCGGAGTGTCCGAATTTCAAAATTTACCATTTGCATTTTTCCTCAGATTAATAAAGCTTAATCTGGATCTTCCCAAAAGCAAAAGGATTTAATTTGACTAATCTATCCATCAAAATAAAGATTTCCTTGTGCTTTAAGGAATTTTTCTGTATTTTTGGGGATTTTTATGAATTTATTTGCTATTTATTTCAATTTATTTGCCTTTATTCGGATTTCTAGAATTTCATAAATTCGGAAAATGTTTTTTTTCTTTTTCTTTTCCCCCCCGGCCGAATTCCTTCCGCTCGATCGTTTTATTTCCTCCGCGCCCAATCCGTCGCCGCCCACCTTCGCTCATTCATACCGATCCGCCTGAAACCCTTACCCCCAGCCGATCCGAGCCGTCAGATTTGATCCAACGGCCATCGCTCGCCCCGTGCTTAGCACCGCCCGACTGCCTCCACGTCGACGGCCCACGTAGGTCCACGTCGCCCGTAGTGCGCCGCCGCCGTCCCAATTTCCCAGCCGCGTCGCCGCCTCGTTCCCCACGCTCGACACGCTTCCTGGGGCTACTTAAGGCCTCGAGTTGCCCCGTGCTGCGTTCCCCGTCGCGTGCCGCTTCGTTTGCCCTACTTCTCGTTGCCCGAGCCACCGCCAGCACCAAGCACGCCCTCGCCGTAGTTGCTTCGCCATCCCGAGCCCTATCTCGCCATCGATCTCCATCTCCGGTGAGTCTCCGCCGCACCCGTTGGCACCATCGTACTCCTCGCGTCACCCTCTTCTCGAACCGCCAAGTCTCCAGCTCCGGCAGAATAACGCCGCCACCTCACCATCGATCTCCTCCAATTGATCATGGCCGTCGGATCATTCCCCACCGTCCCGGATGCTACCACGTCCCCACCGCCGTGACCGTCTCCCGTGGCCGTCCGATCCCTCGGGCCATCGGATGTGCGCCGCGTGTCCGTGTCGCGTCGGCGTCGCCTCGTCACTCGTGGCCGCACCGTGTCACCTCCAAGACGGCAGCCCGCTGGGCCACTCTACCGCCACCTCACCCTAGCCATTGTGTGTTCCTCACGTCAGCCGATCTACCGTGTCACCCAACCATTCTCTCGATGGTCTCGGTTCATCATGAGCCGTATCACTGACTTGCGGGCCCCATGTGTCAGCCGCATTTATTTTCTTTTTCTCTGAATTTCCCGAAAATGCAAAATCCCAGCCAATCAGATGGTGCCACGTGTCACTCTCTATTTTTCCCTATTTTCTTACCCGAGAGACTTCCAGGAGCCCATTCTCCTCCGTCCGAGCTTCGATTCTAGTGATTCAAATTTCTAAATTCATCTAAATTCATGATCTATCTTCCAGTATCATTCTTTTTAAATTTTGAATTTTATTTGAATTTGTTTTATTTATTTTTTCCGTTTCAAGTGTAGACGACGCAGTCGCAACGCAGGAGAATCATCAGGCGGAGGTAGAACCAGCAGGTGTCATTGAAGGCAAGTCTTCCTTGATCATGTTGATCCAAAATTTTATGAAAACATTATGTTGTTTTAAATTACGCATGCTTATTATTTTTGCGTAATGTACTTTAAATGCAGTTTTAGGGTTTAGCTAAATTCCTGAATTGTTATACCCTCATTGACTTTAATCATGACAACCTTTGACACCCTAGGTGATACTAGCTACTGTATTTGATGATAACTATTAGAGTAGCATGGGACGGTAGAATTGCTTAGTCCTGCTTAAACGTTTCGGTATCATGCCACTATGGAAAACCTTTTTAATCAATGTTCAAATTTATTTGTTGAGTTGTGGCAATTGTTATTGCTGCTGTTATTTATTTGAAATAAAGTGGAAATGGCTTAGACCGGGGCGGATGGATGTTTGGCGGGTGCTGTATGCACGAGATCTTGTTAAGTGAATGTTCCGCCATAGTCAATTAAGGACCGAAGCATGTGTTACCATGGACCGAGCACTACCGTACAACCACAAGTCTATATGGGTACGACCTGGCTAATTAATTTGTGCGTCTCGTTATTGGCTTCGCCATTTGGTTGAATGTGGGTGCCGGATGTAGACACTCGCTAGGCGCAAGAGGGGGCTTCTGTACTGGGTGGATGGAACCCTAACAGCGGTGAAACCTTAGCGAGCGAAGTTGGTAGCGGGGTCATGCATTGTAAAGGCCTCGTCATGATCTCTCTGCCGACACATCAAAGGAAGTGTATTAATTGCATGGCGACAAGAGTTGATCATGTCTTGTGGGTAAAGTGTACACACTCTGCAGAGTTAAAACTACTAAAGTAGCCGTGCCCACGGTGAAGGGCGGGCAAGGTATGCTAGCACATCATAGATCTTATTGTTTTGTTTTAAATGTAAATGATGGTTTGGGAATCCGCGAGTGGTTGGAACTCTCGGGTATTGGTTTGGCGGTTGGAGCCAATCAGGTGGTTAGAACCTGTTTAGTTGTTATTCAATTACTATTCTATTACATTTTGTTAAATGTTGCTTTATGAAATTACTAATGGTATCTAAAGTTAAATTCTGCTTTATGCAAAAGAAACCATATTAAGCCTTCAATTGTTCAGCCATGCATATAGTTATCATGCATTATGTTTCCAAGACTTGCGGAGTACATTTTGTACTCACCCTTACAACTTCTCAACTTTCCACAGAGGAGTGTGCTCAAGCTGAAGGTGACTATGAGTTCTATGCTTGTGGTTATGATGAAGGCGATCCGGACTACTAGGATGTGTACCCCAGTCGATTGCCTGTGGCATATGGATTGGCTCATTCTGTTGCTACTATTTTATTTCCTCTGCTTCTTATTGAACTCAAGCCATGAGGCTGGTTATTTGTAATACTGTGGCCATAAGGCTGAATCTCTCTTTGTTTAACTAACATTATTGCCTCGTGATATGATTGTGTTATCATCACTATTTCTACTGTGTGTGCTAGCTTTTCCTGGACTAGCACATATATACACAGAGGGTTCGGATTTGGAAATTCGGGTCCCTACAGCGAGCGATTATTGAAGGCTCAGTTCAGCAAACACTTTGGCATATGATACGCCGTGCGGGTTTCACTGAACCGCCTGAGTACCTTTTCTCTCGTGCTGCGACCAGCCCCGCCTCGACGATATATATGGATGTGGTGACTATCCATGGTCGCCACAGCGAAGAGCCAGCTCGTCGCTACCTTGGGACGGCGTCAACTCCGCTCACAGCTTTGTATGATGGGGCTTACGCCGCCATTGTCCAGCTTTGCCATGATCTCCCCGAGATGGCGCAGCTGTATTCCTACTACCCCTCCGGTTTGAGGGATAACATGCACTACTATAGAACAGGTCATTATTGCCCGACTCGTGCACACCATTACTGCCGGTTATGGGAACCGGCAATGATACTCAGGGTTATCACTGTCGGCTCAGGAACCGGTAGTGATAATAGATATCACTGCCAGTTCATTGTACAACCGGCAGTGATATTCGACAATCTCTACCAGTTCACACCAGAACTCGGTAGTGATATTCGACTATCTCTGCCGGTTCACACTAGAACCCGACAGTGATATATGTATATCTCTGCCGGCTTATACCAAGAACCGACAATGATATATGTATATCAACGCGGTTCTGAACGAACCGCAGTGAAAAACCCGTGGAATTCTGAAAATTTTTGTAGATGTACTTCATAGATTGCTCTACCTATGTATAAAATTATAGGTTCAAATTCAATACATATCAGGACATACAAAAAAGAAAAAATTCTGAACAAGTTTCAACTCCTGCTCCATGTAGCCAGCATCCCCATGGGAGCAATTATCATCGGACTACACAGTGGGAAAAGCTCAAGGTAAGATTGAACAAATGTGATTGCAAGTCGGGTCTTCCATATCCTTGGGGTATGAGAAATCACACAACCACCTGCAAACATCGGTGTTTACAGTGTGCTTCAGCTGTTTAATTGAAATATCCCCTGCCAACTTTGTCCACATGAACTCAAATCCTCCTTGCTCGTGCGGGAACTCAAATCCACATTTTTTAGAGTTTTTCGTGACTTTTATTAGTTGGTGTGCACGGTGTGTATACAGGAAGCCCTGTGTGCACATAATATGTTGCCATCAAATATATAGTATATAAAGCGTCGTTAGATCATAATTAAAATATATTAAAGCGCGCATCACAATATTTAGTTTTTACAATAGTCTGTTTACAAATGTAGTGTGAGTACATCTCGTTTACTTTGGTTTTTCAACGACTCCAGTAGAATTAAAGTTGCTCATGGAACTCACCGTTTTGATTGATGATCTCATCGTGAACGAATACAGCGATCTGCTCTTAAATTGCTAAAATTTATGTTAGCAGTAACTTATTGGTTCTCATCTTGGAGCGCTGTTATTGAAGAAAAGAGAAATTTAATTAATGATGATAGATGTTAAATGAAAGAAAAGTAGGCATCAATGTGTAATTATATACCATGGCTTCGTTATAGCCGACACTCTCTGTGACAATTGCATGTATATTTGTACATATGTAGTATGCACATAAATTATTTCCCTGGTCCTGTCTTATGCATGAAAGTCTTTTATTATTTGGAAATCTTTCTTGTACGGATGATACCGATGACTTTTCTTGCAATATCGTGCGAATGCCCTGTGAATGATTTTAAATAGTAATTAACCTTAAATACAATAGAATAAAATATTACTAGAGCAATAACATAACAATCGAAGTTTACTGCTCATCATGTCCCAAAAATTTTGATACAGATTAAGTGGTTTTCTCATCGAGTCCAAGACAAAAATCCTGCTAGCATCTAACTCAATGACGAGGAGGACCCAGTGAAACCTAGACATATATGTTAACATAGCCTATTAGTCCCACATCGTGTCACACAAAATAGTAAAACAATATTAGAAGTAGGTTAATACGCACTTAAAGTTATAGGGTAAAACTACGGAGGTTTTGTATTGCAGCTTCAAGAAAGTATTAAACAAATAGTCTTCAATAAACTGTGCATCTTGCAGGATGATCTTCTCGTTGACAAGCCTCAGATCGAGAAGTCCTAACTTGTTATTGCCATTTCTTCTACATATCTGTATCTCCATTCTACATATATAAAAAAGAAGTTAGACTTGTAGTTAAATGGTACAAGAATATACAATAATATAATTAGAGACTTACAAAGTCCACGACCGAGTACATTCGGCCCGTGAGCATCTTCTTCGGTAAAAATATACAATTCGGAGAATAATACCTAGAAGATGTTATCCCCATTGTGAAAATCCGATTTTTTGTATCTGACTGGGAGCGCCTCCATACCCTTTTCGCACTGCTGCATGTACCACTGATGGATGCGCTGCAGTTGTGTTGTTAGGTTGTTTAAATGAGCTGGTTCAACCAGTGGTTGCCCCAAAAAGAACTTCCACCTTAGACCTAACTCGTGAGCACGAAGTTGTTCAACAGCATCTTTTTCAGCTTGCGACATCAACGCATCAGCACTAGCCGTCTTCATGTATTGCTTTCTGGAGATGCGCTCGTAGTCTAACATTTTGGAAGGATCAGAAGCCCGCCCTGTCTCTTTGGCATTTGCCATACTCAAGAAAAACTTCTGCGCATTAGCATCGACTTTAATCTTCTCAAGTGATGGTGCCTTTTTGAAGTGAGATGTTACGCAGGCCCTTATTTCCTTTTTTCGTTCTTCTTCAGTCATCTCGGCTAGTAATTTCTTCTGAGGCTGTGCTGACTTCATAGATGACCGAGATTTACTACAAGACGATGCGGACTTCCGAGATGGTGCTAATGTTCGATTCTTCTTATGTGCCGGCGGAGGAGTTGGACTTTTCCTAGCTGGTGCTGGCGGAGGAGTTGGACTTTTTCTGGCTGGTGCCGGCGGAGGAGTTGCACTTTTCCTAGGCGACAAGTATGCGTGTGGAGAGTGCGGCTGATCATCATCATCGTCTTTGTCGTCCTCATCGTCCGAGCCAAACATAATCAAGCTCTTGCGCCACGTGAGAAAGCCATGCACGTTTTCTCCAAGTTTGTTTTTTCCATCCTCGCCAGGAATCTCTACCTCCATTTTGCGATATTGTCAGACTACACTATCTACTTTGACCCTGGCGAATCCCAGCGGTATTGGGCGGCAGTGCATAACCTGCGAGGAGCCGCATGGCCAAGCCCTGCCATCAGCCACCTTGATGGTAATGCCTTGTGCGGACAAATGCAGCTTGCACGGTGTCGGTTCTATGATGTCATCCACTGGAAAATTGAGTCCATGCTCTTCCGGAATCCCTGTGGACGCACAACTGCTCCTACGAACACCGTGATTGAAGTTCCGAGGGCTGTCATCGGGTGGCGGTCGTGAGCTGAGAGCTTTCTATACCGCTTGCTCCACAACTTTATCCAGCTCCGCTCTCTGTTCCGCTAACGCTCTTGCCACAGCAACTTGTATTTGACGGTCCAGTTGATCTTCTCTTATTCTTTTTGGCCGCTTGTGCAACGATGCGTCAACTGGGATGCCTTCTTTCCACGGCACCAAACCAACTCCTCGGGTGTGCCCAGGATGCTCCTTGTTACCCAGGGCAACGGTCAACTCGTCATTCTCCCTTCGTGGTGTGAAAAGGCCTTGGGAAGACTGCACGTGAGCATCTGATATTTTCCGTGACACTTTTTGGGCTCTATCGCTCCTGAAGCTCAAGTTGCCATCTTCTGAGACAGAAGCCCCCCTCCCAAGCAACCAGTGCTTCCATGGTTCACTCAACTCGGCCATCGCAGGAATGACGCCCCTGCAGGTTAGCTCTTCTTCACACCTATCCCATGCAGGTATTTTCTTCACATAGCCACTAGTGCCTAGTGTGTGAGGGTACATATTCTTATCCGCGTTAGCCTTGTTCTTCTGGCTCACTATCTGGGCTTCTTCAGAATTCTTGTACGCCACAAAGTCCTCCCAAGATTTCCTTATCTTTGGATACATGTTAAAATTTGGCGTTTTAGTCTTCTTCACATAGTTCTTATTCAGCATCGTCTTCCAATTCTTCCACGATGTGCACATGACACTTAGTGCACGTTTCTTTGCAACCAACTCAGACTCTTGGGGGAACTGGAATACTTCTTTTAGCTTGTCCCATAGAAAGTCCTTCAGGTCATCGGGAACCACCCACTGATCACCTCGGCGGCTGGTCCATAATTGTAACATCCCAATTTTTAGCTTTTTGTGTAATTAATATTATTTTATTGCAATTTATAATTTTTGGGAATTTTCTGGATTTAATTGGATTTTTTGAGATTTAGTTGAATTATTTTGAATTTAAATATATTGTCTTTTGTCAAAAAATAATTATAAAAAGAAAATTTTAAAAGAAAGTTTTGCCAAAAATATTTTATTTAAGTCCATAATGTCTCAAAGTATTTTTGAGATTTTTCTTGGAATTTTTCTGATATTTGTATTGCCTTAAATAAATCAAATGAATTTCTCAGATTATTTTAAATGGAAAAACCTTGGAAAATCCTGGTGAACAGTAACAGGCCGAAGCCCATTACTGTGCGGACCGACCGTGACACGGGAGGGGTAACGTGCACCGTTAGATCGCGATCCGAGGGCCTATGTTAAGCCGCGTCATTTACAAAACCCTAGTGCTTCTTAGCCGTCAGATTTTCATCGTGTGGCCATCATCAATCGGTACCGGTTAGGAAATCTGGATCTATCCGGGCCGTCCGATGGAGATCGTGCGGCTGATCGGTGTCGTCTCCGAGCTGGACTCAGTGCCGCCGTCTCTGAGTCGTACACGCCGCCGCCGCCCAAACCTTCCTTGTTTTCCACACCACCGCCGAGTATTTAAGGCCCCTAACCCCCTTCTCTAGACTCACCTTGAGCCGCCGCACGGTTTCTCTGTTACGCCATCGCCGGAGGATCACTGGGGAAGTCGCGCAAGCTTGCCGGAGTGTCGAAGATCTTCGCCGCGCCATAGCCGTCGACCGGGATTCTCTTCCGCCGTTCCAAGGGTGAATTCGGAATCGTCGCATCGAGACGCGCTTGTTCCGCCACTCCATGTCGCCGGATTCTCGTCGGAACGTCGTCGTCCTCAAGATCGGTAGCCTTGTGTCGCCACTTCGCCATCGTCGGATCATCATCGCACGCACGAAATTCGTCCACGTCACCTCAGTACACAGTGGTTAGCTCGGGTAAGTTTTCCACCGTTCGATATGGATCTGAGGGTTGACGTTGCGCCACGTCAATTAGGTCAATAGGGATTCGCTTGAATAAATGGTGATCGTCGGATAGTAGAAGAACGTCACGGATGGGGCCACATAGCCAGATGAATAGTAAAGTGCTCGGGTAGATGTCCACCGTTGGATCTAAATCGAGTGGCCGTAGTGTTGCCACGTCGCAGATTAAATAACAGTCGTCGGATCGGCTCGGGATGGTCCAGATTATGCCACGTGTCGACCGTACTGAGTCGGCGCCACGCTGATGTTAGCTGACGTCATAAATTCGGATTTTCTTTTTAAAAAATAATTCTATTAAATCTAGAAATTCAATTTAATTTATTTTCAAACTTCTAAATGCTATAACTTTTGCATACGAACTCCGATTGAGGTGATTCAAATTCCTAAAAAATTTTAAAATTGAGATCTATTCAATGGTGATTTTTATTTGAATTTTTGAGTTCATTTGATCCTTGGTTTTGGTGTTTATTTGCTATTTCTTCTCGATTCGTGTAAACGTTGAATTGTGCGAGGCTTCGGAGGAGGAGCTAGCAACTCAAGAATTATATTCAGACCAAGATCAGAAGCTTAACCAAGGAAAGTTGTGCTTCGATCATGTTGCACCCATGTTTGCAAAATTGCTATTTTTATTTACCCTATTGCATGATATTTTATGTGTACAACTGATTTCAACTTAAAGTTGGGGATTAGCTAATGTACCCTTTGAATTACGCCCTACCTTGTCAATTGTATGCCATCATCCACTTGTCACCCTAGATTGGTTCACTATAGTTGGTTAATAATGAAACCACATGGGATGGTTAGATCGGATTAGATTACTTAGCCATGCCACGTCATCACATGTACTTGAATCTTTGATGAATAATCGTGACTAATGGAATATGGAACAATGTTATGAATCTGTGTGTCATGTGTGGTCACACGATGAGATTTAGTTGTGGTGGCAATGGATGTCACGCAACGATATTGAATTGTTGATGGCACGTGGTGCTTGGTAATCAACTAGGGTGGTTATGATTTTAGATCGGAGCAAGTGGCAAGGGCAGTATGCCAGGGTGGGCCCGATGGGCAGAGGGTATGTGTATGTCATGCTTTGATCAACCCTAAGGACACCTTGCGAGCCTTTGACCTGAGTTAATCACGCAACCAGATGTCTGTTATGGGGCAGCCTAGCTGACTAATTTGCAATGACTTAGTTTGGAACTACTAGTGGTGGAGTGGTTCATCCTTTTTAATGAACCCAGATGGCGCAAGAGGGGGGCCCTGGATGTGGTAACTAGTCCCACCAGTGTTGAAACCTTAGCGGGTGGTACTGAGTTAAGGCAGAGCATTGTAAAGGCTTTGTCATGATTCTCTTCCCGCATACCAAAGGATGTGTGCTAATAGCTTGGCAACGAAGAGATTATCATGTCGTGTGGGTAAAGTGCATAACCTCTACAGAGTGTACAAACTATTAGGATAGCCGTGTTTCACAGATGAGCAATGCTCGGGGATTACAGTCAAGGGTTTAGACTTCTGCAAAATAAAACTTGGGATGGATGGCAGGTTGCCATGGAAGGTTGAATATTGACTTAGGACTAGAAACTTGGTTTACATGAGAAATACTGAATCTATTTATTACTGTTATTGGTTTTTACTGTCTTTTCAATCTATATACTGTACTTGTTCATAAATGCTGCTTTACTGCAAATGAACCACTTAGCCTTCCTTTGGAATAAGCCTTGCATATAGTTATGATAGAATTGAATTCTGTGCACAACTTGTTGAGTGCTTTATGTACTCACCCTTGCCTACAACATCATTAGTGCTGAAGAAGGTGTACCGTGAAGAGACGAATGTTTAGGGTGCGAGTCTTGTCAGTTGCCTGTGGTATACTGAGGGGTTATATACGTCTTCATTTCCGCTGCAGTTCAATTTGTTGTTCAGCCTTGTGAGGCATTGTTAAGGAAGTTGGCCATAAGGTCATTCAACTAGTAATATTTAGTATGTTATGTCTTTTATCTTATTTCTGCTATGTATGATTGTGATATTCACTAATGTTGAGCCTGTGTGCACTAGCGTGATCCTGAACTAGTGGAGTATACACAGAGGGTCCGGATTTGCATATTCGGGTCCCGACAATGATCTATAGCTGATGGGCACATTATCCCTAGGAAGTACTCCGCAGGCTGTCCAGTACGGCCCCAATGCTGACGCGGGTATAGCAGGTTCCCCAACTGCCGAGAGCTCGACTATATTGTGAACACCCTTAGGCATCTTGCTCGGACCACGGCCTGTTTATCAAACGTTTGAGCTTGCAATTGGATCTTGTTATTAGTTGTCTGACCCTACAATATTTTGGGAATCACAACATACTAATACTTTACCTCGCCCATGTTAGTGGTGTCAGCTTGGTCCATGGTAGTGCCATCAGTTTGGTCCATGGCAGTAGCATCAGTTTGGTCTATGGCAGTGGCGCCAGGTTGCTCCATATCAATATCCTGTAGGTTCAGGTAGTACGTTGGGCTACCCATTCCTACTTCGTCTATATTCGAGGACCGAACTCCCTCTGGCTCTTGTCCCTGATTCGAGGCCATTCCTAGCAATCAGAAATTTCAAATTAACACACATACACATACAATGGTATCGAAGAAAGACGTAACGAGGAAATGAAGATAGATGTAATGAGTAAACATAGACGTAAAAGCATATGAGCCCAAGTATAGCCGCATTGCTGGCTAGACTATTCTTCTGCGCGTGATGTCAAACTTATGAATTCAAACGATGGCATAGACACACGATAGTGTTTTTTACAGTTGTTTTTGAGATTGTGATATATATGTGTCAATTTTTATACACATACATCTTTATACACACAAATATATATTTTTATACACATACATCTTTCAAGGTCACACATATATTTTTTTGATCTTTATACACATACATCTTTCAAGGTCACATATATATATTTTTAAACACATACATTTTTTGTCAAAAAAATATACATACACATATCACAAAATATACATGCACAATATCAACCTTGGCAGATCTTTATACACATACATCTTTATACACAAACATGTTTGTACACACAAATATTTTTTTGATCTTTATACACATACATCTTTCATTGCAAACAAATTTAATCGGCAGGAACCCAGTACACACATGTACACATACTTCTTTATGCACATATTTTTGTGTGGGTTAGTTAGAAGGAAAATAAATGACCATCAGGTTTCACATTCTTTCTCGCCAACAGAATATTATTAATATGGCAATAGAAAACTAGATCCATTCAAGAACACATACAAATATTTAAAAGACACATGCATTTTCCTTATCATGGATCTGCAGCAAGTGAGTAATACCACACACACACATGAAAGTGGTTCGAATCCAAGCAATAACCAAATATGAATCGATTCCTCACACGTGCGTTGGACTTAGAGGTGACACCCATACTCCACTTAAGTGTATGCTCACTGTCACACAAAAGTCACCCGGAAAACCACTCGTGGGCACCCGGAAATATGAATCGATTCCTCACATGTGCGTTGGACTTAGAGGTGACACCCATACTTCACTTAAGTGTATGCTCACTATCACCCAAAAGTCACTCGGAAAACCTCTCGTGGGCACCCGAAAATATGAATCGATTCCTCAGACGTGCGTTGGACTTAGAGGTGACACCCATACTCCACTTAAGTGTATGCTCACTGTCACCCAAAAGTCACCCAGAAAACCTCTCGTGGGCACCCGGAAATATGAATAGATTCCTCACACGTGCGTTGGACTTAGAGGTGACACCCATAATTTACTTAAGTGTATGCTCATTGTCACCTAAAAGTCCCGTGCACGGAGTATTGACTAAATGACCCTCACTCAAACAAATATGAGCCACATAGTCGCACCGTACACACTTACGTTTCTATGAGAGTTTCGATTCCATTCCGAATATTCATACTGGGATTGAAACCAACACATCTAAGCATAGCACTTGCTGTCCGTCTCAGAACCTTGGTATCGCCCACACTCGCCAAGGGAAGCGTGAGCAATAGCCAAAGAACAATGACCGCCCAAGATTATGCGTTAGATAGTTGAAGACAATTCCAAGTACCCGGATATGTGTCTAGTGCTAGTTCACAAGATCAACGCCTAGCACCCACATATCCCTGACTCGAGATGAATCATAACACATACACATGAAACTAAGCGGTTGTCACAAGATAAACATAAACTACAACTATTACAACTACTTACTATTACAATCAGTGGCCGACCGACCAAATATTACAAGTCCAAAGTATAATGCAGCGGAAATAATACACATACACTTATCTTTACAAAACAAATATTTACAACACATGTATACATCTTTCAAGAACATATACAAAGCACCAAATTGATGTTTACTTTTGGCTGCAATATAAATAACCATAGAGCAAAATGATCAAAACAGACATGATTCCATATCGATTCATAATAACAGATTGCATCATATAGAATGAACGCAGATCGTTGATATCAACAAGGGCGTAAAAATGATCAAGGCAACTAGCATAAAGCTCAACTTGTTTATTTTGAGTGTTCTCAGATGTCGGGTTGCCCAAAGGCCCTCCTCGCCACAAGGGACAAGTAATAGACTAGTTTGTGACAACCTTACCTTAGTTATTAATTTACTTGTTGACAGATTAATAACAAATCTACTCAATTGAATAATATATCACATAGTTTTTTATATCATGCATATGGAATTATCATAGTGGCAATCTTGAAAACCAGACTTTTACAAGCTCATAAGCATGCGGTACCTCCAGGACTATTCCAAATCAGATGCAAAGTATAAATCTAATGTTGGGTTCGAATGCTGTTATGCAGTACAATGAAACAACAATTCCCAGTGAAGTAAATTAATTCAGGATTAATATATCAAAAGAGTTAACCAAAAGATCAAACACAAATGCCCAAAAACTCAATGATTAACAAACCACAACCAAAATTTAAACAGGGCTGGGTGTACACAACAATGGAAGTATATGCTCCTATCATGCCATTTACTCCTATAAGTTTAAAAGATTATATGATCCTGTTGAAACATCACATTAACATAAATAGTAGCTAAAAGTATAGAGGCTACATGCTAGGAAGTAACTAAGTCAAATGCAGAGAATCAATAAAGGACATCAAGTGGCAGTACGTCATAATTTTTGTGTGTTTGTTCATGCATGAAACTCAATATCAACAAGTAGAAAAATTCATGAAGAATAGGCGAGCATAGTGATACAAGGGCAAAGTTACAATAATTATAAATGCATGTTCAGGTTTGTTCAAGAGTACCATGTCCATAGCAAATTCAAGATGATGCTACTCCATTAGGTACAGTTGAATTTTGATACTAATAAGCAATGCAGTTGAGTTTTTTTACTGTGAAGCATTAACATATTAATGGAAGCACAATGAAGAAAGCCATATATCAATAAGCAGTAACAACTACATTTTTTACAGTGAAGCATTAACATTGCCAATCAAGCACACAGTTTTTCGAATACAAAAGATGTAGATTGCCCATGTAAAAAAGAATAGATTGTCACAAATTAGTTGTCACAAATTGTCTATTTTAAGTCCCAAATCCTCACTGAACACTATCCCACATCCCACATGCTAGGTCCCGAAGCATTCATCTGCACATTCACATGAAGCATCACTGGATTACATCCCACAAGCATCATCACTGGATTACATCCACATCAACCAACATTCGGACATCAAGCAACCAGCAGTGAGTTCGGGCCTAGGTCATAAGTTCGCAAGAGATGTACCACGGCAGGGAGACGGCGGGGAGGGGAAGGCGACGGTGGGGGGGTGGCGGCGGGGAATATCCGAGGTGACGGCGAGGAAGGTCCGAGCGATGACGGGGAAGCTCTGAGGCGAGGCGACGGCGTTGGTCTGACCGGAGGCGACAGAGGCACAAGGCGAGCGGCGGCACTGTAATTGAGATGGCTAGGTTAGGGTAAATAAGAAGACAACACGAATTTTGAATTTATATGGGTACATTATCACTACCGGGTGATATGAAGAACCGGCAGTGATATATTATCACTGCCGATCCATATGTACACCCGACAGTAATATAATTTATCATTGCTGGGTGAATGCACAACCGGCAGTGATAGTGGAATATTACGGCCAGGTATAGATCTACCCGGCAGTGATAGTGAAATATCACTGCCGGTTAGATAACTACCCGGCAGAGATAACCCGCAGTACGCTTTCATTTTGGCGGAAGCGTATTTTGACGATTTATTGATTTTTCAATTCGGTTAAAAATTCAAAATAGAATATCTTTCGCATTTTTAATCCAAATGAAATGAAACAAATTTTTAAATTCATATAAAATCAAGATCTTTCAGAATATGCAAAAAAAAATTGATGTTATGTTATAGGAAAATATTTAAGTACAAGATTAAAAGTAAAGTAGGAAAGTAGACTATATATAAAAATGTTGTAAATAAGTTTTTGATGAAACTAATTTTTCTATAATCTTGGTACTACTTGCAATCCAAATATATGAAAATTTTTGAAAATTCAATTTGCCTTGAGCCTTTTCTACTAAAAGATTGATACTAATGGAATATTATGCAAAGAAATGAATAAATGATTTAAAAGATTTTAAGGATTTATTAATTGTCACATTGAAGCAATATGGTATTAGCGATCCTTGGTAACCATAAGTAAATAGGATAAATGCAGTCAAATTCACACAAATTCAAATGCAGTCAAATTCACAAAAATCCAAATGCAATTCATACAAAAATCCAAATTCAGTATTGCATATATTACATAATTTTTACATATGAGAAAATAAACATGTTGTTCGTACAAAAGAAAGCATACATTTCATTACTACAACTAAGCTACGATTCAACCTTCATTATGATCACGGCATATGTACGTAGCTTCGTCACTCTCTTCCATGATACTTAGGTCAACGTCTTTTCCGAAAGAGGGAAGCTTATCGAATTGGTTGTACTCTTCCTCGTCCACAACATTCTCAACTCCGACAATCATTCTTTTTCCTTGAATAACCACGTGGCGCTCCTTGTCAGCCGGGTCAGTTACAAAGAAGATTTGTGTAACAGAATTAGTAAGTACGAATGGTTCTTCTCTGTATCCGACAAGTTTGAGGTCCACGGTAGTGATATCATACTTGTCGATATTCACGCCCCCTAGAAGTCTGACCCATTGGCACCGAAAGAGAGGGACTTTCAAAGGTCCATAGTCAAGCTCCCAAATCTCTTCTATGAATCTGTAGTAGGTTTGTCTATTTCCATTGCTATCATAGGCATCTATACGGATACCGCTGTTTTGGTTGGTGCTCTTTTTATCTTGTGCTCTTGTATAAAATGTAAAACCATTTATGTCGTATCCTTGGAATGTCCAAATTGTAGTTGATGGTCTCTGAGCCAACACTTTCAAGCGAAAGTGCGATCCTCTCAGATGCATCATGTGTCTACGCAACCAATCGCCGAAGTTATCTCTGTGCTCTCTCGCAAGCCAAACCTTTGACCTCCCTAGGTTTCCTCTGGATAGCATGTTCTTGTGCATGTTGACATACGGGGCCACTACAACTGATTGTCCCAAAACTATGAAATGTGCTTGTGTAAATGAAGCTAGATTGCTAGTACGTAGTAATTTCTCACCTAGTGTCACTTTCCCCTGTAGCCTCCCCTCATGCCGAGATACAGGCACACCAATCGGTTTGAGATCCATATAATCGATGTAGAACTCAATGACCTCCTCAGTTCCCTAGCCATCAGCAATGCAGCCTTCCGGTCGATGTTGGTTAGGAACATATTTCTTTATAACCCTCATGAATCTCTCGAAAGGGTACATCTGATGTAGATATACGGGACCAAGAATCCATATCTCTTTCACAATGTGAACAATGAGATGGACCATAATATCAAAAAAAGATGGAGGGAAACACATCTCAAGCCTACACAGAGTGTGGACCACATCTTCCTGCAGCTTATCTAGTTTTAACAGATCGATGGCCTTCTGTGAAATCGCGCTGAAGAATGAACATAACTTGATAATTTGGTCTCAGACTATCTCTGGCAGAACACCCCTAATTGCAATTGGAAGCATCTATGTCATCATCACGTGGCAATCGTGAGACTTCATACCAATTAATTTGAAGTCTTTCATTGAGACTAGTCTCTTTATGTTAGCAGAGTAACCAGACGGAACTTTGACTCCGTGCAAGCATTCGCAAATGCTAATTTTCTCTTTTTTTCTCAGAGTGTAGCAAGCTGCGGGAAGGTACTTCTTGCCTATATCCAGTTCCTCGTGGTGCAGCTCCTTCCTGAGTTTAATATCTTTGAGGTCCATCCGTGCTTTTGCTAGGTGATATTAAAAGGAAGCTGAACTTGTCTTGTTTTGAGGACTCTGAGTCTGAGTCTGATTCTACGACTGTGGACTCTGCGACACGTCAGCTGTTTGGCCTTCCATCTGCTCATGCCACTAGTGCTGTTGCTGCTGCTGATGATGATGCATATGCTCCTGTGGGTGATGAAGAAGATGATGACGAAGGCAGCGAGGAGTGACCCTTTTGGTGTCTTGATGCCAAAGCACTGGTACAGAAACCATTTGTATAGGCGGGTGGTAACCCATCTTCATAGGCGGGTGGCACCTAAGGTGAACCACCTGTACAGATCCAGAGAATCCTTTTTTAATAATATTATGATAATTATATTATAATATTAATAAATGCATACATTATATCAATCACATCGCTATTCATCACAAATCCATACATAACAATGACAAGGTTATATATACAAAGCACATATAAATCATAATTGCATTATGTATATATACAAGGTTATATATACATCAGTGTTCACAGCCTGTCTATCCTCGTATCCCAATTACAAAGTCTAGGATGCTTCACCACTTCACCTTCCCAGTAAAAGAAACTACCTCTCTCATGGATTACTTCATGACGAATGAACTGGCACATGTCCTTTTGCACATTGCGAAGGTCATCATCAGTGCGTGCCAAAGTGGTCTTTTCAGTCTTCACTTGCAATAATAAAGTAGGCAATAAAGAGGTTAAACAATAGTGAAATCGAGAATCAAACAATAAATAATCTTGAATCACCAATTTGTATAGGCTTACGCCCCGGGGTTGCTTCAGATTCCCGCTGATCCCGAGGAACTTCATGAGACGAAGTATCCACAAAGAACACTGTTCGAGGTTGCTTGTGGCACTTCAAATCAAATAATAATGTATGGAATTAGTACAGTTGGTAATACCCTTCCTTACTAGTGCAATTATGTTGAAGCATTACAAGTGTCTTCTTACCCATGGGTGGACATAGCAAAGCATCTTATTTGACCCCTTCGCAGGATCATGTTGCCCCCCTTTTTTGGTCGCGTAATGCTTGAAAGCCCTACTCGAATGTCAACAACAAGTAACTATCATATCATGAAACAAATTACGTTATGTATGTTTGTGTATGTATTTTTCTTACGTATTTAAGTTGTGGGTGAATTCATCGTAAGATTCCGGTGGGGTTCTGGATGAGTCAAGGACCATATATCTACTCTGCTTTGGGTACAGCATGAAACAAATGAAGTGATCGCTGCAATAAAAACTTATGTAAGTTTCACGAGTAATCATGGTGCGAACTAAACTTTTAGCAACAATTGACAAATGAGAAGATTACTTAAAATTGTAGGGAGCCATTATGACGTCCTTGTCTTGCATCCGAGCATTGCTTTTAATAAGTATAGCCCCATATCTATTTGGCGTCCCGGTCAGATCATCACCTTTCTTCTATCTTCGTTACGCCATCCCTTATCTTTCAACTCCTTGTCATTGAGTCATGACTCTTAAGTTCTATTTGGCTAATCCGCATGGGTCAAGGAACCTAACACGTTTTCCCATCTTTTTAGCATCATTATATTGTATTCTACACACAAGACAATGGTCAATGCGGCACTTTATATGCTGAATGCTGGGAAACATGACATTTTGGCAAATATCAGCTATTCTGACTTTGTATGCTGAAAATGTATAGAAGTTGAGTGCCAAGTGCCATGGGAGGTGAGAGGCATTCTTAAGGCTGAACAGTTTCTCTTTATAGTAAAGGCTTCTTATATAGATCATTCATAAATTGCCATAATCCATATAATTTTTAGTAAATCCTACGTTAGCCGATGTTAGTGGTTTTTTCTTTGATAAGTGAACACTGAAGCTATGTATTGATGTACTTTTAGATAAGGTTAACTTCGGCGTTATCTGTCGAAAAAGATAAAGTTAACCTGGATGACGTACAAAAAGTATATGATTGGTGATTTTAGAACTTAATGAAACTCTTTTCATGATCATGCATGTGTAGCCAATAACGATCTGCAATACAATTCTTTCATGTTGGCTGAAATTTCTCTATCCTGTGACTACTACTCCAACAATCTTAATTGAGATGAAGTTGCTAGAGAAAATTTAAAAAAATAGGCACTCGCTTTTGCACCCACAAGCAAGACAAGTTTTGAACCTAAAGGTAGACAGGAAAATATGTGGGATTGAGCTCTAAAACTATAATAATTCACCAGTTCATAACAGGTAACCATATACATAGCAAATACGACACACTCGTGTCTCCAAATGTTATTTGCATTGTTGGGAAACAAAAATGCATCTTGTTCGATAGATTTGGCAGAAGTTAACTTTATTTAAAAGGAAAAAACCACTAAAATCGGCCAACTTACGATTTAGTGAAAATTATATGGATTCTGCCAATTTTTGAATTATCTAACAAGCCTTTACTATGGCACTTGGCACTCAACTACTATACATTTGGGGTTTTCTTTATTATGCTATCAGAATGCAATATAATGATATGCTGTCATAATTTGTTATATCGGTACTTGCTACTGCAAGAGCAAGATGAACAATGTAGGGGTAGGTCAATGGCCAACTTACAGGCACCACACGCTGATCAAGTTGATGTCGAGTTTTCCAAAACAAAACATTTGTTGCAAGTCACCAAAATCGATCCAGACGTAACAACTATCCTCGTGTTTGTAGACATCTGGAGGGACGGCGGCTTGAATGCCCTTCACCCCAAGACGAGATGCCCTCAAGTACCAGTCATGGAGTCTCTTCAACTCCCATGGTCCTTCGCTGATCTCGCTCCATGGGGAGAAATGGCTTGCCATGCTCATAAGTCTCTAGTGAAGCCATGGTGCATCAGACCGAGTGGAGTTGGCACTCCTCTTGACTTGGTGGTACTCCGCTGATTGCAATCTACTTTTTGTTTTCTTTGCAACCAACAACATCGCTAAAGATGAGGCGCCACAGACGGTTGGGGCAATGGAGGTGATGCAAGCAAGGTATAGCCGATTTACCTAAGATGTATTTGTGGTGAAAGCACACCCGTGAGAAGATGCAGTTTGTGGTGTAGGCAATTTTGGAAGAGGTAGGATGTCTTGACTTGCTGCTGGCATTTCTGACCTCTCTTGTATCAATGCAATATCTTCCTTGGGCCATACAATAAATGACCCAACTGCATCTTGGATGGTCTCTACTTTATCAGGGGTGTTGAATGGTAGCTTCCACAAGCCAAGGCATGAAACAAGCACGATGTCCACTTGCACCTTTGCGTGACCAATCAGGACAGGTTAGTTGTGTATCACAGTGCCCAGATATTCTATGCCCTCCGCAATATCGATGACCAAGCCCCCTTGCTCCAGATGTGCATAGAGCTTGCACTTGGTTGCCTCTGTGATATCATCCAGAGGATATCGAGGTGTTGGGACTAGCGCGAACCCAAAGCTACTCTGAATGCGGGCCAGGCTCGGGTTGTCATCTGACCGCACTTGTAACGCCCTTTCCGCCCCCTTCTCTTCCCACAGTCTTAAAAACTCTTGTTGGGCCAGCTGTCTTATTGTATCAGCCATGGTCCTCTTATATCTTTGATGCGACTTGTATTGGTCTTGATATTCCGGGAACCCATGCTTGAAGCCCACTCGACTTCCGATGCCACGAGTGCGACTGGTGTTCCTTGGTTCCCAACGTCGTTAGGTCGTCACTCTCCTTCGCACGAAAGATCCTCCGCTTGCTCGCAGGCGAGATCTTCGCAGCCTTAGCCGAAACTTCCAGGACCGCAGGGTCCACCGTGCTTTTGCGACCCTTCTTGCTGCTAGGTTAGCGAGCTAGGACCCAATTTCTGCCTCGCTCGCTACAACTCATCAATGGGTTCTCTATCCTAGCACGGGCTTCCTCTTCTTCTTTACTCCTCCACTCAACAATCCTAGGGGCATACCCACTTGTGCCCAGGTGATGGGGGTACTTGTTCTTCTTCGCGAGGGCACTATACACCTCGCTCAATGCTACGGCTTCACTTGTGGTCTTCTGCCGGACAAACTTCGCTCATTCACCCACGGTGATTTTTCCTTATTTCTGGAATGGTGTCCGCTCCATCTTCACAAAGTATTTGTTCATCTCATACCTCCAGTTCCGGAAGCTCTTCCCCATCACGTCCAAGGCATTCTTCTTAGCGATGGCCTCAAACTCTGGGGGGAACCTTATGATTTTCTACAGCTCGGTCCAAAGGTGCGCCTTTGTCGTGTCGGCCACCTTTGTCCAGTTATCAATCGTGATGGAGACATTGTCCTTGACAAGATAGCCGCAACTATTTTGGAACTTGAATAGTGCCTCACGAGGTGCTAGGGGCTCTCCTAAAGGACCGACCTCTGTGATATACCAAGTGCCTTCCAGTAACTTGTTCCTACTTCATTCCCCCCGTTTTCGTTTATGCGAGGTCGTGCTTGTTGCAGTAGAGGAATCCACAGGAACATGCCCGGAGGTATCTTCAATTACCTCTTGAACTACAGCTAGTCAGCGTGATCGCCTTTCCGACCTCTTCATAGAAATAAACACGAGGAATACACAAACATAAGGAAATGCAATTATGTCCACGCCAAGCTACAAATAAAACAAGCTCACTCTTCTTAATACCTCTTCATTGGGATTGTAGTTGGAGTCGATTTCCCCACGTCGCCGTTCTGGTCGTGGGCATGGAACTGGGCTTGGGCTCTTGTACGATGATGAGGAACCATCGCTGCCCAAGGACAACGATGGGCTCAGTGTTCTTTCTAGCTGTGTGGCTGTATCATCCTTCTCGGCCAAGTCTTGCTACCTTCCGGCATCACCCTCCTCTTGCAGTGGCGTATTACCACCGAGCTCTACAAGTAGGCTCCTCTTAAGCACCTTCTTGGCAAGCAATTCTTTTTCTCCCATCTTACTACAAAACAGATTGCAATGACATCAATTTGAGCCTATTAATATTTCCAGTGGGAATTCATTACGATTTTATTAGCATGTCAAACTCTTTAGTTAAAATTCTATCTGAATCAATCGCTGACATTCGATTTCTACAGATGAGGGGAATGCTTTCTACATCGAAGGAAATAAGAAATATTGATGGTTGATTCGAAGGAAACAATTAAGAAACAAGAAACCTCTTTAGTGAGATTATATGAGCAAATGCGAACCAAAATACGCCATTAATGGGAGCTTGTACTATTACTGTGGGGAATGTTCATTAGGGATTCCTATAATCTTGTTGGTGGAGTTGATAAGTTAGTTCTCGTGGATGTCTACTTGCCGGGTTGTCCAACTAAAGCTGAAGGTCATTATAGATGCCCTAACAAAACTTAGAAGCAGATATCGCAAGAAATAGTTGAGGATCGAACTCTATCTCAAAAGAAAAATCGATGTTTTACTACTACCACAAGCTTTATGTTCGGCGCAAGACTCATATCGAACTTACGAGCAAGAATTGCTCTATCAATCACCATCTACTTTAGACATATCTTCTGAAACTTTTTTCAAAAAGACAATAAGATATAAGGGTGGTCAGATGCACTTGCCTTGCTAGGCCGAGCGTGGCGGCGGGGCGGCATCAGCAGGGGAATTTTTACATACCTTGGTCTTGGGCTTTGCTTGGCATCGGTGAGGCATCCGCGTCGATGATGGTGAGGCTTCGGCAGTTCACGGCCTGGCAAAAAGTTTGTCGCAGGAGCGAGGCCGCGGAGAGGTCACCGAGAGAGGCAACGTGGAGGCGTCGGCGTCGACGAGGGTCAGGCTGCGGCCACCGACAGTGCGGCGGAACGGTCATAGGAGGCGCGAGCCCGCGGAGAGGTCACCGAGCACGGTGGAACGGTTGTTGGAGGCGCGAGCCCGAGGGGATGTCACCGAGGGCGGCGGCATGGAGGCGTCGATGGGGGAAATTTGGCTTTGCCACTTTGGACGGGGGGAGCACTCGATCTCCCGCCTATTGATTTTAGGAGTTAGGGATTTCCACAGGTGGTGACAAGATTTCCATAGGTGGTCCGAAAGATTTCTTCAGGCGGTGTCAGTAGAGACCAGGCGGGCACCTCCCAATGATTATCTGGTCTGTGTAAATTTTTGTACACCGGATAATCGGTTCGACCAAAAGCCTTTGAAGTTAATCTTGCTTGCACGATACCCTTGGATTGTACAGACAGGACGATCCGTTAGGTGTTTAGGATAAATACCGGACCGTCCTCTCTACGTAGAACTTCTGTCGTCATCCGCAACAAAACTACTAACAAAGGATGATCCGATTCTTGTAAATATGTGTACACCGGACCATTGTCCCAGCAAAAACCATTACTGATTTGGATTACTGATTCTAACACACAATGCAAAAAGCATTACTGATCTGGTCCATGGGAACAATGTAATGCAGATAACATTAACATTTTCAAAATAGATAAATTATTGATTCAAACACACAAATTGTAAATGTTCAATCACTATTCAATACATCCAAAAGGGGCGCCAGTAGTACATCGGAATTATGCGCCAACTACATACCTAGCTAAACTACTCTATCTACATCCAGAAATCGTCATTGTCGTCTTCGTCCAACGAGAACAAGATGTTGGCGGAGGAGGAGCCAGAGGAGGAGGAGGTGTCCCAGCGGTAGAGGACGGGGTCATAGTCGTCGGTGTCCTCGTCGCTAACGCCGTCGTCATTGCACCCCACCCACATCGATACCTCCTCCTCCTCGTCGTCGCCCGGCTCCTCTGGCTTCTCCTCCGCCTCCTCCTCCTCGTCGCTGTCGCTGCTGCCGCTGCTACCGCCGCCTCCACTACCGCTGTCGCCGCCATGGCTAACTTTGCCGCTACCGCCGCCGCTGCCTCCGCGGATGGCCTCTTCCACCTGGGGTAGCAGGAGTTCCTCCTCCTCGGGTGCTCCCAATAACTAGGGGTCCCAGTTGACGAACGCAGATGAAGGGAGCGACGGCGACCAGAGTCGGGACCCCTTAATGGCAGGCTCAGTCTCCGCCGAGATTCCTGAGGAGGATGGGGAAGAGGACGACGACATGGTTGGTTGTGGGGAGGGAGAGAACGGGACAATTTGTGAACCGCTGGTGGAAACATGGTTAATATTACCACCGGGAGGGGAAACGTCGCCTCGAAAGGGGAACCGATTACACAGACCGGATGATCCGTCTCACTGTTAGGATAACACACCGGATCATCCTCAATGGGTAGAACTTTCGCCGTGGGCTACAATAGAACTACAAATCAGGATGATCCGGTCTGTGTAAATATATGTATACCGGATCATCCGACTGACAAAAAGCCTTCAAAGTTATCTTGCATGCCCGAACTCCACAAGCAAAAGAGTGCAACGTAAAATGGCCATACCATTCGGTACAGATTTAGCGTTGCAGTAATTAATCACCCGCACAGTCCAAAATGTTCACATCGTTCGCAGGGGGCACTATATTTCACATGGATCGATCGATTACACCGAAAAAAATAAGTACGAGTGGCGCAACATTCAGATAACTCGTCCTTACATGAATATCCGACAAGAGCTAACACCACTAAAATCTACTCAGCACTACGTGCCCATACGTTCTCGGGCTGGGAATGCCTAAAGATCAGAGCTGGAGCTGGATCAGCCTCGTGCTCTGCAACAGAGTCGCCGACATGCTCGTGGAGGTCATGACATTGAAATGGTCTACTCTCGTCACCATTGGACTGATGGGCTAGCGGTGATATCGTAGGAGCAAAGCTATGGGTCATGGGCTTGGGGTCTCTGGAGTTGTCTCTGCCAAGACTAATGTGGTCCACCCTTGGACCCTAAAACCCATTGCAACAGGAGACCCCGCTCGGATGAACAGAACCTCCATGTGTATACAAAGATTAGTCCTCGGATCAAGAGCTAGTACACACATGTTTACAACAACGATATCACAACCAAACAGGATATTTATAACCTGCACAAGATTAATTATACAGAGCAATTATTACAACACTAAGAATTATAAAGTAGCAACAACACGACAGCGGAAAAACCAAAGCCCAGGTGGATTGCCCCTAACAACCCGCAGGCATCAGACTGGGGAAACTCCTAGAAGAAAAAGTCGTCGTCAAAATTCCCACGTCCTGACTGGAAATACACGTCGTCTGGCAGAACTGAATCTTCATCTTCTGAGACAGCAGGTAAAGCAAGATTGAGTACATTGGTACTCAGCAAGACTTGATAGTGGTTAGCAAATGCAAATAAATAATCATGCAGGCTTAATCAAATGACAGGCTCTAGTTATTTTGCAGTTGCTAAAGAAGTAAAGCATAAACTAATATTAGATTGCAATTCGCATTTATAAAATTGCTAAGAACAGTAATTTACAGAAAGTAAATACAATTGCACAACCGCCTACCCGATGAATGTACCATACATGTCGATTCCTTTGGACATAAAACAGTTGCTAAAACCAGTTTCAAACCGAAACTCCAGTTTTCAGAAAATAATAATGTCTAACCTTGGAATGACTTCACCAAGTGCCCATAACCGCGGGCGCGGCTAATTAATTAGATTTTAAACTCTGCAGAGGTGTACAACTTTACCCACAAGGAATGAATCACCTTTTTGCTAGGCTATGCGACACACTTCCTTAGGTGTGCCGGCAGGATGATCATACATAGCCGTTACATTATTCAGACATGACTTTGATCCAGCCCGGGACGTTAACCCCCGCCGTAGAACAAGAAACACACACACAAGCCGTGGATCCACTTTCGAATACCCAACACCACATTTCTAGATACGGCAGGGCGTACACCGTTGCACCGGCTAGGCAATTACCCACACGAACTGTGTGGAAGCCCCTCACAAGCAAACCGAACTGGAGTGCTTCCGCTAGCTCCCACCTACCAAAGAGCAAAGCCATGTCTAAACAACTTAATAGGCTAAGGCTACCCCATAAATAGCCCTCGTGATTGCACGGAAATCTTGGATCAATAGCGTCCCATTGCTCGGTCCTTAAAGCGACGTGGGCGACACTTCACCCTACACTACGTGCAGTTCCTTTTTGCACCTCCGGCTATTGCCAATAGTCGCCCACATCCAAATCATAGTTTTATTTTGGATTTTTAGTGAACTAATAGCAACCTTTTCAAATGGCAGTTGGTTGAATAAACAATTTGAAGATGAACCATTTTGTCGTTGAGCATGGCTAAGCAGATATAATATCTAACGCATATACCTGCAGTGACATTAGTTTATGTCTAAACCATACGTACGGTTACAAGGTTCACATGCCATACAGATTAAAGGAAAATCCATAATTACACAGGGATAACTAATTGTTCTACCCAATATAGCTGTTTTTATGGAGAATTACTCGCATGCAATATACAGTTGCAAAAACAACATGATCAAGGATTTGCTTGCCTTGCTCAGCGCTGTCGGGATCAACAGCAAGATCGTCCTCCTCGTCGGGCTCGTCAACGTCTACACGTCGCAAAACAAGGGAGAAAAACAGCAATTAACAACTAAAATGGGCAAAAAGAAAGTAGATAGCAAGAACAAATAAAATTGAACACATAAGACAGAGTTGCTTAATTGAATTCATTATTTTTATTTTACGAATTCAAGATGCAAAGATTGTGATTTCTTTTATTTATATTTTTGAATTCAAGACGCAAAATAGGTTAAGATTATAATAATTTAATCATTTCAGGTTTAACAAATTCTTATCCCTTTTGATTGGATTCAGATTCTAAGCAATATTTTAATAAGATTTTAGTTATTGATAGCAACTCTCATTGCTAGAATATATATATGAATCCTCATATATATGTATACTAGCATATGTGTGATTATGCATGCAAGAGTGTGCATGAATAACCATAATCTCAATTGAGTTCAATCATCACACCGACTAAGTTAATTTTGTATTTTATAACTCCTGCTCATATCTTTTCTACTTTATTTAAACAAGCATTCATTCGTAACCATTCATGTGACATATTTTCCTTGAATCTTTATTAAACTACTAGAATATCTCTACTTAAATACCATTACTTTTTATTTTTATGCTCTTAACAATATCAAGGTTCCCTAAAAATTCACTTTTCTTCATTTTGCCTAAAGTTAAAATTATTAATTCCTTAAAACATAAAGCTCTTCTCATGTATTTCATTTACTAAAATTCATACAGCAATTATTCTAAAAATATTTTTGCATATTCTAATTCTACTAGATTTTACACGAATTTACAAATTTATTTCACTCAAATTGGACCAGTGGTTCAAAAGATATTCAAACTTGAAGCTATTCGGGTGTGAAAATCCCTGAAAAATGAAACTTTCCCAAAACGGAAAATGCGTTTCCTCCTGGAGAAAGCGCCTTCCCTTTTTGGCTCACCCTGGCTCGGTCACTGACACCGGGACCCGCAGGTCAGCGACGGAAACAGGGGAGGCCGATTCCGAGCTCGCCGCCGGCGGACGGCTGCCGGAACGGCGGAATAGCTGGCACCTAGAGCTTCAGCGCGACGAGGGGAGTTCAATGGTGGTGCTCATTCGGCTCGGGATGGCCGGGAATGTACTCCCCCATGTGCGCCTACGGTGGCCGCCATGGACCTCCGGCGAAAGCTCATCTCCGGCGAACCATTGACTCGGGTGAAGATGCGGTGAGCATCAGTGAGACTTGAGGAGTCCATTTCACCTGAGAACGGCGCCGGAGAAGAAGTGGAACGGCCCGCCCACGGTGCGCCTGAGCCGGAGAAGATGACCTGCGGAACTCGGCGAACTGCAAGAAAATGGGTTCAAATTGAAGCTCGATTAAGGCTCTATGACACATGGCGAAGCTCCGGATCGGTTTAATTTCATGGCTTACCCGGTGCTCTGCTTGATTGAGGTTTTCCCCCCTTTCCCTGGCTCCCTGCGCACAATGGAGAAGAAGAAGAAAGGAGCTACAGAAAAATGATGAAGGGAAAGGGGAAAGAATACTAGTATGGTGTAGGGACCCGAATTCACCAATTCGGATCCACCGTGTATGCCGCACTATTCCCAGGATCAATGCTAGTGCACACGGCTTAACATTGGTAAGCATCATATCATACACAACGATAATAACAATAAGACTTCATTTATTTAATATAACCAGTGTATGATCTTATGATCACTTACATTTATTCGGCCTCATAGGGCAAGACTAGGATAAAATAAGACAAATGCAGCGGAAAAATTGTAGAAGACGTAGTGACTCATCAGTACACCACAGGCGACTAACAAGGCTTGGCCTAGTGATTCGCGTCCACCTGAAAGTCCTCCTCAAGCACAGGCGATGACTCCTCCACTGTTGTTGGTTTTTAAGCAAGGGTGAGTACACCAACATGTACTCAACAAGTTGTGCACAGAATGCATCTCTATCATAACTACATGCAGGCTTATTCCAAAGGAAGGCTTATGGTTCACCAGCAATAAGCAGCATTTGAAAACATATATAGTTCATAGATTGAAAAGACAGTAAAACAAATAATAACAAGCAATAGATTCAACATTTCTCAGATAAACCAAGTTTCTCATCCTAAGTCAAGATTCAACCTCTCATGGCATCCTGCCATCCATCCCAAGTTTTATCTCGAAAACATCTAAACCCTTGACTGTAATCCCCGAGCTTGCTCAATACCGTGAGCACGGCTATCCTAATAGATTGTACACTCTCTGAGGTTATGCACTTTACCCACACGACATGATAATCTCTTTTATGTCCGCCATTAGCACACTTCCTTTGGTATGCCGGCAGAGAATCATGACAAAGCCTTTACAATGCATCATCTTAACCCAGTACTACCCGCTAAGGTTTCAACACTGGTGGGACTGGTTACCACATCCAGGGCCCCCCTCTTGCGCCATGTGAGCCACCCCGAGCGTGGACTGGTTACCACCACCCAGTCTCACGCCACCACGATAGTACTAAAGCTAAGACTTTGCAAATTAGTTAGCTAGGCTGCCCCATAACAGACATGTGGTTGCATGATCGACTCAGGTCAAAGGCTCGCAAGGTGTCCTTATAGTTTGATCAAAGTAAGACATACACATACCCTTTGCCCCTCGAGCCCACCCAGGCATCCTGCCCTTGCCACTTGCTTCGACCCAAAATCATAACCACCCTAGTTGATTACCAAGCACCACGTGCCATCAACAATTCAATATCGTTGCGTGACATCCATTGCCACCGCAACTCAATCTCATCGTGGGACCACACATAACACACAAATTAACATCATTGTTCCATATTCCATTAGTCAAATTTAATAATCAACATTCCATGTACATATGATGACGTGGCATGGCTAAGCATTCTAATCCAATCTAACCATCCATGTTGATTTCATTATTAACCAACTATAGTAAACCAACCTAGGGTGACAAGTGGATCATGGCATACAACTAGCAAGGTAGGGTGTAAATCAAAGGGTACAATAACTAATCCCAAACTTATGTTGAAATCATTTATACACATAAAATAACAAGTGATAAGGTAAATCAAAATAGCATGCAATCTAGTTTATGGGTGCAACATGATCAAAGCACAACTTGCCTTGCTTAAGCTCCTGGTATTGTTCCGAAGATTGCTCTTGAAATAATAATCCTTTTTCCGACACCTCGCTCAACTCAACGTCTACGCGAATCGAGAGGGAAAGCAAATAAAAACCAAAACCAAATAGCAAATAAACACCAAGAACAAATAGCAAATGAACTCGAAGATTCAAATAAAAACCCTATTAGATATATCTTGAGTTTATAAATTTTTAGGAGTTTGAATCACCCAAATCGGAGTTCATACACACAAGTTATAACATTTAGATTTTGTGAAAATAAACTAAACTGAATTTCTAAGTTTAATAGTACCGCTTTTATAAACGAAATCCGAATTTTCCTGCCTCGGCTTGTACGGACAAAACGTGGCGAAAACTAGACTGATGAACTCAATCTAACGGTTACGGGTAAATCTACTACGTGGCCTAATATTAACCGACCGATCTAAATCCAATGGTTGATATTTAATCTAAGACGCTTACCGATTCCGAAGCGACGTGGACGAATTCCGTACACCCGATTAAGATCCGACGGCTGACGAAGCTCCCGATCGACGATGAAGCGACGACAGCTTGAATTCTCTGGAGACGAAGATAACGACCTCGGCGACAACTCGGCAGAGCGCGCTCAAAAATCTCCTAGTGGCGCTGCGATTTTCCTCAGACGATGGCGCGACACGCTTGACGCCCCCGATTTCCTTGCCGCTCAATTCTTCCGACGACGCCTGCGCGCTGCTGTCCTTCGCGAAATCCCACGACGACGCGACTTGCTCGAGCGCCTGGAAATTCTTCTTCTGCCGCTTGTTCCTCCTGGCGTCACCTACATGGGCATAAATAGCGAGCACTCCCCTCTCTTGCGCACCTAGGACTCCGTTTCCTAGTCGAACCCGGCGCCATGCTAAGGAAATTGATTCGCTACGCGATGCAACTCCGCCGGATGGTTTCCAATCCTGCCGAATTCAGCAGCGACGCTAGAGTTTGACTCGGTCACGCTGCGGAGGAATTTCCGTTGCTGACCGCTACCGAATTGGCTTCGCGCGTCTGTCTCCCGCCCAGACAACACTCCGAGTTAGCGATGGTTCCTGCGCTGGCGCACGAGTCCCGCCCGGATGGAAACGTCTTCACTGATTTTTGGCGCCAGACTCGGTCACGTGCTGCTCACTCGCCGGAAGATGGCTTTTAGCGCCAGCGCGATCGAAACGGCCACGCCGTCCTTTTCCCGCGCGCCCAGGCAAGTCTCCAAGTTCATGACAATCTCGATGCCAGCTCCAGCGAATTCCGTTTTTGGCGCCAATGTTCTGGATGGACTGGAGAAAAATGAGTCGACTACGTGGCGTCTCCCGCATGGAAGGCTTCGGACTTCTTGCCAAAATTGGCGCCAACAATTGAGTCGGCCACGTGTTGTTTTCCCTATGCGCTAACAGCCGGTAGGCTGAGTCCGGTTTGATGGCGTTTTGGAGAAGATACGTGGAAATTCGGCAGCTCCCTCTCCCGGTTGCGTAAGACAGTTTCCTTCCCGACTCGACATGCTATATTCCCGATTCCTTTTAGTCTATACCAGTCATTAGCCCAAGTCCTAATCCGATTCAAACCCAGAGAGAAAAGAAATCCCCCAAAAATACTTCTAGACCTTCTATACTCAAATAAAATATTTTTGGACAGTCTTTATTTTAAATTTCCCTTTTATAATTATTTCTTAACCAAAAGCCATAAACATTAATTCAAAAACAATTCAAGTAAATCTCAGAAAATCCAATAACTCCAGAAAAATTCACAACAATCATAGATAGCAATAAAATAATATTGATTAGTTAAAAAGCCAAAATTTGGGATGTTACATATGGCTTTGGAGTGGTTTTGTATTGGCTTTGGCGGACTGTTGAGGTTGGACACGCGTTGGCAATCGGCATTCTTCAGCTCGGAAGGACATGAGCAGGCGGGAGAAGGTAATGGCGAAGCTTGGTGCAAGCGACTCGTGCCTGGTCCGTGCGGTGGTGAGGGAAGGTGACGCAGAGAGACGACCGATCGTGTAACATCCCAAAATTTCAACTTTTCAACTATTTTAATATTGTTTTATTCCTAAATATGAATCTGTGAATTTTCTGGATTTATTCGGATTTTCTGGGAGTTATTGGAATTCTCGTGGATTAAAAAAATAATACTTTCTGTCAAAGATTAATTATACGTATATAAAGATAAAATAAAGTTTTATCGGAAATAATCTATGTAAGTTCAGAACAAATATTTTACTATTTTAATTAAATCAACTTATTTTCTCGGATTAATTAGAATGAGGAAAACCTAGGGAACGTATGGCTTGCGCTGTGTAGCAGTCAAGCCACGTCGCGTTATTTTGGAAAGGATGAATC
Organism: Guadua angustifolia; assembly: GCA_036346375.1. Lineage (NCBI taxonomy): Eukaryota > Viridiplantae > Streptophyta > Magnoliopsida > Poales > Poaceae > Guadua > Guadua angustifolia. Next base: position 344,554 of record JAYEVE010000723.1, read on the forward strand.
GCACCGACGGTTTTTGGAAACTGCAGATCGATCGTAGCAATTCGGAACGTATCGAGTCCCCTCATTGCTAATCAGATGAGCTCCGTTCGCCGTGTGCGACTGGGTTTCCAAAACACGGCTGAAGCCGTTCCCACCACGGACTATTGTTGCCATCTTTGCGTACCTATAGAGGCTATAAAAGCCGTCCGTCTGCGTCAAGCGCCATCAGTGCGAGCCGTTTTCGTCGAGTTGCAACGCGACGCCAGGACCGAGCGAGAAAATTTTGAGCCAAGCATCGCCGACTTCGGCAGCTGGCGCCAATACCTTCGTCGATTCGGAAGTCACGCCCGACGGGAGAGTGCACATGGCGCCGAATTCGGTGGAGGACTCGAGCCTTCCGTTCGTGCGCGGGAAAAAGAACAACTTGGTTCATTCAGCCGGCGCGTGGTCGACTGGGTCTCGGGCAGCTCTACCGAGGGACGTTTCTCTTGCTACGTGCTCCGTTGGAACGCAGCCAGCTCGACCGAAGGAAGGTATGCATCGATACATGTCTCGTTTGGAAAATCAGGACTCCGTGACCGAGAAAGACTCGTGTTGGCATAGCCGTGTAGGAAAGTACAGGTACGGGGGGATTTTGCCATGGACTCAGCGGTTGAGCACTATAAATAGCCCATCAACTTTGTTGTAGGGATCGATCAGCGTAAAACATCGTGTTCACAGGAGCAAAGCGCGAAGACTAGAAGCAAGAACCCACGGGGAAGTTCGCCAGAGCGGAGGTCATCGTTGTTGCTGTTTTCCGAGGAACATCATCGATTCGTCACTATTCGTCGGGATTGAGGAGCATCCGAGATCGCCGCAGCGCCGAACCCATCGTCATCTTCTTCATCTTCGGTGGTTTGAGTCGAGGACCACGCCGTCAAACCGGGATCACCCAGTCGTCCGTAAACGTACGAGATCAAGCCGCGTCGATTTAGTATATTTTCTGAACTTCTAAATGTTATAACTTTTGCGTTTAAACTCTGATTTGGGTAATTCAAATTCTGAAAAGTTTGTAAAATTGAGATCTTTCCAATGATGGATTTTTATTTGACTTTTCGAGTTCATTTTCTATTTGTTCTTGGTGTTTATTTGCTCTCTCTTCTCGATTCGCGTAGACGTTGAGTTGAGCGAGGTGTTGGAAGAAGGATTATTATTTCAAGAGCAATCTTCGGATCAATACCAGGAGCTTAAGCAAGGCAAGTTGTGCTTTGATCATGTTGCACCCATAAATTAGATTGCATGCTATTTTGATTTACTTTAGCACTTGTTATTTTATGTGTATAAAAGTTTTCAACATAAGTTTGGGATTAGCTATTGTACCCTTTGAATTATACCCTACCGTGCTAGTTGTATGCCATGATCCACTTGTCACCTTAGGTTGGTTAATTATAGTTGGTTAATAATGAAATCAACATGGATGGATAGATCGGATTAGAATGCTTAGCCATGCCACGTCATCACATGCTCATGGAATATTGCTTAATAACCTTGACTAATGGAATATGGAACTATGATGATAACTTGTGGGCCATGTGTGGTCGCACGAAGAGATTGAGTTGTTGTGACAGCGGAGTCACGCAACGATATTGATTTGTGAAGAGCACGTGGTGCTTGGTAATCAACCGGGTGGTAATCACTTTATGATTGAAGCAAGTGGTGGGGGCAAGGGTGCCAGGGTGGGCCCGATGTGCAAGGGGGTATGTGTATGTCTTGCTTTAATCAATCCTATGGACTTAACCTTGCGAGCCTTTGACCTGAGTCTAACTTGCAACCACATGTCTGGAATGGGACAGCTTAGCTGACTAATTTGCAAATGCTTAACTTAAGTGTTATCTTGGTGGTGTGAGTCCGGGTGTACGGGGGAAACTCACGTGGCGCAAGAGGGGGGCCCTGTCGTGGCGGCGTAGCCCTTTAGTGTTGAAACCTTAGCGGGTAGCACTGGGTTAAGAGGATGCATTGTAAAGGCTTCGTTACGATCATTCACCTGTGTGGTGCATGGTTGTATCATGTGGGTAAAGTGCATAACCTCTGCAGAGTGTATAATATATTCGGATAGCCGTGCTCACGGTATTGAGCAATTCTCGGGAATTACAGTCAAGGGGTAGTTAATTAAAACTTGTCTACTGGATGGGATGGCAGGATGCCATGTGATTAATGGAATTTGACTTAGGATGAATACTTGGGTTTGATTTGAGAAACATTGAATCTATTTACTTGTTATTATTTGTTTTACTGTCTTTTCAATCTACTTATTGCTTATGTTTGAAAATGCTGCTTTACTGCTTATGAACCATAAGCCTTCCTTTGGAATAAGCCTGCATATAGTTATAATAGAATTGCATTCTGTGCACAACTTGTTGAGTATGTGTTGGTGTACTCACCCTTGCTTAACAACCAACAACGATGGGCTAGTCTTCACTTTGTGCTTGAGGAGGACTTTCAGTGGACGCGAGTCACTAGGCCAAGCCTTGTCACGCGCTTTGTGGTGTCTCGATGAGTCACTACGCCTTCTACGATTTTCCGCTGCATTTGTCTTATTTTATCTTAGTCTTGCCCTATGAGGCCGAATAAATGTAAGTGATCATAAGATCATACACTAGTTACATTAAATAAATAAAGTCTTGTTGTCATTATCGTTGTGTATGATGTGATGCTTACCGATGTTAAGCCGTGTGCACTAGCGTTGATCCTGGAAATAGTGCGGTATACACGGTGGATCCGAATTGGTGAATTCGGGTCACTACAGATCGACACTGGGGTTCACTTAATCAAGCACCGGCTGATTGGAGCTTCGGGAGAATTCGGTGTCTCCTGCTCCCAGTGGTTCGAACGGAAATGGAGAAGAAGGGCCTGGCAGGTGGGGCCTGGGGCCACTGCTAGGGACTGGATGATTTCTCCGTTGCGCCAGTTAAACGGAACAGAAATTGGATTGGCCCACACGTTAGTGAATGGCCAAAAAGGAACAGAGTGGTTGAGCACCATTTTCTCCCTCTCTCTCTGATTTTCATTAGTGGCCAAATGGAGGTAGAAACTAGTAAAGTTTTTTGACTGAGATCTCCAATAGTATTTACCCCTCTGGTAAAAATTTGGGATTAAATTAAGCTACTGAGAATTTTTAAATATTCTATCAATAATGGCTATTTAAATTTCTAGTTTCTGACTTCAATTTTTATTTAAGTTCAAATGAAGTCCATTAGTTTTGATATTTTGTTTTTCTAGTGTATTTGAGCTAAAGATATTTATGTAAAATTTTCAGCTCAATTACTCACTCCATTATTTAATTAACATTCTGACATTGAAATTTCCATTTTCTCAAGTTTTCTGTTTTTGAATTTTAATAAATCTCAAACCCTTTTATTATTTTATTATATTTTTACTAGGTGTAGTTATAGTAATGAGGTTTTCATATAAATTTTCTCAATTCGATTTTCTATTCCAATATTTTATACTATTTCTAATATGACATTATTTGGGAATAAATTTGTTCTGCCATTTTCCTTTCTCATTTTTCTTATGCATAATTTCATTTGATAATTAGAACAGCTTATTCACATGTTCTGGATTCTCCTAATAAATTTTCCAAATTTTACGTTTTGCTTTATAGCCTTTTCTTGTTTTTCATTCTTTAATTCACTTTTATTGCAACTCAAAATACAAAAGAAGTCACAAAACTCCAAATAAAATCAAAAGGCATTAAGAACAAGCTGAAAATATTCACATTCAAATTTAAATATCATGTTCTACTATTCTAAAATTTCTAGGCTGTTACAGATCTACCCCCCTTACAAAAAATCTCGACCCCAAGATTTGGCGGGTCTAAAGGAAACTACTCCTGAAAGAACTCGGGAAATTCCTCCTTGAGTCGATCTTCCTACTCCTAGGTTGCCTCCTCTTCAGAATGATTACTCCATTGCACCTTAATCATCTTGTGAGACTTGTTACGAGTGCGGCGTTCAACTTCCTCTAAGATTCTAATCGGATGTTCCCGATAAGTCAAATCAGGTTGCAAATCAATTTCTTCTAGCTGGGTAAGTTCAGAAGGAAGACGAAGACATTTCCTCAATTGCGACACATGAAAGACGTTATGAACACTAGAAAGTTGAGGTGGCAATTCCATTTTATATGCCTTTTCGCCCATTTTCTCAAGGATACGATATGGCCCGATGTATCGCGGCGCCAATTTACCTCGAATTTGGAAACGGCGAATACCACGAAGTGGCGAGACCTTAAGATAAACATGATCATTGACCTCAAAACTCAAGTCACGTTGACGATTGTCGGCATAACTCTTTTGGCGAGATTGAGCTTCCTTCAGTAGACTTCTTATCAAATCTACATGTTCTTGGGCTTCCCGAATAAGATCTGGACCGAAGAATTGCTTTTCTCCAGTTTCTGACCAGAACAACGGCGTTCTACATTTTCTTCCATAAAGAGCTTCAAATGGTGACATTTGCAGACTTGCTTGAAAACTGTTATTGTACGAAAATTCCGCAAACGCCAAACATTTTTCCCAATTGGTGCTATAAGATAGCACACAGGCTCTCAGCATATCTTCCAATATCTGATTTGTTCTTTCAGTCTGTCCATCAGTTTGAGGATGATAGGCTGTACTAAAATTTAGCTTGGTTCCCAGCATACCATGCAATTTTTCCCAAAAGCGAGATGTGAACTGTGAGCCACGATCAGACACAATTGTTTTTGGGACTCCGTGCAAACGCACAATATTGCTGATATAGAGTTCAGCCAATTTATCCCCGGAATAAGTAGTCCTCACAGGAATAAAATGAGCTACTTTCGTCAACCGATCAACAATTACCCAAATGGAGTCATTTCCTTTTTGAGTTCTGGGTAAACCAGTGACAAAATCCATACCGATATTATCTCACTTCCATTCTGGAATTTGTAATGGTTGAAGAAGCCCGGCTGGACGTTGATGTTCAGCTTTAACTCACTGGCATACATCGCATCTCGCGATATATTTAGCAATGTCCTTCTTCATACCAGGCCACCAGTACTCCTTTTTAAGATCCTGGTACATTTTCGTGCTTCCAGGATGAACGGATAATGGTGACTCATGTGCCTCAGACAGAATTAATTTCTTGATTTTCGAATCATTCGGCACATAGATACGAGTTCCATACAATACCATCCCATCTGAGCCTATAGTAAATTCAAACTCCTTGCCTTCTTTCATTTGATTCTGAATTTTAACAATAGCTTCATCTTTTAGTTGTGCAGCTTTAATTTGGCTCTTAAGGGTAGGTTGCACATCGCGAGCAGCTACATAACCATCTTCAACTAAATTCAGATTAAGCTTCTGAAATTCATTTATTAAATCAGCTTGATTAGAAATCCAAGTGCAATAAAGCTTCCGACTAAGAGCATCCGCTACAACATTAGCTTTTCCCGGATGATAATGAATACCAATGTCATAATCTTTAATTAGTTATAACCATCTTCTCTGCCTCAAATTCAGATCTGGTTGAGTGAAGAAATACTTAAGGCTTTTGTGATCTGTATAAATTTCAGTCCGATTTCCAATAAGATAATGTCGCCATATTTTCAAAGTATGAACAACAGCGGCTAACTCCAGATCATGTGTAGGGTAATTCTGCTCATGAGGGCGAAGTTGTCGGGAAGCATACGCAACAACTTTTCCCTCCTGCATTAATACACACCCTAGACCATGTCGCGAAGCAACACAATATACTTCAAAGTTTTTATGAATATCAGGTAGCACTAGCACTGGGGCTGAGGTTAACCTCTTTTTCAATTCTTGAAAGCTTTCTTCACATTCTGAAGTCCAAATAAATTTCTTCTCTTTCTTTAACAGTTGGGTCAATGGTCTTGCAATTTTTGAAAAGTTTTCAATGAATCGGCGATAATATCCCGCCATTCCCAGAAAACTCCGAATTTCTGGAACTGATTGCGGCCTCTCCCAAGCTAATACAGTTTGTACTTTGCCGGGATCGACTGCAACCCCTCCTCTAGACAGGACATGACCAAGAAATGCTACCTCTTTTAGCCAAAACTCACATTTGTCAAATTTGGCATAAAGCTTATTTTCTCGCAGTTTACTAAGAACCATTCGCAAATGCTGAGCATGTTCTTCTCCACTTTTGGAATAAATCAAAATATCATCAATGAAGACCACCACAAATCTATCCAAGTACTCCATGAAAATTTTATTCATCAGGTTCATAAAACTCGCTGGAGCATTTGTGAGACCGAATGACATGACAGTGTACTCGTACAACCCGTAACGAGTAACAAATGCAGTCTTAGGAATATCAGATGGCCTGATCTTTAACTGAAAATAACCCAGTCTGAGATCTATTTTAGAAAAGACTTGAGCACCATTTAACTGATCAAACAAATCATCTATGCGGGGAAGTGGATATTTGTTTTTGATGGTGACGTCATTTAGCGTACGGTAGTCTACGCACATACGAAGACCACCATCCTTCTTTTCAACAAATAAGACTGAACTGCCCCAAGGTGAAGTGCTAGGGCGAATAAAACCTTTATCTAGCTGTTCCTTGAGTTGCTTCTTCTGTTCCATTAAGTCATTAGGGGGCATTCGATATGGATGCTTGGATATGGGTGCAGTTCCAGGCACCAAATCAATAACAAACTCCATATCACGGTCCGGCGGCATTCCCAGCAATTCATTAGGAAACACATCAGGATACTCATTAACTACAGGCACTTGATTAAATTTTGAGGAAGATACAGAACATAGCACTGGTTGATGTGTGGAGGATTTAACACTGGGCGAGAATTCTACTCGAACACCATTTTGATTCGTGAGAGCTACTGATTTGTTAGCACAATCTATGAAACCTTGATGCTTTGCTAACCAATCCATTCATAAAATTATGTCTAACCCAGAAGTTTCTATCAAGATGAAATTAGCATAGAAGACTACTCCACTTATTTCTATGCTGACATTAGGACAATGACCTATAGTTTTAATGGTGGCTCCTGGGGATCTAATAATCATAGGAAAAGATAATATGTCGGCTTCTAAATCACTTCCCTCAAAAAATTTCTTAGACATAAAGGAATGGGAAGCTCCAGAATCAAATAAAACCAATGTAGGAACTGAATGTACCAAGCACGTACCTAGCACCACATCAGGTGCTTCTTGCGCTTCCTCTGCAGTCACGTGATGCAATCGGCTGCGGTTACCGCTTGGATTTGGGGCCGAAGCTGCTCCTGGGGCCGGCTGCCCACCTGCTCCACGGGGTCGGCCTTGCGATTGGGAGCGCGGCTGCCCGGCCTTCTTCTTGGGACAGGAACTCGCATAATGTCCATACTCATTGCAGCGAAAACAAGTGACATTCGGCACTGGTTTCTGAGCGGTAGTTGCTGCCCTTATTGGCTGTGAGGAGCGTGTGGCTCGTTGTGACTGTTGTTGAGGAGCACGAACCACTTGCCCTTGGCTGCGCTGAAATTGCTGCGCTGGAAGCTGGGTCCGCTGCATCTGTGGTGGGGGTCGGCGAGCGGACGACGACTGACCACCCTGTGATCAAGAGGATCCCACATTAGCAGACTTGCGCGCAAGCCACTTGCGCTTCCTGCTTTCCAGCACATCCTTACTTCCATGTTCCACTCAGATTGCGTTATCAACTAGAGTTTGAAAATCATTAATGTCTTGAGCAATGAGAGCCCACTTGATTTCTTCATTAAGGTGCTCTCTAAACCGCTCCACCTTCAGGGCTTCATCCGCCACCTCAAGAGGAGCATACCGAGATAGGTAATTGAAGCGGTGTAGATACTCCATAACTGTCATATTGCCCTGCTTCAAATCCAGAAACTCTCGCTTCTTCACTTCGATTATGTTGGCCGGTATATGTGTGCGACGGAAAGCCGTCTTGAACTCTGGCCATAGCACAACTCGACCTTCTGGCAGGGTCGCTTGGTAGCTCTCCCACCAAATGGCAGCATCTCCTTGCAACTGGTAAGAAGCATACAGAACCTTCTCCCTTTCATCACACTGAGCAATATTCAGTTTATTCTCCACTGCTCGAAGCCAATTATCCGCTTCAAGTGGTTCTGATGATGGTGTGAACACTGGCGGCTGGGTTCTCAAAAATTCATTCAGCTTTGACCCTCTATTGCCTCCTCGGTTAGCATTCTGAGCAGCTACACCTTGGGCAATCTGTTGCAGCAGCAAAGTGTGAGTCTGCCTTCCTTGCTCCATCATTGCCAAGACTTGCGCCATAGTCGGCGGCTCTGGCAATTGTTCCTCCGGAAGGTCTGGTTCTTGGGGAGCAGCAGGTGGATCACGACGAGCGCCCTGAGATGTTGAGGCCCTCGCCGACGGATGCTGCGGATTCGGCTGCATTGGCGTAGGAACGCCTGTCCGCTGAGTACGAAAATTCTGTTCAGCCTCGCCCTCCAAAAGGTGGCTAAGTGATCTCGTGGGTCACATCCTGCACGTAATCTTTATTAGAAGTTGATAACAAAAGGAAGTATTAATTATTCCTATTCTTTTAAATGCATCCCAAAAATTTTATAGTTACTTTGTTTTAAATTTAACTGAACACAAGAATAATCTCATCGTAAATTTCCACTCTAATAGCTAAAACTTGCGAGAGATAATTCACATTTCTATTCACAGAAAACTGTACAACCAAAATCTATCCATAGCATAGCACATACTTATTTTACAACTACTCACTTTACAGCACTTAAAATATACACAGGAATATACATAGGCTCACTTGCCCACTTATCTTCCAGTGCTGAAAATACGTACACACATATCTTACATCCAGCATATTACAATACCAAAATATATCACTATACTTGGGGCTTTACTAGTTGCTTCCTGCACCCTGTCTAAGCCTCTGTTTTCAACCATTCCCATAACACCTTTAGAACAAATAGCTATAACAGGACAACATCCAACTTTTAATTATACAATCACACCAACATATTATATCCCAACAGAGACACACATACTTTGAGATTTTTAGCTCCAGTTCACATGTTTCCAGCAAAAGCCATGTCGATCCCCTCACAAGGCATTGACACAAAAGTTTTTACAACTTTCCTACCATTCTACTGATTCTCACCTAGGACCTTAGACACATATTCCCTGCGTCTATACACACAAGGAGACGCGGGATGATACTCACAGGTGCTACCGGGATTTATCCCCTTGTCATTCTCTAGACGCGGCACACTACCAATACTAGACATTCTAGCACCTCTATACCTTCCTACCGTAGGCACATACGAAGCTGGCGGGGCACGCTGAGCGGATGGTATTTGCATAGCACCATCACTAAGCACTGAACGCGGCACCTTACCCCTCACCACGCCCGATGCTAAAGTGGTCTCTAGAAATGCCATACGCCCCCGTGTCTCCCTAAGTTCTTGCGCTAATTGCACATAGTGCTGATCTAGCCTATTTATAAAGTCCACCATAACTTGCAAGCTAGCATTTTTAACACTACTAGGATTCTTATACACACTACCCCCTGCCATAGGCCTTCCAGGTAAATAATAGTAAGCAGGTTCTAAATCGGAAGAGCATGCCTAAGATGGATTATCGCTAGATACGTCGCCTCATTGATCGACGCATCTATTGATGATCCAAACCCGACAAAACTCCTCTCTCCCTCGTTAAACGCAGGCCTAGGGGGAACAAATACTCTAGTAGCGAACTCTTTCGTTTCTGAACTAAGGTAAGCATGATACACCACGTAGCGAGGATGGCCCCCAAAATGGCAAGCCTCCAACAGACTACGTAATGCTCCCATCACTCCTGTTGGTTCCACACCTGTTAACTCATGACAGGGCACAAATCTTGCCATGTACATCAATAAAATAAGGAAAAAGGCAAGATTGGTATACATAATTAAGAAAACAAAAGAGACTACAAATAAGAAAAATAGCAATTACGCTAAATTCCATTATTAGTAAAGGGGTGAACTTTTAACTCAATATAAATTAAGTTTTAGGTTTTTATCTAGTGACCCTAACTCCCGGGGTTTCCTACAGACTCTATGGCTCTGATACCAATGCTGTGAGACCCCGTTCGGATGAACAGGAACCTCCATGTGTATACAGTACTAGTCCCTAGATCAGTAGCTAGTACACACATATTTACAACAACGATATCACAACCAAACAGGATATTTATAACCTGCACAAGATTAATTATACAGAGCAATTATTACAACACTAAGAATTATAAAGTAGCAACAACACTACAGCGAAAAAACCAAAGCCCAGGTGGATTGCCCCTAACAACCCGCAAGCATCAGACTGGGGAAACTCCTAGAAGAAAAAGTCATCGTCAAAATTCCCACGTCCTGACTGGAAATACACCTCGTCTGGCAGAACTGAATCTTCATATTCTGAGACAGCAGGTAAGGCAAGATTGAGCACATTGGTACTCGGCAAGACTTGATAGTGGTTAGCAAATGCAAATAAATAATCATGCAGGATTAATCAAATGACAGGCTCTAGTTATTTTGCAATTGCTAAAGAAGTAAAGCATAAACTAATATTAGATTGTAATTCGCATTTATAAAATTGCTAAGAACGGTAATTTACAGAAAGTAAATACAATTGCACAACCAGTCTACCCGACTGAACAGCCATACATGTCGATTCTTTTGGACATAAAACAGTTGCTAAAACCAGTTTCAAACCGAAACTCCAGTTTTTAGAAAATAATAATGTCTAACATTGGAATGACTTCACCAAGTGCCTATAACCGCGGGCGCGGCTAATTAATTAGATTTTAAACTCTGCAGAGGTGTACAACTTTACCCACAAGGAATGAATTACCTTTTTGCTAGGCCATGCGACACACTTCCTTAGGTGTGCCGGCAGGGTGATCATACATAGCCGTTACATTATTCAGACATGACTTTGATCCAGCCTGGGACGTTAACCCCCACCGTAGAACCAGAAACACACACACAAGCCGTGGATCCACTTTCGAATACCTAACACCATGTTTCTGGACACGGCGGTATGCACACCGCTGCCGGCTGAGCAATTACCCACACGAACTGTGTGGAAGCCCCTCACAAGCAAACTGAACTGGAGTGCTTCCGCTAGCTCCCGCCTCCCAAAGAGCAAAGCCATGTCTAAACAACTTAATAGGCTAAGGCTACCCCATAAATAGCCCTCGTGGTTGCACGGAAATCTTGGATCAATAGCGTCCCATTGCTCGGTTCTTAAAGCGACGTGGGCGACACTTCACCCTACACTACGTGCAGTTCCTTTTTGCACCTCCGGCTATTGCCAATAGTCGCCCACATCCAAATCATAGTTTTATTTTGGATTTTTAGTGAACTAATAGCAACCTTTTCAAATGGCAGTTGGTTGAATAAACAATTTGAAGATGAACCATTTTGTCGTTGAGATATAATATCTAACGCATATACCCGCAGTGACATTAGTTTATGTCTAAACCATACGTACGGTTACAAGGTTCACATGCCATACAGATTAAAGGAAAATCCATAATTACACAGGGATAACTAATTGTTCTACCCAATATAGCTGTTTTTATGGAGAATTACACTACTACAGACTGCCTCATCCGCGACCCCCCATCACTGCCGGGTAGGTCCGAGCCGACAGTGATAATATTATCACTGCCGGTTCAAACTTCAATCGGCAGTGATAAGAATAGTATCAATTTCTCGCAGGAATGGAGGTAATATCATTGCGGTTTAATAGAGAACCGCGGTGATAAGAAGATATCACTGCCGGTTTATATGTAAAACCGGTAGTGATTTATTGTTGCCGGTTATATAGTAAAACCGGGAGTGATAAGGCCATTTTCACTGCCGGTTTTACTATAGAACCGGTAGTGATATTACTGTTCCCCATTATTAGTTCAATACAGAACATAAGAAACATTATAATTTATCTCACACAGAACATATGAAAGCATAATTAGTTAAAAAAACAAAACATATGAAAGCATAATTAGTTAAAAAACAGAACATATGAAAGCAAATTTGTAATTTGCGGGATATGTATTAATTAAAATAACATTACAAAACATAATTTGTCCATCATTACATATTTAGTCCTAATTATAATAGTCTAATGGCGCGAAGCCCTATATCCAAAACTCGTCGTCGTCCTCCTCCTCCTCCTCATCGCGGGAGCTGCCGCTTGATGTGCGGCGATGCTCATCCTCCTTCTCATCCGAATCCAATTTGGTGGCAGAGTTGGTCTTGCCCCAACGCCGTAGTTCCTCGCCACCGTCGCTGTCGTCGTCGTCCTCCTCCTATGCCCCCTCTTCCTCCTCCTCCGCCTCCACCTCCTCCTCCTTCTTCTCCTCCTCCTTCTCTAGCGACGGAGTGGGGCTTTGCCCAACATGTGCACGCTTCTTGGGGGGTGCCATTCTTGCAACAAGAGTGGATTGTGTGGGGGTTGCCATTCATGCAACAATAATGGCATTATATAGCAATAGTTGGCAGAGGAATGTGAAGCGCAACAAGAGTGGATTGTGAATGGGAAGAACAACAGTTGGCGAGGAATGTGAAGCGCAAGCGGTTGTACAGCAGAGAGAATGGGCAAGCGCGTGGCGAGAGAAAGGGCATCTTGCGATGGTTGGTGGCGAGCGTTGAACGTTCGAGTATCCTTGCCGGTTTGTATTACCAACCAGAAGGATAATCGATTATCCTTGCCGGTTGATACCATAACGGTAGTGATATATTCTTGCCGGTTTAATTTACCGGCAATGATATTTAATTTTATCGCGGTTCATATATTCAACCGGCAGTGATATGTATTTTCCCGCGCAACGCAATTTTATGACCTTATCGCTGCCGGTTTTGCGCAGAACCAGCAGTGATAAGGTATTTTCCAGCGTAATATGACCTTATCACTTTGCGGTTCTTCGCAGAGCGGCGGTGATAAGCTATTTATATAACAATCTTCACCGACCAAGCGCATTTCCGGTACCGAAGCGTAAGAGAGGGCGCTCTTTGCTCGGTGTATTTTTCTGGAGAGGTCTTCGCTGAAATTTTGTGTCAAGATTTTGTTCATATTTTTCATCGAATCGACATCTTCTCCGACCGATCGAGAACAAAGAGGAGCTGTATTATCTTGGCGAGTTCTTTGTTGAAAAATTGTATTAAAATTTTTCGAGGTTCTTGACTTGATGTATGTAATATTTGTCATAAAATTTTACTTTACTGAGTGCTATAGATGTTGATAATTCTTGATTGTGCGGTGTGAACAGGTTTATGTCAGATCGCTCAAATTAAGATCTAGCTAAATTATTGAATAAATTATAATTCATATTGTAGTGGATGTTTGAGTAATAAAATTGCTAGATGGACAATTATGCATAATTGTAATTAATTTAATTAATGAAAATTTGTTATATGGATTTTTAATAGTACAGATTGCTAGATGATCAATTATAAATAGTGAGAATTGCTAGTTGAATATTTAAATAATGGGAAATGGTAGATGGATTTTGCAATAATGAAAGTTGGAACATAAATAATTATTTAGAAATATATCCTTATATTCAATTATATGCTTGTTTGTTGTAGATTAATTTAATTTAATAGCTAGCGCTACATAACAAAATGAAATGAAGAAATCTTCTAAATAATTAAAAATGCTAGATGGATATTTAAATAGTGAAAAAGGTTTGATGTATTATATAGGCAAAATTGCTAGATGTATTTGTAAAACTAATCATTTACAATTATATTGTTATTTGCATAAATTCATATCCATTTTAGTGATGTAGTGGATGTTTAAGTAATAAAATTGCTAGATGGACAATTATGCATAATTGTAATTAATTTAATTAATGAAAATTTGTTATATGGATTTTAATAGTAAAAATTGCTAGATGATCAATTATAAATAGTGAGAATTGCTAGTTGAATATTTAAATAATGGGAAATGGTAGATGGATTTTGCAATAATGAAAGTTGGAACATAAATAATTATTTAGAAATATATCCTTATATTCAATTATATGCTTGTTTGTTGTAGATTAATTTAATTTAATAGCTAGCGCTACATAACAAATTACAATTATATTGTTATTTGCGTTATGTGCTTATAATGTGTTTATCGTTTTAATTAATTAGCAATGCATGACTATGTAAAGAATAAATTATTTTGATATCGTTTGTTCATATCTTTGAAATGTAGTTTGATATAATTAAGCGTAGATGGACCGAAGGTGGATGTATGACACGGACCGTCGCGGTCCGAGTTCTTTAATGGTGTGACTTGTTTTCGAATGCGGTTTGTGGCACACAAGTCGAGAAACTGGCGGACTATATGTGTTGTCCATCGTTGATTGCAAAAATAAGAAGATGTTTTGTAACATAGAGTCGATCGTGCACACTTGCTTGAAGGGGTTTCAAGGTGGCTATACTGTTGGGTGAGCACGGTGAAGATGATATTGTACATGAAGGGCAACACATTGATGAAGATGATATTGTACATGAAGGGCAACACATTAATGAAGATGGCGGAGACAACGATATGGCGGTGGACTATGCATTCGTTGATACCCACAAAGATGATCTAGATCAAATCTTTGCGTGATGGGGAGGGGACTTCACGAGTGAAAGGGAGTTTCAAAAGTTCGGGTATGGTAGAGGACTCTACAACGCCATTGTACCCGGCCGCAAGGAGGAGCACGAAAGTTGTATACCGTGCTTTCCTCTGCGCTTGAAGGCAAGCAATGGTTGGTCCGATAAGAGCTTTCTTGGTATGTTATGTCTCTTGGGGACTTGCTTCCAGAGGGTAGCGTGTTGCCTTCAACTACGTCGAGCCAAGCGGGTTGTCCGCCCATTGTGATTTGGAAGTACAAAGAATACACGATGTCCAAGCGATTGCATATTGTATCGCAATGAGTTTGCAGACATGGATGCTGTGTTGTTTGCAAAGCAAAGCGGTATAAGGGCAACAACGATTTATATCGAGAACGAAGATGTCGGGGTGAGGCGAAGAAGAAGAGGTGTCCCGTAAGGTGGTGTGGTATTTCCTATAATCCCCGTCAAGCGATTGTTTGCGAACAAAAGGCATGCCCAATTGCTACGATGGCACGCGAAGAGCGTAAGAAGGATGGAATGCTCAGACACCTGCGATTACGTGCAATGGAGGAACATCGATAGAAAATATAAGAAGCGCTTTGCATATGATGTGAGAATATAAGGTTGGGTTGAGTACAGATGGGATGAATCTTTTGGCAACATGAGTAGTCGTCCAAAGACTTGGCGGTGACTTTATGCATCTACAACCTTCCTCCTTGGCTTTGCATGAAGCGAAAGTACATTATGATGCCACTATTGATCCAAGGGCCGAAGCAACCCGGCAATGATATCGATGTGTACCTCAAACCATTGGTTGAAGATCTTCTAATATTGTGGACCGATGGTGTATGGTATGGGATGAGTATAAAAGAGAACTTTATCCTACGGGCATTACTTTTTGTAACCATTAATGATTATCTGCTCTTGGCAACACTGTCGGGCGACGACAAAAGGCTTCAATGGATCGTCCGATTACTGGATGATCTGACTAGCCGGTGGTGAAGAACATAGAAAAATGGCTTACATATGCGGCATCGTAGGTTCCTCATAAGGATCACCCATACCGCAATAATAAGAGAGCTTTTGACGGGACAAAGGAGACCGCCTTAGCTCAGAAGAATCACATGGAAAATAGATATTTTCCTTTGTAAAGGATCTTACAATTATTCACGGAAAGGGAGGCGGTACATCTATTCCGACTTCCCGGATAAGGCTCCTTTGTGGAAAAAGAAATCAGTATTTTGGATCCTACCTTATTGGCAGCACACGGAAGTTCGACACGCAATCGGCGTCATGCACATAGAGAAGAACGTGTGACAGCTTGCTTGGTATCTTCTTGGACATACACGCAAAATGAAAGATACACTTCAAGCAAGGATGGACCTCGAAGATATGGCGAGGAAGGAGCTGCATCACGAAGAAATGGATCTGAGCAAAAAGTATCTTCCCGCTGCCTGCTACACTTTGAGCAAGAAAGAGAAAATTAGCGTTTGCGAATGCTTGCACGGAATCAAAGTTCCGTATGGTTACTCTACTAACATAAAGAGACTAGTCTCAATGAAAGACTTAAAGTTAATTGGTATAAAGTCTCACGATTGCCACGTGATGATGACACAGATGCTTCCAATTGCAATTAGGGGTTACGCGAGAAAGTCCGAGACCCAATTATCAAGTTGTGTTCATTCTTCAACGCGATTTCACAGAAGGCCATCGATCCATTAATACTAGATAAGGCTGCGGGAAGGCGTGGTCCACACTCTATGCAAGCTTGAGATGTGTTTCCTCCATCTTTTTTGATATTATGGTCCATCTCATTGTTCACATTGTGAAAGAGATCTGATTCTTGGTCGTATTTCTACATCGGATGTACCCTTCGAGATTCATGGGGTTATAAAGAAATATGTTCAGAATCAAATCGTAGGAAGGCTGCATTGCCGATGGTGGGGAACCGAGGAGGTCATTGAGTTTTGCGTCGATTATATGGATCTCAAACCGATTGGTGTGCTGTATCTCGGCATGAGGAAGGCTACAGGAAAGGGACACTAGGCGAAATCGATGCGTACTAGCAATCTAGCTTGATTTACACAAGCACATTTCGTAGTTTTGGGACAATCGGTTGTGGTGGCCCGTATGTCGACATGCACAAACGTGCTATCCAAAACAAACCTGTGGAGGTCGAGGGTTGGCTCGCGAGAAACACAGAGATAATTTGGCGATTGGTTGTGTAGACACATGATGCGTCTGAAGCAGATCGCACTCGGTTGAAATTGTTGGCTCGAGGGACCGTCAACTACAATTCGGACATTCAAGGATCGACATAAATGGTTTTACATTTTATACAAGAGTGCAAGATAAAAGAGCACCAATCAAAATAGCGGTATCCGTATAGATGCCTATGACAAAGAATGGAAATAGGCAAACCTACTCTGATTCATAGAAGAGATTTGGGAGCTTGACTATGGACCTTTGAAGGTCCCTCTCTTCGGTGCCAATGGGTCGACTTCCCGTGGCGTGAATATCGACAAGTACGGCATCACTACCGTGGACCTCAAACTCATCGGATCTGAGAGAAGAACCATTCGTACTTGCTAATTACATTACACAAATCTTCTTTATGGCGACTCGGCTAACAAGGAGCGCCACGTGGTTATTCAAGGAAAAAGAAGGATTGTCGGAGTTGAGAATGTTGTCGACGAGGAAGAGTACAACCAATTCGATGAGCTTCCCCCTTTTGGAGAGGCCGTTGACCTAAGTACCATGGAAGACAGTGATGAAGCTACATACATACGCCGCGATCATAACGAAGGTCGAATCGTAGCTTAGTTGTAGTAATGAAATGTATGCTTTCTTTTGTATGAACGACATGTTTATTTTCTCATATGTAACCATTAATGTAATATATGCAATAGTGGAAATTGAGGTTATGCTTTCTTTTGATCAAATTGAAAGTTTCACTACAGCTGCTATCTCTTCTTCCTCTCCAACTTTTCCAATGAAAAATTTCATGTTGTATGAAGATGAGAACTACTTCAAGAATTTCAGGTTTCACGAGGAGGAAAACTACTTTCAAGATTTCAGGTAAGGAGAAATATTAGCTGTCCTATAGTAGGGGGTATATCCGGTGCAATCAGGCTTTTGGTGCAATCTCCGTGCAATCCAACTAAGAAAAGTTTCAAAAAATTCTGAAAAAAAATCATGGATGTACATCTCATCTTACCCCATCAACATATAAAATTTCATGATCAAATTCGTCCTATATTAAGAGTAATAAAAAGACAAATTTTAATAGAATATGGGCAAGAGCTTATCACTTCTGGGTTGTACAATGGACCGGCGATAATATTCACTATCGCTTGCCGGTTGTACAATGGATGGCGGTAATATCACTATCACTTGCCGGTTGTATAATGGACCGACAGTAATATTCCACTATCACTGCCGGTTGTCCAATGGACCGGCAGTAATATTCCACTATCACTACGGTTGTACAATGGCGGCGATGATATACTATCCTTGCGGTTGGTGTGACCAACGGCGAGTGATATTCCACCCCTATAAAATGAAACGCCGCGCCTTCCTCTCATTTACCTAACCCTAGCCGCCCTCCTCTCACTTTTACAGCGCCGTTGCCTCACGAGCTCCTCGCCGCTGCCACACGGACCACCGCCGTCGGCTCGCGTCAGAGCTCCCCGCCGCCGCCTCGACTCGGGCTGCCTTCGCATTGCTCGCCTTGGACCGCCGCATCGCCTCGACTCAGGACGGCCCGCGTCGCCTCCCCACTGTCACCTTCAGCTCCACGCGGTCTCCCCGCCGTCGCCTCGACCTCCCCACCGTCTCCCCACCGTCGCCTTGGTACTGCTCTTGCGATGTGTGAATGTGCATGTCGAGATGTGAATGTGCGAGATGTGAATGTGAATGTGATTGTGAATGTGCAGATGCTAAGGGCGATCAATTCATTTGGCTTGGGGACCTAGCATGTGGGTATAGTGTTGATGAGGATTTGGGGCTGCAATAGACAATTTGTGACAACTAATCTCAGATTTTCGGTCCCGTTTGTTGCTCTGTGATGAACTAGGGTAAAAGTATGACCGAACATTTATCTCTCTGTTTTAGGCCTTGAGCTGTAGACTTGAATGCTTGAAAGAATTTATTCTTTAATTGTCTACATTATACTGTTATTTTTGAATCATATTTTACATCAAGACTTGTTATGCTAGCTCACGTGTTACGATGCTATTAGAGTCATCACCGGTGACCTTTGTGTCTTCTTGAGACTTGATTAGTTTGAATCTGGTGATACTTACTCATTCTGGTTAGTTTGATATTTGCTCGATTCGATTAATATATTCTAGTTCTTGCATAAAACTGTTTAATACCGGTCTTGATCTGGGCGATAAGCTGAATCTGGCTTAATTCTTGTCTTGGTATGTTTAAAAGCGGTATTAGAGATCCTTTGGAATTGGTAATCTGAAAGCGAAGGTTTCGACTATTGAGAGATTCGACATTTCTGTTGAATTTGGAAGTCCTATGCTTCGATTAACAAGGAATTAATTCTGATTTGGGTATAATTCTTGACAGTAGATTCTTAATTGTGCATTTAAGGTGGTAAGAGTTCAAGGCCTAATGCATAGAATAAATTGTTAGCCGATTCGTGATTGTAGTAAAGATTCTAATCTTTACTCTAACCCTAAATCTGAGAGCACCATATTCATTTTATTGTCTTTGAGACAGGAGGTATAATTCATATTATGTATGACTTAACCATGCTTAGTTTTGTCTTGTTTATGTCATACATCTTGTTTGTGAATTATATATTCTCATATATATGCTTAAGAGGAATAATGAACAAAGTCTTGGTTTTATACTCGCACCTTCTTCAACAATAATAACTGAACACTACTTGGTTAATCTCTTGATCTGAATGTATGCTCACTATCGGTGTTACTTCATTGTCTTTATCTTTGCTCTGTTAGGTTAAAATAGCTAGCTAACTAATCCGAACTTCATTTCATGATTAAACAGCAAATATTTAATCTATTGATCTGAATGTATCTT
Organism: Guadua angustifolia; assembly: GCA_036346375.1. NCBI lineage: Eukaryota > Viridiplantae > Streptophyta > Magnoliopsida > Poales > Poaceae > Guadua > Guadua angustifolia. Next base: position 364,185 of record JAYEVE010000723.1, read on the forward strand.
AAGCTGAATATAATCATTAACAATGAGCTTGATTATCAATTTTTTAATGTGTATGTTAAGGTGGTAAGGGTTGAAACTAAGGTAAGGTTGTCACAAATTAGTCTATTACTCGTCCCTTGTGGCGAGGAGGGCCTTTGGGCAACCCGACATCTGAGAACACTCAAAATAAACAAGTTGAGCTTTATGCTTGTTGCCTTGTTCATTTTTGTGCCCTTGTCTTTGTTTTGATCATTTTGCTCTATGGTTATTTATATTGCAGCCAAAAGTAAACTTCAATTTGGTGCTTTGTATATGTTTTTGAAAGATGTATACATGTGTTGTAAATATTTGTTTTGTACAGATGTATACATGTGTTGTAAATATTTGTTTTGTGCCACTAATTGTAATAGTTGTATTTCATTTAGTTAATACTCCGTGCACGGAACTTTTGGGTGACAGTGAGCATACACTTAAGTGGAGTATGGGTGTCACCTCTAAGTCCAACGCACATGTGAGGAATCGATTCATATTTCTGGGTACCCATGAGAGGTTTTCCGGGTGACTTTCGGGTGACAGTGAGCATACACTTAAGTGGAGTATGGGTGTCACCTCTAAGGCTTTCCAAATATTTGTATGTGAGCAACGTATCTTGTGCACATATATTGCCCTACGTATGTATGAAATTTCAGGATTCATTATATACCGAGAGTTACAAAAAGAGAAAATTCTGACAAGTTTAAGCTCTTTAAACTTGTTTAATTTTTCTTTGTAACTCTCGAGATATAATGAATTTGATCCTAATTTCATGTGTATGTATATTTTGTTGACCAAAAATGTATGTGTTTACATATGTATATATGTGACCTTGAAAAATGTATGTGTATAAACATATATATATATATATATATATTTGTGTGTATAAAGATGTATGTGTATAAAAAGTGACATATCACAATCCGAAAACAAGCTGTACAAAACAAAAATGAATCATTCTTATTCACACTAAAATGATTTTAAAAAAATAAGCCCTGCAAGTTCAAAAGCATGGGTGCAGGGAGGCGTCAATCATTGCATGGAAGCGCGAAGCCATGAGGCGTGCTGCTTGACATGGAATGATTGATTGCAATCATTCCATGTCATGAACTTGATTGCAATTTTTTAAAATCATTTTAGTGTGGAATAAGAATGATTCATTATTTTTTATTAAGCAAATATATTCTTGAGAATATATGAATTTTTCATATTATTTTTTCATTTGAGGTCACAAAATCACTTGATTTCCTCTTAACTCTAGCAAAATTACCATCGTTTGAATTCACAAGTTTGATGTCATGTAGCAACCATGAATGAATGCAATATAATTAACCCAATAACATTTCGATTGCTAGGAATGGCCTCGAATCAGGACAAGTGCGAGAGGAGTTCGGCCCTTGAATATAGACGAAGTAGGAATGGATAGCCCAAGGGAATACCTGAACCTACAGGATATTGATATGGAGTAACCTGGCGCCACAGCCACGGACCAAGCTGACGCCACTGCCATGGACCAAGCTGACATGACTGCCATGGACCAATCTGACGCCACTGCCATGGACCAAGCTGACGCGACTAACATGGGCGAGGTAAAGTATTAGTACATTATGATTCCCAAAATATTGTAGGGTCATCGACTAATAACAAGATCAATTGTAGGCTCAAGCGTCGGTGAACAAAGGCGGCGCAGTGTCGTGGCCGAGCAAGATGCCTAAGGCGTTCACAACATAGTCCAGCTCTCGGAAGTCGGGAACTGCTATACCGCGTCGGCGTTGGCGCCCGTCTGGGACGACTGCGGAGTACTTGCTAGGGATAACGTGCCCATCGGCTATAGATCATGGACCGCCGCGAAGGTGATCGATGGGTGGTTCCGATGACTGAAGGACTCGCTATGGGGCAAGCTAAAACCGTATTCCATTTCCCCAAGGGTCGAGTTGGTTGGAAAAAGCGTGCACTAAGTATCATGTGCACATCTTTGGAAGAATTGGAAGACTCACTGAATAAGAACTATGTGAAGAAGAATGTCACACCAAATTTTAACATGTTTCCAAAGATAAGGGAATTTTGGAAGGACTTTGTGGAATCTGAGGAATTTCGAAGAAGCCTAGGCAGTGAGTCGGAAGAACAAGGCTAACGCGGATAAGAATATGTACTCTCACACACTAGGCCTTTGGTGGCTACGTGAAGAAAATACTGCATGGGATAGCGCGAACAAGAGCTAACCCTCAAGGCGTTACTCTGCGACGGCCGAGTTCATCGCACGATCAAAGCCTTTGGTTGCTTGAGGGGGCTTGTCTCGAAGATGGCAGCTTGAGTTTGAGGTGATAGAGCAGGAGGTGTTGCGAAAATATCAAATGCTCACGTGGAGTCTTCCCAAGGGCTTTTCGAGCCACAAAGGAGAATGATGGTATTGTTGCTGGGTAACGAGGGAGCATCTGGCGCACCGAGGAGTTGGTTTGGTGCCGTGGAAAGAAGGCTTCCCGGTGACGCATCGTTGTACAAGCGGTCGAAAAGAATAAAGAAGATGAGCGCAAAGTCAAATACAAGATCTTTGTGGCAAGAGCGATAGAGGAAGAGAGAGCGAAAATTTGGATCAAGTTGTGGAGCAAGTAGTACAGAAAGCTCTCAGCTCACGACCGCCACTCGATGATAGCCCACGGAACCTCAGTCACGGTGTTCTTAAGAGCAGCTGCGCGTCCACAACGATTCCGGGAGAGCATCGACTCCATTTTCCAGTGGATGACATCATAGAACCGACACCGTGCAAGCTGCATTTGTCTGCACATGGCATTACCATCAAGGTGGCTGATGGTAGGGCTTGGCCATGCGCCTCCTCGCAGGTTCTGCACTGCCGCCCAATACCGCTGGGATTCGCCAGGTCGAAGTAAACGGTGTAGTCCGACAATATCGCAAAATGGAGGTAGAGATTCTGGCAGGACGGAAAAAACAAACTTGAGAAAGCGTGAATGGCTTCCTCGCGTGGCGCAAGAGCTTGATTATGTTTGGCTCGGATGATGAGGCCGACAACGGCGGCGATGATGATGAGCCTCACTCTCACACGCAGACACTGCCGCCTCTGAAAAGTGCAACTCCTCCGTCGGCACCGTTAGGACAAGTCCAACTCCTCCGCGCGGCACCATCGAGAAAAGGTCCAACTCCTCATGGCACCGGCCAGAAAAGTCCAACTCCTCCATGGCACCATCCGAGAAAAAGTCCAACTCCTCCTCGGCACCGGCTAGGAAAAGTCCAACTCCTCAACGGCACATAAGAAGAATCGAACATCGGCACCATCTCGAAGTCCGCATCGTCTTGTACCAAATCTCGGTCATCTGTGAAGGCGGCCTGACCTTAGAAGAAATTATCGGCGATATGGTGAAGAAGAATGCAAAAGCAAGCGAAGGCCGAGGTAACATCTCACTTCAAAAGGTGCCATCACGAGAAGACTAAAGTCGATGCTAATGCGAGGAGTTTTTCTTGAGTATGGCAAAAGCCAAAGAGGCAGGCGGGCTTCAACCTTGAAATGTCGGACTACTGGCGCATCTTCGAAAGCAAAACTTGAAGATGGCTTGTCTTTGGCGTCGATGTCGCAAGCTCAAAAAGATCTTTTTGAACAACGTCGTAATTACATGCTAGGTCTAATTTGGAAGTACATTTTGGGGCAACCGTTGGCTCCCCGGAAGATTTAGAGAACCTAACAACAAAATTGGTAGCGTCCATCGATTATTACATGAAGCGGTGCCAAGAGGGTATGTGGGCGGTCGGTGAAATACAAAGATTTGGATTTTCACAATGGGGATGGCATGTTCAGTTAGAGTTACGAGAATTGTATATGTTGTCTAGGCGGATGCTCTGGGCGCCCTTTGGTCGGCCGTGGACTTTGTAAGTCTCTATTTATATTATTGTATATTCTTCTACCGTTTAACTGTATGTCTAACTTCTTTTTTACATATGTAGAATGGAATCTGAGATATGTAGAACAAATAAGAATGAAGATTTAGGATTTCTTGATCCGGGGCTTGTCAACGAGAAACTTCGTCGTGATAACCCAAAGTTTGTTGAAGACTATTTATTTAAGACTTTCTACAAGTGAAAAACAAAACCTCCGTACTTGTACCCTATAACTTTCAAAGACGTATTACCCTACTTCTAATATTGTTTTACTATTTTTTGCGTGACACGGTGTGGGACTAATAGGTTATGTTAACATATATGTCTAGTTATCCTTTGGGTCCTCCTCGTCATCGAGTTAGAAGCTAGCGAGGATTTTTGTCTTGGACTCGATGAGAAAAGAACTTCGTGAGTATGAACATAATTTTTGGAAGATGATGAGCAGAGTAAACTCGATCGTTCGCGTTATTACTCTAGTAATATTTTATTCTATTGTATTTAAGGTTAATTACTATTTAAAATCATTCACAGCGCATTCACGGTATTGCAAGAAAGGTGGTCTACATCGTCCCTCTGAAAACTTTCAAAATAATACAGACTTTCCATGCATGAGGCAGAGGACCCGGAAATAGTTTATCGCATACTACGTATGTACAAATTTACATGCAATTGTCACGAAGAGTGTCGGCTATCTTGAAGCCATGGTATATAATTACACATTCATGCCTACTTTTCTTTCATTTAACATCTATCATCATTAATTAAATTTCTCTTTTCTTCAATAACAACGCTCCAAGATGAGAACCAATCGATTCTTGCCAAAAGATATTTTAGCAATTCAAGAGCATATCGCTGCATTCATTGTGAAACAGGTCATCGATCCAAAGGCGAGTTCCTGACGGCGACCTCGATCCAAAGTGAGCGAGATGTACTCACACTACATTTGTGAGCAGACTATTGTAAAAACTAAATATTGTGATGCTTTAATATATTTCAATTATGATCTAACGACGCTTTATATACTATATATTTGAAGGCAACATATCATGTGCACACAGGCCTTCCCGTGTACACATCATGCACACCAACTAATAAAAGTCACAAAACTCTGAAAAAATTTGTAGATGTACTTCATAGATTACACTACCTATGTATAAAATTGCAGGTTCAAATTCAATACATATGAGGACTTACAAAAAAGAGTTTTTGTAAGTCAAAGAGTTTTTGTAAGTCCTCATATGTATTGAATTTGAACCTGCAATTTTATACATAGGTAGAGTAATCTATGAAGTACATCTACAAATTTTTTTAGAATTCGGTTGCCACTGCCGGTTCGTCCAGGAATCGGCAGTGATATACACAGATCAGTGTCGGTTTTTCGTATAAGCCAGCAGAGATATACATATATCACTGCCGGATTCTAGGTTGAACCGGCAGAGATAGTTGAGTATCACTGCCGGATGCTAGTGTAAACCGGTAGAGATAGTCGAATATCACTGCCGGTTGTATAATGAACTGGCAGTGATATCTATTATCACTGCTGGTTCCTGAGCCGACAGTGATAACCCCGAGTATCACTGCCGACCAATCACTGCCGGCGCCCATAACCGGTAGTAATGGCGTGGATGAACCGGGAGTGATGACCTATTCTGTAGTAGTGTTACTCGCATGCAATATACAGTTGCAAAAACAACATATTGTAGGTGAATTATTGGGCTCAACATGATCAAGGATTTGCTTGCCTTGCTCAGTGCTGTCGGGATCAAACTCGGGATCAACAGCAAGATCGTCCTCCTCGTCGGGCTCGTTAACGTCTACACATCGCAAAACAAGGCAGAAAAACAACAATTAACAACTAAAAAGGTCAAAAAGAAAGTAGATAGCAAGAACAAATAAAATTGAACACATAAGACAGAGTTGCTTAATTGAATTCATTATTTTTATTTTACGAATTCAAGATGCAAAGATTGTGATTTCTTTTATTTATATTTTCGAATTCAAGATGCAAAATAGGTTAAGATTATAATGATTTAATCATTTCAGGTTTAACAAATTCTTATCCCTTTTGATTGGATTCAGATTCTAAGCAATATTTTAATAAGATTTTAGTTATTGATAGCAACTCTCATTGCTAGAATATATATATGAATCCTCATATATATGTATACTAGCATATGTGTGATTATGCATGCAAGAGTGTGCATGAATAACCAGAATCTCAATTGAGTTCAATACTATCACTGACTCGGTTAATTTTGTATTTTATAACTCCTGTTCATATCTTTTCTACTTTATTTAAACAAGCATTCATTCGTAACCATTCATGTGACATATTTTCCCTTGAATCTTTATTAAACTACTAGAATATCTCTACTTTTTATTTTTAAGCTGTTAACAGTATCAAGGTTCCCTAAAAATTCACTTTTCTTCATTTTGCCTAAAGTTAAAATTATTAATTCCTTAAAACATAAAGCTCTTCTCATGTATTTCATTTACTAAAATTCATACAGTAATTATTCTAAAAATATTTTTGCATATTCTAATTCTACTAGATTTTACATGAATTTACAAATTTATTTCACTCAAATTGGACCAGTGGTTCAAAAGATATTCAAACTTGAAGCTATTCGGGTGTGAAAATCCTGAAAAATGAAACTTTCCCAAAGCGGAAAATGTGTTTCCTCTGGAGAAAGCGCCTTCCTTTTTGGCTCACCACTCGCTCGATCAGCGACACGGGACCCTTGGTCAGCGATGGAAAACGGGGAGGCCGATTCGAGCTCATGGCCGTGACAATTGCACGGAGCAATGAATAGCCCACACCTAGAGCTTCAGTACGACGAGGGAGTTCAATGGTGGTGCTCATTATTTCGGGATGGTAGGAATGTACTCCCCGTGCACTGCGGTGGCGCCATGGACCTCCGTGAAAGCTCATCTCCGTGAACCATTGACTCGGGTGAAGATGCGGTGAGCATCAGTGAGACTTGAGGAGTCCATTTCACGTAAGAACGGCCCGCCCACGGTGCGCCTGAGCCGGAGAAGATGACCGGTGGAACTCGGCGAACTGCAAGAAAATGGGTTCAAATTGAAGCTCAATTAAGGCTCTATGACGCATGGCGAAGCTCCGGATCGATTTAATTTCATGGCTTATCCGGTGCTCCACTTGATTGAGGTTTCCCCCCTTTCCCTGGCTCCCTGCGCACAATTGAGAAGAAGAAGAAAGGAGCTACGGAAAAATGACGAAGGGAAAGGGGAAAGAATACTAGTATGGCTTTGGAGTGGTTTTGTATTGGCTTTGGCGGACTGTTGAGGTTGGACGCGCGTTGGCAATCGGCATTCTTCATCTCGGAAGGACATGAGCAGGCGGGAGAAGGTAATGGTGAAGCTTGGTGCAAGCGACTCGTGGCTGGTCCATGCGGTGGTGAGGGAAGGTGACGCAGAGAGACGACCGATCGACACTGGGGTTCATTAAATCAAGCACCGGCTGAATTGGAGCTTCGGGAGAATTCGGCGTCTCCTGCTCCCAGTGGTTCGAACGAAAATTGAGAAGAAGGGCCTGGCAGGTGGGGCCTGGGGCCACTGCCAGGGACTGGACAATTTCTCCGTTCGCCTTGACTGAGCGGAATAGAAATTGGATTAGCCCTACGTCGATGAATGGCCAAAAGGAACAGTGGTTGAGCACCGTTTCTCCCTCTCTCTCTGATTTTCATTAGTGGCCAAATGGAGGTAGAAACTAGTAAAATTTTTTGACTGAGATCTCCAACAGTATTTACCCCTCTGGTAAAAATTTGGGATTAAATTAAGCTACTGAGAATTTTTAAATATTCTATCAATAATGGCTATTTAAATTTCTAGTTTCTGACTTCAATTTTTATTTAAGTACAAATGAAGTCCATTATTTTTATATTTTGTTTTTCTAGTGTATTTGAGCTAAATATATTTATGTAAAATTTTCAGCTCAATTACTCCTCCATTATTTAATTAAAATTCTGACATTGAAATTTCCATTTTCTCAAGTTTTCTGTTTTTGAATTTTAATAAATCTTAAAACATTTTATTATTTTATTATATTTTTACTAGGCATAGTTACAGTAATGAGGTTTTCATATAAATTTTCTCAATTCCATTTGCTATTTCAATATTTTATACTATTTCTAATATGACATTATTTGGGAATAAATTTGTTCTGCCATTTTCCTTTCTCATTTTTCTTATGCTTAATTCCATTTGATAATTAGAACAGCTTATTCACATGTTCTGGATTCTCCTAATAAATTTTCCAAATTTTCTTTTTGCTTTATAGCCTTTTCTTGTTTTTCATTCTTTAATTCACTTTTATTGCAACTCAAAATACAAAAGAAGTCACAAAACTCCAAATAAAATCAAAAGGCATTAAGAACAAGCTGAAAATATTCACATTCAAATTTAAATATCATGTTCTACTGTTCTGAAATTTCTAGGCTGTTATACAGCCTTATTCTCTGTGATCATAGCAATAAGTGATTGGTCGGGAAACCAAAGCTCTATACATGTTGTCTAGCTAGGTGCTCTCCTCAGCACGGGAGCCGATTCAACACACAGGATGATTCGGCAGTGTTTAGGATAACACACCGGATCATCCTCTATGGGTAGAACTTTCGCCGTGGGCTACAATAGAACTACAAATCAGGATGATCCGGTCTGTGTAAATATATGTATACCGGACCATCCGACCGACAAAAAGCCTTCGAAGTTATTTTGCGTGCCCGAACTCCACAAGCGAAAGAGTGCAACGTAAAATGGCCATACCGTTCGGTACAAATTTAGCGTTGAAGTAATTAATCACCCACATGGTCCAGAATGTTCACATCGTTCGCGAGGGGTGCTACATTTCACATGGATTGATCGATTACACCAAAAGGAATAACTACGAGTGGCGCAACATTCAGATAACTCGTCCTGACATGAAGATTCGACAAGAGCTAACACCACTAAAATCTACTCCGCACTACGTGTCAGTACGTTCTCGGGCTAGGAATGCCTAAAGATCGGAGCCAGAGCTGGATCATCCTCGTGCTCTACAACAGAGTCGCCGGCAGGCTCGTGGAGGTCATGATATCGAAATGGTCTACTCTCATCACCATCGGACTGATGGGCTAGCAGTGATGTCATAGGAGCAGGCTATGGGTCATGGCTTGGGGGTCCCTGGGAGTTGTCTCTGCCGCACTAATAGGGTCCACCCTCGGACCTTAAAAACCAATAGCAGCCTTATTCTCTGTGATCATATCAATCACAGCAGTAAGTGATTGGCTGGGAGACCAAAGCTCTACACATGTTATCTAGCTAGGTGCTCTCCTCAGCACGGGAGCCAATTCAACACACAGGACCATCCGGCAGTGGTTAGGATAACACCGGATCATCCTCTATGGCTCCTCGGGCGACGATGCAGTAGGGAAAAGGTGTGGCCTACTCTGGGGATCCTTGGGAGGGGTGTCGGGCCCTTAAATACCCAGCACACAACGCGTTTGGGCGTTGGACTCCGTGTCGGCGGCGACGGCAGATTCTGAGTCCGGGTCGAAGACGACGCGCGATCACCATCCGATCTCGATCAAACGACTACGTGGGACTCCAGACGTGGCACGATCCCAACCACCCGAACAGATCAATGGAGGATAAGGATTAGGGTTTTGGTTCGGCCTGACAGATGGCGATCGCTCGATCTTGATCCGACGGCTGGTAAGAGCTAGGGTTTTGAAACGGCGCGGCTTGATGAAGACCCTTGGATCTTCATCCAACGGCTGGCGATAAGACTCCTAGAAGCTAGGCCGAACGGGCTGAATAGGACTCGGACTGGCATGCCGAGTCTTTGAGCTTCGCCGATCTTTATTCACTGATGATTTTCTTCATGGTTTTCAATTAAAATAATTAGCAAAAATACTTTGATTTAATTAAGGCAACAAAAATACCAGGAAAATTCCCAAAAAAATCTCAGAAATACCTTGAGACCTTATGGACTCAAATAAAATATTTTTGGCAAAACTTTATTTAAACTTTATCTTTTTATAATTAGTTTTTGGCAAAAAGCAATATACTTTAATTTAAAATAATTCAAATAAACTCCAGAAAAATCCAATAAATCAAGAAAATTCACAAAAAGCACAAATTGCATATAAAGACTATTAACTAAATAAAAAGGCCAAAATTTGGGATGTTACAAATCTCCCCCCTTAACATAATCTCGACCCCAGATTCGGGGCTGTCTAGAGGATAGGTCTGGGAATTCTGCCTTCGGGTCCTCCTCGCGCTCCTAGGTTGCTTCGCTCTCCGAGTGATTGCTCTATTGAACTCTGCAAAATAGGACAAACTTGTTTCTGGTCCTGCGCTCCATTACATCCAGAATCTTGATCGGCTGCTCTTTGTAAGTTAGGTCCTCTTGCAATTCGATGGCTTCTAACGGCGTCTACTCAGCTGGCACTTTGAGACACTTCTTGAGCTGCAACACATGAAACACGTCATGCACTCCTACTAATGACTGGAGCAACTCCAACTGGTACGCAACCTCTCCTCGATGGCTTAGGATTTTGAACAGCCCAACGAACCTAGCTGCAAGCTTCCCTTTGGCATGGAATCTCTTTACACCTTTGAGGGGAGTGACTCTAAGATACATGAAATCATTAGGCTCAAAACTCAAATCACGGCGGCGATTGTCAGCGTAGCTCTTTTGCCTTGACTGCACTGTTTTCAGCCTTTCCCTAATCATGACAACTTGCTCTTCGGCCTCCCTGAGAATTTCAGGCCCGAACACTGAACGCTCCCCCATTTCATTCCAATTTAACGGGGTACGGCAGGCACGACCATATAAGGCTTCAAATGGTGACATCTGCAAACTAGCTTGGTAACTATTGTTATAACTGAACTCTGCATATGGCAAGCATTTATCCCAAGATGTAGCGTAAGATATCGCACAAGCTCTCAACATATCTTCTAAAATCTGATTTACACTTTCTGTCTAGCCATCTGTCTGCAGATGATAAGCGGTGCTGAAATTCAAGCGAGTCCCCATCGCTTCATGCAGTTTATCCCAAAATCTTGAGGTAAATTGGGTACCTCGATCCGACATAATTTTCTTAGGTACACCATGCAAACATACAATTCTTGACATGTATAACTCTACCAATCGATCCCCTAAATAGGTTGTCTTCACTGGGATGAAGTGAGCAACTTTGGTCAACATATCCATGATGACCCATATTGAATCATAGCCTCTCTGAGTCTTGGGCAACCCAGATGAAATCCATTCCAACTTCCTCCCATTTCCATTCTGGGATCTTTAATGGCTACAAAAGTCCTGCGGGCTTTTGGTGCATTGCCCTCACCCTTTGGCACACATCACACAATGCAACATGCTCTGCTACTTCACGCTTCATACTCGGCCACCAAAATTTCTTTTTAAGGTCTTGGTACATCTTGGCACTTCCCGGATGGATGGAATACTTAGAATTGTGTGCTTCTTCAGGAATCAATTACTTAAGCTCCTTCTCGTTCGGCGCACAAATTTGACCTTTAAACCACAGAGTTCCTTGCTCATCCACGGAGAAATCTTCTGCTAAACCCTCTTCTTTCTTGGACTTGATTTTGTTGATTTTCTCATCTTTACTCTGCCTATCCCTGATTTGATACTCTAGGGTTGGCTTTACTTCCAAGGCAGCTACAAATCCTTGCGGCACAACCTCTAATCTCAACCTCTGAAATTCTTCACACAACTTCGGTTGATCGCTTGCTATCATCATATTTACACAGTGGCTTTTACGAGTCAGGGCGTCGGCTACCACATTGGCTTTTCCAGGATGGTAATGAATCCCAATATTATAATCCTTGATTAATTCTAGCCATCTTCTCTGCCTCATATTGAGATCTGACTGGGTGAATATATACTTTAAACTCTTATGGTCTGTATATATCTCACATCTATTTCCAATGAGATAATGATGCCATATCTTTAAAGCATGCACTACGGTAACTAACTCTAGATCATGCGTCGAATAATTCCCTTCGTGCGGCCTCAACTTCCTTGACGCGTAGGCCACTACCTTGCCATTTAGCATTAACACACAACCAAGACCCTGCCTTGAGGCATCGCAATAAACATCAAAGCTACACTGCACATCTGGCAATACCAATATAGGAGCGGATGTTAACCGCTTCTTTAGTTCCTGAAAACTCCTCTCGCACTCTAGCATCCATGCAAACTTTTTCTCTTTCTTCAACAATTGCGTGAGAGGTCTCGCAATCGTCGAAAATCCCGCTATGAACCGACAGCAATATCCCGCCATTCCTAGAAAACTACAGACCTGGGTAATTGTCTTCGGTTGCTCCCAATGCAACACAGCTTCCACTTTACTTGGATCCACAGCGACTCCTTTAGCAGTCATTACATGGCCAAGGAATTCCACCTTCTCTTTCCAAAAATCACACTTACTGAATTTGGCATACAACTGCTGTTCTCGCAACTTCTATAAACCAATCTTAGGTGCTCCACGTGCTCTTCTTCTATCTTGGAGTACACAAGGATATCGTCTATAAAGACAACTACAAATTTATCCAAATATTACATGAACACCTTATTCATCATATTCATGAAGTATGCAGGGGCATTTGTCAGTCCAAAAGACATGACTGTGAACTCATAATGTCCATAACTGGTAGAGAATGAAATCTTTGGAATATTTCTGCTCAGATCCTTAGCTGATGATACCCTGACCGAAGATCTATCTTGGAGAAAACTCCTGCTCCTCTCAGCTGATCAAACAAATCGTCAATCCTAGGTAAGGGGTACTTATTCTTGATCGTCACTTCATTAAGTGCACGATAATCAATGCACATCCTTAGACTTCCATCCTTCTTTCTGACGAACAACACTGGTGCTCCCCACGGGGAAGAACTTGGTCGAATGAAACCATTCTCGAGCAACTCTTCAATCTGCTTCTTCATCTCAACTAGCTCATCGGTTGGCATCCGATACGGCCTCTTTGCTATTGGCGCTGTTCCACACTACTAAAGGAATCATCATCACAGACGGTTCGTAGCGTCATCGAGGCGGATGGCGAGGTCGGGCGTCCCTTGACGGCCGTGGCAGGTCGCGGACTCCCCAAGCTCGGGAGGCCCCCGGCCACGACCTGGGTGCATGCCGAGGCGCTCGACCTAGAGCGCACTAGACCCGAGCACGGCCCCGCTCGACCTCGAGCTCGTGCGGGCCCATGTTCGGAGCCGCGGTCCACCCTTGGATTTCAGATCAAGCATTTGACCAGCGGTTGCTCAAGGCGCGGGTCGTGGGGTAGGAGCAGGTGCATGCAACAAGTTCGGAGTGGTTACTGCCGGCCCTCAACGTGCATGAAGGCCACTTCCCGGGAATCTCTCCCAGCCGTTGCGTGCAGAGGAGGTATAAAGACAAAGGAAGCACAGTCCTTTAGGGGACACGAAGACAACACACAACACGCCCTAGCTCGAGCTTAGAAATAGCCATTGTTGAACTTGAGCTGTAAACACGTCCCTGTACACCAATATAACGAGAATCACCGCCGCAAGGCGACTGGAGTAGAGCTATTACCTTCATAGGGGCTTGAACCAGTATAAACCTTTGTCTCCCGCTCGTTGTCGTCTTGCTCCGACCATCGCCACGTCTTCACTTTTCCTCAAATGCGAGCGAAGCGCGATCAGATCCCGTATCACTGTGACCCCCATCTTATTTCTTGCGGTCGGTGGTCCCGATCGTCGACAGACGGTTTTGTGAACCGTCAGTAACAACAAGTCTGTGATGAAGGAGATCATCAGAGACGGTTTTTGACCCGTCTGAAAAAATATATATCACAGACGGTTCTATTAATAAACCGTCTGTGATATGTAATTATCACAGCCGGTTCTCATTTTAAACCATCTGTGATAATTAAATATCACAGACGGTTTCAAATCATAATCGTCTGTGATACGAACTTATCACAGACAGTTTCAAATAAGAACTATCTGTGATGTCCTTTTTTCCCACACCCCTAGCAGAACCTCCATTATTTATGGTATTGTTCGAAATTTCCATCAATATTTCTACTACGATATTTATAAGGCACAACCAGTTATAGATGTTGTAATTGAATATCTACACTTCCTATATGCACTGAGGCAATAGTTTGTCTGATTAGGATAGACTTAAAATATAAACATTTGCAGCGCTTTTTCTCCCTTCTTATGATAATGTTGATGGAACTCGACTAATAAATCAACCAAGACTCGCACGCAGCATGACGAGGAGGTGACGGCAACCTCGGTCTGCTTGATCGAACCTGACACACTAGAGTGTGTGATTTGTTTCATGCCATTCGAAGTAGCCTTGCGCAGCGTCACCGTTGTGCCACGGTGCAGAGTACCCGAACGACATGCTATTACGCAACGTCACCGTCGTGCCACAGTAGGAGAACATGGTACTTTGAAAAAAATTGTAGATGTACTTCATAGATTACTCCATGACAAACTCGATGTCCCGATCTGGCGGCATGCCTGCTAAATCTTCAAGGAATACTTCTGGAAAATCTCTAACCACTGGCACATCTTCTAGATTAGCAACCTTTGCACTATTGACCATTAACTGACCATCACGAATTGCGGTTGCATGCACTTCCACTTTCTTGCCACTGGGGCTTTCTAGGGATACCATCCTTTGGCCACAATCCAAAACAGCCTTATGCATGGACAGCCAATCCATTCCTAGGATGACATCCAAGGTTTGGGTATCTAACAGGATAAGATTTGCTAGGAACTCTATCCCATTCATAAGCAACTTAACTCCCAAACACCCAAGGCTAGATCGAAGTTCAGATCCTAGGGCTTAGACTAAAAGCACACATTTAAGATTCTTAACAGCAAATCCATTCTTCATTGCAAAACTCCAAGAAACAAACGAATGCGAAGCTCCAGAATCAAATAAAACATTAGCTGGTACTGAGTTAACCAAGAACTTACCCAGTACGACGTCTGACGCCACTTGAGCTTCATTTGCAGTAATGTGGCTGATCCTCCCACGCACTGTCGTCTGAGGTGTTGCTCCTGCTAGCACTAGCATTCGGTTTCCTCCTATCACTGGAGCTTTGGCTGGAGTAGTACCCAAATTGAAGTGAACCGGAGTAATTCCTCCCCTCTTCGAACACTTATTGGCGAAGTGCCCTGGCTCGTTGCAAGAGTAGCATTTCTTGACAACAAACTGTTCACTTCCTACTGGTGCATTGCCTCTGGCGGTGTCTGAAATTCAGTTGGCGGGCGAGGATGAAATTGACATCTTGCACGCAAGCTGCGGTGAATCTCGCAAACTGTTGGGGAGACATCCTCAATCTGAACTAATCAGGCTGCCCTGCTTGGCTAGCCATCCTGCGCTTACGGTCCTCACCCAATTCCTTGCGCTTATCCTCAAGGATCAAAGCCTTATTGACCAACTCCTGAAAATCGGGGAAATTATGGGTGATCAGTCCCACTTGTAGTCCTGAATTCAATCCTTTCAAGAAACGGGACTGCCTGGCCTTATCTATAGCCACATCCTCAGGAGCATATCGTGCCAACTGAGTAAACTTGTTCAGATACTCTGCCACTGACAGGCCTCCTTGCTTCAACGCCCTGAACTCCTCCTTCTTGAGATCCATCATTCCTTCTGGCACATGATATTGGCGGAAATGTCAGGACCGGATTTCCAAATCTGAACCCTCTGTGTTTACCCGTGCTAGTCCTGGAAAAGCTAGCACACACAGTGGAAGCAGTGATGACAACACAGTCATATCACGAAGCAGATAACAGTAATTAAGCAAAAAGGAGATAGCTTTGTAACCACATTATTACAAGTAAACAAGCCTTATGGCTTAAGTTCAGAAAGAAGCAGCGGAAATAAAACAGTAGTAGCAGTATGAGCCCATCCATATGCCCAACAGGCAATCGACTGGGGTACGTGCCCTAGTAGTCCGGATCGCCTTCATCAAATCCAAACGCATAGAACTCATAATCACCTTCAACTTCAGCAAATTCCTCTGGGAAAATTGGGATGTTGCAAGGATGAGTACACACCGTACTCCGCAAGTCTTGGAAACATAATGCATGATAACTATATGCAAGGCTAAACAATTGAAGGCATAATATGGTTCATTTGCATAAAGCAGAATTTAACTTGAAATAACAATAATAATTTCATAAAGCAATATTTGACAAAATGTAAATAAATAATAATTGAATTTGATGTATAACAATTCCATAGGTTCCAACCACCCGATTGGCTCCAACCGCCAAACCAAAACCCGAGAGTTCCACCCACTCACGGTTTTTCCAAAACATTATTTTCATTTAAAACCAAAACCATAAAATCTACAATGTGCTAGCATACCTCCCTGCCCTTGACCGTGGGCACGGCTACTTAAGTAGTTTTAACTCTACAGAGTGTGTACACTTTACCCACAAGACATGATCGACTCTTGTTGCCATGCAATTAACACACTTCCTTTGGTGCGTCAACAGAGAGATCATGACAAGACCTTTACAATGTCGACACGCTACCAACTTCGCTTCGCTAAGGTTTCACATTGTTAGGGTTAAATCCACCGATCTGAAGCCCTCTTTTGCACCTTGCAAGTGTCTCCATCCGACACCCACATTCAACCCAATGACGAAGCCAATAACGATATGCACAAATTAATTAGCTAGGTCGTACCCATATAGACTTGTGGTTGTACGGTAAAACTCGGTCCAAGGTAACACACGCTTCGGTCCTTAAATGACTAGGGCGGAACAAACACTGTACAAAATCTCGTGCATCCCGCACCCACCAAACATCCATCCGCCCCGGTCCAAACCATTTTCATTTTATTTCAATTAAATAATACCAGCAATACCAATTGCCATAATTTCATAATTCAGTTTAAACAGTGATTGAAAAGATTTTCCATAATGGCAAAATACCGAAACGCTTAAGCAGGACAAAGCCATTCTACTGTCCCATACTACATTATTAGTTATCATCAATTACAGTGATTAATATTACCTAGGGTGTCAAAGGTTGCCATGATTAATGTCAATGAGGGAAGAACAAATCAGGGATTTAGCTAAACCTTAAAACTGAATTTAAAGTATGTTACGCAAAGTAATAAGCATGCATAATTTAAAACAACATAATATTTTCATAAAATTTGGGATCAACATGTTCAAGGAAGACTTGCCTTCAATGCCTCCCGCTGGTTCTACCTTTGCCGGAAGATTCGCCTACGCTTCAACTGCGTCGTCTACACGTAAAACGAGAACAAAATAAATAACACACATTCAAATAAAATTAAAAAATCAAAATAAAGGCACTGGCAGATAGAGCTTGAATTTAGATGAATTTAGAAATTTGAATCACTCGAATCGGAGTTCGGACGGAGGAGAACGGGCCTTTGGAAGTTTCTCGGGAGAGAAAATCAGGAAAATACTAAGGGGTGACACGTGTTGGCATGCGATTGGCTGGATTTTGATATTTCGGGAAAATCAGAAAAGAGAAAAGAAAATTCCTACTGACATGTGGGGACCACATATCAGAGGCTCGGTTCACGGTGGACCGGGTTTACCGAGGGAACTCTTGTCGACGTGGCGGGGCACGGTGACATGGAAGCCACGCGGAAGGCTAGGGCATACGTGGCAATGACGCGGCAGCCACGGGGTGGCCACACGGTGAATGATGAGGCGGCTGACATGGCTCGGCCACGCGGCGCGCATCTGGCTGCTCGGCGCAGATCAAACGGCGACGAATGCATGGGTGCGGTGGGAAGACGTGGTCCGATCTTGAACATCAATGATCGATCAGACGGTGGAGAGCTCGCGAAGAAGGCCGACGATGAGGGGCGGCGCTACTCCACCGGAGGTGGAGAAGACGACATGGCTTTGGGGCAAAAACGTGACGAGACGCGGAAAGGCTACACTACAAGAAAAGTGATTATCTGTGGCAAAAACGTCATGACGTTGTCAACTTTTGTCATGGAAAATCTATTTTCTGTGACGACTTGTTTATATTCGTCATTAATTGTATTATGTGCCATCGCGCCATGTACTTTTGTGACGAAACATAAAATTTCGTCATGAAATCATAACACAAATCGTCATAGAAAATGAATAGTTGTTTGTCTTGGACTGACGTCAAACATATGTCTGTATTGTGACGATATGCCTTTTCGTCACGAAGGCATGGCCTATCGAGAGGCTATATCTAGAGGCCCCCCTGTGCGAGGTGGCCTTATTATCCGACTTGGCCTTGTGGGCCCATATGTGGGTAACACCTTACACGTTGTCAATTCTTGCTTATGTCCTTTCAAGGTCAACTGATTAGGGTTCAGGTCTTGATTGGTTAGTAGATGCATGTGATGTAGTGCAAGGCTTCATTGGAATCCTTCTATACGATTGGTGGCTTCCACATAGATGATACTCTATTTGTGGCGGTTTTTCTGGAAACGTCACAAATAGTATTACTAGCGGTGGTTTTAAAAAAATAGCTGTAAGACTATTTATGAAGATTTCTATTTGGAACTATCACTAATAATGCATTATCTGTGGCAATTTTAATTTGAAACCCGTAGAAATAATAAAAAATAAAAAATTTAAATATTGCTAATTACCTCTCCTGCCTTCTAATTTAAAAGAATTGAAATTAAATAATACCACATTTGAAATAATTGGAACTAATATTCCATTTGCAATAATTGAAAAGAACGACCGAAACAGATTCAAAACTTTGAAGGCAGTTTTGAGGCTCTAAACGATATTTTTTGGAATTTCATCGCCGTGCACGCACTCGCACAAATCATCAGGATATGACCTTTTGATTTTGGCACACTTATGAAATTCGGGTGCTACTTTTCGTTATCTCTCCAACGAGCAAAAGAACGCTTCGATCAGAGTTACGAGTCAAAAGTTATGGCCATTTTACTAAACGTGCTCGCATTTTATATTTGCAAACTAGAATCAGAGCCCAAAAGAATATAATCGGAGAGCTCATTGTGTGATGATTACAGAAAACATAAGAACACTAAAATTGAAGGTACGAGTCAAAAGTTATGGTGTTTTTACAAGTTTCGTTAATAGTAATGGCACATATATTACAAGCATCATTAATAGTCAAAAATACGAAAAATAAATTTGAAAGTTTTAAATTTTGCTAATTATTATACTACCGTATATAAAGCCCGAAGGATTCCGACCTTCTCCGCGCGCCGTGTTGCCGTTTGGAGGACGTGTCTATGCGCTAGCCGGCCACGTCGCGCGCACGAGCAGTGCAGCGCTCGCCCATCCATACGGCTGGCTCAGCCGCTTGCTAGCCTCAAGTATTTTGCCACAATGAGTTTTCTTGTCTGGACGCGTAGTGCAGCAGTGAGGTCTCTCGCCTGCAACCCAGCGACCAGCGTTCGATTCTTCCCCATGCGCACTCGCCCATGTTTTTTAGCTGTCACCACTCCTCGCCTCCTCACTTCGCAGCGCCTCGCTGGATCGAGTCCTAGCAGCGCATTTTTTACCTTGATTGTTTGGCAGCGCTTTTTGCATGATTACATCTCCGCTAAGCGCATCTCGCTGAGGATCGAGTCTGGCGGCGCATTTTTTTTGTCATGGTTGCATCTCCATGGCGCGCATCACTGGGATCGACTCGATGACCTCCGCTTCATGGCGACCTCACCGCCACAAGCGATGACAAGGAGGGCCTCGACCTCCACCTCCTGTCCCTCCACCCATCTCCTCTCCACTTCGGCACTTTCCCTCCGTCCCCCCGCCTCCGCTCCAAACCCCGACCCGGCTGACCCCGCGCCGTGCCTCTGAACCCCACCCTGTCATTCGATCTCTGAGATATGAACAAGTGTGATGGTATACCTGTTATAGAGGAAACTGATGAGGACATCACTCCAATGCATACGCCCGAGACTCCTCCAGTTGTGATGCAAGGACCCATCACAAGAGCACGAGCACGGCAATTGAATCAACAGGTGAGCTCGTTCCTAAGTGCCCGTGCTGATACTTGTGAGAATGGTATGCTACCTAATGATATTATTGATTATATTGTACTTAGGAACTTTGGAGAGGATCATGAAGGCCTTGGGAACCAGCAAGGGCCAGGAGGGAGGCAAGGAGGAGTCAATTCAAGTTGGAGGTCTAATTCGTCTCAGAGTCGACTACCTCGGCCACCAGGAGCAGCGTTCACTAAAATCGTCACCCAGGCCACAAACAGGCTCCGATTTTGATGATCCACATATGCCTCGAAAGCTAAGGAGATAACCTTTCCAATGGCACCGGTTTCAGGTCATTTGGACTTCGAGTCGACGGAATTCACGTTGCAAGTTGGCGGACAGAATCTGTCCCAGGGTGCTGCGTCACCAATTTGGGCCCTTGGCCCATGTATCGTGTTGGAGTCCATCACGGACGCGTCTAGGGTTTGTAGGACGTCCCTAGCCTTTATATCCAGTAGCCGCCGCTAGGGTTTGATTTGGGTTTTGCTTAGATTAATTCTGTCTTTGAGCGATTATCGCCGTTCATCGGTTTGTGAGACCCCAACTCGTGAGCTTCATCTTCAATTGCAAATTCAGTTGCATCTTTCTTGTTCTTGCTTGTGTTCTCGATTCATTGGCAGGATTAGCCTTCGTGGCGAGGTCAACCGGGCAGCGCACGGTTGATAACCGAAGGACGCGTGGTGCTGCGATTGCAGGGTTTTGATCGTGCGATCAAGAAGCCGGATCGTGTGTGTCTCGCGCCGCCTAATCGACTTATCCTCCACCTGACGGAAGTTCGGGCAACCCCGTCCCCATCAGAAACCCTCCCACAAATCGTCCACACTAGCCGAGGCCACACCTCCAGATCCCTCCACCGAGGCAGCGGTCGATACGGTGCCAGCCCCACCAGGACAACCAATGAAGTTGCTCCGTGCATACACCATCGAGATTACTTGTGTCGGCTTCTTGATTTGCTTCCTTCTCAGGTACTTCACTAGGAACCGGCAGAACAAGCCAATGGCGCTGGCCTTGGTGACCGGCCATACCGGTATTATTTGATGTTTTCTAGATTGTCTCTAATTGCTAGCCGACTGTCAAATTCTTTGCTTTATTGAGAGGATTAGTGTAGCATTTTGATACTAACTATGGGTCTAAACTAATGTGTTCCTTTGGTCCGCACCTTGTTCTCTTTTAGTGGAATCTTGCTTAAGTGAATTGATTCAATTCCGATAGAAGAAAAGGTGCTAGCACGTGTGAAAGATCTGGAGGCTGCCACCTACAATGCCATGATCACGAAAGATGGCTAGGTTAAATCGAGAATACCTCGCTGAAATCAGTTCCTTGTATTGAGGAGAATTTAACCTCCATTTGGATTTTTAGGCATTAGCATCATGTCCAGTGTCCATGCTTCTTCTTGATGTTCTTTCAAATTGATCGGATCGAGAAGATGTGACTATCTTATTCAGTTTTGTTAATTAACAATATTGAGGTAGAGGTTCATTCGTCATTCCTTTCGTCGGTGAGAAATCTTGCAAGCTTTGATGCTAGCAACGGTGACTTCAAACTGAAATCTGTCGAGGTCGGTGTTGAATGTTGAATGCTCATTGCTGAGCATTCTATACTCTTGAAAATTTGTAAGAAATTGATTTATTTTTTTCTCCTCCTAGACATGTCTTGTTAGAGTGTCATGCATCTAACCCATGTCTTGTTATTCTCAGATATTTGCAGAACAATCAATTTATTGGTTATATCAATGTCCTAACTGATCTCCCCCTTAATGATCTGTAAGTAAACAACTTTTAATTCATTGGCCCGAGCATGTTTTTTTGCTACAGCACGTGGCTTTGTCGACCTGCTTTAGGCTCGGTTTGTTTAGGCTTGAGCTTGGGCTTATTGGCTTCTACACCTCTATAAACCACAAGCCAAAACAAGCAGTATTTTTCGATAAGCGAGAGAAAAGCTTCTAGCCCAATTTGCACTCGTGAGATAAGCAAGAAAAGCGATGCTTCTCGAGGTGGTGGAGCTTCTAAAAATCTCACTTCCACGATACTCTTACAACAACTATTATTTCTGAAAAAATTGCCATCCTCATTCAGCTCAATGACTTCTTCCAGTTCAATGAGCTTCTTCTAGCTCTAGCCAAATAAGCTTAAGCTCCAGCCTAAACAAACTCAGCCTTAGAGGCTAACTGATGAAATGTCTATACAAGTCGAAAAGCTAAATAGCGCTGAAACACGCAATACTACAATACTATCTGAGCTTGAGGCTTTGGATCAAAAGGTAAAAATGCAGCAACAAGAACTTGAACAAAAACATAAGGAAATGGAAAGTTTCCACTTAAGCTTCCAAGAGGAAGATGAAAGATGCTTGCAGGCTGAAAGTGCTCTACTTTCTGAGGGGAACAAGCGTGCTCAATCTCAGGAAGAAGTATTGAGGTTGATTATAGAGAGCAAGATGGCAAATGAAAAGTTGAATGAGCTCACGCAGACCAAGATGGATCTTGAGAATGCTGTTTGTGAGCTGAAGAAGGAAGTCAAGAGCCTTACTGAACAAAACCACTCTTCTGAGCTACTTATACAAGAACTCCATGATGAAATAAATTCGTTGAAGGATTCATAGAATAAACTTTAGAGTGAAACTCAAAGCCTTAGGAGCACAATTTCACAGCTAAACACTGAGAAGGATGCAGCTCTATTGCAACACCAGAAGTTTGTCGAAAGAGTATCTGTGTTGGAATCTCAACTCTTGGAGCTACAGTCAGAGCTGGACGAGGTTGAACAGAAGGTACAGATGCTAATGCAAGATCTTGAACAGAAGAGAGAGGAAGCGAACAGTGTCCATGCCTAGCTACAAGAAGAATGCCTTAAGTGCACACAAACTGAAGCAGCTCTTCTCACGGCAGAGAGTCTGCATTCCCACTTGCAAGAAGATGAGGAAAAGCTTGCACAAGATCTTGACAGATTAACAAAGAAACTCAGTGAGTTGGAAAATGACAAGTTAGATCTGGGAAACACATCAAGGGAACTTAAGAACAACATTTTAGATTTGATTTTTGAGAAGGATGCAGCACTTCTTCAACAACAGCGGTCTTTGGAGAAACTATCTGATTTGGAGTTGAAACTCTCAGAGACACGATTGGAACTAGAGAAGCCTGAACAGAAAATGCAGCTACTGGAGCTAGAAATTGCACAGAAGAGTAAAAGTGTGGACAGCCTAAAGTTGAGTCTGAAAAATGAAACTGAGAAGAGGGTGCAAGTAGAAACATTAGTCATGGCATTGGAGAAAATGTATTCTCAGTCTCAGGAAGAAATAAGTAGGTTACAACTAGAGATCGAGAAGCTGAATAGCAAGTTGAATGAGTTGGAGAACTCGTCATCCAAACTTAAGAACACCATCTTACTTCTAAATTCTGAGAAAGATGCTACCCTTCTTAAGAACAAGCAGTTCGCGGTGAAAGTATGTGATCTTGAATCTGAACTCTCAAAGTTGAAGGCTGAACTGCCTCTCTATATGGTCGACAAAGAGATGCATCTATATGAGCGGACGAGGCCTGCAAGACGACGTGGACGTGCGAGGGATCCGAAAACCTTAGATCTTTATATATGGTTGTATATAACGGTGCGATTTAAGGTATCTCTCGAATATCTCCTGGCTAAAAAAAGAAAGGTATACTTCTAACGAGGTACAGCCCTTTTGGTATCCTTCCTTCTATTACAAAACGAAGAATGCTAATTTCCACGTTGTTAGTACTTGCTATTATGGTTCCTATAATATATTACTTCATCGCTAACAAATTTCTCTTGTTAGGTCCATTTCTTTTGGTTTCTTTGTGCTGCCCATTATAGTGTACTTGTTAGATCAGAATAGATTAGAAGACATGTTCTGCGGTCATGGAATTTGAAAAGCTCTCATTGACAATGTAAATTTAGTCATTAGATAGCTTTCTTTACCGGATGGGCTATGTTGTTCTACATCTATTTACAGCTTTACTCTGTCGTCGTTGCTTTACTTTGTGCTAATACAAAGCGCTCATTCTTGTTGCAGGACGTTGCCTCCAACCGCTAGATTCCTACAGTTAGCAGCGCCTTATTCACATGTAAGAAAGGAGCTTGTGTTTTGCTTCCAGAAAGCGATTGCCCGCTGCGTACTCATACAGAACAGCAAGGGTTTGCTTCCATATTAGCTCAATCCGGTTTCTCCCAAACCTATTATTGTTGTTCTCCCTGTTACTTTATCTTCAACTACAATCGCCCATTTCGGTTACCTAATTTAGCTGCTTTATTGTTGTGGTCTCCATTGCCTTTTATTGAATTTCTTTCTTATTGAAACAACTATTGCTTTTATTTACTGTTATTTCAATTTGGCTTGCCTACCGTTAATTTCACGTATATGATAGATTCCCTTATTTATAAGTGTACCTATCTTGCTGCTATTATCAGCCTATTTGTTTGCCCCCATTCAAAGTGTTATGTACGTCTGTGCATAGCTCCACACTATCTTTGAGCTTGAGCAACTCATTGTGTAGGCTTCTCTTAAGAAAAATTCTTTGCATCTGCTTGCTTAGAAGTTCTGTTGTTTTCCTCCTAGCTGCTTTGGAAACATTTTCATTTACATGCCATGTTGTGCTCTTTATTGTCATGTTTCAAGAATACATGCAAGTGTTCTGATATATCATGAGATTTTGCAATGGGCTGGGCGGCGCAAGCCTCTTCTCAACCTCACTGCCGGTTCTTCCACATGAAAAATGTAAGCCGCTTTCCATCTTCCGGAGGCTCTTTAACCATACTACATTTGTCAATGTATTATTGATTTTTTTAGAACTTCCCCTTACAAATTGTACAACTATTCGTGCATATGATCCAATAAGTTGGTCCTCTGTGCATTTGTGAAAGATAAAGTGCATGTATTTAAATACTAAAGTGAATACTGATGTTTGGCATTATATTTCATATACTGGCATTTTGACTTCTTTTGTGACTATGTATGAGCTAGACATTCGGGCCTATATTGATTAGTAGAAGCATGTTGACCTTGTTATCAAAATAAAAACTGATCTGTTTGTAGAGCTTGAGATGGTGTAAGTTGTTTAGATAATGAAGTGACTGTTGATGTTTTGTTTTCTGAGGTTAGAACATTGTGCATGCTTAAGTATGTCAGTCTTTTGTGCAATGTGATTTGTAAGGTGCATGACTGTATATAAAGAACCTGGTGTAAGCACTTTCTGTAGGTTTTTCCATTATGTGGGTATACTGGGATTTGGTGGCAGTCAGCATGAGTTGAACTTTGGTTTATGAGTGCTTAGAAGAAAAGAAGGTACATCTAGATTATTTATGATGCCATACTTAGTTAGGATCTGCTAGAGATTGATATTCATGGGCTATATACATATGTTCATGATTAGGGTAGAGAGTGGTCTGAAGTGATTTATGCCAATCTTTTATGTGTTCTTCATACTACGATATGAGAATTGCATCTATGTGCTTAACTATGAACCTAGTTTCAGATTATTGACTAGTACCATTCGAACTTTTTATGTATGAATTTCTGATTTCTATCATTGGGTGGATTGAAACAGTAATGGCACTGGATATATTCAGTTTTAGGATTAATCTATAATCTCTTAACAGATCTTCTAGTTTATTTGTGACATTATGTTTTTAATGAATAAGATTGACTTTCTTTCGCTACTAGAGAGAGGTAAAGTACTCAA
Source organism: Guadua angustifolia (assembly GCA_036346375.1). Lineage (NCBI taxonomy): Eukaryota > Viridiplantae > Streptophyta > Magnoliopsida > Poales > Poaceae > Guadua > Guadua angustifolia. The sequence goes on from JAYEVE010000723.1 coordinate 389,790, forward strand.
ACTAAAGATGAGTACCTTTTTGCTGCAGGGGAAGGATGGAGTGTGGCAGCTAGCTGGGAGGATGGGTAGGGAATGGGTAAAGAATGGGCAAAGGAAGAAAATGGAGATAGCTAGCTGCTTGAGTGAAGGTCGGTTCAAAAACCAACAGCATGATCTTGATTTTCTTTTTAGGCCATTAGTTTAAGCTAAAGCTCATTTGTAATATGTTCTGTACTTAAGATGTGTCTTGAATACTTATGAGAATATGTGAGTTTGGCATTATTGACTATTAGTATTATCTGTATTGTGTTGACATGGCGTATATAAGTGTATATGCACAATGCTTAGATTTGTGTGAATATATTCTTATGTATGTGCTTGATCTTGTGTCTATATATATCTATCTATATATATATATGCTAGTAGTTGTGTACACTGGAGAACCATGGCTATTGACATAGCAATGGAGTGTTCAATGACGAAAATGCATGTCACGTGGCAATAATCTGTGACGAACAATTTCATCATAAATAAAATGGTCAGCGCTTATTTTTGGTGTAGGAGTGTTCTTTTATAATGAATTCGACATTTTTCATGATGTTTTGGGTACAATTAATAGCAGTTATATTAAGTCATAAAGTGACCTCTTCTTGTGAAATGTAATTTCTCATAGAGCGATTGATTTTATGGCGAAAATAAGTAATTAGTCATTAAAACTTTCTATAGCCACTTTCTATGACAAGTTGAATTTTGTCATAAATTAGTCATAAAAACCTACAATGATGATTTCGGGACTAATGATGACGAGTTTGAACCATCATTAAAAATCACTTTTCTTGTAGTGCTAGAGGCAAAAGAAAGAGGGCGTCAGGGTGAATTCGACGGTACCTCAAACCACAGCGGAGGTTGAGCGGTGGCGGAGAAACACATCGGAGAAAGGTCTTGGGACAGCGGTGGAACCCGGCGAGTGTGGGAGCCCAGCGGCATCGAGCGGTGAAGTGGGGCAAAGTGGGCGGCATGACGCGGCGAAACTCAGGAGAGGTGCGGCGCCCGCTTAAAATGGGTTTGGGAGGCGTGAAAAGCACGGAAGCCAAGGATCGACCGCACAGCTAGGGTTTTCGGCGGCGGCGGTGGTGTGAGCGACGTGGCGGAATCCAGGCCACACTGCGTCGGCGATCGAGCAGAGTGCAGGACAAGCGGCGGCGTGGCGCGATCGGCCCAAGATCGGGCAAGCGGTTGGGGATTGATTTGGCTAGGGTTAGGGTTTTCGAGCGGAGATGTGACGTGGCGTGATCCAAGCCGTCGGCAGGGCGGTGATCGGGCGGCCAGATAAGCTCGGCAACACAGGCGAGTATGAACCGTTTGATCGACATCCGACGGGCGGGTTTGGTGGAAGCTAGGGTTTGGTGGCGAGAGCAGCGAGGTTAGGTAGGCGCGAAAAAAAAAGGCGAGGGAGGGAGCAGGGAATCGGCCCAAGAGGAAAAAGAAAAGAAAAACAATTTCCAAATTAAGAAAAAGACGAAAAATCCGAATGAACTTTAATCAAATCAAATAAATAGCAAAAAACTTCAGAAAAAACTCCAAAAATACAGAAAAATTCTATGAAGCACAAGGAACCCAACAAAAACAGAAAAACTTTAATTTGAGGTATAGATTAGTCAAATTAAAACCTTTTGCTTTGGAAAATTCAAATTAAGCTGGAATTAAATTCAAATAAAAGGCAACTGGTTCACTTTTGAAATTCAAGAACTCAGAAACTTCAAATTTGGAATGTTACAAACCTCCCCCCTAACAGAAAATCTCGACCCTGAGATTTGGACTAACCAGGGAAAAAGGCTAGGGTACTCCACTTGAAGATCCTCTTCGCGCTCCCAGGTTGCTTCCTCTTCTGAATGGTTGCTCCACTGAACTTTGCAAAATTTGATCGTCTTATTTCTTGTTCTACGCTCTGCTTCCTCCAGAATTCTGATCGGATACTCTGGGTTGGTGAGATCCTCCTGCAGCTCAACATCTTCAATCTGCATCTGCCTTTCTGGCACTCTGAGGCACTTTCTCAACTGTGACACATGGAACACATTGTGCACATTTGACAACTGCGGTGGCAACTCCAATTGATAAGCCACTTCTCCACTTCTGGCTAGGATTGGGAACGGTCCATTGAATCTTGGTGCTAACTTTCCGCGAACTTGGAATCGATGCATTCCTTTGAGCGGGGAGACTTTCAGATACACATAATCACTAGGAGCAAAGGTTAACTCTCTTCTGCGGTTATCAACATAACTCTTTTGCCCTGATTGTGCTGTTCTTAACCTTTCTTGAATCATTTTCACTTATTCATTAGCCTTTTGTAAAATATCGGGACCAAAGACTTGGCGATCTCCTGTTTCATTCCAACAGAGAGGTGTCCTGCACTTTTTGCCATACAGGGCTTCAAACGGCGACATCTGCAAACTTGCTTGATAACTGTTATTATATGAGAATTCTGCATAGGGCAAACTTTGATCCCAATTGGTCGCATTGGACAATGCATAGGACCTTAGCATATCCTCGAGGATCTGATTTACTCGCTCAGTCTGTCCATCTGTTTGGGGGTGATAGGCTGTACTGAAATTCAGATTGGTACCCAATGCTTCTTGCAACTTTTGCCAGAATCTTGATGTGAATTGTGTTCCTCGATCTGAAACAATCTTCTTGGGCACACCATGCAAACACACAATCCTTGACATATACAGCTCTACAAGCTTATCTCCCTTGTAGGCTGTCTTCACAGGAATGAAATGTGCAACTTTCGTCAGTCGATCCACTACCACTACTACAGAAATGATTTTCCTAGACACCAAGGATTTGTTTCTACAGGTGGATTAAAAGGTGAGCCGCCTCCAAAGACTACGGGCGGTCCCTTGGGGCTAAGAACCGCTTGTGTAAAGGTATATTCGCAGGCGGCTCTCTTAAGAAACCGCCTGTGAAAATATTGATCTTTTCACGCGGTGCACTTTACATGCCGCTGTGAAGCGCTATCTTCACGGCGGCTTTCTTAATGAACGCAGGGGTAATTGCGATCTTTACAGGCGGTTTTCTTACAAAGCCGCATGAGAAATTGCGGTTTCCTCGGCGATGCGTTAAACAAGCCGCCTTAGTTAATTATATTGATGGGCTAATTAATTATGAACCCCTGTGGTGATGTTCAAGTCTTTAGAGGTGTAGTTCTTAAACAAACCTCTGTACAAATTTTTAAATGCTTATGCGCAAATTTTGTGGCGAAGGAGGCGCTTGGTGGTATGCATTTTAGGTATGCGTGTCGGATCATCCTTTATTCTACAATACACGCAAAACACGAAATCCAACATCAAATAATACTCGGTATGCGTTTTCATTGACGTCTGGGATCATCCTTTAATGTTGCAAGCTGCTTCCTCTATTTGAGAAATCGAGCGTCGAAAATACTCGGTATGGTTTTTTTCCATTGACGGATCATCGAATATCTTGTTTTGCTTCATCGTTATTATTTTACGTAATTTGTTGTCTTAGGGAGCCGCCTGTGGAAACTTCGCTTTAAAGCTCCGAACCGTTCTCTCTCTGCGGTAGTTCCAGGCGGCCCCAAAATTGTGAAAATAAGGGGGGAGGTTTTGAACTTGAAATCCTTGGAATAGACATTAACTCTCTAAGGTAAGAGCATCTCATTCCTAACAATTGTAGAGGTTTAGTACATGTTTAAATTGTGTAATTTGGTTTATATCTAGTGGAGAGGAAGATGTAGTGTATAGAGAATGTGCATGGGAGGGGGATGAGGCCCTCACCTTCTAGATCTATAGGACAGATCTTGTATCCCTCCTCTCTCTAGATCTAGAGGAGAGAACCTGGCCTCCCCTCTCTAGAGGGAGAGGACCTTACATTCTTTCATAATTTTAATAAAATCATTTTATAGTATTTAACTTAGGGTTCTCTTGTTAAAGTTCTATCTAAATAATTGACATTTCGATTTGATTTTCTATTTCAGGTTCAAGATGGAAAGGGCATGGATGTACAATGCCCCTAGAAATAAGGGTGTATTCCTCAAAGAGCTCGAAACTTTTATTAAAGCAGCTTGGAAGGACACGGAATAAGAAGGAAAAAAAATACTTTGTGCATGCAATATTTGTAAGAACAATGTAGGGTGGGGAGATTTAAGTGTAATCGACACACACGATCATGAGAGGTTTTATAGAGGATTACACATGTTGGTCCAAACATGGCGAGCAGCGTACGCCGCAAACAACCGATGGCGTTGATCTCGATCTCATGGATGATCGAAGTCGGAGGCTGACATTGACAGTTTGGGAGATGGCGGCTCATGTGCATGCTCGTTTGCTAGATGATGGTCGCATCGTTGATGTAGAGAAATGTTGTGCCATGCCGAACGCGAGGTTTTAAAGGAGATAACGAGTTTAGATAATGTCGATCGTTACACAAAGTAGCGAATGATCATTATATGAGAGTCAAGGGTTGTCCTCGAGTTTATGGTGTTGCATACGGTGTTGATGCTTCTAAGGTTGAAGGCTAGCAATGGATGGTGGGACAAGAGTTTCACCGATCTGTTGAGGCTCTTGGCGAAATACTTAGAAGGCTAATGGATTGCCCACCTTGCCGATGAGCACTTATTTGCGAAGAAGCTTATCACTCCAATGTCATTGGATGTGCAAATGATACATCGATGTACGAACCCATATCCTCTTACGTAAAGATTCAGCGGACTTGGATCAATGCGGTGTGCAAGGCAAGCGGTATAAGAAGAATGATGACTCCACGGCGATGATGATTCTTGACCGGCACTAAGAAGAATAAGAAGAACAAGAATAGTACTAATGGTAATGACAAAAAGACACTTCTTGAGCACGGACAAGAAGAAAAGAATCCCTCGTTGGTGATGTGGTACTTGCGATTATTGACCGCTGAAAGCGTTTGTACTTTCGAATGAGAGGGACTCGAACTAATGGGTTGGCATTCAGACAAGCGCGAGAAAAGATGGAAAGATTCGACACGCCGATGGTAGACAATGGAGAAATTTTGATCGCATGTATCCAGATTTGACACGAACCCGAGGAATGTAAGGTTAGCCGAGTGCCGATGGTATGAATCCTTCGGGAATGGAGCATACACATAGCACTTGGCGATGAGTCTGTCCATCTACAACCTTCCTCCATGGCTATATATGAAGAAGGTACCTAATGTTGTCCATTCTTATCCAAGGTCCGAGAGCGGACTGGAGTAGATATTGATGTGTTTCTCGAACCACGATGGAAGATATGGCCATGTTGTGTACGATGGGGTCGGTGTGGGATCAATTCAACAGCGAGTACTTCACACTAAAAGCCATTATTTTCGTTACCATCGGTGATTACCCATACTGTTGGCCCTATCGGGTCATATTAAAGGGAAAACGACTTGTGTAGTATGCATGGATGAAAGCGTAGTCGATGTTCCTTCCATGCTCACGAGTTAGTGTACATGCGGCATCGCCGTTTCTTACTCAAAACTCACAAATATACATAATATGGGAAAGTATTTTGACAATACGGTTGAGAAGGTGTGGCTCCAAAGCGTGCGGGAAAAAAGTGTTTGAAATGGTCCGAACATCAAGGTGGTTTTTGGGAAGAAGCGGTCACGAGGGCCAAAAAGAAGTCGAAGAGGAAGAATACCGATGAGGAGGTTCCACCGCCTATTGTCCTATTCAAAAGATGTCAATTTTCTACAAGTATTTGCCCTCTTGGAAGGACTTGGAAATTCGCCATAGCATCGATGCCATGCATGTCATAAAGAATGTCTGTGAAAGCATGCTAGGTCTCTTGTTGGACATTCAGTACAAGACAAAGGATGGTCTTAAAGCTCATAAAGACATGGTAGTACTTAAAATCAGGAAAGAACTATACCCTGAAGAAAGACCAAGTGGAAAGTATTACCTTCCCCCAGCAAGCTACTCTCAGACAGCTGAGGAGAAAAGATCAGTGTGCAAGTGCTTACGTGGGGTCAGTGTCCCGTCTGGTTATTCATCGAACATCAAAAACATAGTATCGATGAAAGATTTAAAGATAAGTGGTATGAAGTCTCACGACTACCCGTCATGATATTTAAATGCTCCCAATTGAAATTAGGGGTATCAACTCAACATTTGTAAAGGTAGCCATCACACGGTACGTGTCATTTACGCAATCGATTTCACGAAGGTGTCGATGATGAGCAATTTGAGCAATCTGCGAGAACTACATAGTGGAGACTATAAACCAACTTGAGATGTGCTTCCCTCCATCCTTTTTCAATATCATGCCGCACCTCTTAGTTCACCTTGTAGAGGAGGTAAAATCTTGGGACGATATTCTTACTTTGGATGTTTCCAATTGAGAGGTGGATGGGCTTGCTTAGAGCTTACAGCGGAATCGTGCTTACGGAGGGTTCCATTATTGAGGGCTACAATCTTGAGGAAGTCATTGAGTGTTGCGGATTACTTCATGCTTACGGAAAGGCCGATTGGTGTGCTGTCCCTCGACATGAGGGGAGGTTGGTAGTAAAGGGACTAAGGAAAGAAAAGATTCATCGACCATGAGTACAAAAATGTGGACCAAGCAATTTCACCGTCTTGCAATGACTAAAGATAGTGGAGCCGTATGTGGAGCAACACGGAAGGGCTTGAAAGAGAAAATCCGGGGCGCCAAGTTGATTGGATCTTGAAAGAGAATAAGCGCATGTTTACCACATGGTTCAAGAACCAAAACATACCGGATGGTGAAGACAAAGATCTGAAACATTGAAAATGTTGGCTCATGGCCCATCAAGTCGGTAACATCATGGCTAGCATATGACATCAATGGGTACCGTTTTATACCATTCAAAAGGACAAGAAGGCGATGGCCCAAAAGCAATTGGCGTTAGGGTAGAAGCCATAGATGCGACGAGGAGAAGAACACCTACTATGGAATCATTGAAGAAATTTGGGAACTCGACTATGGAAAGGATATGTAGATCCCGTATTTATTTGCAAGCTCGGGTCAAACATTTTAATGGTGTGGACGTGGACAACTATGGGTTCACAATTGTCGACCTCAACAATCTAGGCCACAAAAATGACCCTGGATACTAGCTTCTAAAGTCTCACAAGTTTTCTACATAGTGACCTAGTAATAAGAAAAGAACATAGTTGTTCGAGAAAACAAAGGATCGTTGGAGTTGACAATGTGCGGCGAAGCGAGAATACAATCGGTTTAGCGACTGGCGGCTGGTGCCTTTCGGAGATCCGGAGAGGATCAAACTTGTAGAAGAAACCCTCAATATTTCAATGATGTCCTATATGCGTGATGATTGCGTCGGAAAAGTTGTTAAAGGCAAATAGGGACATGTTGTGTAAAAACTTAATATGTAATAGAACTTGTATTTCTTATTGGACTTGAGTAAAACTGTTGCATGAAAATGCAGGATACTACGGTAGGTATTCGCTAAAATGTAGGATAGTACGATAGGTAAGCACTATTCGTCCGGAAAACAATCCGGTACGGTCTTTTCAAAACTTAACGGAACGTCCGGTATGTGAATCTTAGTATCAAGGCCTCCTTCGTCCACATTCGAGAGCATCTTTATCTTTTCCTATACGGATCGTCCGGTTTTCGTATTGTCCGCGCTCACTGCTATTGCGACTCTGCTGCTAGCACTCCGCTACACAAGATGATCCAATTCTTTTTTCCTCGGGTGGCCGGATCATCCTCCAATACACGAGATGATCCGATTCGTTTTTCCTCAGGTGACCGGATCATCCTGCCACGAATCGAACAGTGCCATTGATTGTGTCAGCACCAATCGTCCTCTAATAATTTGGTCTGGTGATGTTTCCAATAACGGATCATCCGGTATGTTGATCTTATCTTTCACCAAAAACATGCTTTCGTACATTCAGAGAACCGTGGAGCATTAATCGCGACCGCACCTATCTACATTCAGAGAACCGTGCAGCGTAGCCCGTTTCCGTGCCTTGCGACGCCGTACTCCAATCCTCGACCCGCCTCCGCGCCGCCACACGCCAGTTCGCTCCACCCGATTTCTCGCCGCCGACAAATCCGACCCCTCGGCTGGCGATCGACTCTCCTTCGCATTGTAAGCGGTGAGATCTAGATCCCTCTGGTTTCTTTGGACTCCATTCAAATGCATATGAATACAACATAAGTTCTTGACATTCAACCGTGCAACTTGCAGATGGCAGGAAAAAGGAAGGGAAAAGAAGTTGTTGTGCCTCAGGCTAAGAAGTCCAAGGCACAAAAGGCGGTGGCGGTGAGATAGCTGCTGAATCTGAATTGGCTCGAGCACACGGGCTTGGCCGCTAATTGCAGATTAGAGGCAGAGCCAGTCGGCAGCGGAGGCGGTCAAAGATGGAGGGCACTCAATTCACGAGAGGGTGGTACAGCACCTCCTCGTCGTTACGGCGCGTTACTTTTCGTGGTGGATTCGACATCATTCGAGCACACCTTGCTAGGCGAGTGCGTTCTCGTCTAACAAAGTTCGCATGAGGAGACCGGTGAGAAAATGAAGAGGGCGAGAGTACCATGTGCCACATCCTCACCACGAGATAAGACTTAGAGACCTTGAATCTCTCATCCGGAGGGTAAAGAGCCTTCGTTTCTCTGATGTCGATGTCTTGTTTCTGGCAGCCAGAGAGTTTGGAGTCCATAGGAGGTTCTAGACGGTTCTTCAAAAGAGCTTCTATGCTACGTATAGAGAGCTCGGGGTCTAGTTGAGCATGCACAGGACGCTCAATTTCGCCTCTTTGTAGAGGGCCGCGGGTGGGGTGGATGTTTAGAGACACTTTGACCATTTCGAAGGTCTTACCAGGATGTTGACAGAGTTCAACATTGTAGTGGAAAAGTGGGTCAGAGACTTCTACGCCACAGTTTGGATCGACCCAGAGCACAGATACATTTAGTTCATGCACGACGGAGAACCCTAGAGGGTGACAGATCCACTTAGCTTGAGATGTTTGGTTTTGAGGAGGAGGCCCGAACTTTGCACGGTGGTGTCTGTGACAAAGACCTGCTTGCCTCGTCGTGCAAAGGCCGGAGGGTGTTTCCCGATAGATGACCAGATTCGCTTTCTGTTCCAACAGCCGTTCCCCATTGGATCCCTTCACCATCCAGACTGTCTCCCTCCTGAGGCAAAGGCGGTCCACATGGCTTTGAGGAAGTCACTGTTGCCGAGGATTGGGAATGCCGAGATGATCACTAGTTTGCAGCAGTGGCTACTTTATTCGATCCTATCTCACGAGCCGTTTGACATTCTCGACTTTATCATTTCTGAGATTGAAGATGCTATTGCAGATGCTATGAGTTTGGCCAGACAACAACCATTTGCGCATATAATTTCTTACATATCAAGATACCATCGCTCCCGATGAGCATCGTGAGGAGTACACAGAGCTTGAGTTCATCTTCGTTAGTACATGCCTCCATCTCTTGAAGGCAGAGCCAGAGGCCAGCGTTCCATGAGGAGGGCTCGAGGCGAATCTGAGGCAGGAGAGGCTGCTCAAGGGAGGACCAGCGCTAGCAGAGGTGAGAGCATCTTTGGGTTGGCGCGGATCATTGATATTGACTAGGATGACGAGGAGGAGGAGGAGGAAGACCCGAGTACTTTCACGGTCAGGAGCCCACGACCACGAGGCGGTGGATTAGGCTCATGCACGAGGGCGAGATGGCTCGGCTGCACCGTCGGCGACTCTGACGTGACACGGTGGCTCAAGCCTGTTTCTCGGCCCTCGAGCTTACTCACATACTTTGTTCGATTGTTGAGTTGCGAAGTCTCGGTCGGCTTCAATTGCCCAGCGGAGAACCGCAGATCCAATTACTAGAGGAGATGAGGTTGCATCGGCCAGATGACCAGCGGCTTTCTGCGGTCGAATGCAAATAACTCGAATGTTCACTTTCTTCTCAGTTGCTTAGGTGAGTTGTACAATGCAGTTGGTCTTACCGCAGCCTCATTTGCTAGCTCGATTACACCTCCCTTCTTGGCATTGCTACCCCTTGATTACATTGGGGGCTTCACCGCCCCTCCGTGTCCATGTTCCCACCGGACTCGGCCTTGCGAGGATGTTCTCGAGACCGGCGGTGATTAGGCATCCGCTCTGTTGTCGACTAATCCACCTACTTTAGCGGATGCACCCACACCGACCATGCTGCGCTGCGCTGGCCCGAGGCCGAACATACGTCTATGCATCTTGACATGGTGATGAGATGGCGCTTCGAGTGTAATGTCGTTGAGTTCGCACCTATCGATCACGGTCTTGACTTTTCAAGTTAATGGCGATCCGGTCATTGCCTCCGAAAGTGTGCTCTTGTTAGTTCACCTCGACCCATGAGGGCCTGATGAGGATAACATTGCGCCAACATGTACAGAACATCGGTCTTGGACTCGGCACACCGCTGCTGTGATTACTCAAATCACGAGAGAATATTCTTGTCTGGTGTTGTGGAGTGCGAGCTCCGAACGACAAAGGCGGCACCAGACAGGTCCATCAGACCCCTTGCGGTGACTAGGAGGAGAACCTCGGCGAGCGATCTGCGATGGTGTTGGTAGCGAGGTGATAGGGAAGACTCGGCTCGGCTCCGATCTTTTGGTACCGGTTCGAACCTGAAGAGTAGTTCTTTGCTTATTGCACCACTTGTCTTTTGGTTGTTATGTACTCTAACTTGCTTGATATGTCGTATTTTGATTTCTTGTGTTCGCCTAGCTTGGAGCGATGCATTTCATGACAATTTTATTTAACTTTGTAATCTTTCACATGTGGAGTTATGAAGCAAGATAACTTCAAAGGCTTTTTGTCGGTGCGATGGTCGGTATACATATATTTACAGCACGGATCATCACCGCTTTAGTTCTATTGTAGCTGACGGCGAAAGTTCTATGCATAGAGGATGATCCGGTATGTTACCCTAACCAGTGCCGGATCGTCCTGTGAGTTAAATCGGCTCCCCTGCTGAGGAGAGCACCTAACTAGATAACATGTGTAGAGCTTTGGTCTCCTGGCCAATCACTTACTATTGTGATTGCTATGATCATAGAGAATAGGGCTGCTTTGTGTTTCTAGGGTCCGAGGGTGGACCCTATTAGTGCGCCAGAGACAACTCCCGAAGACCCCCAAGCCCATAACCCATAGCCTGCTCCTACGACATCACCTCCAGCCCATCAGTTCGATGGTGATGAGTAAGTGACCATTTCAATATCATGACCTCCACGATCCCGGCTGACTCTATTGTAGAAGCGAGGTGATCAACTCGATTCGATCTTTAAGCATTCCCAGCCCAAGAACGTATGGACACGTTTGTGCTGAGTTGATTTTAGTGGTGTTAGCTCTTGTCGTATCTTCATGTAAGGACGAGTTATCTGAATGTTGTGCCACTCGTAGTTGTTCCTTTCGGTGTCATCGGTCGATCCATGTGAAATGTAGTGTCCCTCGCGAACAATGTGAACATTTAGGACCGTGCGGGTGACTAATTACTTCAACACTAAATCTGTACCGTTCGACTCATCGAATGGTATGGCCATTACGTTGCACTCTTTAAGCTTGAGGAGTTAGTGCCGCATAAGTTTACTTCGAAGGCTTTTGTCGAACCGATGGTCGGTATACATATATTTACCTGAGGCGGATCATCTGCTTTGTAGTTCTATTGTGGTGACGGCGAAAGTTCTCGCATAGAGGATGATCGGTATGTTACCCTAACGATCTTGGATAAATCTGTGAGTTAAATCGGCTCCCTATTTGAGAGAGCACCTAGCTAGACAACGTGTGTAGAGCTTTGGTCTCTGGCCAATCACTTCTTGTTGTGCTTGCTATGATCATAGAGAATAGGGCTGCTTTGTGTTTCTAGGGTCGAGGGTGGACCACTGTTAGTCTTGGCGAGACAACTCATGAAGACCCCCAAGCCCATAACCATAGCCTGCTCCTACAACATCACCTCCAGCCCATCAGTCCGATGGTGATGAGTAAGTGACCATTTCAATATCATGACCTCCACGATCCTACCAGCGACTCTATTGCGAGCAGAGGTGATCCAACTCGACCGATCTTTAAGCATTCGGCGAAACGTCACGGACACGTTTGTCTTTGAGTTGATTTTAGTGGTGTTAGCGCTTGTGTATCTTCATGTAAGGACGAGTTATCTGAATGTAGATGATGACAAAGTTCTACGCAGAAAGGAGGATCCGATGTGCACATATTTACATAAACGGGATAATCAGTACTTGCTTTTCTACCTAGGGACGATCGGTATGCTGAACCGGGCGTCCTTCGCCTTAGGTGCTTATATTAACCCTCGGGGGAGCCATTCGCCCATTCGTGTTCACAACTTCACAAAATCCCCCAAGCCATTCCTCCTCCTCGGCAATGTCTGCCTCATCGCCCTCATCCTCCTCCGGCACAATGTCGGCTCAGACTGAGTTCGCCCAGAAGCGAGAGCGACTCCGGTCGCCGTCGCCGTTGGCCCGATCGTCGGCGTCCGTGAACTGGGTCCCCCAGGTACAGGCCAAGGAGGAGGAGGAGGAGCCGCAGCAGGTGGAGGAGGCCATCAGCGGCAACGATGGCGGCAGCGGCAGTGGTAGCGGAGGCGACAGCAGCGGTGGTGGCGGTGGCAGCGGCAGCCGTGACCTCGAGGAGAGGCCGACCGAGGGGGAGGAGGAGGAGGAGGAGGAGGAGTAGGAGGTGGTGGTGGAGGAGGAGGAGGAGGAAGAGGAGGAGCGGAAGTGGGCGGCGGGGAGCGATGACGCCGGCGACTACATCCCCGTCTTCTACCGCTTGGACACCTCCTCCTCCGACTCCTCCTCTGGCAACGTCAAGCTCTCGTCGGACGAAGACGACGATGACGATGATGATTTCTGGATGTAGATAGAGTAGCTTAGCTAGGTATCTAGTTGGCGCATAATTCTGATGTACTACTGGCGCCCCTTTTGGATGTACATTTTGTGTGTTAGATAACTTAATGTATCTGTTTTGGAAATGTTAATAGAATTGAAATTTCAGAAAATGACACTCGAATTCTCCCCTCAATTCGCGGTCTCCCCAAACTGCTGGCGAAGTCAAATTTAACTAGACAGGATCATCCTCTTTGTACTATTGGGAGAGGTCGTATTTCGAAGGGTTTTTTGCCGGAACAATGGTCCGGTGCACACTTGAGACAATGAAATATGGGACCGTATGAGTCAATGTAATGTAGGTCCAGTGGCAATTTTGCGAAGCGACATGTTTAAAGTGGCAAATAACCAAATCTCTCCCCCAAAATATGGGTGACCATCGAGTGCAGTGGAATAAATCCCTTTGATGTAAGGCCGCTTTGTAGAAATCGTTGGAATTGCCTATGGAAATCTTGTGCACCACCTGTGGAAATTCCTAACCCCTAAAATCTCTGGGCGGGAGATCGAGTGCTCCCCCCGTACAAAGCGGCAAAGCCAAATTTCCCCCCGTCGACGCCTCCACGCCGCTGCCCTCGGTGACATCCCCTCGGGCTCGCACCTCCGACAACCGTTTCGGCACGCTCGGTGACCTCTCCGCGAGCTTGCGCCTCTGACTACCATCCGCCGTGCCATCGCCCCCTTCGTCCACGTCGCCTCGCTCAGTGACCTCTCCGTGGCCTCGCTCCTTCGACGAACTTTCCGCCGGGCCGTCAAGCTGCGAAGCCTCCTCGTCGGCAGACGCCTCCCAAGCGCCAAGCAAAGCCCAAGACCAAGGTAACAATTCCCCTACCGACGCCACCCCGTGTCAGGCCCCCTAGTAATCCGACTTACTTTCTGATTCAAGAATCAAGAAAACAACAAGGAACAAGAACATAAAACATAGCAACACAAGAAAAAGCGGAATATAGATTGATAGCGATAATATGAACTTGCGACTCAAGTCTTTCTCTTCACTTGTGAGCCTTTGGATCTTCATACTGTTCGATTACTGAAATAAAACCATCCTGCCTTGATTTGGATTCAACTCTCCCAATTCCTAGCATGTGCATAAGCTTCCACCAATGTTCTAGGATTAAGGGACTTCAGTGGTACCCTGATATAATTCTTCAAGCCAGATATGAAGTGATCCAAGTAATACTCCTCTGTAAGCTCATGTAGTAGAATTGAGGCCAAGAAAGGGTACTAGTATCAATTCTATTACTGCTAATCCACTGGTCTGCTCTGCCGGTAAAATAAACCTCAGCAATAGCTACTTTCTACTCTTCTGGTGTCCTTCCTAATTCAAAGCATTTTTCCGCTTTTACGATCCATGCATCGGGATGATTTCCATCAATTTTGGAAACTCCACTTTAGGACCTTTGCTAAAGTTCTGTTTGTAATGAGCCTGTCATCTCGGTGACCATCATTCCTTCCATTGCTCTAGGCCATTGATAACCCGATTATAATCGGGACCTTGCTGTTGTACAAATGATTGTTCTGATGAAAGGGTTGGTTGATCTGAGGCCTATAAGCTGGTACATAAGGAGGAGTGGAAGTACTAAGGCGAGGTGCAAATGCTCCGATAGCTAATGTGGGTGGATACACACTAACACCGTAAGTTCTACTTCTTTGTTTTGTATTTTCTAATGGCATTTGTCTCATCATAGGGAAAGTAGTAGCACTTCTTGAAATGATAAAAGGAATCGAGGTAGTTCTTGAGTAAAATGGTTAGAGGCATAAGATTGTCCACTACCGGGGTCTCAAACATATTCCTTCTTTGAATGGCCCTTCTCATATTAGCTTGTGCTAGTTGCTCTCTTCCTCCTTCGATTTCCTTCATTACTACTTAACTTCCCCATGACGGTTATTAACTATGGTCTTAAGAATCTCCATGATTTGATCTATTTTTGCAGAGTTACCTTGCATCATACGAAGTTGATCAATATCGGCTAAGGTAATTACTACTTCCAATATCGCCTTGGGTTGAACAAAAACTTCATCTTCACTTGTGAGCCTTTGGATCTTCATTGCAATCTGTTTTGTAGTAAGATGGGAGAAAAAAATTGCCCGCCAAGAAGAGCGCTTAAGAGAGCCACCTTGCGAGCTCGGTGTAATATCGCCTTGCAAGAGGAGGGCAATGCCGGAAGGCAGCAAGTCTTGGCCGAGAAGGATGATGCAGGCACGTGGCCGGAACCGAGCCCATCATTTTCCTTGGGCAGCGATGGTTCCTCGTCATCGTTACAAGAGCCCAAGCCAGTTCCATGCCCACGACGGAACGGCGGCGTGGGGGAAATCGACTCAGACTCGATCCAAATGAAGAGGTATTAAGAAGAGTGAGCTTGTTTTATTTGTAGCTTAGCGTGGACATAATTGCATTTCCTTATGTTTGTGTATTCCTCGTGTTTATTTCTATGAAGAGGCGGAAAGCGATCACGCCCGACTAGGTGCGATTCAAGAGGTAATTGAAGATACCTCGGGCATGTTCAAGTGGATTCTCTGCGCAACAAGCACGGCCTCACATAAGCGAAAATGGGGGAATGAAGTAGGAAAGCGTTCGGCGGGCACTTGGTATATCACGGAGGTCGGTCCTTTAGGAGAGCCCCTAGCACCTCGTGAGGCACTATCAAGTTCGAAATAGTGCTGTGTTGTTTTGTTAAGGACAATGTCTCCATCACGATTGATAACTGGACAAAGGTGGCCGACGCGACAAAGGCGCACCTTTGGACCGAGCTGCAGAAAATCATAAGGTTCCCCACAGAGTATGAGGCCATCGCTAAGAAGAATGCCTTGGATGTGATGGGGAAGAGCTTCCAGAACTGGAGGTATGAGCTGAACAAGTACTTTGTGAAGACGGAGCGGACACCATTCCAAAAATATGGAAAAATCATCGCGGGTGAATGGGCGGAGTTTGTCGTGAAAACCTGGCGAAGCCATAGCATGGCGAGGTGTCACGATTGCCCTCGCGAAGAAGAACAAATACCCCCATCACTGGGCACGGTGGGTATGCCCCTAAGATTGTTGAGTGGAGGAGTAAAGAAGAAGAGAAGCCCGTCTTTGGGATCTGAGAACCCATTGGCGACTGTGGCGGCGAAGTGGGTCCTAGCTCGCCAACCCGATAGTAAGAAGAGTCGCATAAAAGCACGGTGGACCTGCGGTCTGGAAGTTTGGCCAAACTGCGAAGATCTTGCACAAGCAAGCGGAGGGATCTTCGTGCAGGAGACAGGAGAATAGCGACCTAGACGGCGTTGGGAACCAAGAACACCTAGGTCACACTCGTGGCGTCGGAAGTTAGTGGGCTTCAAGCATGGGTTCTCGAATATCAAGACCAATACAAGTCGCGTCAAAGATATAAGAGGACCATGGTGACACAATAAAACGGTGGCCCAACAAGAGTTTTTAAGACTATGGGAAGAGAAGGAGGCGGAAAGGGTGTTACAAGCGGTGGGATGACAACGAGCCCGGCCCGCATCCGGAGTAGCGTCGGGTCGCTCCGGTCCCAGCGCCTCGATATCTGTGGATGATATCACGAGAGGCAACCAAGTGCAAGCTCTGTGCACATGGAGCAAGGGGCTTGGTCGTCGAGCTTCTTGAGGCGTGGCATATCAAGAACCTGTGATACACAACCAACTTTGTCGATTGGTCGCAAAGGTGCAAGTGGACATCATGCTTGTTCCGTGCCTTGGCTTGTGGAAGCTAGCATTGGCACCCCTAATGGCGTAGAAACCATCCAAGCGGTTGGGTCATTTGTTGTATGGCCCAAGGAAGATATTGCATTGATACATGAGAGGTCGAGCGCCCGTGACAAGTCAAGGCGTCCTACCTCTTCAAAATTGCCTACACCACAAACGCATCTTCTCATGGCGGCGCTGCTTCCTGCAATGCGCATCTTCTCCATGGCAGCGCCTTCACCACTTCGCATCTTCTCCGCGCGCTTCTTCACCACAATGCATCTTCTCCGTTAGTTGCGCCTTCACCACAGCGCGCATCTTCTCCACCTCCGTTGCCCCAACCGTCACAATGTGCCTCATCTTGGCGATGTTGTTGGTTGCAAAGAAATACAAAAAGTAGATTGCAATCAGCGGAGTACCACCAAGTCAAGAGGAGTGCCAACTCCACTCGGTCAGAACCATGCCTTCACTAGAGACTTATGAGCATGGCAATCCATTTCTCCCCATGGGCGAGATCAGCGAAGGACCATGGGAGTTGAAGAGACTCCATGGTTGGTACTTGAGGGCAACTTCGTCTTGGGGTGAAGGGCATTCATGCCGCCGTCCCTCGGATGTCTACAAACACGAGGATACTTGCTACGTGCGGATCGATTTTGGTGACTTACAGCGGATGTTCCGTTTTGGAAAACTCGACATCAACTTGATCGGCGTGTGGTGCACTGTAAGTTGGCCATTGACCTACCCTACATTGTTATATCGGCTCTTGCATTAGCAAGTGCCGATATAACAAATATAACGACATATCATTATATTGCATTACGATAGCATAATAAAAAAACCCCAAATGTCTGGCGATTGAGTGCCAAGTTGAGTTCCTCTTTATAGTAATGGCTTGTTAGATCATTCAAAAATTGGCGAGAATCCATATAATTTTTACTAAATCGTAAGTTGGCGATTTTAGTGGTTTTCCTTTTAAATAAAGTTAACCGCTTAAATCATCGAACAAGATGCATTTTGCCAAAATCGATATTTGCCAAAATGTCATGTTTCTGACATTGACATATAAATTGGCGCATTGACCAATGACAATTGTCTTAATTACATGTAGAATGCAATATAGCGATGCTAAAAGATGGGAAAGCGTGTGGGTTCCTTGACCCATACGGATTAGCGGACCGAGCTTAAAGCTATACTCAATGAAAAGGAGTTGAAGGATAAGGGATAGCGGAAGCGAGAGATAGAAAAAGCGGCGATCCACGACCCAAGATCGCCAAGTAGATGTGGGGATATACATAGCAAAAGCAATGCTCGGATGCAAGACAAGGACATCATAATGGCTCCTAAATTTTAAGTAATCTTCTCATTCGTCAATCGTTGCTAAAAGTTCAGTTTGCACCATAATCACTCGTGAAACTTACATAAGTTTTCGTTGCAGCGATCACTTCATTTGTTTCATGTTGTACCAAAGCGAAAGCGGATATATGGTCCTTGACTCATCGAGAACCCCAGGAATCTTACAATGAATTCACGCGTTTTAAATCGTAAGAAATATATATACACAAACATACATAACATAATTTATTTTTGATATGATAGTTACTTGTTGTTGTTGACATTGAGTAGGGGTTTCAAGCATTACGACACCGAGAAAGGAAACATGATCTGCGAAGGGGTCAACTAAGATGCTTTGCTATATCCACCCATGGGTAAGAAGACGCTTGTAATGCTTCGACATAATTGCACTAGTAAGGAAGGGTATTACCAACTGAACTAATTCCATACATTATTATTTGATTTGAAGAGCTACAAGCAACCTCCAGGCAGTGTTCTTTGTGGATACTCCATCTGCGAGTTCCTCAGGATCAACGGGAGGTACAGAAGCAACCCCCAGGATGTAAGCCTATACAAATTAGTGATTCAAGATTATTTATTCTCTGATTCTCGATTTCACTATTGTTTAATAATCTCTTTATTGCCTACTTTATTATTGCAAGTGAAGATTGAAAAGACCACTTTGGCACTCACTGATGTTGACCTTTGCAATGTGCAAAAGGACATGTGCCAGTTCATTCGTCATGAAGTCATCCGTGAGAGAGGTAGTTTCTTTTACTCAGGAGGTGAAGTGGCTTAAGACACCCGCCTGTACAAATATCATTTGTGCAGGCGGTTTCTTAAGCAGCCCGCCTATACAAATGACTTTTATAGGCGGTACTTAAAAACGCCTGTGCAAATTAGCGATTTACACAGACCTTCAGTTACAGGTGGGTGCAAAAACGCCTGTGAAGATGGGTTACCAACCGCCTGTAAAAATGATTTCTATAGCAGTGTACTACCCACATTGAATCATATCTTGACTTGGATCTTGGAAGTCCTGTAATGAAATCCATTCTAATTTCTTCCCACTTCCATTCAGGCACTTTTAATGGTTGCAACAATCTTGCAGGTCTCTGATGTTCAGCCTTAACTCGCTGGCATACATCACACATAGCTATGTATTCTGCAATTTCCTTTCTCATCCTGGGCCACCAATACACACTTCGAAGATCATGATACATTTTGGTATTGCCTGGGTGAATTGAGTATGCTAACTCATGTGTCTCCTTTAATATCAACTGCTTGATTTCTTTCTGATTTGGCACATAGATACTTTTTCCAAGCCAAACTATTCCTTCTTCATCCTCTGAAAATCTTGGGGCTTTACCTTCCTTTATTTTGTCCTTGATCTTAGCAGTTTCGTTATCCGACCTTTGCATCTTTTTGATTTGGTCCACCAGGGTTGGTTGAATTTCCAAAGCAACAACAAAACCTTCCTCCACTAATTCCAAATTCAAACGCTGAAACTCCTCGTGAAGAGCAGGTTATCCTTCTTGAATCATCAAATTATTGCAGTAGCTCTTTCGGCTTAGGGAATCGGCAACCACATTGGCCTTGCCAGGGTGGTAATGTATTCCCGCATCATAATCTTTAATTAGCTCCAACCATCTTCTTTGTCTCAGGTTGAGGTCTGCTTGGGTGAAGATGTATTTCAGACTCTTATGGTCGGTGAAGATCTCACAACGATTTCCAATGAGATAATGTCTCCAAAACTTCAGTGCATGCACAACTACAGCCATTTCTAAGTCATGGGTTGGATAGTTTTCTTCATGTAGTCGCAATTGCCACGAGGCGTATGCGACTACCTTACCTTCCTGCATCAGAACACATCCAAGACTCTGTCTTGAAGCATCACAGTAAATCTCAAAGTCTTTCTGAATATCCGGGAAAGTGAGCACTGGGGCTGTAGTCAATCTTTTCTTCAATTCCTGAAAACTTTGCTCGTAGGCTCCAGTCCATTCAAACTTCTTCTCCTTTTTCATCAACTGTGTAAGCAGTCTTGCAATCTTTGAAAATCCTTCTATCAATCTTCGGTAGTATCCTGCTAAACCAAGGAAACTCCTGATATTAGGCACTGACTTGGGCTGCCTCCAATCAAGCACACCTTTCACTTTTTCAGGGTCCACTGAGACACCCTCCAGCAGAAATTATATGACCCAAGAAAGCAACTTCTTTCAACCAGAACTCACACTTGCTAAACTTGGCATATAACTGATGATTTCTGAGCTTTTCTAGCACCATCCTCAAATGTCCTTCATGTTCCGTTTCATCTCGGGCATAGATAAGAATATCATCTATGAATACCACCACAAACTTGTTCAGGTACTCCATGAACACTTTATTCATCAAATTCATGAAATAAGCTGGGGCATTGTGATGCGCACGTGGGAGCCCGATCTTCCGAAAGGTATGAACTTCGATTGGTGGAGACTCGACGTTGATGATCCGGCTTCCGATCAGAACCGATCCGAATCTAGCAATCGCTACACCACGGCTCCGTTGGTTATCAACCATGCACAAACACGATTGACCTCGCCAAGAAGGCTTATCCCTGCTTGCAAATTGGAGAACACAAGCAAGAACACAGAAGAACGTAATCTGAATTACTAATGAACGATTAAGCACAAAGTTGGGGTTCTACAAACCGATGTACGGCGAAACTGTCTAAACAGATTAATCTAAGCAAAACCCAAGTCAAACCCTAGCGGCGGCTACTAAATATAAGGGCTAAGGGATACCCTAGAAACCCTAGACGCATCCGTGATGGACTCCAACACGATACATAGGCCAACGGCCCAAATTGGTGACGCAGCACCCTGGGACAGATTCTGTCCGCCAAATTGCAATGTGAATTTCCATCGACTCCGAAGTCCAATTGACCTGAAACTAGTGCCATTGGAAAGGTTATTTCCTTAGCTTTCGAGGCATATGTGGATTATTAAAATCGGAGCCCGTTTGTGGCTTGGGCAATGATTTTGGTGAACACTGCTCCTAGTGGCCGAGGTGACTCCGAGATGAATTGGGCCTCCAAGTTGACTTGGACACCCTCCTTGCCTCCCTCCTGGCCATTGCTGGTTCCCAAGGCCTTCATGATCCTTTCCAAAGTTTCTAAGTATAATATAATCAATAATATCATTAGGTAGCATACCATCCTCACAAGTATGTGCACGGGCACTTAGGAACGAGCTCACCTGTTGATGCAATTGTCGTGCTCGTGCTCTTGTGATAGGTCCTTACATCACAACTGGAGGAGTCTCGGGCGTATGCATAGGAGTGATGTCCTCATCATCCTCCCCTTCTTGAAGTGGAGTCGTCCTCGACTCAAGCTCATCTTCTTCGCCCATGAACGGTTTCAAATCTGCAATGTTAAATGTGAGACTAACCCCAAAGTCGGGCGGCAACTCAAATTTATATGCATTATCATTTATTTTCTCAAGTACCTTGAAAGGACCATCAGCTCTTGGCATTAATTTAGACTTTCTCAATTCTGGAAAACGATCCTTTCTCAAGTGTAACCATACTAATCACCCGGTTCAAGTTTTACTTCCTTTCTACCTCTACTTCCCACAGTCCTATACCTTTCATTCATCATTTCAATATTTTCTTTAGTCTTTTCATGCAATTTCATAATAAATTCAGCACGTTCCTTAGCATCATGATTAACTCGTTCACTAGTAGGTAAAGGTAATAGATCAATAGGAGCACGGGGATTGAAGCCATACACTACGAAAAGGACTTACCTTGGTCGTGGAGTGTACGCCCTATTATAAGCGAACTCAACATCACGGCAAACACTCTTCCCACATCTTCAAATTCTTCTTCAAAATAGCCCTCAACATAGTAGATAATGTACGATTTACTACCTCAATTTGGCCGTCGGTTTGGGGATGACATGTTGAAAACAGCAGCTTGGTCCCCAATTTATTCCATAGAGTTCTCCAAAAGTGGCTCAAAAACTTGGCATCACAATCTGAAACAATAGTAGAAGGCATACCATGCAAGCGAACGATTTCTTGAAAGAAAAGGTTAGCAATATTAACATCATCGTTGCTCTTATGACAAGGAATAAAGTGAGCCATCTTATAAAACCTATCAACCACCACAAAAATACTATCCCCCCCTCTTGGTCCTAAGCAGTCCTAAAACAAAGTCCATAGATATATCCTCCCATGGAGTGCTAGGAACAAGAAGAGGCATATATAAACCATGTGGATTCAATCGTGACTTAGCATTTTGATATGTAGTGCAGTGGGATACAAACCTCTCAATGTCTCGCCTCATTTTTTGCCAAAAGAAGTGAGCGGACAGCACGGCCTCTGTCTTCTTGGCACCAAAGTGACCCATCAAACCTCCTCCATGAGCCTCTTGTATCAAAAGAAAGCGAACAGATCCAACTGGAATGCATAGGCGGTTAGCTCTAAACACAAATCCATCATTTATCACATATTTGTCCAATGTTCTTCCCTCTTTGCAATGCAGCAAGACATCCTTAAAATCATCATCCTTAGCATATTGTTCTTTAATTGATTCCAATCCAAATATACGACAATCAAGTTGGGACAACATGGTATATCTCCTAGACAAGGCATCAGCAATCACATTATCCTTCCCTTTCTTGTGTTTGATAACATAAGGAAAAGATTCAATAAATTCAACCCATTTAGCATGTCTACGATTCAGTTTCACTTGACTGCGAATATGTTTTAGCGATTCATGATCGGAATGAATAACAAATTCTTTGGGCCAAAGATAATGTTGCCACGTTTCTAAAGATCGCACAAGAGCATACAATTCTTTATCATACGTGGAATAATTCAAAACAGGACCACTCAATTTTTTGCTAAAGTAAGCAACAGGTTTACTATCTTGCATCAAAACACCATCAATTCCAACCCCACTAGCATCACATTCAAGCTCAAAGGTCTTGTTAAAATCAGGAAGTTGGAGTAAAGGTGCATTAGTAAGCTCATCTTTCAAAAGGTTGAAGGCATTCTCCTGTGCTTGCCCCCAATGGAACACAACTCCCTTCTTCGTCAACTCGTTCAATGGGGCTGTAATGGTGCTAAAACCCTTCACAAAGCGGCGGTAAAATCCGGCAAGTCCATGGAAGCTCCGCACTTGTGAAATCGCCGTGGGCGTTGGCCAACTCTTAATCGCGTGCACCTTGGCTTCATCCACCTCAATTCCTGGAGTCACAACATAGCCAAGAAAGCGGTACTCGTTAGGTTGCAAAAAGTGCACTTCTCGAGGTTACCAAATAAGCGTGCAACGACGCAAAGCATCAAAAACAACACGTAGATGATCAAGATGTTCATGTAACGACTTGTTGTAAATCAATATATCGTCAAAATAAACCACCATAAATTTTCCAATGAAAGCTCATAAAACCTCGTTCATTAAGCGCATGAAAGTGCTAGGTGCATTAGTTAAACCAAAAGGCATGACTATCCACTCATACAATCCAAACTTGGTTTTAAAGGCTGTTTTCCATTCATCTCCCAATTTTATTCTTATTTGGTGGTATCCACTATGCAAGTCAACTTTAGAAAAAATTATAGAACCACTTAACTCATCAAGCATGTCGTCTAACCTAGGAATAGGATGACGGTACCTTATTGTGATATTGTTAATGGCTCTACAATCTCTTGTCGCCAACTTGCCATCTTTCTTAGGAACCAAAATAACAGGAACAACACAAGGACTAAAGCTCTCACGTACATATCTGCGGTCCAAAAGATCTTGGACTTGGTGCTGAATCTCCTTAGTCTCCTCGGGGTTGGTCCTATAAGCATTTCGGTTTAGCAAAGTCGCTCCGGGATCAAGTCGATTTGGTGCTCAATACTTGAATAGGTGGCAGCCCGGGGTATCTCGAGTTGGAAACACATCCTCATACTCCTGCAAAAGGTTAGTGACGGCAGGAGGCAAAAACTAGACATATCATGAAATGAAAATAAAGCTTCTTTGCATATCAAAGCATAACATGGTGCATCATTCTCATTAATTTCAGCAAGGTCAGATTTTGTAGCAAGCATAACACCACCCTTCAATTTAATTCCCTTGGACCTAGAACTAGGTTCTTTCTTCTCTTTCTTAGGTGGGAAAACATTTTTAGCCACTTACTGATTTTCATATTCTAGCGCACTCTCCTTTATCTCATTTTCAGCTCTCTCTTTGTCACATTGCACAATTTCAGCGAGTCATAGGAAGCAAAGTGATTTTTTCCTTGTGCATAAGAGTGTATTTGTTACTTCTACCGTGATGAATTGCATCAGTATCAAATTCCCATGGACGGCCTAACAAAAGGGAACATGCTTGCATAGGCACTACATCAAAATAAGCAAAATCATGGTATGTTCCAATGGAAAATTGCACTCTCGGAGTTTGTGTTACCTTCACCTTACCGCTATTATTGAACCATTGAATATGGTAGGGATGAGGGTGTGCACGTGTGGGCAAGCAAAGCTTCTCCACCAGATCTGAACTCACCAAGTTATTGCAGCTCCCACCATCCATTATGACACGGACACGACAGTCCTTGACGATGAGGTATATCTGAAACAAATTATGGCATTGCAGTTTGTCCGCTTGCTCTTTTTGAGCGCTCAACACTCGTTGCACAATGATTGTCCTATAATTCTTGGTGGCAGCAGTCCCTAAAATCTCCTCATCATCGTCGTCCGTCTCATGATCATCCTCATTATCTGCAAGGTTAGCTACAAGAGCATATTCATCCTCAACATCACTAGCACTAATGTACCCACCTTCTTCTATTGCAATGTCGCGCTCGGCGACTTGGGCAATCCTTCATGACATGGCACATCCCTTGCATCGGTGGCACACAATTTCCGTTGTTCGACCGTGGAAGCCACCAATGAAGAACTCTTTGTTGGTGCCTGCACATGGTTAGATTTACTCACCTCGTACTCGTGATGGCGGTGATGGTGTCTTGCTGACAGCGCCCTACTCATGGAGGGCAGCGGACCGAAACGAGAAGGGGTGGAGCTGATTTGGTTGTCCCGGCGTCGTCTTTGGTGTGAGTATGTTGCGAAATTGCTCCTTGGTCTTTCTTTGTTTTCCTGCAATTCTTTTTCTTCCAACATAGCAATTTGGAACAATCTATTGATAGAATTATATTCTTTGTAATCAATTATGTCACGAATCTCGTATTTGTAAACCCCCATAAAAGCGAGCCATCTTATCCTCCTCATCCTCAACTACCTCACAACGCAACATGCCTATTTGTAGCTCTTGGTAGTACTCCTCAACAGATTTGTTATTTTGATTTAAGCGTTGCAATTTGTTGCGCATATCACGTTTATAAGAAGGAGGAACAAATCTTCTACGCATGGCTTGTTTTAATCTATCCCATGTATCAGGTGCTAATCCAGCATTTACTATTTCATTCCACCAAATGATAGCAAAATCTTTAAACTCACTAGTAGCTTGTCTACCTCTATGTATCTCAATAACAAGATGGGAGTTAATTTTTTGTTCAGCTGTCATTTCCCAATCTAAGTAAACTTGACATCATAAGTACGAGAAAAAAGATGGTATGGTAAATTTAACCCTAGCAAAAGAATCATCATGTCCATGACTATTACGAGGATTAAAATTGTTACCTCCCATACCTTGACGGTTGTTATTCAGGCGTTGTTGTTGTCGCACATCTTGTGCAGCGGCACGAGCAGCAAAGGCATCGTGGCCCTCTCCATCCACATCATCTCCCGAGACAGCTTCTTCTTGATCTTCCACTCTGCGAGCTCCATTGGGAGGCGGCTGTCTCTCAAAATTTTCCAACCTGGTAAGAAGATTGGCAATGCTTCGCTCTATCCTCTCCAATCTTTGGTCGTTATCTTGGCCAATCCTTGCGATGTTTGCGTTGATGTCATTGGTAGCGTTGTTAAGCTCGTTCAGTGTAACACACTCATCTTCCTCAATACCGCCATTGTTAGTTGAAAGAAAGACAAAAGAAAAAAAAACAACCGGTGGTATAATCCTTTCAACTACTTTGGTGGCGAAGGTGGATTCACTGGCTCTCAGCGCCTTACCACGCTCTTACAAATGTTCTTACCAATGCAACGGTGGTACAACCGGCGGTGGTTAGTGATGCCGTGACAAGATTGAGTGTAGCGATTGCGAATTGAACTGAGGCGATCGAGAAGAAAGGTGGAGCTTGGAAGGCAAAGTATAGTAGCAAAAGATTACCAAATTTCAAAACGAGTTAGCAAAAGCTGAATAAAGATTCAAAGTTCTTGTCACGATTCTTTGGCCTAAGCGTGCTCCTAGAACTAGTTCAACCTAGCAAGGGATATATCAAAGCACAAAGGACTCAAAGGATGCAAGCAATTCTGATTTTCTACTTCTCTTTCTCTTCTCTCTGTTTTTTTTGCCGGTTTGGCTCTTTCTCTCCTCTTATTTTTTCACTTCTTTTTTTTCACTTTTTCTTTTCTAACACAAATATATACCTCTTAACTCAGAGGAGAAACAAAAATCTCACAATTTGAAGCAACAGACGACAGGAAACCGATGCCCGAAAGAATTGACAAAACAGAACATCAAACTTCCAGGCGCCGAAACTCTGTCTTAGAAGCTGTTTTTGTGGGTCAAAAAATGCACAGGTCTAAAGACTATGAAATTTTCAAGTGCGCGTCATTGTCCCCTTCAAAACAAAAAAAGTAGACCCAAATCGGAGTTCGTATGCAAAAGTTATGCCAGTTTTAGTGAACACTGCACAATCTGGAATTGTTCGCGAATTCAGATCTTTCTCCCGGTTAGGCTAGAATAGGATTAGGTTTGCGGGTGAAAAAGGATGGCCAGCAGTGCAGGCCAATTGACACAAGGTGGCTCGCGACCTATCTAGGGTTTGCAGAATGGGTTTTATAATGCAGGAAGCGTGGCAAGGACCAAGCGAGAAGAATTGATTCGGTTCTAGGGTTGGCGACGATGGGATGATAATTGATGCAAAATAAGAACTAGGGCAACGGACAGGGACAACTAGCAACTAGAATCGTGACCTCAAACCAGCAACAAGATGATGACTATGGATCAATACTCAACAATACGATACTGAAAACGAAATTGCAAGGTTCAAAGGGTTGTAGGACAACGGAATTGATGATGAACTTTTTGTGGGGCAATTTTTTCTGGACTCTAGGACGATGGCAAAACAAAACTAAAGGGGATACAATGATACCTGATGGGAAACTGAGGCTCTGATACCACTTGATGTGCACGGGGGAGCCCGATCTTTCGAAAGGTATGAACTTCGATTGGTGGAGACTCGACGTTGATGATCCGGCTTCCGATCAGAACCGATCCGAACCCAGCAATCGCTACACCACAGCTCCGTTGGTTATCAACCATGCAGAAATACGATTGACCTCGCCAAGAAGGCTTATCCCTGCTTCCAAATCGAAGAACACAAGCAAGAACACAGAAGAACGTAATCTGAATTACTGATGAACGATTAAGCACAAAGTTGGGGTTCTACAAACCGATGTCTGACAAAAGCTGTCTAAGCAGTTAATCTAGCAAAACCCAAGTCAAACCACTACTCTGAACCGTCTATGACAAGCGATTCGTAACCCCTTTACAAGCGGTTTATAACCGCTTCTAAGCAAGCGTGTGATACCCGTCGGGTATCACAAGCGATTCTTTCAACCGCTGTCTTGTGGCACGAAGCGGTTGGGAAGGTGTTCAGGAGGGCGATGGAGCCGCCACGGGAGGCTGTAGTGACCGAATTCACCAATTCGGATCACAGTGTATCTTGCACTATTCCCGGGATCAATGCTAGTGCACACGGCTTAACATCGGTAAGCATCACATCATACACAGCGATAATAACAATAAGACTTCATTTATTTAATATGACTAGTGTATGATCTTATGATCACTTACATTTATTCGGCCTCATAGGGCAAGACTAAGATAAAATAAGACAAATGCAGCAGAAAATCGTAGAAGACGTAGTGACTCATCAGTACACCACAGGCGACTGACAAGGCTTGGCCTAGTGACTCGCGTCCACCTGAAAGTCCTCCTCAAGTACAGGCGATGACTCCTCCACTGTTGTTGGTTGTTAAGCAAGGGTGAGTACACCAACACGTACTCAACAAGTTGTGCATAGAATGCATTTCTATTATAACTATATGCAGGCTTATTCCAAAGGAAGGCTTATGGCTCATTTGCAGTAAAGCAGCATTTAAGAACACATACATAATGTAGATTGAAAAGACAGTAAAACAAATAATAACAAGTAAATGGATTCAGTGATTCTCAAATAAACCCAAGTTTTTCATCCTAAATCAAGTTCCATTTATCCACATGGCATCCCGCCATCCCATCCAGTTGTTCATTTTTAAATTAACTACCCTTATTGTAATTCGAGCATTGCTCAATACCGTGAACACGGCTATCCGAATAGATTGTACACTCTGCAGAGGTTATGCACTTTACCCACACGATATAACCATGCACCACACAAAGTGACGATTATAACAAAGCCTTTACAATGCATCCTCTTAACCCGATGCTACCCACTAAGGTTTCAACAACGAAGGGCTAAAACCACATAGCACAGGGCCCCCTCTTGCGCCATGTGAGTTTCCTCCGTAACACCGGACTCACACCACCATGATAGCACTTAAGTTAAGCATTTGCAAATTAGTCACTAGGCTGCCCCATATGAGACGATGTGGTCGCAAGTTTGACTCAGTCAAAGGCTCGCATTAAGTTCTTAGGATGGATTAAAGCAAGACATACACATACCCTCGGCTCATTGAAGCCCACCTAACGCACACCGCCTCCACTTGCTTCAATCTAAAGTGATTACCCTCCCGGTTGGTTACCAAGCACCACGTGCTCTTCACAAATCAACATTATTGCATGGCTCCGCTGTCACAACAACTCAATCTCTTTGTGCGACCACACATGGCCCACAAGTTATCATCATTGTTCCATATTCCATTAGTCAAGATTATTAAGCAATGTTTCATGAACATGTGATGACGTGGCATGGCTAAGCAATTTCTATTCCGTTCTAACCATCCCTGTTGATTTTCTATTAACCAACTATAATTAACCAACCTAGGGTGACAAGTGGATCATGGCATACAATTTTAACAAGGTAGGGTGTAATTCAAGAGGGTATAATATCTAAATCCCAATCTAGGTCAAAATTATTTGTACTCATGAAATAACAAGTGATAAGGTAAACCAAAATAGCATGCAATCTAATTTATGGCTGCAACATGATCAAAGCACAACATTCCTTCGTTAAGCTCCTGCACCTGGTCTGGAAATAATTCTTGAGCTGTGAAATCCTTAGAAGCCTCGCACAATTCAACGTCTCTGCGAATCGAGAGAAAAGCAAATAAAAACCAAAACCAAAGAGCAAACAAATTCAAAAATTCAAATAAAAGACACCATTAGAAATATCTCAATTTTACAAATTTTTAGGAATTTGAATCACCTCAATCGGAGTTCGTATGCGAAAGTTATAAGGTTTTGAAGTTTGAAAATCCTGAAAATACCCTAATATTCATATATCGAATTTGTCGAATTATTCTTATAAAGAAATTCCGATTTTTAGCTGGCGACACGTGTGTCGGTGGCTCTATCTCGGCGGCTGGGCCACGTTGTCGATGCGTGTGTACTGCGTGTGCGCCAACTTCAGCGCCACACGATGCTAGCTCAGCGCCACCTCAGCAGATCCGCCCGCGTGGCGCCCGTGTCGGCGACTTAACTACTCACCTCGGCGGCGGCGTGGGCGATTTCGGCGCCGATGCGCATCCGCGGCTCCCAAAGCTCTGATCCGGCGATAGGCTGCGGCGGCTCGGTCTTCACCGGAGACGAAGACGAAGGTGATCCCGATGGCGATTTGGTGTGCTCCGGCGACCAAGGAATGGCGGAACGGGTGCGGCGTGCTTCGGCGAACTCGAATCCGCACTCCTCTCGGTGGAAGAGTTACCCGACAATGAGAAAACACGGCAGAGCTCTCTCGGCAACCTCCTTGGACTCCGGCGAGCGTTTGTGGCTTCTACGGTGGCTCTCCGGCGATGGCGCGTGAGGGAAACGAAGCGGCGGCTCATGGTGAGTTTCCGGGAGGGGTGTGGCTCCTTTTATACCCGGTCGTCGGCGCTAAACTCGAAAGGTAAGGCGACGGCGTAGGAACTCAACTTCGGAGGCAATGGCGCGGTTTCCATCCGGAAGCGACAAGCTGTCGGCCGTCGATCTCAATCAAGCGGTAGGATGGCAAGGTTTCTATTTCGTCCCGGTGGGAAAATGGCCGTTGGATCTTGATCCAACGGTTGGCGTTAACCCACTGATTTTATCTGATCTGATCTGATGGTGGGCGGGCCCATTACTGTTCAAAGTATTTTCCCGAATTTCCTATTTTAAATAATTTGATTTAAATGTTTTGATTTATTTAAGGAACTAAAAATACTCTAAAAATTCCCAAAAAATTCTCAAAAATACTTTGAGACATTCTGGACCTAAATAAAATATTTTCACAAAAACTTTATTTTAACTTTATATATTTATAATTAATCCTTAATAAAAAGTAATATTGTTTAATTTAAATTAATTCAAGTAAATATCGAGAAAATCCAAATAAATTCAGAAAATTCATAAAAATCATAAATGGCAATAAAATAATATTAATTAATTAAAAAGCTAAAAATTGGGATGTTATAGGGAATCCATAAGCGGTTCGTGTTACAAACCGCTTGTGGAAGGATATCGAAGCGATTAGTATTACCAACGCTTGTGGAAGCGGCACTCGAAGCGGTTGGAGTCACCAACCGCTTGTGGAAAGAGTTTTCGATTATATGTATTATAGAATATGTTCTTAGGTGTTTTTGTATATCGTTTTTGACCATAAAATTAAATATGAGTGGAGGAGTTTTTTGCGCAATTAAATATATATTACATATGCATACTCATACACATGTTCACAAGCTAGCTCGATACACAAAAAACGAACTTACTAGTGTAAAAATGGACAAGTACATACACGCATAACCGAGCGTTTACAAGTTTGAATGATGAAAAAAATGATTATCGAACTCATTTCTTGCATCGTCACTCTTTATGTCCTTGGTCGGCGTGGATGTCGTCATCGATTCAGCGGTGTCCAACGCAGAAACCTTACGTGGAACTTCGCCATTCGAGATACAACCTAAATCGACAATGAAGCCGATGAGTTGTTCTTGGAATCTTGCTTACCCGTGAGGCGGGGAGCATGTTAACGTGCTCATCGATGTTGGTGACAATTAATTAAGCGGGAAGTATATAAATATCCGATCACATGCAATTAATTGAAATGTAAGTTGTAGCTAACAAATTGACATGCATATCTGAACCTCGGCATAATGTTCGACTCATCGCCATGGATAAAACTTTGAATATAGTGGAACACGTAGTAGCCACATAAGTTGTTTCGGTAGTCGGCGTTTAACCTTCACGGGAGAAATTTGAATATCGGATGAAGAAGCGATATGGCGCATGTATATTAATAATAGTTTTTGTACTACGTACCTGAGTGCTTACTATGACTTCGAATTCTTTGTTGAATTCTCCTTTTTGCTTCTTCTTGAACTTTGCATATGTCCTGTTAAGGACGTTAATGAACCATTAGTATTTTTGGACTGGATTCCTTCTTGAGTCATGAACTATAATCCCGCCGTTGTCAAGCTCGATGACTAGAAGGATCGATGAAACCTATTCATATATTGCAACATATGCGTAAGTAGCTAATCGTACTATCAATGGCTTAAGAAATACAAGAACAAGAGGTTTGTGAGAACACGTACTTGAAGTTGAAGGGCGAAGTATATACGGTTTGTAGTCTTTGTTTCAACATTGCATGCAAAAGGTATGCCTCAACTAGCGGTTTTTGCTTGTCGTATGACCGGACTTTCTCGTTGACAATCTACGGGTCGATGAAGCCAGCGTTCATTTGCCCGATCTTCTACATCGTTGTATCTCCATTCTACATAAGAAGGATAACTAAGTTAATTAGATTTTCAATTTTGTGGTGCGAGAGGAAGCAAGCGGTAAACTTAGTAGATCGACACTTACGAGACACCGCCGGGACATGAAAGACACGTTGACCTCGTCTCCTTGGTACACATGGTACAAGTCCTCGAATTCGACCATAGTTACGTGTTGTTCCCTTGGAAGAAATGCTCATCTTGGAAATGGAGGAGGAACATTTGCTCTCCTTTAGATGCCCTTTCCATGTACCATTCATGCATTTGACGCATCTTGGTTGGGAGATCTTTTATATCTTTTGGATCAATTAGCGGTCTGCCCAATTCATACTTCCATCTGGTTGGTGCCACTAGAAGATCCTGGTCTATTGATTGGAGTCCCGCCTCCTTCATGAATGCCATTTTCCTCAACTCCTCAGCACTCTGCTGATCTTCCACTTTCTTCTTCTTTGCCGCCGACAGAGCCCATGTATTTTTCACTGCAGCCTTTCTTATTGTCCTTTTGTAGTCGCTCATCACGGTAGTGGCGTTGCACTGCATGATTGAAAGTGTTTCAGCTTTGTTATCTATTTTAACCTTGGGCTCTGGCTTCTTTGGCGCCAGTGCCAGCCCACATCCGTGTTCTGGATCAGCTAGCTCCTCATGATCGGATCATATGGCCTCTTTGGTGGTTCCTTTGACATTCTCTGGTGGCGGAGGAGGACTTCGTGGGAGGAGGTGCTAGTGCAGGATCCTCCTTCGACATCGAGCTTCTTCCTCGGGAGATCTTTGGGCGTGGTATTGAAGATGTTGGGTGCTTCTTACTTTCGGTGGTGGTGGCGGCGGAGTCGGGCTTCTTTGTGGAGCGGGAGGTGGAGGCGTGGCACGGACCACCGGGAAGCATTGCGTCAAAGCGAATATTGGAGGAGTCGTGGGTTGTCGATGTGGAGGCGTGCTTGCTCCTGCAGTTGGCTCAAACTGTGGGGCCTCTCTTACTGGAGATATAACCTCCACTCCATCTAGAAATATGATGTACTTTTTGCGCCAGAGGATGAATGTGCCATGGAGGGCCTGTCCAAGCTTGGTCACGTCGTCGCCCCCAGCAATCTCGAGCAAGAGATCTACGAAGCCCCCCACCTCCTCTTTCACCGTGACCTTCGAGTATCCGGAGGGTATCTGGTTGCAGTGGAATGTCTGGCCCGCCTCTAGCGTAAGCCACCTTGAAGGTGAGGTTACGCATATCAATGTGCTTCGCCACCGTAGCGAACCTTGATCTCGTCCATGGGATAGACAGACCTCTGGTCGCGCTATAGGGCCACGGCGGACACATAACTACTCTTTTTGTGCGGTCGGATGATCACGGATTCGGTATTTGCTTGAACATTGGTCGAGCGTAGTGCTCCTGGCTGGCTGATTGCTTGAACACTTTTGTGTGACCGGGACATCGATGGAAGCCTTCGTAGCTCTAAGCTCTTCCTCCAATCAGCCACTCTACCACGATCTCTCCTCTTGTACATCCGGCTCCTGTAAGTGCTTGAGTCTTTGGCAAAGCCGTGCCTCCACGGCACCTTCCCGAAACCACGTGTCCGTCCCGGGTGCTCAGGGTTTTGAAGGGCATATGTTAGCTCGTCATTATCCCTGTCCATCACCAAGGATCTTGACCGAGTCTGCTCGATGGCTTCTACAATCCTTTCACCAACTTCTTGACTGTCGGTGCCATCACCAAGCTACCATCATCGACAAGTTTGCCCCGTGAGCCAAGAACCAATTCAAAGTGACGGGGCTCCCAATTCTCGGTTTGGTACAACATCCTGCGCCGAAGTTCCTCTTCCCACTTGTCCCATTTCTTTGCGCCTTGATGTAACCACCGGCCCGAGATGGTGGTGGTATTTCTTCTTCAGGCATTCACCTGTTTTTGTCTCTCGCGCCTGCATCACGCATCCGATAGCTTGTATTCCTCGAAAGCATGCCAATGATCGGCCAAATTTTAGGAAATTGATTGAAGTCGGCCTTTCTCCTTTGTCGATGTACTTGCGGGTGAGGATGACTTCCTTCTTGAAAGGAAGTTGCCATCTTCTTCAAAGCCCATCCCTTGGCCTTCATTCGTACCCATACGGAAAAGTGAAATTTTCCTTCATATCATTCTAAGCGGTTCCTTGGTAGCTGCAGGACTTGACCCATTTTTGGATCTTGATTGGGACATGATCCCTCACGTGGTAGCCATAGCGTTGTTGAAAGGGCCAATTGCTGATTTGGGGCTAGCAGACTCCGTCGTTGCCCACCGGTTATCACGTGCTTTGTCGCGAGCTTCTTGTTAGGTCCTCGGTTCATTCGGATGGGTGGCGATGAAGTGCGGTGGATACACAAACACATATAATATGAATGATTTTAGAATAATTAAAATGTTTACGGTGATTTTATAATGGGTAAGAGTATACCTCGGTACCGGTGTTATGACCTCATCGGCAATGTCCCAATGACACCATCGCGATTTTTAAATGTCGGTGTTAACGGCCTCACCGTGACGTCCAAGAGCACCATCGCGATTTTCCGCGTCAGTGTTAATGGCCTCATTGGCTAAGATGCTACCCAGCGCAATGGTCTCGAACATCAGATTTTCTGCCTCATAGAAAGTCGGGTCACCACGTCTTGGTGTCGCCATCTAGAGTAGAGCAAATCTCGAGGCTTAGATTATATATGAAGACAAAATTGTTGAGAACAATTCGAGTTTGAAAGCATAGTTTAAGATCGCCAAATTTTAACTCTTTGAGAAGTTGACAGGAACAGGTTTGTGCCTGATGAGATCACATTCCTTGGGTTACTTTCTGCATAGAACTAGTGGCTCTAGTGGAATCATTCAATTTCTTCTATAGTTCTCAGGGACATGGGGTGTGAGGGAGCGCGGGGACTTAGAAAAAAATTAATGTTGCTAGTAAAAACCATATTACAAGCGGTTGCTAGTAAAAAACCATATTACAGATTACAATACAAGCATATTGTAATAAATTCCTTTCCTCTGCACCACAAAACAAATATAATATTATTTCGACTTGAAAATATACTAACACATTTCACATGATATATATACAATTTGACATTTCACATATACTTACACATTTCACATGATATATATACAATTTGACATTTCACATATACTTACACATTTCACATGATACATATACAATTGACAATTCACATATCGTATACATCTCACATATACTTACACATTTCACATGATACATATACAATTTGACATTTCACATATACTTACACATTTCATGATACATATACAATTGACATATACTTATTTGCTTAATAAAAATTAATGAATCATTTTATTCCACACTAATATGATTTTCAAAAATAAAATAAGGTTATAAATCCACAACTAGTATGTTAGTAGTCTATTACACCAAAAGAAAGCAAAATGATTATTCCATGTCAACAAGCCGTCACCTCGTGGCCGCTTCGATATCTGGGATGCTCTCCGCAGCCATGCTTCTTGAACTTGCGAGGCTGGTCATGTTAACCGACATCTTCTCAACGACCGCACCTTATCTTTGCCGATGGACTCACCACGGCCGACAGCTTATCGTTGTGTTGCCGGCCGTTGCGAGCCCATCGGTGACATAAGGTGCCGGTCGTTGAGAAGATGCTGGTCAACGGCAGGCACCTTATGCCGCCGATGGACTCACCACGGCCGGCAGTGTATCGTTGCGTTGCCGGCCGTTGCGAGCCCATCGGTGACATAAGGTGCCGACCGTTGAGAAGATGCTGGCTGGCATGACCAGCCCGTGCAAGTTCAAGAAGCATGGCTGTCAAGAGAACATCCGATATACTGAGAGACGTGCCATGAGGTGTAATAGACTACTAACATACTAGTTGTGGATTTATAACCTTATTTAATTTTTTGAAAATCATATTAGTGTGGAATAAGAATGATTCATTATTTTTTATTAAGCAAATTTTACTGAGTCCTTATCTTCATCTGACCAGCCTCTTGCACTCAGTAGTGCCATAATTTTGGGGATATCAACCTGGAATAAAGGTGATTATGTCCCAGGAGTACGTAAACTAATGAAGTAAACTGAATCAAAGACATATTGTACAGAGTATTAATCCAGACCTGATTAACTAGCCAGCCAATCACAGCGTATACACTATACAGATCTAAACCACTCTAGCATATATGTAAACAAATGTCATAGCCATACACTAACAATAGTTTCTACAAGGTTACGAGCTGGATGCTTATTAAATGACTCAATCATCTTAACTAACGGTACCATGTGAGTTTATTATCCTAGCAATGTACCATTAAAACTAACTTAACATGCCCCTGACGTCGACACATCGTGTAACACCACTTGCAGTGTAAACTACTTGACAAAATGACTACAAAACTCCTATAAGTACGATGTTGAAATGAACATGGCAAAGACCTGATCGATCCATTCATCTCTTGGTCGAACAATAATTAAGCGAGGGAATCATGATTAGTACCATCTTTCTTACTAAACAATCAAATAGCGAGCATCACTTGCTAAGAAGATGCAGGATCACATGCATGCATGCATTACCTTAACACATGACATTAGGTGTAATACCCATACCGTAATATGACATTCAGGGAGTAAGTAAAATCAGCATACACCTCGATCATCATCACATACGAGAAGGCGCATCATCACGCCCACGACAAAGGCGCACCATCACACTTAAAATCGCGTTTTATACCTCTGCGCATTTCACGAACACCTTGTGGGCAGCCGAAATAGAGAGGGAGGGCGATGGCGTTCACAACTACCTCGGTCCTCCGGGTGGAATAACGGTGTGGCGGCTTGAGTGGCGGAGGAGGTGTCGGCGAGGTGGTGGAGGAGGCACGGCGGTGGAGTGGTGGCGGCGACGAGGGCAGCGCTGAGGTGGAGTGGCGCTGGGAGGAGGCGCGCGGGATGGAGTGGCGGAGGAGGGTGGCAGTGTTAGCGAGACGGTGGTGCGAGGTCTCGGCAGGCGGTCGGAGAGACACAGGAGGCAACGCAGCGGTGAGACCACAGGAGGTCTGGAGGCGGGGACTTAGAAAAATTTGGGGGCCGAGGAGCGGGACTTAGAAAAATTCGGGGACTGAGACCTTATACGGGGAACTCACTTCTACCAGCGGTTTTAATACCAACCGCTTGTGGAAGGACTTCTAGCGGTTTTAGAACCAACCGGTTGTAGAAGTCTTGCCCGAATCATATTACCCCTTGTCATTTTCTTGTGCAACTTTCTACAACGGTTGTTACTAAGAACTCGCTTGTAGAAGTGCTCTACAAGCGTTGGTAGTCTCAACCGCTTGAAAAGAACTTCAAGCGGTTAATATTACTAACCGCTTGTAGAACGCACGGATGGGCGGAGTCGGAAAGGCCCTATGCAAGCGGTTAGTATTATCAACCGCTTGTAGGCGCATAAGCTAGCGGCTATTAATACCAACCGCTTGTAAAAGTGCTGACCGGATAATATTCAAAACGATACGGTGCCCATATCATTCGATAAGATCTCTTCCTCCCCCTGGCTAGCGCGTGGCGTTTGAGTGTGCGGGCTCTTCCACCCCGGTTCGAACCCCGCTCGTGCCCCCTTGTCATTCTTTTTTACTATGCAGATTTCTACAAGCGGTTGTTACTAAGAACCGCTTGTAGAAGTACCATCTACAAGCGGTTCGTGATACCAACGCTTGTAGATGGTACTTCTACAAGCGGTTTATATTACGAACCGCTTGTAGAAATGGGTAGAGCTTTAAATTCTCTAAGTCCCCACATGCACTCTCCCACACCCTCAAATTTTCTAAGTCCCCGAGCGCCTTCTCTCTATCGCGCCCTCCCTCCTGCTCTCTGTTTTCATGCCCACAAGGTGTTTTGTTGATATGTTGATGTTGGAGTAATGAAAAAATATTGTTGATGCTAATTTGTTTCACTCTTTGAAGCTATTAATTAATGTCGACGGCTTCATCAAATGGCAAGACGAAGAGACAACTAGAGGCATTGTGGATGAAGCTATCGTGTCCTCGATGTGGAGATCCTGTAAATGTGTTCACCTCCCATACATCCAAGAATCCATCCCGAGTGTTCATGAAGTGTTCGAATATGTCGGCAAGTTTTTGAAGTTATTCATTTGTTCATATTCCTTGACTTTCACCTTCCGTTCCATTCTTTCTGTTTGAAGGGCCTGACATGTCCAGTATTAGCGTTAAATGATAAAGCCGACCATGGTGTTGAAAATCTTGCAATGCAAATTGCTGCATTCAAGAAGATTTCTTTGCCAAGTGATGATGGCCTACTGAGTCTGTAACATTTAATCTGTTGCAAGCCGAGAGATGCACATCCACCGCTTCGATGACAACAAGAGTATTAAAAAGCTAGAAGAAAGGATGGAAAGAGTAGAGGACATGTTAAAGAAATTAGTTAATATAGCTATCATTGTAATGTTGCTCCTTTTATATGATGTACTAGGTAAGTAGCGATGACAACTTGTGCTCAAATTGTTGAAAGTTTGTATGTCGGTTGTGTAAATTTCATCTTTGCTTTGGGGTTTTTGTATGGGAATTTATGAGCTAACTATGCTAAGTTGAATTTCTCTTTGTATGTCTGTAATTTCCTTTTTTAGGTATGCTAAAATTTATGCAGATCCTTTCATAGAGTGGATATAAATCACATAATAAATGTCATTTGTATTTAAAGTTTTGAACAAATGAATAACTTGTAGAAATAATTTTAGAGCTTTCTTCTCATTTTAAAATTTGTACAAATGGTTTTAGGCTTTGTTTTCATTTTAAAATTTGTAGAAATAATTTTGTAGAAATTATGTACAAGCAATGTTAAACATCAACATATCAACATGATCATATGGAATAATTTGTATACAAGTAGTACATCTTAAGTCTTCATCTTTACAATTGTTCCTTCGTTATGATCGTGACGTATGTAAGGAGCATCGACATCACTGTCACGCAGGATGTTTATGTCGATATCAACTATAAAAGAAGGGAGCTCGTCGAACTGACCATACTCTTCCTCGTCGGTGACGTTCTTAACTCCTACAATCCTTCGTTTGCCTTGGAGAACCACATGTCACTTTGGCATTACCTTTTGCTTGTCCTTCTGCTTTTTAGGTTTGCTTGACATGTCCATTACATAGAAGACCTGGATCACATTGTTCGCGAGAACAAACGGTTCGCGCCTATAGCCGACTTCATGAGATCCACGGTTGTCATGCCGTGTTGTCGACCTTCACACCGTTTGGAGTTAAGCTTAACCCATTGGCACTTAAATAGAGGGACCTTCAAAGGTCCATAGTCGAACTCCCATATTTCTTCTATGAAACCATAATATGTGTCCATCCCTGCATTTGTTGTCTTGGCGTCTATCACGGACACCGCTGTTACAGTTGGTGCTCCTGTTATCACAGGATCGGTGTAGAATGTGTAACCATTGATCTCATACCCTTGAATGTCACGATTTCTTGTGATGGTCCCGAGCCAAGCGTTGCAATAGTTCATCGTTTGACCCTTCCTCAAGGATGTATACATGGCAATTGCCGAAAGAATCCATGTGCTTCAGGGTTATCCAACTCTCTGTCTTCCCTGTGAACTCATGGCGTAGGACACTCTTGTGCTGAAGGACATAGTTGATTGCTTCATAACAGTGAAATGTGCTTGCTTGAATGCAACAAGATCATTGCATGCAACTGATTGCCTTCCTATTGTCCCTTTGCCCTGTAGCCTCCCCTCGTGTCGTGATATGGGGACGCCGATAGGATTTAGATCATTCATGTAATCAACACAAAACTCTATCACCTCCTCTGTCACGTAC
This sequence comes from Guadua angustifolia, assembly GCA_036346375.1. Lineage (NCBI taxonomy): Eukaryota > Viridiplantae > Streptophyta > Magnoliopsida > Poales > Poaceae > Guadua > Guadua angustifolia. The sequence continues at coordinate 429,558 of JAYEVE010000723.1, forward strand.
TTCTTCAGTACACTCATGTACCTCTCGAAAGGGAACATGTTGTGCAGATACACTGGTCCGAGGATACCTATCTCCTTGACAAGGTGAACGGTGAGATGAACCATGATATCAAAGAATGCAAGAGGAAAGATCATCTCGAGGCTAACCAAACTTTATACCACGACCTCCAACTTAGGTAGTTTATTTGGTTCGACAACCTTCTGCGAAATGGCGTTCAGGAAGGAACATAGCTTTGTGATTGTCCCCCGCACCCACTCGGGCAGTATACCTCTGATAGCTACCAGGAGCAACTGTGTCATCAACACAAGGCAGTAATGGAATTTTAGGCCTTGGAGTTTGTTCTCTTTCATGTTTACGAGTCTCTTTACATTTGAGGAGTATCCGAAGGGACCTTCACCTTTGTTCAAACACTCAATCATGCTTTTTTTTCTTCTTTGCTTGGAGTGTAGCTCGCGGGATGTAGAAAAAGTTGTTTTGTCCTTCTTTGTTTTTGGATGTAGGTCACTCCTCACCTCCATGTCTTCAAGGTCCTTAGGAGCTTGTAGTGTATCTTCGATTTGCCATACATATCTATGTAGCCTAGCGAGTTCAAGCAAACATTCTTCGTGATGTGCATGAAGTCAAGCGAGTGTGAACCTCCAAAACATCCCAATCTGGCAGTCCCAAAATATTTATTTCTTCTTCCATGTGGGTGCATGACCATCCTCGTTAAACGCAGGTATGCTTCCAAGACTCTTCCCAAATACTACTTTCGGATCCTTTACCATAGCAAACACAAAGTCGCCCATTATGATCTTTGAGGCTTAACACAAATTTTGTTCCCCTGTTAAATTCTTGCCTTTCCACCTCAAAGCATATTGCCGAGGAAGAAACCTCGGTGGCCCATGTACACACACTTGAGAGTTTTTCGGTACATGCGATCCGTTTCATCTATACCTTTGGGTGCGAGCTTTAAACCTTTGTGATTTGGTGACGGATTCTGAAAGCGAGCCAATCGTTGATTGTTACAAACAACAATGCCTTGAGTTGAAATACTCTCTTTGTAATCATCCCAAACCCGTACACCATCCTCCCACAACTTCACAAGGTCTTCAACCAATGGTTTCGGTGAACATCGATGTCGTTTCGTGTTGCCAGACGCCGATCAACAATGGCATCATGATGTACTTCGCTTCATGCCTGACCATGGAGGAATGTTATAGATACAAAATGTGAAGCCAGGTGCTATGGATGCTTCTCAACCGGCCGATGAAAGGATTCATCCCATCGGTGCTCAACCCAAACCTTATGTTTCGATCTCATTTGCAAAATTCGGGTAAGCCCGATCGACTTTCCTCCTTCGCGAGCCATCTGCGGGGTGTCTAAGCATCCCGTCTTCCTTACGCTCTTCTTCATGCCAATGCATCATCTTGGCATGACCTTCGTTAACAAGCAGGCGCTTCAACAGGGGATCATAGGAAATACCACAATACTTTGGTGGAGTTCTCTTCTTCGTCGATTCCCATCTAATTCACGGATCGTCACGTTGCACCTTATCCGAGATTCTTTGCATACTGGACAAACCTCCAAATCGGCATACTCATTGCGATACAGGATACAATCGTTAGGACATGCGTGTATCTTCCGTACTTGCAATCCTAAAGGGCGAGGACTCGCGCCGCTTCATCGTAGATTCGGGTAGAGTGTTACCTTAGGAAGCAACTTCTTTATGAGTGATAACAAACCATTGAATGCCTTGTCTGACACACCGTTTGTGGCCTTCCATTGCATGAGTTCTAGTGTAGTACGCAGCTTTTTGTGGCCCTATCCACAGTTTGGGTACAAAGCAGTTCTGTGGTCCTCTACCATGCTCTAAAACTTCTTGTATTGTCTTTCCTCTGTGAACTCTCCCTCTCTGTCACGGAGCATCTGATCTAGCTCATCATCGCCAAACTCGTTGACTGTATCTTCCATGGACCCGTATTGAGTGGTGTCCGGCATACTATTGGCTCTATCTTCCTCTTCTTCGTCTTCTTCATCATCTTCCTGTCGAATTGCCTCTGTTTCGCCATGGTGGGTCCAGCAGGTATAGTTTGCCATGAAACCTCTTGTGATCACATGCCTCATAACCATCCATCGTTAAGTGCTCCTTCTCATTCTTGCGGTCTCACGACGTACAACGTATGAAGCTTCACGGAGGCAAGAATGCAACGGCCGCCGAGAAACTCCTTCATGCCATCTCTGAACTCTCTTGACCGACGGTCCGCAATGTACATCTATTGCGGTTCATCTACACCAATAAAAATAATAACAACATCTATCACAATATTTAATTAAACCTAACTATGTCTAATAGTTTTGTATTTTTAATCATTATGTATTCTTTTAACTAAAGCCAACTAATTATTTCTAATCCTCTTGCATTTTTTAAATAAAACTAACTAATTGTTACATGTTCATGCAAACCTTTTCTATCATTCCGCATTTTAATTTTACTAAATAAAAATTATTTTTACCTTTTCCCCACCTTTGTAAATTTTCATCGTTTCACATTTATTGCATTTCATTCCATACACCAAACAATATATCACCTTAAGAACAAAAAAATAAGCCAACAACAGAAACACTAATAATTCCCACAAGAACAAAACATGATTTCTCAACATCCAATGCACAAAAAAATATATATAGGTGAGAAGGATGTCAGCAACATATTACTCACCTTAGGAACAATTAATTCGGAGCTAATAGCCTCAATTGAAAATTTTGGCAGCACCTCCCCTAAGAACTGCTCTCGGCCGCCACCACTCTGCATCTGTCTGCGAGCTCGGGAGGAAGATGGGGTTTAAATCGTTGGAAGATAGGGTTTAAATCATTTGGGCGGGAAGGGGGTCTCTACAAGCGGTTCTACACATGAACCGCTTCTGGATCCCCACCTATAGAAGCGGTTCATGTCTCAAACCGCTTCTAGATCTCTAGAAGCGGTTCTAGGCACGAACCGCTTCTAGAGACCCCCTCCCGCCCATTGCCCACGAACCGCTTGTGGCACGTAGAGCACAAGCGGTGCACGTAGAGCACAAGCGGTGCGCACCGAACCGCTTGTGATAGACCGGTTGTGAAGGCCGGTTCTGTAGTAGTGAACCCTAGCGGCAGCTACTAAATATAAGGGCTAAGGGATGCCCTAGAAACCCTAGACGCATCCGTGTTGGATTCCAACACGATACATGGGCCAACAACCCAAATTGGTGATGCAGCACCCTGGGACATATTCTGTCCGCCAAATTGCAACATGAATTCCTGTCGACTCCAAAGTCCAATTGACCTAAAACTAGTTCCATTGGAAAGGTTATCTCCTTATCTTTCGAGGAATATGTGGATCATCAAAATCGGAGCCCGTTTGTGGCCTGGGCGATGATTTTAGTGAACACTGCTCCTGGTGGCCGAGGTGACTTCGAGATGAATTGGGCCTCCAACTTGACTTGGACACCCTCCTTGCCTCCCTCCTGGCCCTTGCTGGTTCCCAAGGCCTTCATGATCCTCTCGAAAGTTTCTAAGTACAATATAATCAATAATATCATTAAGTAGCATACCATCCCCACAAGTATGTGCACGGGCACTTAGGAACGATCACACCTGTTGATGCAATTGCCGTGCTCGTGCTCTTGTGATAGGTCCTTGCATCACAACTGGAGGAGTCTTGGGCGTATGCATAGGAGTGATGTCCTCATCACATTGGTCAGACCAAAAGACATGACTGTGAATTCATACAATCCATATCGAATAGCAAAGGTTGTCTTCGGAATATCTTGCGGCCTTATCTTCAACTGATGATATCCAAATCGCAGATCAATCTTGGAGAAAATACAAGCTCCCTTGAACAGATCAAACAAGTCATCAATCCTGGGCAATGGATACTTGTTCTTGATGGTGACTTCATTCAGGGCCCTATAGTCCACGCACATGCGCAAACTATTATCCTTCTTCTTCACAAAGAGAACTGGCGCTCCCCAAGGTGACGAACTTGGACGAACAAATCCTTTTTCTTCCAACTCTTCAATCTGCTTCTTCATTTCAGCTAGTTCATTGGCTGGCATGCGGTAGGGTCGCTTGGAGATTGGAGCTGTACCAGGGACTAGTTCTATGGTGAACTCAACTTCCCGATCAGGCGGCATGCTTGGCAATTCCCCAGGGAATACATCTGGGTATTCACTCACCACAGGCACACTTTCCAAGGTTTTTCCTTCAGCTGATTCAAAGTGCACTTTTCACCTGAAGACTCATTAGGCATATACTCCACTCAAGTGCCTTCTGAATTGGTGAGGGTAATGGCTTTACTGGCGCAATCTATTTGACCCTTAAACTTGGTCAACCAGTCCATCTATAGGACGACATCTATTCCTTCTGAATCCAAAATGATAAGATTCGCTAGGAATTCCACCCCATTGATTTTTATGGCTGCACTTGGGCATACCGAATTAGTTTTCATCTCTTTTCCCGGAGTTTGAACTATCATAGGGCTCTTAAGAGAAAATGTTTCCCGTCCAAATTGTTCAACAAAACTCTTTGATATAAAAGAATGCGATGCTCCAGAATCAAATAATACTGTGGCAGGTATTGAGTTGACAAAGAACTTACCCAGAACCACATTTGGTGCCTCTTGAGCTTCCTCTGCAGTCACGTGGTTGACTCGTCCTCTTCCAAAAGATTGCGGAGCTCTTGGGGTGTGAGGCACTCTACGACCTTGTCCTTGCGCTGGGGTTTTGGCAGAACTGGATCCCAAGTTGAATGGCACTTCGAGTCGGCGATCGGCCTTCTAGGGCGATTCTTTGGCATAGTGTACCATCTGGTGGCAGTGAAAGCACGGAACTCCTGCAACATTTGAATTCCCTTTCTATGGCTAAGCACTGGCAACATGTTGAGGTCCATGAGCAACTAGGCGAGGTCCAGAAGTAGGAGTACGAGGTGCTCCATGGACAAGTGTCCTGCTGACTCGCTGAGGAGGGAAACGTTGACGAGAACCACTCGCTTCCTGCTGAGCCTGGAATGCCATCTTTCTTTTGCGTGACTCCCACTGCTGGCAATGAGCATCCTCCTGCACTAGGGCTTTGTTCACCATATACTGAAAGTTTGGAAAGTCCAAAAAAACTAGCTGAACCTTGATGTCGGGGTCAAGTCCTTCCATAAACCTCCAGATCTTGGCACTTTCAGGCCCTGTTTAGAAGCAATGTATTTCAAAACTATGGTTTTGGTATACTATTGTTTGCAATTGTTTTGTCATGAATACCACGGTTTACCAAACTCCTTTAAAGCCATGGTATTTCTTGGAACTACTAACTGTTTGGATGCAACATCACAAACCATGGTATTTGAGTGGAAATAGACAAGAAGCTAGCCAAAACCATGAAAACTTTGGGTTGGAGTGGAGTTTCAAATACTCCAAAAATACCATGGTATCTACCAAACCATGGTTTTTAATACAGAGCTTTTGACATGGTAACCAAACACCTCATGGTATAAAATACCATGGTATTATTAGAAACCATGGTATTACCTAGAAACTATGAAAATACATTGCTTCCAAACAGGACCTCAGTTGCCTCATCTTCTGGTGCATACCTTGACAGCTGAGTGAACTGGTTGAGATATTCAGAAACACTCTAGTTTCCCTGATGCAGATTACGGAACTCTCTTTTCTTCATTTCAATGATACCTGCAGGCACATGAGCAGTTCTGAAGGCTTCGGTGAATTCCTCCCAAGTGATAGCTTGAGCATTCTGATGGGCAGCACAGAAGTTGTCCCACCAAGTAGTAGCTACTCCCTTCAACTAGTGGCATGCAAAAAGCACTTTCTCGCGGTCATCACACTGAGCCAACTGGAGCTTCTTTTCCACATCACTCAACTAATCAACTGCCTCCAAGGGTTCACTCGCTCCTGAGAAGGTAGGCGGTCTGGTTCTCGTGAACTCTCCAAGCTTAGACTGAGGCTGCATCACTGGTGTTGTGACTGGTGCTGGCTGCTGATTGTTCGCCATGTTCTGAGCAAGGGCCTGCAATAGCTGAAGCTACATTGCCATCATCTGCTGCATATCTGCCATTTGAGGTTGAAACGGTGGTGGTGGTGGTGGCAATTCCTGCTCTGACTCTCCTTGTTGCTCTGAAGAATCCTGCTGATCTTGTGGCACTGCCCGGCCACGACCACGACCACAGCCTCTGCGACCTGCTCCACGACCTCTTCCTTGACTCTCCATCTGAAGCAACGGCCAAGGAAAGGTTAGCAAAAGACGAGAGGGAAAAACAAAAGATAAGGAGACTAGGGAGGTAGCCATTCCAAGGCAACACAAGCAACTAAAACTCCAACGAGAGGTGGCTGCAGCACAATGCCTTGGGCAAGTGTACAACACACCCAACAAGCAAGTAACAAAAACCAAATAAACTCAGACTACACGTTACTAAGCGAAGAAGGGAAACATGCTCCAACACTACTGGGCACTATTAACTTATTCTTCATAAGACTCCTTTTAAGCACTCCTTCGTCAACTTCATCTTTCCAGCAGCTCATTCCACTGGTCTTGAAGAGATCATGGATCATCATCTTCCTTGGTTGAGATTCTTGCAGAAGACCGAAGGCTTTGAGAAATTTCTGGAGATAAGATCAAATTAAAATTTTTAAAATAATATTTCAGCAAAAGAAAGAAGTAAGAACCTAGGAATAAGGTGAGAGGAGACAAACTAGTAAATACCAATTTGTTGGTTTGATTTAGAAAATAATTTTGAAATTCTAAAAGGCCATTCTAACTAGGGTTGTGACCTACAGTCGATATGGCTCTGATACCACCTCTGTCGGGACCGAATTTCCAAATCCGAACCCTCTGTGTTTACCCGTGCTAGTCCAGGAAAAGCTAGCACACACATTGGAAATAGTGGTGATAAACAGTCATTTCACGAAGCAGATAACAGTAATTAAGCAAAAAGGAGATAGCTTTGTAACCACATTATCACAAGTAAACAAGCCTTATGGCTTAAGTTCAGTAAGAAGCAGCAGAAATAAAATAGTAGTAGCAGTATGAGCCCATCCATATGCCCAACAGGCAATCAACTGGATTATGCGCCCTAGTAGTCCGGATCGCCTTCATCAAATCCACACACATAGAACTCATAATCACCTTCAGCTTCAGCAAATTCCTCTGGGAAAATTGGGATGTTGTAAGGGTGAGTACACACCGTACTCCGCAAGTCTGGGAAACATAATGCATGATAACTTTATGCAAGGCTAAACAATTGAAGGCATAATATGGTTCATTTGCATAAAGCAGAATTTAACTTGAAATAACAATAATAATTTCATAAAGCAATATTTGACAAAATGTAAATAAATAATAATTGAATTTGATGTATAACAATTCCATAGGTTCCAACCAGCCGATTGGCTCCAACCGCCAAACCAAAACCCGAGAGTTCCATCCACTCATAGTTTTTCCAAAACATTATTTTCATTTAAAACCAAAACTATAAAATCTACAACGTGCTAGCGTACCTACTTTGCCCTTATTTGCGACACGGCTACTTAAGTAGTTTTAACTCTGCAGAGTGTGTACACTTTACACGTAAGACATGATCGACTCTTGTTGCCATGCAATTAACACACTTCCTTTCGTGTGTCGCCAGAGAGATCATGACAAGACCTTTACAATGTCACGACACCGCTACCAACCCGCGCTAAGGTTTCATTGTTAGGGTTAAATCCACCCAGTACAGAAGCCCCCACTTGCGCCTTGCAAGTGTCTCCATCCGACACTCACATTCAACCCAATGACCAAGCCAATGACGATATGCAAAAATTAATTAGCTAGGTCATACCCATATAGACTTGTGGTTGTATGGTAAAGCTCGGTCCAAGGTAACACACGCTTCGGTCCTTAATTGACTAGGGCGGAACAAACAATGTACAAAATCTCGTGCATCCCACACCCACCAAACATCCATCTGCCCCAGTCCAAACCATTTTCATTTTATTTCAATTAAATAATACCTACAATACCAATTGCCATAATTTCATAATTCAGTTTAAACAGTGATTGAAAAGATTTTCCATAATGGCAAAATACCGAAACACTTAAGCAGGACTAAGCCATTTGTCGGTGTTTCGAGAAACCGGCATACGTATTTGTAGGTCGAGGGGCCACGCGCTCCCACTCCTTGATGGTTGATTCATGGAATCTCGAACAAATATTAGATCGGATCGGGGAGACTCAGATGTATACTGGTTCGGGCTGAACGTCCCTACTTCCAGTCTGTGGTGGTGGTGGATCTTGTTGCTCAATCGTATGGCGGATTACATGCGAGGGCTAAGGACAGGCCCTTAGCGCTCGTTATTGCGGGGAAGCTCGGGAGCCTCGAACGAACGCTTGGCTCTAGGGAGCGAGGTGCCATACTGGCGGGGAGTGTTGTATTCGTGCGTGAGCCCCCCTCCCGGAAGGTCCTGCTCCTCCTTATATAGGCGGAAAGAGCAGGTTACACGAGACTCGGGAGAGAGGAGCGGCTGGGCTGCACTGTTCCTTGGTGATCCGGTCTACGATCTTCAGAGTTGACAGGTTCCCATATACGTTATGATGGGTTGGCAGGTTCAACCAGCTATGCCCTGTCGGTGGAGTTAGCTAGCGGTAACCGTCGGGAAAGCGGCGCTCTGCCCTCTGTGTGCTCGCAAGTAGGCGTCGGCGTGGTGGCGACTACGGTGTTGCGTTGGGAAGGTTCGCTTATCCCTGCATGGCCGTCTTGTTCAGGCGGTGGTTGACCAACTTCGGTGTCGATCGATGATGTGGCTGGAGTTGATGAGACGGGGCTTTGCCGAGATTCCGACCAGCGGCTAGGTCGGAGGCTGTGCGCATCCCCGTCTTACAGCCCAGTTGATGCTCTCGGAAGCCCCGACCGGAAGCCTGGCTGGGGACTGCGGGAAGTCCGACCCATGGCCAGGTTGGCGTGCCCCCGCAGGCCATGGCGCAGGCAAAGGGTTCCTCATGACCCGATCGAGACCTTGCTGTGGGGGTACCCCTGGTATAAGTATTCGTCACCATTCTACCGTCCCATACTACATTATTAGTTATCATCAATTACAGCGATTAATATTACCTAGGGTGTCAAAGGTTGTCATGATTAATGTCAATGAGGGCATAACAAATCAGGGATTTAGCTAAACCTTAAAACTTAATTGAAAGTATGTTACACAAAGTAATAAGCATGCATAATTTAAAACAACATAATATTTTCATAAAATTTGGGATCAACATGTTCAAGGAAGACTTGCCTTCAATGCCTCCCGTGGTTCTACCTTTGCCGGAAAATTCGCCTATGCTTCAACTGCGTCGTCTACACGTAAAACAAGAACAAAATAAATAAAACAAATTTAAGTAAAATTAAAAAAATCAAAAGAAATGCACTGGCAGATAGAGCATGAATTTAGACGAATTTAGAAATTTGAATCACCCGAATTGTAGTTCAGACGGAGGAGAACGGGCCTTTGAAATTTTCTCGGGAGAGAAAATCAGGAAAATACTAAGGGGTGACATGTGTTGGCATGCAATTGGCTGGATTTTGGTATTTCAGAAAAATCAAAAAAGAGAAAAGAAAATGCCTTCTGACATGTGTGGACCACATGTCGTTGGCTCAATTCTGATGGACCGAAGTTTACGAGAACTCTTGGCGGCGTGGCGAGAACGCGTTGACGTGGATGCCACGCGGAAAGCTAGGGCATACGTGGCGATGACGCGACAGCCACGGGGCAGCCACACGTTGAATGACGAGGCGGCTAACACGGCTCGACCACGCAGCGTGCATCTGGACGCTCGGCGCAGATCGAACAGCGACGAGGCTAGGACGCCGGCGTGGCAACGTGGAGCGATCCGACGCGTCGTCGGTTGATCAGACGGCGACGAATGCATGGGTGCGGTGGGAAGACGTGGCCCGATCTGTAACATCGATGACCGATCGGACGGTGGAGAGCTCGCGTAGAAGGCCGATGATTAGGGGTGGCGCTACTTCGCCGGAGGTGGAGAAGACAACATGGCTTTGGGGCAACAACGCGACGAGACGCGCAAAGGCTAGAGGCAAAAGAAAGAGGGCGTCAAGGTGAATTCGACGGTACCTCAAACCACGGTGGAGGTTTAGCGGTGGCGGACAAACTCAGCGAAGAAGGTGTGGGACGACGACGGAACTTCGGCGATAGTGTGGGAGCCAACGGCGGCGTCCCAGACGGTGGGATGTGGGGCAAAGTGGGCGGCATGACGCGGCAAAACTCGGGAGAGGTGTGGCGCCCGCTTAAAATGGGTTTAGGAGGCGTGAAAAGCACGGAAGCCAAGGATCGACCGCACGGCTAGGATTTTCGGTGGTGACGGCGGTGCGAGCGACGTGGCAGAATCCAGGCCGCACACGCAGCGGCGATCGAGCAGTGCAGGACAAGCGGCGACTGGCGATCCGGCCCGCTGCGATCGGAACCGATAGTTGGGGATTGATTTGGCTAGGGTTAGGGTTTTCGGGCAGAGATGTGACGTGGCGTGATCCAAGCCGTCGGCAGGGCGGTGATCGGGTGGCCAGATAAGCTCGGGGACACAGGCGAGTACGAACCGTTTGATCGACATCTGACGGGCGGGATTGGTGGAAGCTAGGGTTTGGTGGCGGAGCAGCGGGTTGGGCGAGGAGCCTTGAGAAAGGAAGCGGGCGAAGGGGAGCAGGAATTCGGCCCAAGAGGAAAAAGAAAAGAAAAACAATTTCTGAATTAAGAAAAATCCAAAAAATCTGAATAAACTTTAATCAAATCAAATAAATAGCAAAAAACATCAGAAAAACTCCAAAAATACAGAAAAATTGTATGAAGCACAAGGAACCCAACAAAAACAGAAAAACTTTAATTTGAGGTATAGATTAGTCAAATTAAATCCTTTTGCTTTGGAAAATTCAAATTAAGCTGGAATTAAATTCAAATAAAAGGCAAATGGTTCACTTTTGAAATTGAAGAACTCATAAACTTCAAATTTGGAATGTTACAAACCTCCCCTAACGAGAAAATCTAGGCCGAGATTTGGACTAACCAGGGAAAAAGGCTGGGGTACTCCGCTTGAAGATCCTCTTCGTGCTTCCAGGTTGCTTCCTCTTCTAAATGGTTGCTCCACTGAACTTTGCAAAATTTGATCATCTTGTTTCTTGTTCTACGCTCTGCTTCCTCCAGAATTCTGATCGGATACTCTGGGTAGGTGAGATCCTCCTGCAGCTCAACATCTTCAATCTGCATCCGCCTTTCTGGCACTCTAAGGTACTTTCTCAACTGTGACACATGGAACACATCGTGCACATTTGACAACTGCAGTGGCAACTCCAATTGATAAGCCACTTCTCCACTTCTGGCTAGGATTGGGAACGGTCCAATGAATCTTGGTGCTAACTTTCCACGAACTTGGAATCGACGCATTCCTTTGAGCGAGGAGACTTTCAGATACACATAACCACCGGGAGCAAAGGTTAACTTTCTTCTGCGGTTATCAGCATAACTCTTTTGCCCTGATTGCGCTGTTCTTAACCTTTCTTGAATCATTTTCACTTATTCCTCAGCCTTTTGTAAAATATCGGGACCAAAGACTTGGCGATCTCCTGTTTCATTCCAATAGAGAGGTGTCCTGCACTTTCTGCCATATAGGGCTTCAAACGGCGACATCTGCAAACTTGCTTGATAACTGTTATTATATAAGAATTCTGCATAGGGTAAACTTTGATCCCAATTGGTCGCATTGGATAATGCACAGGACCTTAACATATCCTCGAGGATCTGATTTACTCGCTCAGTCTGTCCATCCGTCTGGGGGTGATAGGCTGTACTGAAATTCAGTTTGGTACCCAATGCTTCTCGCAACTTTTGCCAGAATCTTGATGTGAATTGTGTTCCTCGATCTGAAACAATCTTCTTGGGCACACCATGCAAACACACAATCCTTGACATATACAGCTCTGCAAGCTTATCTCCCTTGTAAGTTTGTCTTCACAGAATGAAATGTGCAACTTTAAATCGATCAATCCACTACTACCCATATTGAATCATATCGACACGGACCTTGGAAGTCCTGTAATGAAATCCATTCCAATTTCTTCCCACTTCCATTCACGCACTTTTAATGGTTGCAACAATCCTGCAGGTCTCTGATGTTCAGCCTTAACTCGCTGGCATACATCACACATAGCTATGTATTCTGCAATTTCCTTTCTAGCTCGTCCTGGGCCACCAATACACACTTCGAAGATCATGATACATTTTGGTATTGCTTGGGTGAATTGAGTATACTGACTCATGCGCCTCCTTTAATATCAACTGCTTGATTTCTTTCTGATTTGGCACATAGATACTTTTTCCAAGCCAAACTATTCCTTCTTCATCCTCTGAAAATCTTGGGGCTTTACCTTCCTTTATTCTATCCTTGATCTTAGCAGTTTCCTTATCCGACCTTTGCATCTTTTTGATTTGGTCCACTAGGGTTGGTTGAATTTCCAAAGCAGCAACAAAACCTTCCTCCACTAATTCCAAATTCAAACGTTGAAACTCCTCGTGAAGAGCAGGTTGTCCATCTTGAATCATGAAATTATTGCAGTAGCTCTTTCGGCTTAGGGAATCGGCAACCACATTGGCCTTGCCAGGGTGGTAATGTATTCCTGCATCCTAATCTTTAATTAGCTCCAACCATCTTTGTCTCAGGTTGAGGTCTGCTTGGGTGAAGATGTATTTCAGACTCTTATGGTCGGTGAAGATCTCTAGCGATTTCCCATGAGATAATGCCTCCAAAACTTGATTGCATGCACAACTCTGACCATTTCTAAGTCATGGGTTGGATAGTTTTCTTCATGTAGTCGCAATTGCGGCGTGGCGTATCGACTACCTTACCTATCTGCATCGAGAACACATCCAAGACCCTATCTTGAAGCATCACGATAAATCTCAAAGTCTTTAGAATATCCGGGCAAGTGAGCCTTTGAAACGTAGTCAATCTTTTCTTCAATTCACGAAAACTTTGCTCATGAGCTCAGATCCATTCAGACTTCTCCTTTTTTAGCAAGCTGTGTAGCGATCTTGCAATCTTTGAAAATCCTTCTATGAATCTTCGGTAGTATCCCGCTAAACTAAGGAAACTCTTGATATCAGGCACTGACTTGGGCTGCCTCCAATCAAGCACACCTTTCACTTTTTCAGGGTCCACTGAGACACCCTCCAGCAGAAATTATATGACCCAAGAAAGCAACTTCTTTCAACCAGAACTCACACTTGCTAAACTTGGCATATAACTGATTATTTCTGAGCTTTTCTAGCACCATCATCAAATATCCTTCATGTTCAATTTCATCTCGGGAATAGATAAGAATGTCATCTATGAATACCACCACAAACTTGTCCAGGTACTCCATGAACACTTTGAACATCAAATTCATGAAATAAGCTGGGGCATTGGTCAGACCAAAAGACATGACTGTGAATTCATACAATCCATATCGAGTAGCAAAGGCTGTCTTTGGAATATCTTGTGGCCTTATCTTCAACTAATGATATCCAGATCGCAGATCAATCTTGGAGAAAATACAAGCTCCCTTCAACTGATCAAACAAGTCATCAATCCTGGGCAATGGATACTTGTTCTTGATAGTGACTTCATTCAGGGCTCTATAATACACGCACATGCGCAAACTATTATCCTTCTTCTTCACAAAGAGAACTGGCGCTCCCCAAGGTGACGAACTTGGATGAACAAATCCTTTTTCTTGCAACTCTTCAATCTGCTTCTTCATTTCAGCTAGTTCATTGGCTGGCATGTGGTAGGGTCTCTTGGAGATTGGAGCTGTACCAGGGACTAGTTCTTTGGTGAACTCAACTTCCCGATAAGGCGGCATGCCTGGCAATTCCTCAGGGAATACATCTGGGTATTCAATCACCATAGGCACACTTTCCAATGTTATTTCCTTCAGTCGATTCAAAGTGCACTTTTTACTTGAAGACTCATCAGGCATATACTCCACTCGAGTGCCTTCTGAATTGGTGAGGGTGATGGCTCTACTGGCGCAATCTATTTGACCCTTAAACTTGGTCAACCAGTCCATCCCTAGGATGACATCTATTCCTTTTGGATCCAAAATGATAAGATTCGCTAGGAATTCCACCCCATTGATTTTTATGGCTGCACTTGGGCATACCGAATTAGTTTTCATCTCTATTCTCAGTGTTTGAACTATCATAGGGCTCTTAAGAGAAAATGTTTTCCATCCAAATTGTTCAACAAAACTCTTTGATATAAAAGAATGCGATGCTCCAGAATCAAATAATACTGTGGCAGGTTTTGAGTTGACAAAGAACTTACCTAGAACCACATCTGGTGCCTCCTGAGCTTCCTCTGCAGTCACGTGGTTGACACGTCCTCTTCCAAAATATTATGGAGCTCTTGGGGTGTGAGGCACTCCACGACCTTGTCCTTGCGCTGGGGTTTTGGCAGAACTAGATCCCAAGTTGAATGGCACTTGAGTCACTGACTGACGCTTCTAAGGACAATTGTTGGCATAGTGTCCCATCTGGTGGTAGTGAAAGCATGGAACTCCTGCAACATTTGAATTCCCTTTCTGTGGCTAAGCATTGGCAACATGTTGAGGTCCATGAGCAACTGGGCGAGGTCCAGAAGTAGGAGTACGAGGTGCTCCATGCACAGGTGTCCTGTTGACTCGCTGAGGAGGGAAACACTGATGAGAACCACTCTCTCCCTGCTGAGCCTGGAATGCCATCTTTCTTTTGCGTGACTCCCGCTACTGGCGATGAGCATCCTCCTGCACTAGAGCTTTGTTCACCATATACTGAAAGTTTGGAAAGTCCAAAGCAACTAGCTGAACCTTGATGTCGGGGTCAAGTCCTTCCATAAACCTCCAGATCTTGGCACTTTCAGGCCCTGTTTGGAAGCAATGTATTTCAAAACTATGGTTTTGGTATACTATGGTTTGCAATTGTTTTGTCATGAATACCACGGTTTACCAAACTCCTTTAAAGCCATGGTATTTATTGGAACTACTAACTGTTTGGATGCAACATCACAAACCATGGTATTTGAGTGGAAATAGACAAGAAGCTAGCCAAAACCATGAAAACTTTGGGTTGGAGTGGAGTTTCAAATACTCCAAAAATACCATGGTATCTACCAAACCATGGTTTTTAATACAGAACTTTTGACATGGTAACCAAACACCTCATGGTATAAAATACCATGGTATTACCTAGAAACTATGAAAATACATTGCTTCCAAATAGGACCTTAGTTGCCACATCTTCTGGTGCATACCTTGACAACTGAGTGAACTGGTTGAGATATTCATAAACACTCTGGTTTCCCTGATGCAGCTTACAAAACTCTCTTTTCTTCATTTCAATGATACCCGCAGGCACATGAGCAGTTCTGAAGGCTTGGTGAATTCCTCCCAAGTGATAAGCAGAGCATTACGATGGGCGGCCTGAAGTTGTCCCACCAAGTAGCAGCTACTCCCTTAAACTGGTGGCATGCAAAAAGCACTTTCTCGCGGTCATCACACTGAGCCAACTGGAGCTTCTTTTCCACATCACTCAACTAATCATCTGCCTCCAAGGGTTCACCCGCTCCTGAGAAGGTAGGCGGTCTAGTTCTTATGAACTCTCCAAGCTTAGACTGAGGCTGCATCATTGGTGTTGCGGCTGGTGCTTGCTGCTGATTGTTCGCCATGTTCTGATCAAGGGCCTGCAATAGCTGAAGCTACATTGCCATCATCTGCTATATATATGCCATTTGAGGTTGAAACGGTGGGCGGTGGTGGCAATTCCTACTCTAACTCTCCTTGTTGCTCTTAAGAATCCCGCTGATCTTGTGGCACTGCCCGACCACGACCAGGACCACGACCACGGCCTCTGCGACCAGCTCCACGACCTCTTCCCTGACTCTCCATCTGAAGCAACGGCCAAGGAAAGGTTAGCAAAAGACGAGAGGGAAAAACAAAAGATAAGGAGACTAGAGAGGTAGCCATTCCAAGGCAACACAAGCAACTAAAACTCCAACGAGAGGTGGCTACAGCACAATGCCTAGGGCAAGTTTACAACACACCCAACAAGCAAGCAACAAAAACCAAATAAACTCAGACTACACGTTACTAAGCGAAGAAGGGAAACAGGCTCCAACACTACTGGGCACTATTAACTTATTCTTCATAAGACTCCTTTTAAGTGCTCCTTCGTCAACTTCATCTTTCCAGCAGTTCCTTCCACTGGTCTTGAAGAGAGCACGGATCATCATCTTCCTTGGTTGAGATTCTTGCAGAAGACCGAAGGCTTTGAGAAATTTCAGGAGATAAGATCATATTAAAATTTTCAAAATAATATTTCAGCAAAGGAAAGAAGTAAGAACCTAGGAATAAGGTAAGAGGAGACAAACTAGAAAATACCAATTTGTTTGTTTGATTTAGAAAATAATTTTGAAATTCTAAAAGACCATTCTAACTAGGGTTGCGACCTCTGATCAATATGGCTCTGATACCACCTCTGTCGGGACGGATTTCCAAATCTGAACCCTCTTGTGTTTACAGTGCTAGTCCGAGGAAAAGCTAGCACACAGTGGAAATAGTGATGATAACAGTCATATCGAAAGCGGATAACAATAATTAAGCAAAAAGGAGATAGCTTTGTAACCACATTATTACAAGTAAACAAGCCTTATGGCTTAAGTTCGATGAAGCGGTGGAAATAAAAGCGGTAGTAGCGATGAGCCCATCCATATGCCCAGCGAGGCAATCGGTAAGTGCAGCGCCCTTGTAGTCTGGATCGCCTTTATCAAATCCACCGCATAGAACTCATAATCACCTTGACTTCACCAAATTCCTCAGGAAAATTGGGATGTTGCAAGGGTGAGTACACACCGTACTCATAAGTCTTGAAAACATAATGCATGATAACTATATGCAAGGCTAAACAATTGAAGGCATAATATGGTTCATTTGCATAAAGCGAATTTAACTTGAAATAACAATAGTAATTTCATAAAGCAATATTTGACAAAATGTAAATAAATAATAATTGAATTTGATGTATAACAATTCCATAGGTTCCAACCACCGATTGGCTCCAACAGCCAAACCAAAACCCGAGAGTTCCATCCACTCACGGTTTTTCCAAAACATTATTTTCATTTAAAACCAAAACCATAAAATCTACAATGTGCTAGCGTCGGTAGAGAGATCATGACAAGGCCTTTACAATGTATGACACTGCTACCAACTTCGCCTGCTAAGGTTTCACTTCTTTGTTAGGGTTAAATCCACCTTGATCTGAAGCCCCTCTTGCGCCTTGCAAGTGTCTCCATCAAACACCCACATTCAACCCAATAGCAAGCCAATAACGATATGCACAAATTAATTTGCCAGGTCATACCCATATAGACTTATGGTTGTACGGTAAAGCTCGGTCCAAGGTAACACACGCTTTGGTCCTTAATTGACTAGAGCGGAACAAACACTGTACAAAATCTCGTGCATCCCACACCCACCAAACATCCATCCGCCCCGGTCCAAACCATTTTCATTTTATTTCAATTAAATAATACCAGCAATACCAATTGCCATAATTTCATAATTCAATTTAAACAGTGATTGAAAAGATTTTCCATAATGGCAAAATCTTTGAAAGCAGCTTAAGCGAGGACTAAGCCATTCTACCGTCTCATACTACATTATTAGTTATCATCAATTACGGTGATTAATATTACCTAGGGTGTCAAAGGTTATCATGATTAATGTCAATGAGGGCATAACAAATCAGGGATTTAGCTAAACCTTAAAACTGAATTTAAAGTATGTTACGCAAAGTAATAAGCATGCATAATTTAAAACAACATAATATTTTCATAAAATTTGGGATCAACATGTTCAAGGAAGACTTGTCTTCAATGCCTCCTTGGTTCTACCTTTGCAGAAGATTAGCTGCGCTTCAAGCTGCGTCGTCTACACGTAAAACGAGAACAAAATAAATAAAACAAATTCAAAGAAAATCCAAAAATCAAAAGAAAGGCACTGACAGATAGAGCATGAATTTAGAAATTTGAATCACTCGAATCGGAGTTCGGACGAAGGAGAACGGGACTTTGGATGTTTCTCGGGAGAGAAAATTAGGAAAATACTAAGGGGCGACACATGTCGACATGCGATTGGCTGGATTTTGGTATTTCGGGAAAATCAGAAAAGAGAAAAGAAAATGCCTACGGGGACCACATGTCAGTGGCTCGGTTCACGGTGGACCGGGTTTACCGAGGGAACTCTTGGGTGACATGGCGGGGTACGTTGACGTGGATGCCACGCGGAAGGCTAGGGCTTACGTGGCGATGTGCAGCGACCAGGCGACCCGCGGATGAATGTGAGGCAACTAAACGGCTCGCCACGGTCGTGCATCGGCCTTCGGCCTTGAATCGAACGTCGGCGAGGCTAGGACACCGGCGTGGCAACGTGGAGCGATCCGACGCGTCGTCGGTTGATCGGACGGTGATGAATGCAAGGGTGCTGCGGGAAGACATGGCCCGATCTGGAACATCGACGACCGATCGGATGGTGGAGAGCTCGCGAAGAAGGCCGGTGATGAGGTGCGGCGCTACTCCGCCGAAGGTTGAGAAGACAACATGGCTTTGGGGCAAAAACGTGACGAGACGCGCAAAGGCTAGAGGCAAAAGAAAGAGGGCGTCAAGGTGAATTCAACGGTACCTCAAACGATGGTGGAGGTTCAGCGGTGGCAGAGAAACACGGCGGAGAAGGTGCGGGACGATGGTGGAACTTCGGTGAGAGCGTGGGAGCCAATGGCGGCGTCCCAGACGGTGAGAAGTGGTGCAAAGTGGGCGGCACGACGTGGCGAAACTCGGGAGGGGTGCGGCGCCCGCTTTAAATGGGTTTGGGAGGCATGAAAAGCATGGAAGCCAAGGATCAACTGCATGGCTAGGGCTTTCGACGGCAGCAGCGGTGCGAGCGACGTGGCAGAATCCAGACCGCACACACGGCGATGATCGAATGGGTACGAGACAAGCAGCGATGTGGCACGATCCAGCCCGCATGATCGGAACCGACGGTTGGGGATTGATTTGGCTAGGGTTAGGGTTTTCGGGCGGAGATGTGACGTGGCGTGATCCAAGCCGTCGGCAGGGCGGTGATCGGGTGGCCAGATAAGCTCAGTGACAAGGGCGAGTACAAACCGTTTGATTGAGATCCGACGGGCGAGATTGGTGGAAGCTAGGGTTTGGTGGCGGGAACGGCAGGTTGGGCCGGGATGGCGCGAGAAAAGGAGTGGGCCGAGGGGGGAACAGGGAATTCGGCCCAAGAGGAAAAAGAGAAGAAAAACAATTTCCGAATTAAGAAAAAGCTAGAAAATCCGAATAAACTTTAATCAAATCAAATAAATAGCAAAAAACTTCAGAAAAACTCCAAAAATATAGAAAAATTCTATAAAGCACAAGGAACCCAACAAAAATAGAAAAACTTTAATTTGAGGTATAGATTAGTCAAATTAAATCCTTTTGCTTTGGAAAATTCAAATTAAGCTGGAATTAAATTCAAATAAAAGGCAACTGGTTCACTTTTGAAATTCAAGAACTCAGAAACTTCAAATTTGGAATGTTACAAACAATAGCTGAGAACTCCTAAGTAATCTCCTGTGGGGCTTCATGTGCGGCGCAGTAGTTGCGGTGGTTCCTTCCAGCTGGTGTGAAGCATATAACACCTTCACGTTGCCCTCACACTGCGTGATGTGCAGCTTCCTCTCAATGGTCCTCATCCAGTCATCAGCTTCCAAAGGGTTAGCATTGCCCAAGAATGTTGGAGGGCGGGTCCTCGTGAAATATGACAACTTGGAGTGAGGACACGGCCCATTGTTGCCTTGTTGCACGTTGTTGCCGCCTACAGCTTGACTGGCCATACTCTGCATTTGTTGCATCATGGTCTGCATGAGGTGAGTCTGCGCTGCTAGAAAAACTCCCAAGTTCTGCATGTCCACTGGCGGTGCTGGCTGCGGTGGCACTTCCTCATTGAAACTGTCATTCAGGCGAAGGCCACTTCCTGACGCTCCATTGTTGCCACGAGTGTTCACCATTTGCTTGATTGCTTCTTGGGTTAGGAAGGGTAGAGGTAGCATAGATAAGATGCAAGAATTTCTAAGGAGGGGGAATAGGTTAAACCCAAACTTAAACAACTTTATTAATTATACTTGGTATGGTTGCTTACAAAAGCCTAAGGGCTACGCAACACATACTGCACACTCAGCAAACATTAAGAACCAAACTAAACACACAACCTTAACTTCTATTACAAATGGTAAGACTACCTTATTGACACGACTCAACACTTGAGTCTCAACTGCTAAATCTAACGCTCACTCCTCGAGCCATCCCCCATGGGAACTTCCCGGTGGGTACACTGGCGTGTGCAGTGGCATCGGCACAAAGCGATTATGGTGCCCTGCAGCTGGATGCATCTCCTGGTCCTCCTGCTCGGACTCGACCTCCTCTGGTTCCTCTTCTTTCTCTTCCTCGACTGGCGGTGCTGGTGCAGCCTAACCTCCCTCCTGTAGTGCCTCCTCGAGCTCCATAATCCTCTCGGTGAAAGCGACTTGGGTGTCATGCAATTCTTCCTCGGTAACTCGGAGAGCCTCATACGCCATCTTTAGTTCCTCAGCTGTATCCCTAGCGTGATCCTCCTGTGCTGCAGTCAATCATTCTAAGTGCACTGCAGTAGCATCCTCCTCTCGAGCGACACGTAGACGCCAACCAGCTCATCCTGTGGGGTGAAGTCGAAACATGGTGTCATCCAACTCGTGATAGTAGTCGTGGCAAATCCTCCATAACGCGAGTCGAGACGTCTCCTGGATGCCAATCTCAAACGTGCTCCTCCTCACGGTGATGTTGATAGGTTGGCTTGCCTTCTCATTGTCTCTAGCGTAGATTAAAAGTTTGCACACCACTCCTCTTGTGACTCCATTGACGATCCAATTCCTACCTCGATAAATCGGTCTGGTGAAGCCTTCCAATACTTGGAGCACTCTCCATAGCTCTGCGGCATAACCACCCTCACGCTCTCCGTACGTTTGCAGCGTCCTCATCTATTCAAAAGAGAAGTAGTTAAGTCCTCATCTCTCAAACGACCACTTAGAAAATAAGAATTCAGCAAAGGCAAGAAGTAGAGATTAAGAAGAGTCAAGAGTGTTATCTTAATCCAATTTAGGTTTTTCTTTATAAAATAGTTTTGGACACTCCTAGGACACCACCATGCTAACTAGGGCCAAGTCCTACGATCAGTATGCTCTGATAACACCTTTGTAAGGACCCGAATTCACCAATTCGAATCCATTGTGTTTTACCGCACTAGTCCCAGGATCAATGCTACTGCACATAGCTTAACATCGGTAAGCATCACATCATACACAACGATAAGAGTAGTAAGACTTCATTTATTTAATATAACTAGTGTATGATCTTAGAATCACTTACATTATTCAGCCACACAAGGCTATACTGAAAATAAACTAAGACAAATGCAGTGGAAAATAGCAAAAGACATAGATGTCCCATCAGTACACCACAAGACACTAACAAGGCTTGGCCTAGTGACTCGTATCCACCTAGAAGTCCTCCTCCAACAACGGCGATGATTCCTCCACTATTGTTTGTTGTTGATGGCAAGGGTGAGTACATAAAGCACTCAACAAGTTGTGCACAGAATGCATTTCTACCATAGCTATATGCAAGGCATATTCCAAAGAATGACTATGTGGTTTATTTGCGGTAAAGTAGCATTTAAGAACACAAACATTACATAGATTAAAAAGACAATAAAACAAATAATAACAATAAGTAGATTCAATGATTCAAGTAAACCAAGTTTCTATCCTAAGTCAAAGTTAACCATCCACATGGCATCCTGCCATCCATTCAGTTGTCCAATTAATTAACTAACCCTTGACTGTAATTCCCGAGCATTGCTCAATACCGTGAGCACGTCTATCCTAATAGTTTGTACACTCTGCAGAGATTATGCACTCACTACTACAGCGAGGCTTATATCAGACGTACGATCACAGACGGTTTTGAAAAACCGTACGTAATATCAGAACATCCACAGATGGTTATGTACTCAAACCGTCGGTCGTATATCACGAGCGGTTTTATATTACAGTAGCGTCGTGATACAAAAATATCACGAGCGGTTTCTAAATATAATAAATGCATGATAGCTCTGATACTCATTACGAGGCGGTTTGAAGTAAAACCGTGCAGTGATTTCCTGAGCGGTTATATAACACAATGCGTGCGTAATATCTCTGATAATCATTACAGACGGTTATATTTAGAAACCGTCTGCGATATTTCTTATATCACGGATATACGTAATATAAAACCGTCTGTGATAATACCGTCTCCGTAAAAGCGAGCCTCGATCCATCCACTTCGTTTATAGGGTTTGGTTTCTATCCTAAGTGGCTAATTTGTGGAAGTGAGATGATTTTTTGAAAAAGCCATTGATTTGAAGGGTGATATTAGATTCATTTGATTTTGGTGATCTAAGGTTAGTAATGAGTTCTCTAATTGCATGCATCGAATTCAATATCTAGGTTTGTTAGGACAGAATTAATTTAAAGATTGTTTGATTAGATCTAGTTTAATTATATTTGGATCCATATGTTGTTTGTGATATTTGGTTAGTAATGTGTTTTAATTGCATTATATTCAACATCTATCTTGATAAGGAAGGAATTTGATGATTTTTTAGATCTAGCTTGTAGAACCATGTGTTGGTTGTTTGATGTATAAGGTTAGCTAGTAATGGTTCTATTTGCATAATATAATATTCGATCATGATGTAGCTAGCTAGCTTGTTAAGGATAGAATTTAAAGATTGTTTAGATCTAGCTTATAGATCAATTCAAGTCTTTTGGTGATCTAAGGTTAGTAATGGGTTCTAATTTCATTATTATATTGAAGATTAATTTGAATTGTGTTAATTATTTCTTTGTGATGTAATTAAGGTATGTAATTGCATAATTAGTTTAAGAATGTGTGCATCGCTTTTACACAGTGCATAATATTTAACACTAAGTGTTACATGTGTAGCGTAGATGGATCGAAAATTTGGATGTCTGTTGAGCTATCACAGTCTTGAGTACCTTAATGGCGTCTCCACTTTCAAAAGAGCTGCGAGAGGAGGATATGTTTAATAAGGGGTGCAATTCATGTCATGTCCGTGCATTGATTGCGAAAATCTGAAGATGTTTCAAAACTTCGGTCTTGGTCGAAGCACACTTGATTGAAGGGTTTCAAAGGGGCTATACATGTTGGACCCGGTCATGGCGAAGAGCATAATATCTGAAGCGACAAGTAGTGTTAATATCGTCGGCGATGTCAATGATATGTCGGATGATCATATCGATTGTGCTTCCGATGAGGACAGGTTACCGCGATGACAATTTGGATCGAGATGCTACGCGATGCGAAGAAACCTTGATGACGGGGAATATGGGCAGTTCGAGGGCTTAATGGAGGACTCGGAGAAACCTTTGTTCGCGGGGTGCAAGTTGAAATACACATGGTTATCATCCATGCTTCAACTACTCAAATTGAAGGCAAGCAGCGGTTGGTCCGACAAAGAGTTTCACGCAGTATTCGTCTATTGGCGGACATGCTTCGAGAGAAGCGAGTTGCGACAAGCACCTACAAAGCCAAGCGGGTTCTTTGTCCCTTGGGAATGGAAGTAGAAAGAATACATGCATGTCCAAGCATTGTATCTGTACATAAAGAGTACACAAACTTGCATATATGTCGGTGTGCAGCGCATCCGGTACAAGCGTAAAGTCATTAGGATGATGATGGCGAGAGCATTGAGGTGAAAAAAGGTCCTCTGCTAAGGTGGCATGGTATTTACTGTAATTCCCGTTTGAAGCGTTTGTTTGCGAACCCAAAGGAGGCAAAAGCTGTTGCGTTGGCACTTTGAGGCGTAAGAATGATGGAATGCTAAGGCACCTGCTAATTCCATCGGTCTGGAAACATCGGCAGGAGCTTTCAAGAATTCGGTGCGGATCAAGAAATATAAGGTTTGGATTGAGTCGGATGGAATGAATCCTTTCGGTAACATGAGCGGTAGGCATAGCACTTGGCCCGTAAATCTCGTATCTACAACCTTCCTCCTTGGTTGTGTATGAAGCGGAAGTACATTATGTTATGCATGCTTATCCAAGGACCGAAACAACACAGGAGCGATATTGATGTGTACCTAGCTCCATTGGTGGAAGATCTAAAAACAACTTGTGGAGTTCTGGGTACACGTATGGGTTCGTACAAGCGAGAGAACTTTACTTTGCCTCGCTTGTTGTTACGCACCATAAATGATTACCTGCTCTTGCTAACTTTGTTAGGCAGTACAAAAGGAACCAAATCTGCACTCCTTTGCTTAGATGATACTGAGAGTTTATGGTGAATCACTCCCACAAAGCAGTGTACATGCGTCACGTAGGTTCCTTGAGGAATCACCCATATCGCAAGATGAAGCAACTTTTGTGGAAGGAATGAAAATGGTTCAGCTTCAAGGCGTTTAAGCGGAGAGATGTTCATGACATTGTTAAGGATTTGGATGTTGCGTATGGAAAGGGCGTAAATCAAGTACCGTGAAAAGAGCATGTGGAAGAAGAGATCAATAATGCAGGACCTACCTTCTTTGGGAGCACCAGAAGTTAAGCCTTTGCATCGATGTCATGCGTGAGAAGAATGTTTGTGTGGCGTGATTGGTCTCTTACTCAACATTAAGGGTAAAACAAAGGATGGTATCAGCATGCGACTTGACTTGGTCGATATGGGCATAAGACACGAGTTAGCACGAAAGAGGCGATAAAGGCCATACGTGCTTGGAACACCTTGTTATACTCTGTCAAAGGCGAAAGAACTGAAGCGTGCGGTGCTTGCATGGTGTGAAAGTTCGTCGGTTACTCCTCAACATGAAGAGACTTGTTTAGTTGGAAGATTTGAAATTAAAGGCATGAAGTCTCATGATTGTCATGTCTTGATGACCGCAGATGCTCCTATCATAATTAGAAGTATTTTGCGGTCAAGGTCAGAGACAATCACTAGGCTGTGTTATTTCTTTAACACAATCACTTTCGAGAAGGTCATCGATCGAAGGACTAGATGCTCTGCAAAGGTGAGGTGGTGATGACTCTATGTAATCTTGAGATGTATTTCCCTCCATCATTTTTCGATATCATGGTCCATCTCATTGTTCACCTTATGGCAGAGATAAAGATATGCGGGCGGTGTTCCTCGTAGCATGTACTGTTCGAGAGGTACATGGGAATTCTCAAGTCTTACGTCGGAATCGATCTCGTCCAGGAGGTAGCATTGTCGAAGGTTATGCAGCGAAGAGGCCATCGAGTTGCGTCGATTACATGGCCCAGTCGAACCAATAGGTGTGCCTCGATCTTGCCATGAGGAGGCTCGAGTGTCGGGACCATCGGAAGAAAGCAATCACGCTGATTGGTTGCGTATGCTCGAGCCCATTTCACGGTTTTGCAACACATGGCTGTAGTGTCGCCTATATCGTCGAGCACAAGCAATGGCTAAGGCAAGAAGAATCTAGCACGCGAGAGTCTTGGATCATGAGGCAGCATAACCTTGATTCAACAAATGGTTGAAGGGCGACCTATCCTTTGGGAGCTCGCCGGATGATTTCTGTTGACATGGTTGGCAAAAGGACCAACTTTTACGGTTGTCACATGGAAAGGATTTGACTTAAATGGGTACACATTTTACGAGAGATCGAGGATATGAAGAGCACAAACGGAGCAGCGGTGTTCGCATAGATGCATTCAATAAAACCATTTGGGTTGACGAGGTGCTCCTACTATGGGTTCATAGAGGAGATATGGGAGCTCGACTACGTACTTTTCAAGATTCCCTATTTGGTGCCGTTGGGTCCACCTCCGGCCGTGAAGGTTGCGGGAATGGCATCACTCTTGTGGACCTCGAGCGTGTGGGATACCAAGATGAACCATTCGTACTCGCTAACCAAGTTGTTCAAGTCTTCTATGTAGCAGGCCCGTCCAACAAGAAGCGCCACGTAGTTCTTCAGGGAAAAAGGAGAATTGTCGGAGTTGAGAATGTAGTAGATGAGGAAGAGTACAATCAATTTGATGAGTTGCCACCTATCGGAAATGACATCCTGGTCCCATAAGAACAACATGAGGAAGCAAGCTACACACGCGTCGATATCATGAAGGGCTAATTTTCATACAAAAGAATAAGCATGTGGTGGCGTAGTTATGAGAAGGGTGTATTGTCATCATGCTTACTAATTTTCATGTGTAATAATATTACATTAATGCTATTGTAAAGATGATACGACCCATCATACTTTGTACATATGATTGTGATGATCTTTGTAAGTAACTTGTGAAGCATCTGAGTTATGTATATAGGATTGTGATGATCTTTGTAAGTAGCTTGTGAAGCATCTGGATTGATGGAAAAGATGCAAGTATAAAACACGTATTTATTCCTTAATATCAATATGATTCCAAATACATGATTCAAAGATGGCCATTCGGACATAATTGATGACAAGAAATAAATTATGTAGACTATGGCAAACAAGAAGCGAATCATGTCTACTTTGGCAATATGGAAATAGTTGTATGTGATTGCTCTCAGATTTTAGGGTTTGAATTGAGGATTAGAATCTCCACATCAACCCACGATGCAGTCTATATTCTATTAAGACAACTTTCCCGAAGATACAACAAAGTAGCACGAGACAAGAGTCGATTGAACAGGCCGACAAGTGAATGTCGTTGAATAGTACATATCACGAGCGGTTCTTTAACATAATGATGCAGTGATGTTATTTGTCCGAGACGGTTATGTTACCTAACAAATCTGTGATATCTCAACATCGAGAGCGGTTCTATTATATAATCGTCAGTGGTATCACAACATCACGAGATGGTTCTATTATATAACCGTCTGTGATATCTCAACATCCTGATTGTTCTATTATAGAACCGTGCGTGATAATATCCTGAACCGTTATATTTTAGAACCATCTGTGACGTGCTCTCCTCTATATATCTCCCGAGCGTAGGGCTCATTCACAGCGCGGCAAACCCTAACCCTTTGAGACATTTTGTCTCCATGGCCAACCTCCCCTCGGCGTCCTCCCCTCCGGCGTTCTCCCCTGGTGTCCTCCCCCTCCCGGCATCATCCCCCTCCCGGTGTCCTCCCCCTCGGTGTCCTCCCCCTCCCGGCGTCCTCCCCCTCGGCGTCCTCCCCGGCATCGGCGTGCTCCCCTCGTCGTCCTCCCTGCTGCGGCGTGCTCCCCTCGGCTGTGTTCTTGTGCATCTCGGGCTTCAAGCCGTGATTCTCGCGCTTTGCCTCGGCTTTGTTGGCTCGGATCAACGCTCGTAAGCAAATCGGTGCCCTCTCTGTGTCGAGGATCGATGAACCGATTGAGTATTTACGGGGACTAGCCATCGAGCTAGAGGCCGTTTCTCGTCTGGAGGCACTACGGCCATTTGCTCTATTTTTTGGTGTTGCTCTGCTAGTTAGTGAGTTACGGGACACTTTTCGTGATTATTCTCGGTCTTGCAAAGGGCGGTCGATCTGTGGCAGGGATCTTGCATGTGGGCTCAATGTTGATGATGATTTAGGGGATGGAATAGACTAATTGTGACAACAAATCTTAGCGATCAATTTCACTTTCATATATATATTTGATTAGCTCTATTGCAAACTGTCTTTATATGCTTAGTTAGTGAATATTTACGCTTCTTGCTATTGTCATCTATCTTGCTTTGTTACGGTAATATTTCACTATCTTGTTTCCTTAGCATTGCTTGAGCATGTTATTTCTTGTCGATAAGCTTGCTTTGAATGATTTACTATTCTTGTGCATATAAGATAACCAATTGAGTAGATTTATACTTAACTTTGTCAAGTATTAAATCATTATTGAGATAAAGTTGTCACAATCTAGTCTATTACTTGTCCATTGTGGCGAGGAGGGCCTTTTAAGGCAACCCGACATCTCGAGAACATTCAAACAATCAATATGAGCTTTATGCTAATCGCTTTATTCGTATCTTGTACATGTTCATATGTGAGATCTGAGCTTACGTTCTATTATTTTGTTAAGCTGTCAAAGTTCAATCCATATGTATTCTTACTTGCTATGATGTGGATGTCCTAATTTTAGGGGGAGGTCTTTGCGAAATTTTTATTAAGTTGGCAACCTCCTAGTTCGCTTCTTTTGGTAAAAGGCTAACAACAAGCCATTTAGGCTAGTTCTTTTAAAAGGCTAATAACAAGCCATTTAGGCTAGTTCTTTTAAAAGGCTAATAACAAGCCATGGTATCCACAAACTTATTCACTCTAATTTGATTTTATTTGTTCTTCTCTTTTAGTTACTTTGAAACTATTTTAACTTATAAAGAAGATGTAGTCCTCTAATCCATAAATCGAAGGACATGATGTGCCCTCAAAAGAAGAAGCAGGCCAGCGCTCCAAGAGGACCAAACAAAAGGCCAACAAATCGATATACCATTAGAGATCGATCCAAAGGATGGGGCCCTAGAAAGCCAAAAAAGGCGGCGAATGCATTTGAATATGTCGGGATAGTATGCAGGAGCGGGTTCGATCACGCTATCTTCACGGAGGTTGGTGACTATTGAGGCTCGCAATGCCTTCTTGCGGAAGTTCTTTCATCGTTCAACATTCTAGAAGAATTCGCTCCCCTAGTGCGACGGTATGCCTTTGCTAGCGGCGAGAAAGGCATGGAAGACCTTCAAGCATCGCTTTTAGTAGACTACGTCAAGAAGAATATAGATCCATACTCTAAGTATGGGTTCATTGATCTTGGACACGTGGCGGCGTTTTGTTGAGATGAAGGCAGCGAGGCAATTCGTGCGTCAAAGTAAACAAACAAGGCCTTGCGAGGCAAGAACACTCACCCCACCAGACTCGGCCTGCTGCGCTCTGGCGGGGAAGAAGCGCAATGGGACGGGGAGGGCGAGGAGGGTATCTCGCCATTTCCGGCAATCACGAGATCCACGTGCGAGGCGGCTAAGAGCGAGTCTTCGCCCGTCCTCATAGCCGTCTCCTTCGTAAACCCAGCGGACGAGAAATGCATAGCGCACAGTAATATATAATCGAACTACCAATTTTCGTAATTAGTCCATGACTTCATAAGTGAAATAACTTGTCAGGATCTTGCAGGTAGCGTTGAGTACACAATCGGCCGATGGCTCTTTTTTGCCAGACAGGGAGAAAGATGCACTGTCCATGGCCTTGGGAAACAAGGAACATCCTAGTCGTACAAGAGGCATAGGGGTTTTTGTTCCATGGAAAACTGGATTCGAAGACTTCCACATATACAAAGTAAGAAGAGAACTAAAGCCGGCGTGAGTCAAATCTTATAAAGAATTTGGAGGACAAGTTGAGAGGAGAGTTGAGAGAAGAGTTGAGGGAGGCGAGAGAAGAATTTTATGAAAGGATAAGAATCCTCGAGGAAAGGCTCACCAATCAAGAAAGAAATCTTGTACAAGCCCAGTATATCAAGTCAGCCCCATTGCCCGTAGAGCGGTGTGCATCCGTTCCTCAAGTGACATAGATGAACATAAGCGGGACTTATCACGTATGTGACATTAAGGTGGTACATGATTCAATCTCAAGTGAGAATTAACAATGGCACCGTTCCTCGGCGGTTTGCTTGGGGCATGGCGTATCCATCCACTAAGGGACCATGGTGCGGTACCATGATAGCGCGGGTTTCACCAAGGTCAATGTGGATGGGGTATTTGATAGTTTCAAAATTGTCGATCTCTGAAGCCGTAAGCAGCGAGATCGTGAAACTTGGGGATGCCATTGGCACATTCATCCAATGGCCTAGCGGCGACATCTCCTGATGCGCCCATACATCATGCAACAATCGCGACGATCTGATTCACCTATTGTATCGCCGTCGTCGGTTGGCTACCAAATCGCGATCGTCTGATGAGACTCCACTTGATGTACATAATGTTGACCTCTTTCTGCCCATTCCTCTCCGTGAAGGGTTCATACAAAACAAAAGAAAGGCAAGGGCAAGCGAGAAGAAAGAAAGGCAAGAACAAATCGACTATCCATCTGTTTGAGTTGGCTAAACAATACAAGCTAGGAGAGCCGTTACTAACGAAAGGCAGCGTAACTTCATAGTATACCTTGCCAACAATTGCATAAGTGGTACACCCAAGAAATTTGGAAAGCGGGCGTGAGCGTACAACAAGTATCGGCGTTAAGTTCAAGTATGAACATCTATTCAACGACTTCGTGAGGGGCTTCTTGCGGTCGATTTTACGGACTTGTTCCATCTCTACAACCTCGGCGCCCTCGGCGCCGCACTCATAAGATCTTGGACCTTGTAAGTGTGTGCTATCACGGTCTACATTCATCTAATAGTGATAATTGTCCTCCAATATATATATAATTAAGCCTTTGTATATATAGATACATGCAACTAGGCGACACGGCGAAACTATCGATCGGTTTCCTCGACCCACATATAGTCTCAAAGCAAACAATGGATTTGGATATAAACATGGTAGAAATACGTGATAGAGGCATTGCTAGCACAAAAGATAAAGAATTCATACTTATACCCCATAACCCGAGTGCGTAAGTGCTACCACATGCTATACTTTAGTGCATCTACGTGCACACAACTCTGTTTCGTTCATTGTCCATTGTGATATACTGTGTAGGTTTCATTGGGTTCTAATTGTAATTGAACCAGCCACAAACCGGGTTAAGTACCTTGATCCGGACGTGGCGGAAACCACGACTTGACACCTATCGCAAAATTACTCACGGTAATCACGTTTCCCTCGTAAATGGTGCGTGTAAGTTGTTCGAGGTTTATATTGCTATTGGAATGGCTTAGGCTAACCTTTTGCAATCTTGTAGAAGCGTTCAAACACGTGAAAGATTGGACTAAACTACTGACATGATTTGAACTTTCCGGTATTAGCTATACACAACAATTCTATATCAAACCCGTAATAGTGACTCTAAAACTAGCGTAGGTTTTATTTGCGATGCCACCGGCAAGGTCGGAAATAACCTATGTGGATTTTATGTTTGCTACAACATGCAAACCATAAATAAGCTAAAAAAATAGCGATCTGATTAAAAGCGCATTGGTGAGGCCCATTTGAGCAACATTAGAGGAAAGTTTGTTTCTTCACGCTCACAAGTAATACATAAAAAGCGCGTTCCACATAGCACGATAACCACAGGTTGTACAATTGTCAAATGGTATTCATTAATTTGGAAAATATGTCAAAAACTTGCGGTTATTCTTGTTTATGCGATTCATTGTATTGTCACATGATATTATCCTTAATACATATTTGCTCATCTTGAATGCAACAACTTAACAATGTCTTGCTTGTTGGAACTAGATGTTTTCCTACACCCTCGTGAGAACCTCCATTATTTATGGTTTGTTGTTGAAATTTCCATCTACTTAGGTATTCTGCATCAATATTTATGAGACACGATCGATTATAGATGTTGTAATTGAATATCTGCACTTCCTATATGCATTGAGGCTTGATTTGTCCGTCGGGATAGACTTAAAATATAAATATTTGTGGCGCTTTTCTCTCTTCTTATGATAATGTTGATGGAACTCGACTAATAAATCAACCAAGACTACGCCTTGTGACATGGCGAGGTGGCGGCAACCATAGAGTGCTTGATCGAACGACACCTTTGGAGTGTGTGATTTGCTTCATGCCATCTGAAGTGGCCTTGCGTAGAGTCACCGTCGTGCCACGGTCTGATGCAGGATGGCATGCTCTTCTTGCGGCGTCACCGTCATGCCACGGTGGGAGAAAATGGTACTTTGAAAAATTTGTAGATGTATTTCATAGATTACTCTAGTTAGGCTAATTAAAGATTGAACAAATGTGATTGCAAGTCGGGTCTTCCATGTAAATATCATTGTAGAAATATTGATGGAAATTTCAACAACACCATAAATAATGGAGGTTCTAACAAAAAGGGGTGTGGGAAAAAGGACATCACAGCGGTTCTTTTGAAACCGTCTGTGATAAGTTAGTATCAAAGACGGTTATTATTTGAAACCGTCTGTGATAAGTTAGTATCACAGACGATTATGATTTGAAACCGTCTGTGATATTTAGCTATCACAGACGGTTTTAAATAAAACCGTCGTGATACTAACTTATCACGATGGTTTTAAATAATAACCGTCTCGTGATATAAATTTTCGAGCACGGTGGAAAAGCGTCTCTCGATGATCTCCTTCATCACAGACTTATTGTTACTGACGGTTCACAAAACCGTCTCTGATGATGTTTACGAACCATCTGTGATGATGATTTCTGTAGTAGTGACTTTACCCACACGATACAACCATGCACCACACAGGAGAATGATCATAACAAAGCCTTTACAATGCTCTGTCTTAACCCATCACTACCCGCTGAGGTTTCAACACTGGAGGGTCTGGTTACCACACCCAGGGCCCCCCTCTTGCGCCATGTGAGCTACCTCGTGCGAGGACTGGTTACCTCCACCCGGGTCTCACGCCACCACGATAGTACTAAGGCTAAGACATTGCAAATTAATCAGCTAGGCTGCCCCACAACAGACATGTGGTTGCATGATTGACTTAGGTCAAAGGCTCGTAAGGTTGAGTCCTTAGAGTTGATCAAAGCAAGACTTGCACATACCCTCTGCCCATCGGGCCCACCCTGGCATACTTGCCCTTACCACTTGCTTCAATCTAAGTGATTACTAACCCAGTTGATTACCAAGCACCACGTGCTATCCACAAATCAACATCGTTGCGTGACCACCTCGCCATAACAACTCAATCTTCTTGTGTGACCACACATGACACACAAATTCATATCGTTGTTCCATATTCCATTAGTCAAGATTAATAATCAACATTTCATGAACATGTAATGACGTGGCATGGCTAAGCAATCTAATCCGATCTAATCATCCCATGTTGATTTTATTATTAACCAACTATAGTAAACCAATCTAAGGTGACAAGTGAATCATGGCATACAATCAACAAGGTAGGGTATAATTCAAAGGGTATGATATCCAAATCCCAATTTAGATTGAAATCATTTATACACATGAAATAATATGCAATAAGACAAAAACAAAATAGCAATTTTGCAAACATGGGTTCAACACGATCAAAGCACAACTTGCCTTGGTTAAGCTCCTGGTCTTGATCTGGAAATTGATCCTAAGTTGCTAACTCTTCCTCCGAAGCTCCGCACAATTCAACGTCTATGCGATTCGAAAAGGAATAGCAATTAAACACCAAAAATAGAGAGCAAATGAACTCTAAAAATCAAACAAAAACAATCACTGGATATATCTCAATTTTACAAATTTTTAGAAATTTGAATCACCTCAATCGGAGTTCATACGAGCTCTCGGAAGATTCAAAAATATAAAAATTCAGAAAATTGGAAAATCAATAATATCCGAATTATTTTTAAAAAGGAAAATCGATTTATTGCGTCATGCTGACGTCAGCACAAATCTGAACCAATCACGTGCTGACACGTAGCCTCGGCACTGTTCCATGGACCGGGTGCACCGTACGGCTGGTTCACCGTGGACCACGGCACTGTGCCGTGCACCGGCTGATGTCATTGGTGACGTCAGCCACCACGTGTTGACGTGGAATTGGTTGAACCGAGGTGCACTGGACCTTCATCGGACGGTTGCGGACCGAGGCGACGTGGCATGATCTAGACCGCTCGGAAGATCTACGGTCGACGCTTACCCGAGCCGTTTACTATTTCCCGAGGTGACGCAGCACAATCCTGACGGTCTGGTGATGACCTGACGGCTGTCGTTGCTCGATTCTGGCGATGGCGATGCGGCGGCGTAGTTCTACCAGACGCGAGGATGACGACCTGGCTTGCGGCGCTCTGGTGCTCTCCGGCGATGAAGAAGCGGCAGAACGGGTGCGGCATGATGCGACGAATCCGAAACCCAACTTGATGCGGCAGAAGAGACCCTCGGTGATGGCGAAACACGGCAGAAATCCTCTAGGTACTCCGGTGAGCTAGAGTGCAACACCTAGGGCTCCTCGGGCGACGATGCAGCAGGGAAAAGGTGCGACCTACTCTGGGGATCCTTGGGAGGGGTGTCGGGCCCTTAAATACCTCGCACACGACGTGTACAGGTGCTGGACTCCGTGTCGGTGGCGGCGGCGGCGGATTTCGAGTCCGCGTCGATGACGACGCGCGATCACCGTCCGATCTCGATCAAACGGCTACGCGGGACTCCAGATGCGGCATGATCCCAACTGCCCGAACAGATCAACGGCGGATAAGGATTAGGGTTTTGATTCAGCCCGACAGATGGCGATTGCTCGATCTTGATCCGACGGCTGGTAAGAGCTAGGGTTTTGAAACGGCGCAGCTTGATGAAGACCCTTGGATCTTCATCCAACGGCTGGCGATAAGACTCATAGAATTTGGGCGAGCAATTTGAATAGGACTTCGGATGGCGTGCAGCGATCTTTGGGCTTTGGCCCAAGATCTTTATTCACTTGCGATTTTCTTCGGGGTTTTCAATTAAAATAATTAGAGAAAATACTTTGATTTAATTAAGGCAACAAAAATACTAGGAAAAATCGCAAAAAAATCTCAGAAATACCTTGAGACCTTCTGGACTCAAATAAAATATTTTTGGCAAAACTTTATTTAAACTTTACCTATTTATAATTAGTTTTTGGCAAAAAGCAATATACTTTAATTTAAAATAATTCAAATACACTCCAGAAAAATCCAATAAATCCAGAAAATTCACAAAAAGCACAAATTGCAGATAAAGACTCTTAACTAAATAAAAAGGCCAAAATTTGGAATGTTACAGGCTACAATTGAATAAACACAGATCTATGCGATGAAATCTAGACCGTTTGATCTAATCCAACAGACGAGGGTTGAAGATGGGGTTTACTGTTAATGTGGCGATGCGGCGAGATCTGGGGCGTTGCTTGGAGATCGACAACCGGCGGCTCGAGCCGTATGTAATGGCAGTGCACAGGGTTCACCGGAGAGGAAGAAGACAACAAGCGGTGTGCAATGACTGAGGGCTTCTCTGGTGACACGAAGTGGCACGGCTGGAGCGTCTCAGCACGGGCGACTCAGTGGCGTCCTCAGGCACGGCGGAGGGTGACCGACGATGGCGCAATGGACGTCGAAAAGCCTCGGGACTCTGGTGAGCTCGAACGGGAAAACGGCGGTGTCTTGGGCAACATGAGCTAGGGCAGATGGTGCGGCGCGACTAGGGCTTCACGAGGGTGCCGGCGGCACAATAAATATGGGGCCTAGGCGTCCATGCCGTTGAGAGAAACGCGGAGGGGTCCGCGGTGGCAGCGGAGTCCGACTGGGATACGAGAGGGCGACGTGGCCGCATCTCGTGTGTACACGCGGCGGAATCGGACAGCACGAGGCGCCAAGTGACGCGGCTCATGGACGACCGCCCGATCGGAATCGAGCGGACGACACACGAAGAGGTAGGGTTTGCGGTGGGCTGGACTGCACAGAATTGGGCTAGATCGGCGAATTTGGCCCAAACACTATTGAAGCGATTTTAATTCATTTCCAAATTTAAATAAATCAAGAAAATAAATAAAGCCAAAAGAAATAGAAATAAAATCAGGAAAAATCTAGAAAAACTCCATAAAATACTCTGAGGCAAATAGAACCCAAATAAAATACTTCCAATAAAAGATCATCAACCAATTGCTCAGAACAAATAAAGAACAGCTAGGGCTCAGTTAAATAAATGCAAAAAGAAATAAATAAATTCTCATAAAATCAGATAAAATCAAGAAAAGCACAATAAATCCATAAAAGCAAAATTTGGGATGTTGCAGAATGCTTGGAGTTGGTTACTTCTAGAGTTCTTCCTCCTTTGGAGATGATCTGTGCGCGGCCCGCCGCAGGTGAATCCTTCCCCACCCCTCAACCTGATGAGATTGTGGTTTTCAAACCTTTTTTCCAGTGCAAGTTTGGCCTTCCCAGCAGCGCTTTCTTTCGAGGCCTTCTCCATTTCTACAAAATTGAATTGATTAACCTGAATCCTAACTCCATTCTCCAAATATCCATCTTTGTGCATTTGTGCAAGGCGTTTCTTGGAATTCGCTGTATCTTAGCCTTTTCCGCCACCTATTTCTTCTCGAACCTTACCCTAGCAAGAATGCTCTTAAGGTGGTTGGAAGTGCCAGCTTCCAGCTACGCGATGGGATGAAGAAGGCTTACTTCTCTATTCCCTTCAAAACCTCCAACAAGGGTTGGCATCAGGAGTGGTTCTATTGCTCCAATCCCGTCCTTTTCTTCCCCCTTGCACCGGACTCATGCCCACATTCATAGGTCGGCAAGATAAGGATAGTTATTCAGTTAAAATTTCTGACTAAAATTCTAGGTATGAAAATTTAAATAATTCTGAAAATGCATGCTATCAAATTTTCTAATTTCTGATTTTTATTTAATTTAAGATTAATATGAGGTCTATATTTTATGAAACTTTTTATGGGAGTTTATAATCAAAATTATCATCTTTCGTAAAATTTTCAGGTTTTTATATTAAATATTTTAAATTCTAAAAATTCTGACATTACTATTTTTGATTTAATTATTTTCGGTGTTTGAATTTTAAAATCTCAAATATAAGTTTTAATTTTTTATATTTTTATCAAAGGTATATATGAAGTTTATGTGGTCATGTTAAAAATATCAGCTTCAGATAATCTCTAGGATTTCTACACAAATCGACAAAATCAAGATTGATATCTTATCTCATGATTATAATATATTTTTAATATATTTTATTGGTTCAGATCATCTCAAACGTCAAGGGTAGGGTCCTAGGGTATTCTGGAGTGCTCTGATATTTTATTAACATTTTTTGTGGATATTTTGCTGATGTTATTTCTTTACCTTTTTATTTTTACCATTTTACCATTTCACTTTATTGAAGTTTTCTGTAAAAAGCAAAGGCTCAAGAAAATTCAATAATTCAAGAAAATCAGGAAATGAACATTTCAAATTAAACATAATATTTCAAATATATTCTTTTAATTTGTTTGCTTTGGAAGAAATGGTTTTTAATATTGCTATTTATCCTTTTCTTAAGATTAGAATGTAAAGAAAATGAGGAAAAGATATTATTTTAAATCAAAATTTTGATTCAAATAGAAATTTTTATTCAATTCCATTTTTAAATTTTAAACCTTTCATTTTTCATATTTTTTAATTTTTTCGATGTTACCTTTGAACAATATGTCGAGTAAATCTTTGATAGGCTTCAAGTTGTGGATGCCGTCTTTTTTGGAATCAAGGTAAATTACCTGATTCTATCTCGGTATAATTACAAGTAGAACCCAGTGATACCTACACAGGTATGTCATCATGGTCACTGAACCTAACTTCGAGGTGCGATATACAGTACAAATTAACAAGTATATCATTTGGACGAAGCACTTACCATGGGTTGTAGGGTAAAAGTATGAATTTTTTGTCTGAATGAGCCAGCATTACTTTTTCACGTACTCATAGATAACTTGTTTATCTGTTATGATATAATCGCAGACGGTTTTATCCACAAACTATCTGTGATGTCACTACAAACCATCTATGATGTTCCCAAAGCCCTTTGTCTTCCCAAAACAGGCGTAGTGTTTCGAGTTGATCGTTTCATATTCTGAGTGAACTAAACCACATTTGTTCAAATTTCACTTTGATGACCGTGTTCCAGGTGTTTTCGTCAACTTTCTACGTAGAGTTTTAAAAAAAGACCAGATAATTGCTGACATTTTTAACATGTTTATCTAGTAGACGTATAGCGACAACGGAAGTTAGCATAGGCGGTAGTGGCTTGTATAGTCATTTGACAAGTGAAGTGAGATTGTACAGTACGTATTATCTTAGTGGATTTGTTCAACTAGGCATGGTAGCGTGCGACTGCACACCGTGTTGTGTGGGCGTGGGGAAAAAATCGACGAAACGATGCAAACGCGATTTTCAACATATTTCTCACACCGAAAAACAGCAGAAACCGAGTTACGGGGGAAAAAATAAAGAGCCAGAGTTGTAGAAATATCTCCTTCGATGAATTATTTGGGAAATATCGGAGACCGAGGTGGGAAAATAGTCTAGAGGGAAAAGGGCGAAAAATTATTAGTGACGACAACCTTTTTTGAGTTGCACACATATTTCTGGTGACGAAAACATTTTTTCCGGCAAAACGGAGAAAGGATCTAGACGGGATGACAACCTTCTTAGAGATGCACACAGATGTAGAAATATCTCTTTCGACGAATTATTTGGGAAATATCGGAGACCGAGGTGAAAAAACGAGGTGGAAAAATAGTCTAGAGGGAAAAGGGCGAAAAATTATTAGTGACGACAACCTTTTTTGAGTTGTACACATATTTCTGATGACGAAAACATTTTTTCTGGGCAAAACGGAGAAAGGACCTAGACGTGATGACAACCTTCTTAGAGATGCACATACATTTCTGGTGACGAAAACATTTTTTCCGCAAAAAACGGAGAAAGGACCTAGACGTAAGAAGCGAGGACTTATTTGTTACGTTTTTGGACCTATCCGCTATCGTGAAAAATTAGAAAAGGGCATGTCCGCGATTTGAATTTAACGGGGGCTTTTTTCGTAAAGTACCAAGCGAGGGACCCGAATGTGAAAAAAATAAAAATCTTCCCCTCACAAAAAATCACGAAGGACCTATTCGTAATTTTGAGGGACCTATCCGTAATTTGGAGAAACATAGGGGGTTTTTCGCAAAAATGCCTAGGGTGACAGGTGGCTTCGGCTGGAGCCGGCGATTCCAGGCGCCATTATATGGCTTATATTCATATTTAGATTGTTCCGTATTACGTCAGTTTAGTTCCTTTAGAGGTTTTATTTGCCAGTGCAATTCCCCTTTAGATTATTAGAATTTTATGTTCATTGGTGTTGTAAAATTTAGAATTGTTTGATTTGTTGAATTTGTATAAGTACTATCTTGATATGTACTGTCTTGACTCATCATGCGTTGGTGCTAGTTACTCCAATTTCGTCTACAAATATCTTTTTCCAAAAAAAAATGACACCCACTATATTACTTTGAAAAGCATAAAAGAAAATAGACACTAAATAACGACACAAATCATGACTATAAAATTTATTAGCCAAGGATAGGAAACAACTAGATGAGCAAACATTCTCGAAAGAAAATGGCATCAGAGCCACCCTTATTAATTGGCAAAAAAAAAAGAAAGAAAGAGAGATGCAAATAAGATGGCACACTGGTTTGGACGTGATATCCATAACTGAAGTCAAAACAACAACATGGCCTTGGCTTCCATGTGAAGTACCCATATGCATGCACTTTCTTAAGCAACAACCGCGGGAATGCCAACGTCGTCCTTGGTGCAGAAACGGTAGCACGCATCGTTACAACGTTCCACGGCATCATTCACTTCCTCGCTGCCAACAACTGGAACCAAAATAATTTGCATTAGAGGTAAAACCTTTGTTAAGGAGCAAGTTAACGTTGTAAGAAGCTAGCTAGCAAATGGTAATAAATTTGTCTTACAAGCATTTATGTTGTTGCACACGGAGGACGTACATCCCAACTTGCAAAAGTCAATGACATCTGCTTCATCTGCCAAAAACATCTTCTATATGTTAAAATGGAATTTCTTCATTGTGAAAAAATACTAAAAAGAATGGGTTCATTTTACCAGAGTGCGGGAAAAAAGTGAGATGATCATAAGGGGGCTTGCATTCCCCGTTAACAATTTTGCAACCAGCTAGTTTTGCACAGATTTCCTTGGGCCAGCGACGACAAGCGCGATATACATTTCTTGCTGCTCTCGATGGGCAGCAGATCCTAGCATCCACCTGGATATTCTGAAAAACTAGACCCAGTATCAGCACACTGATAAGCACACTCTTAAAACCTTTGCCTTCCATGCTCATAGCTATATTTGATTTTTCTCACGGAACAAGGAGAAACGACTGCTACTGAATTGGTGAACCTAGACCCGCATGCCATCTATTTATAGAGGCTGCTTTGGCATCTACATGCATGTGATAATTATCAAATACTACTCCATCTTGTCACAGATTATTGTTGTTTTGGATATTAATAAGGTCTTCAAAACACAGTTTTGACAACTAATTTCTATTATAATATATTTATAAAATCCAATAAAATTATAATATTATGAAAGAACTTCTTGAGATTAATTTACACATATGATTTTAGAAATGCTATTCCTCTCGTCGTCAGTAATTTACCGGCGAAATTCGTTCACGAATCGGAGCGGCAAATAAAAGTTATGGCTAAAATAAAGAAAAAAAACATATTCATCTGCAAGTAGAGAACGTATTTATTAGTTGGTTGGCTACGGTTCCTATGAATTAGTAGCTTCATTCATTCTTTATAGTAAAAGGTAGTAAACATGGTAGCTAACTTAAGTGTATAAAATAGTAAAAGACAATATATCATGTGTAAACTATTATCATCTTGTAAAATTCATGTAAATCACATGTATAAGTTTTTAAAAATTCTCAAAAGATTACCATAAGTTGGGAGGGTGAAATTCTATGTCCTTGAAAATTTTAAGACCAAAATCAATCTCATTTGAAAGATTTGAAATTGACAAGCGCTAATCAGTGATAAATAGTAAATTTATCCTTTTCAAATCCTTCATCTACTAGAGTTTGGTCTTCAAATTTTACATGGTTGTAGAAACTCACATTCCCTACATATGAAATTTTTTGAGAATTTTTTAGAACTTATACATATAGTTTTCACGGACTTTACATGATAAATGTGGTTTACTGCCAAATGACTAATTTGTGCAGAATTTTACTACTGAACATACAATTAACATTTTTATGAATGGTTTTCAATTGATTTTATCATCTATTACAGTAATGTTTATGATCATCCACTACCAGAAAATCGAGATTTCGTGAGGACTAAAAAACCGTCACGAAAGCGCCAAAACCGTCATGAAAACAATTAGTGACATATCACCGTCACGCAATAACCCTCACGAATATGGCGCCAGGGAAATTCAATTTTGCGTGGCGGTGCACCTTCACGAACATATTTCGTGCCGGTGCACCGTCATACAATAACTCTCACGAACAATGGGCTCACCAGATTGCACAAGAAATTTTGTGACAGGGATTGACTCACAGGAAAATAATTCGTGATGGTGCTTAACCGCCACGAAATATTTTCATGAGGGTTAAAAGCCTCCACGAAATTTTTTTATGAGGGTTCCCAGGAGGTCACCCATCCTATTACTACTCTCCTTCAGGCACGCTTAACTTCAAAGCTCTTATGAGATCCATTACTCTAGTGGTGGTATCATAACATCTGACATATAATATGTCTCTCCTCCTCTTAACCCTGTGAATTATATAATGTGATGGTTAAAATTAGTACTCACGAAATCTCGGTTTTCTGGTAGTTTCTTATTCGAATAATTCACTTCATTTCGGTTTAGTAACATCTTGTGTAATAGTTAGTAACACGTTATTTTCTGGACAATAAAAGGCAACTTATCCTGTGTGAAACCATTTTTATCATGTAAACTTCATGAAAATCCTATGTACAATTTTTAAAAAATTCTTAAAAAATTATCATAAGTAGGGAGGTGAGGTTCTACATCACTATAAAATTTAAAGACCAAAATCAATCTCATTTGAAATATATGAAATTGATAAGCACTAATTAATTGTCCTTTTCATATCCTTCAACTGCGAGTGAGTTTGGTCTTTCAATTTTACATG
The DNA here is from genome assembly GCA_036346375.1 of Guadua angustifolia. Taxonomy (NCBI): domain Eukaryota; kingdom Viridiplantae; phylum Streptophyta; class Magnoliopsida; order Poales; family Poaceae; genus Guadua; species Guadua angustifolia. Next base: position 471,485 of record JAYEVE010000723.1, read on the forward strand.
GTTGTACAAGCCTGCAACCCCTACAAATGGTAATTTTTGAGAATTTTTCAAAACATTACAAGTAGTTTTCACAGACTTTACACGATAAATATGGTTTACTTCCATATGATTGATCTGTATAGGATTTTACTACTAAACAGATGCTTAAGATTTTTACGAACGGTTCTCAATTGATTTTATCATCTATTAAGCAACGTTTACAATTGTCTATATAATATTTTACAATAGCCCGACGAATAGAGATAGATTCTTGTTCTAATAGTTCACTTCATTTCAGTTTAATAACATCTTGTATAATAGCTAGTAACATGTTATTTTTTGGTCAGTAAAAGACAACATAATATGTGAAACTACTATTGTTGTGTAAAATTTATGAAAATCATATGTACATATTTTTAAAAATTGTCAAAAAATTACCATAAGTAGGGGAGGTGAGATTCTACGTCCCTGTAAAATTTGAAGACTAAAATCAATCTCATTTGAAAGATATGTAATTGATAAGCGCTAATCAGTGATGAATAGTACAATTGTCATTTACATATCTTTTAAATGCGAGTGAGTTTGGTCTTCAAATTTACACAGTTGTAGAAGCTCACATCCTCTACGTATGGCAATTTTTGATGAATTTTTTAGAACTTATACATATAGTTTTCATGCACTTTACATGATAAAAATGGTTTACTGCACAATGATTGTTCTGTGTACGATATGTTCTAGATGTAGTAATTTTATGTTGTAGATGTAGTAATTTTATGTTGTAAATATAGTAATTTTATTACCAGTCAATAAAATTACTGTTTAATAGCAAGACTTATATCATTATGTTTCTCTCGTCGTCAATAAACTACCAACGAAAACTATTTGCAAATCGAAGCTACCAATAAAAAATCAGTAAGCAACTGGTAAAAACTATTTGCAAAACGAAACTACCAATAATAAAATATGGCTAAAACAAAGAGAAAACAGATCCATGTATAAACTACAAAACGTATTAACTTATCGGCAAGTAAATTTATCGGTTGTTCTATAGTAACATGTATTCGAGATTACTACCGGGTTGCATTTCTCAGTATGGTATTGTTTGCAGGCCCTTCTCCGGTTTAAGCGTGGAATAGCTATTCTACGCTTGGGAGTAGAATTGTTGTTCTACGTGATTTTTATGTATCCAATTTAAATATTTAAAATCGATCACAAAAATTAAATATTTTAAAAAATATTGACAGTAAACTTTAGTTACACTTATGCCCAAAATGATAACTATTAATTTGAGGGAGTATTGCAGTACCACAGGCATCTTTTTTATGATATAGATGATGACTCAGCCCCGTTAAACACGTGGACTGTACTGGCCATTAACCACGACAATTATTGTTCCATGCTTGCCACGAACCATAGTATCTTGATGTTAATTAGGGATGCATTGCAATCTATTAGTTCGAGGGAATTCTACAGTACGATAGGCATCTTCTTTATGATATAGATGATATGACTCATGAGCCCCGTTAAACACGTGGACTGTACTGGCCATTACTAATGTCTTCTAGCCCCTAAGGCCCTACCACGAAAATTATTGTGCCATGTTTGTTGCCATGCTTGCCACCAACCATAGTACGCATTGCGATCTACATCGTGGCGGGAGGGCACGATTTAAACGCATGACAAATCGAATCCGGCACGGCACTTGCACGGGCACGATGCCCGGATCTAGTTATATACTCTGTATTGTATAAATTTAATATATAAATAAGGAGAAATATCCAGTGTAAATAGCTATTCAGTGCTAAAATACTAACATCCATCATGGGACATCCGATCTATCATGTGTAGCTCAGATTGAGAGTGGTGGAAGCCCCTTATGGAATGAGGAGAGAAATAGACACTACTACAGAAATCAGATCATCACAGACGGTTCGCAAACGTCATCAAAGACGGTTTTGTGAACCATCAATAACAATAAGTCTGTGATGAAGGAGATCATCAGAGAATGTTTTCCATCCATCTGAAAAAATATATATCACAGACGGTTCTATTAATAAACCGTCGGTGATATTTAATTATCACAGACGATTACAAATAAGAACCGTCTGTGATGACCTTTTTTTCCCACACCCCCAGCAGAACCTCCATTATTTATGGTGTTGTTCAAAATTTTCATCAATATTTCTACAACGATATTTACAAGGCACAACCAGTTATAGATGTTGTAATTGAATATCTACACTTCCTATATGCATTGTGGCAACAGTTTGTCTGATCAGGATAGACCTAAAATATAAACATTTGTAGCGTTTTTTCTCCCTTCTTATGATAATGTTGATGGAACTCGACTAATAAATCAACCAAGACCTGCACGCAGCATAGCGAGGTGACAGCAACCATAATCTGCTTGATCGAACCTAACACACTGGAGTGTGTGATCTGCTTCATGCCATATAAGTAGCCTTGCGCGGCGTCACCGTCGTGCCAAACAAGTAGTACCTTGGACGACATGTCTTACGCAGCGTCACCGTCGTGCCACAGTGGGAGAACATGGTACTTTGAAAAAATTGTAGATGTACTTCATAGATTACTCTAGATTTGCTAATTAAAGATTAAACAAATGTGATTGCACGTCGGGTCTGCTATTTTTTGTATTGACGATGGCTTGCATGTTGTGGCAAACATAAAATCCACATAGGTTATTTCCCTGACCTTACTGGTGGCACTGCAAATAAAAAATAGGTTAGTTTTAGAGTCACTATTACGGGGTTTGATATAGGATTATTGTGTACAGTGGATACCGAAAAGGCAAAATCATGTTGCAGTTTAGCCTGATCCTTCAACACTTTGAACGCTCTACGAGATTGCAAAAGGTTGGACTAAGCCATTCCAATAGTAATATAAACCTGGAACAACTTACACGACCATGTACGTAGGAAACGTGATTACCTGGTGAGTAATTTTGCGATAGGTACCAAGTCGTGGTTTCCGCCACGTCCGGAATCAAGGTACTTAACCCGGTTTGTGGCTGGTTCAATTACAATTAGAACCCAGTGAAACCTACACAAGTATATCACAATTAATGGCTAATGAACGAAACAGAGTTGCGTGTATAGTACAAACCAAAGTATAGCATGTGGTGTAGCACTTACCCTGGGTTATGGGGTAGAAGTATGAATTTTTTATCTTTTTGTTCTAGCAATGCCTCTATTATGTATTTCTCGATCATGTTTATATCTTCATCCATGGTTTGCTTTGAGACTATATGTGGGTCGAGGAAACCCATCGATTGTTTCTTCTGTGTCGCTTCAAGTACCATGTATCTATATATACAAGGTGAATTATATATATATTGGAGGACATTTATCACTATTAGACGAATGTAGACTGTGATAGCACACACTTACAATGTTCAGCATCTCATGAGTGCGGCGTCGAGGGCATCGAGGTTGTAGAGATGGAACAAGTCCAGAAAATCGACCGAGAAGTAGCCCCCCGCTGAGTCATTGAATAGATGTTTATACTCGAACTTAACCATGATACTTGTTGTACGTTCATGCTCTGACTTTTCAGCTTGTTGGGTGTACCATAAATGTAATTGTTGGCAAGACAAACTAAGTGAAGTTACGCTGCCTTTTGTTAGTAACGGCTCTCCTAGCCTGTATTGTTTAGCTAACTCAGCAGATGGATAGTCGATTTGTTATTGCCTTCCTTTCTTCCGTTTATCCTTGCCTTTCTTTGGTTTGTATGAAGTCTTCACGGGAGAGGAATGGGCAGGAAATAAGTCAACATTATGTACATCAAGCGAAGTCTGGGCTACGACTGCTGATTTGGTACCCAACTGATCGATACAATAGGCGAATCGGATCGTTGCGCTTGTTGCATGACGAAGGACTACTGTAGATGTCATTTGCTAGGCTATTGGATGAATGTGCCAATGGCATCTCCTAGTTTCACGTTCTCGTCGTTTGGCGGCTTCTATAGATCGACAATCTTGAAACTATCAAATACCCCGTCCACATTAACCTTGGTGAAACCCGGCGTTATTATGGTACCATGCACCATGGTCCCCTTAGTGGATGGATACGCCATGCCCCAAGCAGCCGTAAGAGGAACTGTGCCATTGTTAATTCTCACTTGGAGATTGCACTGCGTTGCCACCTTAATGTCACATACACGATAATTCCCGCTATGTTCATCTATATTAGGGGCGGATGCACAGCTGCTCTTATGGACAGTGGGGCTAACTTGCGGACATACTTCTGGGGCTTGTGCAGTATTTCTTTCTTGATTACTGAGCCTTTCCTCGAGGCTTGTTATCCTATCATAAAATTCTTCTCTCAGTTCTCCCCTCAACTTCTCCTTCAAATTCTTTATAAGCTTTGACTCTCGCTCGGCTTTAGTTCTCTTCTTATTTCGGTATTTGTCCGAGTTATCAGGAATCCAGCTTTTCCATGGAACAAAAACCCTTTGCCTCTTGTACGACTGTGGTGTTCCTTGTTTCCCAAGGCCATGGACGGTGCATCTTTCTCCCCGTCTGCAAAAAGAGCCATCGCCGATTGTGTACTCAACGCTACCTGCAAGATCCCGACAAGTTATTTCACTTATGAAGTTATGGACTAATTACGTAAAATTGGTAGTTCGATTTATATATTACCAGGCGTTCGCAGACTTCCTCGTCCGCGGGGTTTACAAAGGAGAGGTTGCGGAGGACGTGGCAGCTGACCTCGCTCTTAGCCAGTCTCTAGCACGTTGATCTGTGATCGATGCAAATGGCACGATACCCTCCTCGTCCTCCCCTGTCCCATTGCGCTCTCCTCCCAGAGCAGCGAGTTGCGAGTCCGTGGGGGTGAGTGTTCCTTGCTCGCAAGGCCTTGTTTGCTTCACTTTGACGCATGCGAATGTCTCGTCGTGCCTTCATCTCAACAAACGCCGCCATGTGTCCTCATCAATGAACCCATACTTAGAGTATGGAACCATATCCTTCTTGACGTAGTCTATGAAAAGCGTGTGCTTGAAGGTCTTCCATGCCTTTCCTGCCACTAGCAGTGCATACCGTCGCACTAGGGGAGCGGATTCTTTCGAAATGTCGAATGATGAAAGAATTTCCGTCGACAAGGCATTACGAGTCTCAATAGTCAAGAACCTCCGGGAAGATAGCGTGATCGAACCTGTTCCGTGCTACTATCCGCACATACTTCAAATGCATTATTTGCCTTTTTTGGCTTTGTAGGGTCCCATCCTTTGGATCGATCTCGTAATGGTATATCGGTCTGTTGGCCTTTTGTTTGGTCCTCTGCAAAGGCGGGTCGATTTTTCTTTTGTGGGCACATCATTTCCTTCAGACGATGGATTAGAGGACGACATATTCTTTGTAAATAAAAATAGTTTCAGGTGAACTAAAAGAGAAGAACAAATAAAATCAAATTAGAGTGAATAAGTTTGTGGAGCTGGAACAGAGGGAGTAGTGGTGAGGGGAGGAGGGCGCACCTAGCCCACTGCTTGCGTGACGAGGAAGTCTGTGATGTCTGTCATGGCGGCAAGGTGGCTAAGACGCAGTCATAGAGGAGGAGGAACAAACAAGGAAACTAATAGATTACTTCCAATCGACTCTAAACCAATTCCCTCAAGATCGTGGTTGGTATTCTTCTTGCGCCGACTGACGTAAGGCCCCGCATGACAAAAACAAAGCGAACTAGGAGGTTGCCAACTTAATAAAAATTTCGGCAAAGACCTCCCTAAAACTAGGACATCCACACAAGACAAGCGAAATAAGTGCGAGTATAAGAGCGAGATTTTATTAATTATTCAATATAATAATATGAGCAAAACAACATGATTCATGATCATCCGAAATGACACATATGGCAACAGATCACATAAAGGCAGCATTATGTCGTTCATATAATAAATCATGACTACTATGGCAATATGGAGGTAATAGAATTTGATTGCTCCCAGACTATTAGGTTTGAATGAAGATTAGAATCTTCACCTCAATCACAAATGGGCTAGACTATTTAATTCAACGACTTAAGCCTTGAACTCTTACCACCTTAGCTTGCATAAGAATTGATTAAACAAATGTTCACTGTTACAATATCAATTTGCATTCAAGACAGCAAGAAACTTGTTAGGTTTAACTACAAGTGAATGTTTGTTCATATCGACAATATAGCAATAGGACCAATAGGTTCAAATTAATTCAGCACTATCTACTGATCGAACCAAACCACAGCCCTTGACCCACAGATACAACAATTTCAGATCAGTTCAACAAAAGATACTGATTGAACCAAATAACTGTGGCTAAACCAGAGGTCTCTACCAGCAAGTACTAAATTCAGATCAGTAGACTCATAAATTAAGTAATGTTGTTCTAATCAGAAATTAGCAGACTTAACCAAACCTATTCAGATTAATGTCAACCGAACCATACAATTTACGAATTAATCGCAACCTAAGCGATAGAATAAAAACTATTCTGTAATACAAATTGGACAATAAAGGATCAATAATTTCAATCATGCAAGTCTGCCAGTTCAAGGCTTAGATCATTTCATTAAACGTCATGTTCATTAAGCAACCCAAATAACATCACAGAGCAATACCTCCCCTTTAGCCAACAAGTATCAAGAAACAAGTGTAGTACCGAAGAACTTACAACAGAGCACCACTCGAAGCTGCTCAGAAGCACGGGCTACACACGCAGCCACCAGACGAGGCAAAGCCTGAGATGCAGAAGAAGCAACACAAGAACATAGCATCCACCCCGTGGCCACCGGAGAGCAGAACAGTGGGGAGCACATCGCTGCGGGGGAGGACACCGAGGGGGAGGTCGATGCTGGGGAGGATGCTGAGAGGGGGAGGCCGCCGCGGAAGCACGTACGCCGAGGGGGAGGCCGCCGCAGGAGACAAAATGTGACAGAGGGTTAGGGTTTGGCGCTCTATGAATGAGGTCTACGTGCGGGGGGTATATATAGGAGATTATATCACAGACGGTTCTAAAAGATAACAGTCTGTGATGTTACTTATCATAGATGGTTCTATAACATAACAGTCTGTGATATTAAGATATCACAGACGGTTATATAATAGAACCGTCTGTGATGTTAAGATATCATAGACGGTTATAAAATAGAACCGCTCGTGGAAATAAGATCCTGATTGTTATGTTATAGAACCATTCGTGATATATCTTGCTCATCGACATTCACTTGTCTATTCGGGATTCGATCTCTTATGCAGGTCACTTTGTTGTATCTTCCGGGAAAGTTGTCTTTAACAGAATATAGGCTGCATCAGAAGTTGAAGTGGAGATTCTAATCCTCAATTTAAACCCTAAAATCGAGAGCAATCACATACAACTATTTCCATATTGCCAAAGTAGACATGATTCTGTTCTTGTTTGCCATAGTCTACACAATTTATTTCTTCTCATCAATTATGTCTGAATGGCTATCTTTGAATCATGTATTTGGAATCATATTGATATTAAGGAATAAATACATGCTCTTATACTCGCATCTTTTCCATCAATCCAGATGCTTCACAAGCTACTTACAAAGATCATCACAATCATATGTACAAAGCATGATGGGCCGTATCATCTTTACAATAGTATTAATGTAATATTATTACACATGAAAATTAGTAAACATGATGACAATGCACCCTTCTCATAACTACGCCACCACATGCTTATTTTTTGTATGAAAATTAGCCCTTCATGGTGATCGACGTGTGTAGCTTGCTTCCTCATGTTGTTCTTCCCGGACGGGATGTCATTTCCGATAGGTGGCAACTCATCAAATTGATTGTACTCTTCCTCATCTACTACATTCTCAACTCCGACAATTCTCCTTTTTCCGTGAAGAACTACGTGGCGCTTCTTGTTGGACGGGTCGGATACATAGAAGACTTGAACAACTTGGTTAGCGAGTACGAATGGTTCATCTTGGTATCCGACACGCTCGAGGTCTCTGAGAGTGATACCATTCTTGTCAACCTTCACGTGCTGGAGGTGGACCCAACGGCACCTAAATATGGGAATCTTGAAAAGTACGTAGTCGAGCTCCCATATCTCCTCTATGAACCCATAGTAGGAGCTCCTCGTCAACCCGGCGGTTTTATTGAATGCATCTATGCGGACACCATTGCTCGGGTTTGTGCTCTTCATATCCCGATCTCTCGTGTAAAATGTGTACCCATTTAAGTCATATCCTTTCCATGTGACAACCGTAAAAGTTGGTCCTTTTGCTAACCATGTCAACAGTGTCATCCGACGAGCTCAAATGATAGGTCGCCTTCAACCATTTGTTGAATCAAGGTTATGTTGTCTCGTGATCTAAGACTCTCATTGCTAGATTCTCTTGCCTTAGCCATTGCTTGTGCTCAACGATATAGGCGACAATACAGCCATGTGTTGCAAAACCGTGAAATGGGCTCGAGCATACGCAACCGAATCAGCGTGATTGCTTTCTTCCGATGGTCCCGATACCGGAGCCTCCTCATGGCGAGATCAAAGCACACCTATCGGTTTGACTGGGCCATGTAATCGACGAGAACTCGATGGCCTCTTCTATTGCATAACCTTCGACAATGCTACCCTCCGGACGAGATCGATTCCATACGTAAGACTTGAGAATTCCCATGTACCTCTCGAACGAGTACATGCTACGTAGGAACACTGGCCCGCATATCTTTATATCTGTCACAAGGTGAACAATGAGATGAACCATGATATCGAAAAATGATGGAGGGAAATACATCTCAAGATTACATAGAGTCATCACCACCTCAGCTTGCAGAGCATCTAGTCCTTCGGGATCGATGACCTTCGAGTGATTATGTTAAAGAAATAACACCGGCCTAGTGATTGTCTCTCGGACCTTGACCGGGCAAAATACTTCTAATTGCGACAGGAGCATCTGTGTCATCAAGACATGACAATCATGAGACTTCATGCGGTTAATTTCAAATCTTCCAACGAAACAAGTCTCTTCATGTTGGAGGAGTAAGGACGGAACTTTCACACCATGCAAGCACCGCACGATTCGTTCTTTCGCCTTTGACAGAGTATAACAAGGTGTTCCAAGCACGACGGCCTTTATCAGTCTCTTTCGGTGCTAACTTAGGTCTTATGACCATATCGACCAAGTCAAGCCGTGCGTTGATACCATCCTTTGTTTTACCCTTAATGTTGAGTAAGAGACCAATAACGCTGTCACAGACATTCTTCTCTACGTGCATGACATCGATACAGTGGCAAACTTCTAGGTGCTCCCAGTAAGGTAGGTCCCGAATATTGATCTCTTCTTCCACATGCTCTTTTCACGTGTACTTGATTTACGCCCCTTTCCATACGCAATATCCAAATCCTTAACAATGTCATGAACATCTCTCCCGCTCAACGCTTTGAGCTGAACCATTTCGCTCCTTCCGTCGAAAAGTTGCTTCATCTTGCGATATGGGTGATTCCTTCAAGGAACCTACGGTGACGCATGTACATGGTTTTGCGGGAGTGATTCAGCTATAAACTCTCAGATCATCTAAGCAAAGGAGTGCGATTTTGGTTCCTTTTGTACTATGGCTCGATAAGTTAGCAAGGGCGGGGTAATCATTTATGGTGCGAACAACAAGCAAAGGCAAAGTAAAGTTCTCTCATTTGTACGCATCCCATACGTGTACCCGGTAACTCCACAGTGTTTTTAGATCTTCCACCAATGGAGCTAGGTACACATCAATATCGCTCCTGAGTTGTTTCGGTCCTTGGATAAGCATGCATAACAAAATGTACTTTCGCTTCATACACAACCAAGGAGGAAGGATGTAGATACGAGATTTACGCCAAGTGCTATGCCTACGCTCATGTTACCGAAAGGATTCATTCCATCAGACTCAATCCAAATCTTATATTTCTGATCTGCACCGAATTCTTGAAAGCTCCTATCGATGTTTCTCCACCGATGGAATCGGCAGGTGCCTTAGCATTCCATCATTCTTACGCCTCAAAGTGCCAACGCAATGCTTTTGCCTCCTTTGGGTTTGCAAACAAATGCTTCAAATGGGGAATTACAGCAGATACCATGCCACCTTAGCAGAGGTCCTTTTTCACCTCAATGCTCTCGCCATCATCATCTGAATGACTCTTACGCTTGTACCGGATGCGCTGCACACCGGACATATATGCAAGTTTGTGTACTCTTTGCAAGACATGATACAATCGTGGACAAGTATGTATTCTTTCTACTTCTATTCCCAAGGGACAAAGAACCTTCTTGGCTTTGTAGGTGGTTGTCGGCAACTCGCTTCCCTCTCGAAGCATGTCCGCCAATAGACGAACTTATTGTGAAACTCTTTTCGGACCAACCGCTGCTTGCCTTCAATTTGAGTAGTTCAAGCACGGATGATAACCTTGTGTATTTCAACTTGCACCTCGCGAACAAAGGTTTCTCCGAGTCCTCCATCAAGCCCCGAACTTTCCATATTCCTCGTCATCAAGGTTTCCTTCGCATCGCGTAGCATCTCGATCCAAATTGTCATCCTCGCAACTTGTCCTCATCATCTAAGCACAATCGATATGATCATCCGATATATCATTGACTTCGTCGACGATATTAACACTACTTGTCGCTTCCTCAGATATTATGCTCTTCGCCATGGTGGTCCAACATGTATAGCCCTTTGAAACCCTCCGAATCAAGTCCGCTTCGATCCGCGCTTAACTTTCAAACATCTTCAGATTTTCGCAATCAATGCACGAACATGACATGAATTGCACCCCCTTATTAAACATATCCTCCTCTGCAGCTCTTTTGAAAGTGGAGACGCCATTAAGGTACTCAACACTCAGACGGTCCTCAACAGACATCCGACTTCGATCCATCTACGCTACACATGTAGCACTTAGTGTTAAATATTAATGCACTGTGTAGTGCGATGCACACATTCATAAACTAATTATGCAATTACATACCTTAATTACATCACAAAGAAATAATTAACACAATTCAAATTAATCTTCAATATAATAATGAAATTAGAACCCATTACTAACCTTAGATCACCAAAAGACTTGAATTGATCTATAAGCTAGATCTAAATAATCTTTAAATTCTATCCTTTACAAGCTAGCTACATCATGATCGAATATAATATTATGCAAATAGAACCATTACTAGCTAACCTTATATATCAAACAACCAACACATGGTTCTACAAGCTATATCTAAAAAAATCATCAAATTCCTTCCTTATCAAGCTAGATGTTGAATATAATGCAATTAAAACACATTACTAACCAAATATCACAAACAACATATGGATCCAGCTACAATTAAGCTAGATCTAATCAAACAATCTTTAAATTAATTCTCTCTTAACCAACCTAGATATTGAATTGGATGCATGCAATTAGAGAACTCATTACTAACCTTAGATCACCAAAATCAAATGAATCTAATATCACCCTTCGAAATCAATGGCCTTCTTTCAAAAAATCGCCTCACTTCCACGGTACCGCCAGCCTCGTGATAGAAACCAAACCCTATAAACGAAGTGGATAGATCGAGGCTCTGCTTTTTACGAGCTCAGGCGGTTTGACAGACGGTTTTATATTACAAATGCTCAGGATGCAGAAATATCACGACGGTGTCTAAATATAACCGCTCGTAATGACTATCGAGATATTATGAACGGTTGTGTTATATAACCGCTCGTGATTTCACTGATGATTTTACTCAAACCGTCAGTAATGAGTATCAGAGCTATCACAAACGTTACATTTAGAAACCGTCGTGATATTTTTACATCACCGACTATTTGTAATATAAAACCGCTCAGGATATCTCGTGCACCGACGGTTTGAGTACATAACCGCTCAGGATGTTCTGATATTACGACGGTTTTTCAAAACCGCTCGTGATCGTGGCGTCGATATAAGCCTCATTTGTAGTAGTGAGAGCGGGGTTTTCGCAAAACTATTTAAGTGACAAGGGGTTCCACCACTCTCAATCTAGGCCACAAATGATAGATCTGATGGCCCACGATGGATGTTAGTATTTTAGCATTGAATAGCCATTTGCACTAGATATTTCCCCTATAAATAATAGTTTCTATTTTAATAATATAACGTATGGTTGTGATTTTAATTGTCGTAAATGTACATACTAACTACTATAATCATAGGACTACACTACTACGGAAATGGCCTTCAGTACCGGTTCAAAACAGCCTTTAGTACCGGTTTTTAAACTGGTACAGGCTATTCGGGACTAATGCTCAAGGGCATCAGTCCCGGTTCCCTCACCCGGTATTGATAGAGTATCGATGCATCATCAAGTCACACATGGCAGCGTCGTGAACCCTCGAGAGATCAAGACTGTTGGAGACACCAACCGCATCGATGTTTTGTGTGTATATATATATATATGTCTGTTTGTGTGTGACGTCCAGTAGCTATTATATATGTGTGCATGTTAAATCACAACTTATTAAAGCACAGTTAATCAATCATGCACTTTGCCTGATAATTAAATCACTGAACATTCATTAACAAATTTAATTACATCTAATGTATTAAAATATGTACACATATTTGTTCTTCTGCTCATTGTCTAATGTATTACAATATATATGTACACAACTTTAATTACAACTTTAGTATTTATTTTCCTTCTGTTCATCGGGATCTTTTACGTGCATCACTCTTGCTAGCCGTAGATGTCGACCCCGATAGTTCACCGGTCCTTATCGAAGGGCACCACCTATTTAAATTTGGTTCGTGAAACTCGCCTTTTGGATTTACGACCTCATCGTAAATAAAGCCGACGAGTTGTTCTTGGATTGCTCTCACTCGTGCCGGCGAGAGTTCCGAACCTTGTTCCACCAAATATTGAGGCACCTGTCGTTAAGTCATTAACTAATCAGTCCTTGAATTTGTACAAGATATAAGGAGTACCTAGACATCATTAAAGCTATTAATTATATTTACTCACCCCCTTGTCGCCTTTTAGCATATGGTCAGCGGCTCCGGTTTGGGTGTGCATAAACTCACATACATAGTAGCCGCATAAATTGTTGCTCGACGGCTGTCTCAAGATCTACGGTGGAAAAAAGTTGAAAGCGTGAAATGGATGCAACGTAACTAAGTTAACTAACTAAAAAGCTAGCATTATGATATACGTACTTTAGAAGCAATTGTAATAGCAAATTTCTTCTTGAATATGCCCCTGTTTTTAGCACGGAACCGTGTGAATGCACTACACATGTGATTACGAATTGTACATGATTAGAATTTGTTTCAAATGGAAGGAAATAGAACTAGTACAATAATGAAAGGAACAAGAATTAATACCGTTGAGCATGTCGATAAAGTTTTGAAACTTTTAACCGGGTCTCCTTTGTGAGTCCATAAGCGTGATCTCGCTACAATCTAGCTCGACATAAGAAGAATCCAAAGGAAAACTCGCACATATATATGTCAACGAGATAACTAATTAGTTGTAACATCGTGTTATGAAAAAGGAGTAGAATGAGGTGACGAAAACACGCACTCAAATGCGAGGGTAGATATATCTTTGACTTATATTGTTGTCCCATTAGCGCATTGAATATGTTATTCTGCTCCGCTTGGGTGGTCTCTAACAGCTTGTCTCGTTGATAATTATTGGGTCCATGAAGCCTATGTCAAAGATACACTCTTCAAAGATCTTTGTGTCTCCATTCTACATGAGAAGAAATTAGTTAGACTTGCAAGTTAGTATAGTACAAGGGCGCGCACGATGGTTTTTTGTAAATAAGACACTTACAAAGTCCAGCAACTCAGCATGGCCGTGGCGAGGGTGTCTGTCTGGTATAAATCATACATGACGTTCCATTCGACAAAAAATTCACCGTCCCCGTGGAAAAAATCTTGTTCCTTGTACTTGACAGCGAACATTTCTAAACCATGCTTGGTCGCGTCCAAGTACCATTGATGGAAATGCCGCATATTTGTTGGTAGCTGAAGCAGCTCCTCACGCCTGACCAATGATGCGCCCTGTTTAAATGGCCATATTACTTGGGCATACTCAATATTCGCCGTGCTCAATACTTGATCTACGGTAAGTCCAGTTTCTTTGTAGAATTCTTGCATATCCTTGGCCTTCTCCTCAGCTAATGTCCTCTCCTCTGATGTCTTCTTCTTGTGGCATTCCTTAGTCAATGCGCGTTCGTAGTTTGATAGGAGAGGCATTTCTTTTTTTATCCTTCAAATTTTTAATAGTCCTCAAGCCTTTGTGAAATTCTTCCATGCCAGGTTGAACCTTCTTCTCTAGTGACTTGGGTCTAAAAAATTGAGTTACCTCTCCTTTTACTACCGTCTTGGTCTCCTCGTCAGTCATATCATACGACCGCTTCGGAAGTGCGGCCAGCTTCTTGGATTGGGTGGAGGACCCCGTCTTCTTGGGAGTTGCTGGACAAGCTGGCTTGATTGTCTTGGTCGGCGCCTTCTTGGGAGGAGACGGGCTTCTTATGGGGCTTATGTTTGAGGGAGGTGGTGTAGGAGTCGGGCTTCTTGTAGGGCTTACGTGTACCGGAGGTGGTGTAGGAGTCGCGCTTCTTGTAGGGCTTAAGTGTGCTAGAGGTGGTGTAGGAGTCCGGCTTCTTCGCGGAGAGGACACGTCCATGTTATCTCGAAAAATTATGTACCATTTGCGCCACAGGATGAAATTGTGTACTGCCTCTCCTAGCTTCGTAATCCCGTCACCTCTAGGAATTTCGAGGTCAAGGTCCTCGTACCCTGAGCAATCCTCCTCCGCCGAGACCTTGGAGTAGCCTGGCGATATCTATTGGCCATGGATGAGCTGCCCCGGCTCCACTGGGTTAGCCATGCCGTGGGCCGCTTTTAAGGAAAGGTTCCACGCTTGTACGTGTAGCTCACAAGGTGTCCGCCGCCGATGTCGCTTCACGGATACTTGTCCAAGTCCGCTTCGCGCCCACAAAAGCACAAATGCTCGGCCGCAAGGAGGGGCCGATGATGTTAGGATTACGTGGAGGTTCTTGGCTTCTGTCTCATTTGTTGGCTCAAGGCTAATCGCACTCTCTTCGGATCTCTTTTTGGATTTTCTCCTGTGTTTGATTCAGCGTTCTTCAAAGCGCACAAAGTCAAGTTGTGTCTGTCGAGCCTTGCTCCTCACCGACTCAATAGGTCTCGGTGTCCGAGCGAAACCAACCTTCCACGGACGACGCCAACGCCGTGGTACGCCTGTGGTGCTTTGGGTTTTGCAGGCCCTTGTTAGCTCGTCGTTCTCCCCTGCTTGGCATGAAGCTACCCTCGAAGACTCTTTTGTACTTGCTGTCCGTGATCCTCTAAGCAAAGGATGCAGGCTTTATATCCTTTGATAGATAGGCCCGATAGGTTACCAAGCATGTGCCGCCGTTGATGGTTATGAATAGCAATGCACGAGAGTGAAATGCTCTCTTTGTACTCATCCCATACACGCACACCATCGCTCCACGGTGTTAGCAGATCTTCAACCAACGGTTTGAGGTACACATCGATGTCGCTTCTGTGTTGCTTCGGCCTTGATAAGCAATGGCATCATAATGTACTTCCGCTTCATACACGTACCAAGGAGAAAGGTTGTATATACATAGAGTCATGGGCCAAGTGTCAGGATCGCTCATATCGCCGAACGGGTTCATCCCATCCGTATCGACCCAAACCTTATGTTCCTTGCATCCTCAAAGAAAGTCGGGCATGTTCTATCGACTTTCCTCCACCGAGCCATCAACAAGGTGCCTTAGCCTTCCGTTGTCCTTACGGTCTTCCTTGTGCCGGTAGATCATCCGGGCATGCGCTTTGTTCGCAAATAAACACTTCAACCGGGATTACAGGAAATACCACACCACCTTAGCAGAGGTCTCTTCTTCTTACGCCGCCCTCTACCTCACCGGGTCATCACACCGGTCTTATACCGCCAAGTTTTGCACACCGACAAGCTTCCAAATTCTCATACTCATTGCGATAAAGGATACAATCATTACGACATGCATGTATCTTCAGACCTCCAACCCCAAAGGGCGCATAACTTGTTTGGCATCGCACGTAGTTTCAGCAATGTGTTCCTCTCGAAGTAACTTCTTTATGAGGCATAACAACTCGTTGAATCCCTTATCGACAATCCATTAGTCGCCTTCCATTGCATCGATTCTAGTGTGGTACGCAACTTTTTATGGCCCCATCGACGGTTTGGGTACAACGTTGTTCCGTGGTCCTCCCATAGGCGCCGAACTTTTCGTAATGCCTTTCATCGATGTATTATCCTCTCCATCACGCAAAGATCTGGTCTAGGTCATCATCACCAAACTCCCCAATGTATCTTCGAAAGAACCATGTTAACCAAAGCGTCCAGGGATATTGTTGTCCGCCTCTTCTTCTTCACCGCCTTCTCAGATAATCTCTTCTTCACCGTGCTTGGTCCAATAGGTATAGTTTGACATGAAACCTCTTGTGAGCAAATGGAAGTGGAGGTGGCTGGATTTTGGACACTCCTTCTCTTTCTTGCGGTCTATGCATGGACAACATATGTAGCCTCGACGTCAGGTATGCATCGGCCAAGACGAAGAAAATCTTGCAAACCCCGCAAGAACTCCGGGAGCGCCGGTCCATGTACATCCATCGTCGGTCCATCTACATTATGTTACATCAAGATAACTGTTAGCTCATTTTCCGATAATGAATTGTTGAACCAAAACCTAAATATTAACTAGATCCACACCTTCAATTCGAGCTAAATAATAATCCAAGCGAAATCTAAATTCACACAACAAGTTTTTGTAACCTACAAAAAGAATTGGTCCATCAGAGTCTGGATTCAAAATTCTGAATAAAATTCACGATAGCTTTGTTTGCAAATTATGTTGAAATTGTAACACCCTAAAAATTATAACAACCGCTACAAATCATATTGAAATTGTAACACCCTAAAATTTCCAAATTATTATTCAATCATTTATTTTTATTTTTTTCTAAATCTCTAGCACTTAATTAATGATGTTTTCAAAAATAATTTGTCGATGGAAATTAAAACCAAAATTATACTAGAAATAATTTTTCTAAGTTTAAAATATTCCAAAGTATTTTTGAAAACTTTTCTTAAATTTTGAACTCATTTTATATTTTTATAAAGCCATTCATATTTTCGATATTATTTTAATTCACAAATGAATTTAAATTTCTTCTTTTCCACATAACTATTGCCATTTGAAGATCCCAAACTCCATGATTTCCATGCACCATTCTCCCCCAACGCACGTGCAACCAAACCTCATCCTTCATCGATCGATGGAACTAAAACCTAAATTTAAGATAGATCCACACATTAAATGCGAGCTACATTATAATCCAAGCAAATTCTAAGGTTACACAACAGGTTTTTGTATTCTATTTGAAAAGATCAAGCTAGATCTCTACAATCATAATCTTTCATCAATCATGGGAAAAGATCAAATTTTTTATCATAATTCAAGCAAAAAAGAGGCTCCATTTAACACCAAATGATGTGAGGAATGATGTTACTAACCTTAGTTACCTTGGTTGCGAGTAAAATGACCAAAATTTTGAAATTTGGGCAGCACTTCCCTCTACATTCATAATCTTTCATCAATCATGGGAAAGGATCAAATTTTCTTCATAATTCAAGCAAAAAAGAGGCTCCATTTAACACCAAATGAAGTGAGGAATGATGTTACTAACCTTAGTTACCTTGGTTGCAAGTAAAATGACCAAAATTTTGAAATTTGGGCAGCACCTCCCTCTACATTCATAATCTTTCATCAAGCATGGGAAAAGATCAAATTTTCTTCATAATTCAAGCAAAAAGAGGCTCCATTTAACACCAAATGAAGTGAGGAATGATGTTACTAACCTTAGTTATCTTGGTTTGCAGTAAAATGACCAAAATTTTGAAATTTGGGCAGCACTTCCTCCCTTGAAGCTCTTGGTCAAGCTCCACTATTCTTGTCACAAGACCGAAATGATCTTGGTCCGACAGAGAGCAAGAGGAGGAAGAAGTTTAATTAGACTCAAGATCGTTGAAGGCACCAACCAAGATTAATGGTCTCACATCGATCGCGGTTTATGTCACTTAACCGGTACTAGTGAGCCTCGCTAATAGTACCGGTTCGTTACACTAACCGGCATCGATAGTTAGACCATCGCACGGTTGGTATCTTGAACCGCATCGATCTCCCCGCAGACCTTTGTAGCCGTTGAACCGGACTATTCTAACTATCGGTCCGGTTAGTACTCAACCGCAATCTTGATGTGCCGGTAGCAAAGGTCAATTCTGTAGTAGTGCTAGTACTGAATACACATTGGATTTCTATTTTTACATTTTATGTAAAAATAGGAGTCGTTACAATATACATAAAATCAACCTCTACAGAGGAAATAGTTGTTTCAACAGAAACAAAGTAGAATTAACAGGCCTATCTTAATAATGCAGAATATGAATAGGTGATGACACATGCGTTCAAAGTTCCACATGTACATCTAGTCGAGTCACCATCTATACTAGATGTGCAACGGGTTCGCGTGTTGCTACAGGCAGAAAGAATCGCCAAGACAGGCATAGATTCTAACAGAGAAATAAAATCTTTTTTGGAACTCCTTAAAAAAAAGGAAACCAAACTGTCATGATATTTAAATATTGCTGAAGTTATTTTAAGTCAGTCAGCAGCAGTGCCAGAATTTCTAAAAATCGTAAGAGTTTGATCATGATTTAAAATTTTTATGGTAATCTAGGCATGCTCTTAGGACCCTTCTCACACTACTACAGAATTAGCCTTTGATACCGGCCTATTAGTGCTGGTTGGGTACGAACCGACTCGATTAGCATACAAATCTCAGCTCAACGACAATTGGGTGCGGGGCTACATACAAGATTAGTTCAAGGAACCAACCGCATCGTCATGTAACATCAAGACGGTCAGGCAACGAACGGTACTAAAGAGCCATGGCAGGCCAGCTGGCACAGGGGCTTTATTAGTACTGGTTGGAGGTACCAACCGTGTAATGTTGCAGATGAATTTCATTGTTTTGCCTCAGACAAAATTTTTCTTTTCCCTCCACTTCTCTCATTTTTCCCTCCCCTCCTCCTTTTCCCTCACCCACCCAGTCACTTTTTCCCCACACCCGAGTCCCTCATACTTTTTTTCCCTTGCGCCTGGCTCTTCCTCCTCCCAGTGCTTGCGCCTGGCTCCTCCTCCCCTCCAAGCTGCGCCTGGCGTCCCCCACCCTGGAGCTGCCCCAGCCGATGCCTTCCCCCTTGGCTCCTCCATTCCAGCTGGCCTCCTCCTCCTCCCCTTCGTGAGCGGCAACTTCTCCTCCCCCTCTTCTTCCTCATGAGCTAGGAGGTGAGTATTTGGGAGTTTTAGGTGTGCTCTTGCTGTTCTATTGGGGGTATCTAGCTGGTATGAGTGGTTCTAGGGTTTGGATTTTGAAATTTTGGGGAGAAAAGTGGTTCTAGGGTTTGGAGGAAAAACTGCTGTTTTCGGGCTGAGTTTTGCCTGTCTGTTAGGGTTGAGTTTCGAGCTAGTTAAAATCATTTTCTAAATATTTGGCTATGGATAAAGTTGTAGATCGTCGAATTCTCTTTAATCTGAGACTAAGAACTCTCAATTTCATTCATCCAATCAAAAGTTATGGTTATTTTAGTGCTGGCTGACCTGATTGTGCTCGTGTTGATAGCTGAAATGTTAAACTGCTATTTAGAGCTAGATGCAGGCTGAATTAGAATTTTTGTTTGCCTAGAGAAAGTTAGTAAATTTCATACAGATTATGAAAATATCCTTGTTTGCTTGATTTGGGTTCAAGAATCATTAATTATGCTATTTTGAAGTTGCTATCCTAAAATCTGAAGCTACTGAAGGTTCAGATTTTTAGACTGAGATTCAGAGTGTAACTCGAGGACTTTAAATGCATGTCCTGAATAAATTGCTACATGATAATTATAGATTATCCTCTTGTGGTTATTTAGACACAAGAACTCAAATTTTTGTTTAGCCATTTAAGAGATATGCTCATTTTAGTATAGACTGTCCAGAACCAGAGCTAATGCATGTAACCTCTGTTCAACTCTAATCTGGGAACTATTAATGCATCTCTTGAATAAATGGCTATATGATAATTGTATATTATCCTCTTGTGGTCATTTAGAGTACAAGAACTCAATTTTTGGTTTAGCCATTTAGGAGATATGCTCATTTCCATATTTGCTGTCCAGATTTCCTTTCGCTAGGATTTGGGGCTGTTTTTGAAGTAGATCGTAGATGCACTATGTGATGTTGTGGTTTGTATATTTATAAAAATGAGTATACAAATATTCTTTTCAGTTAGTGTAGCTTCGGGAGTGGCTTCATCCTCATGCCACCCCACTCCTCGAGGTTAAAGGCAAGTGTATCATGTAGATTAAATGCTAGATGAATTCTGGTTTTCTTGTTAGTATTCTTCGTTACATGATATTCATGAGTGTGATTGTGCTTGCGATGATGCAAATGCTAAGAGTATGAGTTTAAAGACTATGTTAATGCTTATGGGTTTGTTATGGTGATGAGAATGCAGTTTGCAATTTAATTCATTTCATTTCATTTGCAATTGTGCATTCATAACAGAAGAGGTGTCCCGAGTGGGCCTCTATGTCTCACGCATAGTGAGACATGAAAGTCCTACTACGGTAGGCTCCTCCACGGGCTGGAAGGGAATGAGAAGGTACCCGCCGACGGGTGAGCACCTAGCAATACCAGTATTAGCTATGAAAATGTGCATTATGAGCATGCATGTGCATTGCATGGGTGGAGTGCAAAGAATGCTATGTTATAATGTTGCTCTTATGTGCCAAGGTCTTATCATGTTATACTTGTTTTAATCTTCCATTTTAAGTTATTTGCATTAATATGATACACTTTGCTAAGTTGTTTGAACTCACGCTTGTTTTGAAATGTTTTATTTTTAGGTACCTCCAGAGCGGCATTTTGGGAGACGGGCTTGCACTACTTCGCTCACAATGACCATAATGTAGCTAGAATAGTTGTTACACCTCTTAAAAGTGGTGCTAAGCTTAAAGGAAAAGAAAACTCGCTTTTGAATTGTTAACTTTGTAACTAGATGATGGCTTACATCTCGGTATCTCTGGTTATGTAGTGATCTTGATGTGTAGCTCCACTCTTTTGCTTCATGGTTGTCTTTTGGGGATACTTGCTCTTCCATATTATATGCTTATTTTGGTTATGCTAGGTAGTTGATGTCATGAATTGCTATATACTTGTTGATTATTGTGTTGTTTGTCTGCTGAGTGGATGTTCGAGTTTTAGGGGATGTGTTGTGGAAATTTTTTAGTTAAGTTCGGTAGTCCTTTTAGTGTTAGCTTGTTTTGTTAAAATTTTGGAGTTTTGTATTGATTAGTGCTTGAGAATGTAACATTCAGAGTACGTGGGGTGCTGGGGTGTTACAAACCAGTTTTGATGTTAGAGTATCAGAACTAGTTGGTGCCTCCAACCGGTACTAATTCCCAATTTAAACTTCTTCCTCCCCCCAAACTGTGCCCAACCAAGAACAGTGTAGCACGAGACAAGAACAATGGAGCTTCGGCCAAGAGCTTCAAGGGAGGAGAGGTGCTGCCCAAATTTCAAAATTTTCATCATTTTACTCGAAGCCAAGTTAACTAAGGTTAGTAACATCATTCCTCACTACATTTGGTGTAAATAAAGCCTCTTCTCTGCTTGAAATATGAAGAAAATTTGATCTTTTCCCATGATAGATGAAAGATTATGAATGTAGAGATCTAGCTCGATCTTTTCAAGTAGGTTGCAAAAACTTGTTGTGTAAGCTTGGAATTTCCTTGGATTATAATGTAGCTCGCAATGAAGTTGTGGATCTAGCTCAAATTTAGGTTTTGGTTCTCAATAAAGATAGCAAGGGCCAGACAAGTTGTGCTTTGATCATTTTGCTCCTAAGTTTTGAAAATATATTTTGATTCAAACTATGCATGCTAATTTAATTAAAAATGGATTTAATTAATTTGGGTGAATTAGTTAATCAACCTATTGGTTATTGCCACCTTGACTGTAATATTTGTATGCCATGATTCATTTGTTGCCCAAAGTTGATAATAATTAGTTGGATGTAATGATATGCCAACACGGGAGGCTAGACCATGAATAGTTGCTTAGCTTTGCATATATCATGAATAATCTTTTAAAAATACAGAAGCAATATTGACTAAAGAAATAATGAATGAATTTTGGTAAATGGTGGAATGTGGTTGGTAATGACGTTGAAATGTGGAGACCTGTGTGGTTCTACATGGAGGTTGAATTATCGCATGTGTTGCAATCAGAAACAACTTGGGATGAGAAATGTTTTAGACTGAGGCAAGTGGATCGAGGTGTGGTGCTGTGAAGAGCCGTGGTGGCAAATGAGGTGGTTGTGTGCCAAACTTTTGGGAAAAAGGAAGTCTTGCCTTGGTCACCCTAAGGACTTAGTCCTGCAAGCCTTTGATTTGAGTCATTCATACAACCACATGGCTCGTATGAGACAGACCTAGTTGAGTATGATTTCGAAGTCTTAGCATGTGAGACCTCAGGTGGTTTTGTATCTGTGGATGTGGGAAGAAGGGTGTAGTGTTTACCATTGCGGTCTTACATCTCTTCAACGGTATACGTTGGCCCTGTACTTTTGCTCTGCGTGAGGGAAGGGACAGTGGGAACAATACTGGGAGGTACGCATGTGAAGATAGAAGTTTCAGAAAGACTTTGTTATGATCGCTCATTCGCATACTCTTGTATGGCGATTCACGGCTGACGTGGTGAGTTGATTATATCTTGTGGGTAAAGTGTATAACCTCTGCAGAGTGTAAAAACTATTCGAATAGCCGAGTCCACGGAATTATACAAAACTCGGGGATTACAGTCAAGGGGTAGATTTTTGAAAATAAAGTGAGATGAAAGGTTGTGTGCTAGGGATAATGGTGAAATTTGATTAAGGACTGTGTGTCCAAAATTATGTGGAAAACAATTGAGAAACTTATTATATTATTATGGTTTTGCTGCTTTATATCTAAATAAATAGTAAGTTAAAATATTGATGCAATGTAAAATAACCAATTGAGCCATTCCTTTGTAACAAGCCATGCATGTAGTAATAGAACTGCATTCTGTGTATGACTTGTAGAGTACGGTGTGTACTCACCCCCTAGCTTACAAACAACAAATCATCAGATGAGAAGATGACTACAACTTCGAAGGAGGAGAAGTTCCACGAGGAGGCGAATATCTAGGAGTTGAACCTTGTTAGTTGCCTGTGGCATATTGATGAGATTCACCTATGCTCTTCGTTCCGCTGCTGTTTTCCTATTTGGAGTTAAAACCATCAAGGCCTCTCAAGTGTAAGGTCAACCTTAAGGTCGTTCAATAGTTTTATATTTTGTAATTGAGTTATTTTTATTATTACGTTATGTATGATTATGATATTTCATCTATGTTGAGACTGTGTGCACTAGCATGATCCTGGACTTGTGCAAAATACATAGAGGGTCCGGATTTGCAGATTCGGGTCCCAACAGAGGTGGTATCAGAGCATACTGACTGTAGGTCTTGACCCTAGATAGTTTGGCCGTTCTTTAGGAGCTTCAAAATTATTTTCTAAAGAGAAAATTTAACTTGAAAAATAACAAGTTCTTGACTTATCTTATTCTTCCATTCTTTTCCCCTTTTGCTGAAATTTCTATCTTTCTCCACTGATTTAAGTTGAAAATCTTACCTTAGTAGCCTGAAATAGATAACGATGTTTCACACTTTAGGAGAAAGCACTGAGTGCCGTTGCTGAACCTTGCGATCGTGAAGACAGGAATCGTCGAGCTCAAGGAAAGAGTGCCGATGAAGTGTTCCAGAAGATAAAAGAACTAGTGTCGATGAAGTGTTCAAGAAATGCAAAGAATCAATGCTTGAGTAGCCGTTGAGACTCATGTGTGAGAGTCGCATCTGTTTAAGTTAGGAGTGTTACCCTTTCTAGACGTTAGACTTGTGTGCTTAGGTTAATTTGGTTTTCTGTTTGCTGAGTTTGCAGTATGTGTTGCATGGCCCTTAGGCTTTTGTGAGCAACCATACCAAGTTGTAAATAATGATTGTATAATTTGAGGTTTTGGGTTAAACCTAATCCCCGTAATAGTCTTGGATACTTATCTATGCTTTTCTCTCTTGCGTATTAACCTTGGGAAGTCAACAGATGGAGAAGTTTACCAGTGACAGCCTTGGCAGTGATTCTGAAGTAGTCTAAGTCAGCTCAATTGCTACCGCTAGATAGTTGATGATCAACTGCAATCCCCAGTACTAGTAGTGTTGTACCCGTATCTGAATCAATTGCTTGTTACCCAAACTCAGTATGTGCAGATGGTGATGTAAAAGAGGAACAACAATGACGTCAACAACATTGTTCCATCAGTGGAATTTCCAGCAATGTGTCCTCAATTCAAATTTGGAGAGTTCATAGAAAGTAAGCCACCCAATTTTAAGAAATCGAGTGTGCTATGCCTGCCATAAAAGAGGTCAATTTGTCAAGCAATGCTCGTTCAGATATGAAGTACCTTGTGGAGTTGTGATGGTCCCCGGCTACCTCGCTTAAACTCGTAATTGAAAGTGTGCGAGCAACAACAATGTAAGTCGTTTGTTCCAAGAGACAGTTGAAGAGAAGACGTTTGAAAGATGAAGCTACCAAGAAGTTCTAGAAGATGTGAGGAATTATTGTGGCAATCCTTGGTTGTAAACAAATAAGTTGTTATTCCTATACTCAGACTAAAGAGCCAAAGCATTAATGTTAGACAAAGGATTGAGTGTTTCTTTGAGTATATACCTTTGATCAAATAATCTGTCATACCCTTGAATCTTATATGACAGACATGGAGTCAAATTATCGTAATATGGTATCAAGTTTAAAGTTGTTAGTTCGGAATATCAAAGACAACTAATGACCATTTGATCCGTTATGTTTTGAATCAAACAGTGGTTGTGCAATCACACCGGAAGAAAATGTTGTTGTGTAGGAATAATAACAACAGAGGTGGTATAAGGATAATTGTTTCCTAAGAGAGTACTCCAGCAACCGCAATGTATGCCAGTAGACCAATACCATCACTTCAGTGATAATTTAAGCTGGAGTTCAGAAGGAATATTCAACTGATATATAGAGTTCCAGTCAATACTCGAGAACCAGACCAACAAAGATAATAACAGACCAACAGATCAACAAAGATGTTATTTTTACCCATGCTTTTGAAAAGTCAATTAAGATAAAACTAATTCAGAATCTCCAGGATTTTAGGACTCAGTCATGATGTTAAAAGTTACCAGATTCATTTGAATCAATGTCCCTTACTCCGAAGGTCATTGGTAGTGAAATTGCAAGGATCTATGAATCGTCCAAGATGGAAGGGACAGTGGGAACTATACTAGGAGGTACGCATGCGAAGATGGAAGTTTTGCAAAGACTTTGTTATGATCGCTCATTTGCATACTCTTGTATGGTGATTCATGGTTGACGTGGTGAGTTGATTATATCTTGTGGGTAAAGTGTATAACCTCTGTAGAGTGTAAAAACTATTCGAATAGCCGAGTCCACGGAATTGGACAAAGCTCGGGGATTACAGTCAAGGGGTAGATTTTTGAAAATAAAGTGAGATGAAAGGCTGTGTGCCAGGGTTAATAGTGAAATTTGATTAAGGACTGTGTGTCCAAAATTATGTGGAAAACAATTGAGAAACTTATTATATTATTATTGTAGATAGAATGTGCATGGGAGAGGGGTTGAAGCCCTCACCTTCTAGATCTAGAAGGAGAGAACAGTCCCCCTGTCGGGACCCGAATATGCAAATCCGGACCCTCTGTGTATTCAGCACTAGTCCAGGATCACGCTAGTGAACACAGTCTCAACATCGGTACATATCACAGTCATTACCAACGAAATAATAAATTACTTTAATTAAATACTCAAACTAGTTGATTGACCTCATGGTTAAGTTACAAAGACAATAATTCGCAGGCTAAGACTTATTAAAAAATTCAAATGCAATGAATAAAACAGACTCGTGGCGCCAACCAATTTGCCACAGAAATCGACCTGGCTCGCTCCTTAGTTCGCTTTGGCCTCCTAAAACTCCTCCTCCCGAGCAGGGTTGCTTCTTCTTCAACTAAAGTTGTGTTGTTGTGGGGTGAGTACTTTGAGCACTCAAAGAAGTCATGCATGTAACATAATTCTAATATTCTACATGCAAGGCTTAGTACAAAGGATAGGCTACGGTTCATGTGCAAGACAACATTCAAGATAAACAAGAATAGATTCCAAAGCAAGAAACAATAGTAAGAATAGTAGCTTTCACAAACAATTCAATCGTAAACCATTTTCCGTCTTAAGTCAAGTTCAACATTACCAACCCAAGCATTTTCCATAAACAATTCATTTTCATGAAAATCTAACCCATGATTGTAATCACCGAGCGATGCTCAATACCGTGAGCACGGTTATTCGAATAGGTTGTACACTCGCAGAGGTTATACACTTTACCCACAAGATACAAAGTGAAATACCACCAAGGCAAATAACCGTAATAAAGCCTTTCCAAAGTTCCGTCTAAACCCGAAGACGCCGCTAAGGTTTCAACTTTGGAGGGATGGTTACCACACCTGTGGCCCCCTCTTGCGCCATGTGAGTTCTCACCAGCTCCTTCGGCCCCACACCACCACGACAAAGATTCAAAGAATAGATTTCCCGGTTTACTCGGCCAGCCCGCCCCATTACAGAGCTTGTGGTTGTATGAAAGACTCCGCTCAAAGGCTCGCAAGGTTAAGTCCTTAGTTGACCGAGGCAAGACTAACCAAATGTGACCTCAAATATTCAAAACCAATAAAAACCAAATACGACCGCCCAGTTGCCACTCTTGGCCCACCAGAAACAATCTTGCCACATGCCTCAGTCTAAATCATTTTTCACACCCCGGTTCTTTACCATTGCACCACGTGCCATCATCAACTCAATAACACATGGCTCATTTATAAAACACGTTGCATATCTCATTAAGTCAATATTAACCTTGATATTCAAAAGTCTTGAAATATCCACGCAAGGTGGCTAAGCATACTACTTACGATCTACTCAACCCATGTTGGCAAATTATTAATGTCCAACTATTAATCCACAACCTAGGGTGACAAATGATTCATGGCCTACAATTATGTACGACAAGGTGGCATACAGCAACTAGGCATTAACTAATCCCAGAAATTATTAAAAATCATTTCTACCAAATTAGCATGCAATAATTTGAATCAAAATAATTTACTACTGTGGGTTCAACATGATCAAACACAACTTGCCTTCAAAAAGTACTAGTTCTGGTTCCTGAGCTTGCTCCTGGGTCAAAACCTCTCCCTCGAAATCGTCGGGCACTTCAACGTCTACGCGTAACGCAAATAAACAACAATAAATAAATAATACAGAGGGCAACTCAAGTAAAAAAATCAATTAAAATTCACTAACAGATAGAGCTTGATTTTACAAATTTATAGAAATTGGAATCACTCAAATCGGAGTTAAAATGCAAAAGTTATAAGCGTTTGAAGTTTCAAAATACATTTAAAATCAATAATCGGAATTGAATAAATATTTTCTTTTTCGAAAAGCTAATTATTGCGCTATCTTTGACACGTGTCGCCACCAGGATTGACACGTGGCCTTGCCGACGTTAGCACCGACCGCTCCGCGGTCGACATCAAGATGACGCCATCGCGGACGCCAAGACGATTCGCCATCTCGGCCGACAGTGGGACCCACCGCGGACGCCACCGACGTCACCGGTGCGGTGCGGCCGACGACGGGTCTGCTATTGCCGTTGTCATGAGCGCCGATTGCAGTGCGGCGGTTCGGTGCCACGCACACGACGCTGACACGTGCGGAAGCAGTAATCCGAGCCGTTGCTTCTAGATCTAACGGATGATGGTTGAGGATGGAGTTTACTATTCAAGGGTGACGTGGCGAGATCCGGATCGTTGCTGCACGATTGGACGGCTGCAGAAGCTCGGGCTCGGTGGAGACGGTGCGGCGGCGCTGCTTCACCGGAGACGAAGACGAAGATGGGCGGCGCGGCGTTCCCGAGCTCTTCCGGCGTGGAGAAGTAATGCTCCCGACCCGGCGTGATGAGATGAGTTCGAGGGTGGCACGGGCGACGGCGGAGGACGACCGATGGCGACGGAACGGCGCAAGGAACTCGGCGGACGGCTTTGGGAACTTCGGCGAGCTCGTGCGGCAAGGCGGCGGCGACTCGGACGGCGTGAGCTAGGGCAAAAGGTGCGGCACATCTAGGGCTTCCTGAGGCGTGTGGCAGCACATTAAATAGGGTCCTCGACATCCGTGAAATGCGCGGAAACCGAGGCCCACACGGCGCCATGACGAAGTCCCATGGCGATTCTAAAAACGACGTACAAATGTGAGCCCCTGATGAAGATCGGACGGTCATGCGGTGTTAGGGTTTTCCGAAGTGGGCTGCATGTTGTTCGCCCAACATCGTTTCATCCAATTTTAATTTTTTCCGATTAAAAATAACTCCTAAAGTTAAATAATTCATTTGGGGCATTAAAATACTAGCAAAATTCTGGAAAAATTCTCAAAAATATTTTAAGACATTTGTGACTCAAATAAAATATTTTGAGCAAAATTTTATTTTAAATTTTCTATTATTTAATTAATTTGGTAGATGGCTTAACTCAAAAATAAATCCAAATAAATTCCAAAAATTCAAAATACCACTTTAATGCAAGAAAAGCAAAAATTGGGGTGTTACAAACCTCCCCCCTTAACTAAATCTCGACCCCGAGATTCAGGGCTCACTAAGGAATAGGTTGGGGAATTCCTTCTTCAGTTCCTCTGCGCGCTCCTAGGTTGCTTCGCTTTCGGAATGGTTACTCCACTCAACTCTGCAAAAGCGGGTCGATTTATTTCTTGTTTCGCGATCCCTTGTGTCCAAGATCTTCACCGGGTACTCTTTATAAGTCAAATCCTCCTGCAGCTCGACCGACTCTAACAAAGATCCGCTCTTCCGCACTCGGAGACATTTCTTTAATTGTGACACATGGAACACATCATGCACACCCGCTAGAGACTGCGGTAACTCCAGCTGATATGCTACTTCACCTCTACGACTTAGGATCTTGAATGGGCCAACATATCTTGGCGCTAACTTCCCTTTGGTGTGGAACCTCTTAACTCCTTTAAGTGGGGTAACTCTGAGATACACAAAATCTTCAGGCTCAAAGCTTAAATCCCTGCGGCGATTATCGGCATAACTCTTCTGCCTTGATTGCGCAATTTTCAACCTTTCCCTGATCATGGCTATCTGCTCTTCAGCTTCTTGAAGAATATCCGGCCCAAACATATGACGTTCCCTAGTCTCATTCCAGTTCAACGGCTCGATGTGGTCTTCCATATAGCACTTCAATGGCGACATATCGCAAACTTGCCTCGGTAGTCGTTGTTATAGCTGAACTCCTGCGACTGGCAAGCACTTGTCCCACGGTTGTATAAGCCAATGCACATGCCCTCAAAGATGTCCTCCAAGATTCTGCTTAACTCTTTCCGCTTGCCCATCCGTCATGCGGGTGATAGGCAAGATCAAGTTCGACGAGTCTCTAGGGCCTCATGCAACTTATCCCAAAATCTCGAGGTAAACTGGGTACCTCTGTCCGATACGATCTTTTTTGGAACTTCATGTAGACATACAATTCTTGACATATACAAATCTGCTAAGCGGTCCCCGGAGTATGTAGTCTTCACTGGTATGAAGTGAGCAACCTTTGTCAAACGGTCCACTATAACCCATATTGAGTCATACCCTTTCTGAGTCCTTGGTAAACCAGTGATGAAGTCCATTCCGATTTCCTCCCATTTCCACTCGTATCTTCGTGGTCAGAGAGCCCCGCCGCCTTTGATGCATTGCTTTGACTCTTTGGCATATGTCGACAACGCAACATGCTCGCAACTTCACGCTTCATGCTTGGCCACCAAAATCTTTCCTTGTGTCTTGATACATCTTAGCACTTCTGGATGAATTAAGTACTTGGAGTCATGAGCTTCCTCCAGAATCAGCTGTTTCAGTTCCTTCTTGTGTGGTACGCAAATACGATTCTTGATCCATAATGTACCTTGCTCATCCAGCTTGAAATCCTTCGCTTGGCCTTCCTCCATTTTAGACTTAATCCTCTGAATCTTGACATCGTCCTTCTGTCCTTCACGAATCTGATCTTCCAAGGTAGGCTTCACCTCTAGAGCGGCTAAAAATCCCTTAGGCACAACTTCTAACTTCAGCTTCTGAAATTCCTTGCACAACTCAACCTGGCTTTCCTCCACCAACATGTCCACAGAATGTCTCTTTCGACTTAAAGCGTCCGCCACCACATTGACTTTCCCGGGGTGATAATGAATCCCCATATTGTAATCCTTAATTAGTTCCAACCACCTCCTCTGCCTCATGTTCAGATCCGATTGAGTGAATATATATTTAAGACTCTTATGGTCCGTGTACACCTCACATCTGTTCCCAATTAGATAGTGCCGCCATAACTTCAAGGCATGCACTACGACTGCTAATTCCAGATCATGCGTCGGATAGTTCTCTTCATGCGGCCTCAACTGCCTTGATGCATATGCGACGACCTTTCTGTTTTGCATTAGCACGCATCCTAGTCCTTGGCGTGATGCATCACAGTATATATCAAAGCTCTGGCTTAAATCCGGTAGAACTAACACTGGTGCCGTTGTCAAACGTTTCTTCAACTCCTGAAAACTCCACTCACATTCTGGCATCCATGCAAACTTCTTCTCCTTTTTCAACAATTGCGTAAGAGGTCTCGCAATCGTTGAGAATCCTTCAATAAATCGGCGGTAATAACCAACCATTCCAAGGAAACTACGGATTTCAAGAACTGCCTTGGGTGGCTCCCAATGCAAAGATCGCTTCCACCTTACTTGGATCAATCTGCGACTCCTTCACGGTCACCACATGTCCAAGAAATTCCACCTTGTTCTTCCGTAAATCACACTTGCTAAACTTAGCTAAAAGTTGTCGCTCTCTTAACTTCTCCGAACTAGCTTCGATGTTCAAAGATGCTCTCTCTCGCCTTGGAGTAGACTAGAATGTCATCTATGAACACAACAACGAACTTGTCCAGGTATTCCATGAAAACCTTGTTCATCATGTTCGTGAAATATGCAGGTGCATTTGTCAAACCAAAGGACATAATTGTAAACTCTTAGTGCCCATATCTTGACGAAAATGCGGTCTTCGGCACATCCTCCGATCTAATCTTCAGCTGGTGATATCCTGATCGTAGGTCGATCTTGGAGAAAACTCTGGCTCCTCTCAACTGGTCAAATAGGTCATCGATCCTGGGTAGTGGGTACTTATTCTTTATAGTGACCTCGTTTAGTGCTCGATAATCCACACACATCTGATAACTCCCGTCCTTCTTCTTGACAAACAGAACCGGTGCTCCCCATGGCGATGAACTGGGTCTGATAAATCTCTTATCCATTAACTCCTCAATCTGCTTCTTCATTTCCACCAGCTCATCGGTTGACATCCGATAAGGTCTCTTAGCTATCGGGCCGTTCCTGTACTAACTCGACATAAACTCTATGTCCCTATCCGTGGCATCCTGTAAATCCTTTGGAAATACATCCGGGTATTCTCTGACAACTGGTACATCTTTTATGCTGACGGCCTTCACACTATTGACCATCAACTATCCATCCCGAACGGCAGTTGCCTGAAACTCTATTTTTCTCCCGCTAGGACTCTCGACTGATATGACTCTTCGTCCACAGTCTAATACAACCTTGTGTTTAGACAACAGGTCCATTCCCAAAATAACATCTAGGTCCGGGTATCTAACACCACTAAGTTTTCTAGGAACTCGCTCCATCTATAAGCAACTTTACCCGTAACATCCTACATCGATCGTAGTTCGATCACGGGATTGTACTAGCAATACATGCCTAAGGTTCACCATTTTCAACCCATTGTTCACAGAAAAATCCGGATATAAACGAATGTGAAGCTCCGTAATCAAACAAAATCAAGCAGGTGTAATTGAGTTGACAAGTAACTTACCCAAAGATGACGTCCGATGTATTCTCGTGACCGTGATCTACTGGTGACATGATTCACCCCGCCTCTTACCACGATCGTGTGGCAACTCCAGATTGTGTAGCCCCACTGGCTTGCTCCTCAAGTGCAGTGTCTTCGCTGGAGTAGTTCCAAGATTGAAGCTAAACCGTGTCACTCCTCCTCCCTTCTTAGGACAATAATTGGCAAAGTGCCTTGGCTTGTTGTAACATCCTCAAAATTTGGCTAAATTTAAATTTTATAATTTATTTTGAATTTCGTGAATTTTTGGAATTTATTTGAATTTATTTGAATTTCTCGAAATAATTTTATTAAGAAATTAATTTAATAAGGAAAAGTTTTAATAAAATAAAAATGAAAATATTTTATTCGAGTACAAAATGTCTTAAAATATTTTACGGGATTTTTCTAGAATTTTTCTGATATTTTTGAAGCCTCAAACCATTTAAATGAATTTTTGGAATTATTTTAATCGAAAAATGATTTAAATACGGTGAACAAAGAACGGCCGAGCCCATTACTGTGCGCACGCCGAAACCCTAGCGGCGTCATTGTTTCTCTACCGTCACGATCTCGATCCGACTACCGATGTGATTCACCGTGTTTGCTCGATGCTCTCACCGTTGGATTTCACGTGGACGCACGGATTTGTGCCACGTCCGCCGTCTTCTTCATCGTAACGCCGCCGCCATGCGTTACAAGTCAAATCGCCGCCATCACCGCTTGTAGTGTACCTCTCCCACTTCACCTTGTAGCTCGGTGTATAAAGCACGCCCGTCGCCGACAGATTAAGCCCTTTCACGCATTCCAAGAGCCACCATAGCACTTCACGCCTTCTCGCGAAGTTCCGAGCCACTCCGTCATGTTTTGCGCCGCTCGGTGACTCTCGCGCCGCGGGACCGTAGCGAGAGAGCCCACGACGAGCCGCTACCAAGGACTACTTCACTCACCGGAAGGCCACGGAAACGCCGTCGCGGGGTCATCTTCTTCCTCTCCGGCCATCTCGCCGCGCGACCTCGGAGAGTGGAGCTTCAACCGTCGTCCGATCTTCATCGAACGCCATGAAAAGCGCCACGCCTTCCTTTGAAACAGTGAGTCCTATTTTCACCCATAGCCGTAGATCTAGCAATGTAGGGCTAGGATAGTGCCACGTGCCCGTAGTTGGGATCGCCCGTGTGTGCTTAAAACTTAAGTCAAATGCTAGCCGTTGGATTTGTATAGGACGATTGAGGTTTAGCCACGTAATCGTGTGAATAGTAAACCTCATTATCAACTATCAGCCATTAGATATGGATCGTGCGGTTTATACTTTGCCACGTAGCCATTTTACTGTAGCTGTAAGATATGAGATATTAAGCGTGAAATTTGGATTAATCTGAGTCGTTGATTTTGTAATGAACGCCGACGGCGCTGCAGGTTGCGGTCGAAGATCGCGCGAACGCGTGTTGTTGCGCAGTACCGAAATGACGCAGCTGCCGCTACGGCCGACGCCACCGATTAATAGCCGCTTGATTTCGATCCGAAGGTCACGATTTAGCCACGCGTCAGCACCGTGGTGATGCTCAAAAGAGTCGGTGCGATTCGAGCCGCTGATCGATCGCATTTAATCTTGATGCATGACCGGCCAATTGAGCTGTTATTCGAGTTATTTTTCGCCGTTAGATTTTGATCTGAGGGACGAGAGTGCGCCACGTGTTGCCGTCGCAGTAACCGAGCCGAACAGTCATCTAGATCTCGCCGTTGATTTTTAATCCGACGGTTGAGAATAATTCAACCTCTCTGCTGATGGTGCGTCGACGCTGTCACGCCTTAACGATCGACACGCGTGTCAATCGCCGACGATGGTATCGACGCCATCGGTGGGGCCACTTGTCGATCTTTGGCGCGATGTCGATGATGACGTCAGCAATGATGTCATGCTGACGTCATAAATCCAGATTTTAAAATATATAAATTCTGAAGAAATCAGTTTCGGTGCTGACGTCATAAATAGTCCTAATGACGTCATAATTCTCGGATTTTCCGTATAGAAATAAATAAAGAAATTCGGTTTATTCTTTTCAGAATTATTTCAAAACTTCAAACACTTATAACTTTTGCGTTTTAACTCCGATTTGAGTGATTCCAATTTCTGAAAATTTGTAAAATCAAGATCTATTTATTAGTGAATTTTGTGGAATTTTTAGAGTTGATTTAGCTCTCTGGAAAATGTATTTATTGTGTGTATGTTGATTTTATTTAGACGTTGATTTGTCGGGAGGTTGCGAGGGGCATACAAATAATATCAACAAGATTTGACTTCGGAATAGGACCAGCAACTTTTCGAAGGCAAGTTATGCTTTGATCATGTTGCTCCTACATTTTGAAATGTATTTTGTTTCAAACTATGCATGGTAATTCAACTAAAAATGGTTTAAATATTTTGGGTGAATTAGCTAGTTAACCTAATTGTTATTGCCACCTTGTTGATATTATTTGTATGCCATGATTCCTTTGATAACCCTAATTTGGTAATAATAGTTGGTTGATGATATTATGCCAACACGGGAGGCTAGACCGTGAATAGTTGCTTAGCCATGCTTGTACGTGAACCATTCTATTTGGATTACAAAATCAACACTGACTAAAGAATAATGAATGCTTTTCAATGAAATGTGGAATGATGTTGGTATTAACCTTGGAATGTAGAGACCTGTGTGGTTCTACATGAAAGATGAATATGAGCATGTGTTGCACTGTTAACAAATTGGGGTGGAGTTGATTTAGACGGGCCAAGTGGACCGAGGCTTCGTGCTGTGGGCTGTGTGGCAACTGTGGGATGGGTTGAGTGTTGTGAGGGTTGTGTGCCAATTTGAGAGAAGGAAGTCTTGCCTTGGTCTCATTAAGGACCTTACCTTGCAAGCCTTTGACTGAGTCTCGTGACAACCACATGTCCGAATGGGAAGACCTAGTTTAGTAGGTTTCGATGTCTTACCTTTGATACCTCGGGGTGGTAGTTACACGGGGTAATCTGACGGGGAGCGGTCTGTGCTTGCTTGGTACCCTATCCAACAAGTTGTTCGCTCGGTCCTATACTTGCCTCGTGAGGGAAGTGATAGTGAAGGCGACACGGAGAGGTTCTTAGGTGAGATGTAAGTCTCTGAAAAGCTTTGTTACGGTTAATCACCTTTGTGGTGTGCGCATTGTATCTTGTGGGTAAAGTGTACAACCTCCGCAGAGTGTTAAACTGTTCAATAGCCGAGTCCACGGTAATGGACAATGCTCGGGATTACAGTCAAGGGGTAGTGTTCTAAAAATAAAATGGGGTGGTTGGCTGTGTGCCAAAATTGTGAAATAAAGTTGTCTAGGGACTGTGTGTCCAAAATATTGTGAAAATAAACAACTTGAGTTATATATAATGGTTATATGGTTTGATGCTTTCAATCTAATTAGATATTACTTAAAAATATTGATGC
Source organism: Guadua angustifolia (assembly GCA_036346375.1). Lineage (NCBI taxonomy): Eukaryota > Viridiplantae > Streptophyta > Magnoliopsida > Poales > Poaceae > Guadua > Guadua angustifolia. Next base: position 507,129 of record JAYEVE010000723.1, read on the forward strand.
AAAGCAAAATAATTAGTAGAGCCATTCCTTTGTAATAAGCCTTGCATATAGTAAATAGATCTGCATATTGTGCATAACTTGTTGAGTACGGTGTGTACTCACCCTTGCGGACAAACTTACCAGAAGAGGAGACTACACCACCTACGAGGAGGAGTATGTCGAGGAGCCGGAAACTAGGGGCAAGCCTTCGTTTGAGCGATCAGGAGAAGATGGACATCACGACTTTTTATATTCCGTCTGAACTTTTTGTTATTTGATTATTGTGTTTCTGCGTGGCATAACTATTGTAAGGATGACCATAAGGTCGTATACTCGCTTATATAAATGTTTGAAGTATTTTATTTAATATTCATTGTGTATGATGTGATACTATACCTGTTGGTCTGTGTGCACTAGCGATCCTCGACTAGTGCAGATACACAGAGTGTCCGGAATTTGTAAATTCGGGGCACGACAGAGGTGGTATCAGAGCATACCGACTGTAGGACTTGACCCTAGTTTAGACTGGCCGAAAAATGACAAGGTTATTTTCTAAAGATTAAAATTATGCAAGATTATAAATGACATCTGGACTTGTCCTTTCTTTCTTACTTGATACCGATGCTGTATGTTTGTACCAGTTTTGATTTCTTTCAAAAATTTAGATCTGACAAGATCTGTTTTGGCAGATGAGGAGGATCCACTCTTTCGGGGAGCGCATGGGTGGCTACGCTGCTGAGCTGTGGTACCTGCTTCAGCTACTGGAGGGCTTTGTGAGGCCGATCTACCGAGGTAACTCGGTGGTTCGGGCAGGGCTGGACGTCGCATGGGACGTCAAGGTCACCATCTACGCTCGAGACCGGGGGAGAGCCAGCCGTCCATTCCACTTCACTGCCAGGAGGTCTACTTTTGAGGCCGGGATCTAGGAGACTGCCCGCCTGGCGATGCGTCGTATCGCATGCACTTTCTCTGAGGAGCTTGTTGGCACCGTCTTTTGTCTCCACCCGCGTGGAGACAACAGGTTTGACAGAGACCCGGAGGAGGAGGACGATGCTACAGTCACCCACTTGGCGAGGTACGTCATCGCCCAGGAGGAGCTCATTGACGAGACTGTCCAGGAGCTGCAGAGGTCTCGCGACGAGGTCGCCGAGGTCAGGGCCCAGCTGCAGGATGTTAGAGGGGCTATGACTCACTACATCCGGAGGGTGCATGAGCTGGAGGAGCTGCTAGAGGGACCAGAGCCGAAGCCGATGCTTGAGCTGCACGACCCTGATCCTGAGGAGGCTGTGCCTGAGCAGGAGGCGCCGGTGCAGGAGGCACCAGCTCAGGAGGCACCAGCGCCGGTAGTGCCAGAGCCGCCAGCACCCGAGCAGGCACCACCAGAGCCAGCAGAGTCAGTGGGTTCCACGCTCCACCAAAGAAGGGGGCATCGGGACAGTTCGCCCGATCTTGCCGCCAAGACCCGCCGCACTACCCACCGGGAGGGCCGCAGCCTGAGTGGATCGATGACTAGAGAGTCTTCTTTTGTTATCGTCAGAGTTGACTCCTGCGTTGAGTCATGTTACCATCGAGTCAGTTATTGAGTCAAGTTATTTTTGAGTCAGTATTGTCGAGTCCACCTTAGAGCGTTTGGTTGGTTTGCTATGAGTTGTATGTCTCTTTGTGGTGAACAATTTATGTGGTTGCATGTTGATATGTGTCGCAGTGCCTGTAGGCATTTATGAGCGGCCATATCCTTATAATATTAAATAAAAAAATGGTGTGTTTATGTGGAGTCAAACAAATCTTCTCCCCGCATAAGATCCTTGTTACTCGCCTATTCTGTTCTCTCTTTTCCTTAAATCTTTTGTTCTTCAGATGGTGAACACCAGGAGCAACAGTGGAGTCGGAGGCAGCAACTCTCAGCAGAGGGACAACAACAATGAAGCACCTAATCCTCAAGCACCACCTGTGGACATGAATAATTTGGGTGCATTCTGATCGCCAGACCCACCGATGCGCATAATGATGCAACAGATGCAACAACTGCAGAATCAAGCTGCCGCTAATAATCTCAACAACAGCCAAGCTGTGCATCATGGGCACCACTCAAGGCTGTCAGACTTCATGAGAACTAGACCCCCAACCTTCTCTGGGAATGTTAATCCTATTGAAGCCGATGATTGGTTGCGCACGATCGAAAGGAAGCTGCACATAACTCAATGTGTTGGCAATGAAAGAGTATTGTATGCTTCCCACCAGTTAGAAGGGACTGCTGCCGAATGGTGGGAGAATTACTGTGATTCCCATGAGCATCCCCAGGAGATTACTTGGGATAAGTTCACAGTTGCTTTTCGCCAGTATCATGTGCCGGAGGGTATGATGGAGCTCAAGAAAGAAGAGTTTCGATCCTTGAAGCAAGGATCTCAGTCAGTGGCTGATTACTTGAACAAGTTCACACAGCTTGCTCGTTATGCACCGGAGGACGTAGCCACGGACAAGGCTAGGCAGTCCCGGTTTATGAAGGGACTCAACTCTGGACTTCAGGTGGGACTGATCACCCACACGCTTCTCGATTTCCGTGAGTTGGTCAATAAGGCACTTATCCTAGAAGATAAGCGTAAAGAATCTGGATGACAACCGCAAACGCTTGATGGCACAAAGAAGGAGGACGCCGAGAGGTCAAGCAAAGACCAAGGGTGGTACCTCAAAAGTTCACCCGATTTCAGCCAGGAAGCAGTGCAAGAGCACCAATGCTCTGACAATGACTCCACCGTCGAGAATCCACAGACACTGCAAGGATCATCAGCCCAGCTTCAGGAAATTTACTGATGGCAGGAAGACGATGCTATAACTGCAACGAGATGGGGCATTTCGCCAATGTCTGTCCCAAGAAAGGAGTAGTCACTCCTGTCCGTTTTAATCTGGGGAATACTCCTGCTAGAACGCCAGCTCAAGGAGGAAGTCGAGTACCTGCCAAACCGAGTCGCACCACAATCACCGCTCGTGGAAGAGTTATTCACATCGTGATGTAAGCTCGAATGCCACAGATGTCGTCTTTGGGTAAGTCTTTAGTTAACTCTGCCGCCTACAATTCTATTCGATTCAGAGCTTCTCATTCCTTCGCTTCTCAAGTTTTTGTTATGAAAATGACTTAGATGTGGTTAAACTTAAGCATATGCTAATAGTTCAAACCCCGGGATCAGAACTCCGAGCTAAAGTAGGATGTTCTGGGGTAAAATTATTAATAAGTGGAATAGAGTTCCTAGCGAACCTAATCATATTGGATACTCAGACCATAGATGTGATTTTGGGAATGGATTGGTTATCGAAGCACAAAGCAGTATTGGATTGTGGACGGAGAGTGGTTACCATTGAGAGCCCAGATGGTAAGAAGGTAGAGATTCAAGCACTCGTTATTCGGGAAGATCAACCTAAGGTTAACAGTGTGAAGGCAGTTGTCATGGAAGAGGTTCCGGTAGTCAGTGAATACTCGGATGTCTTTCCCGAAGATTTGCCTGGAATGCCACCAGACAGGGATATAGAGTTCGTGATTGAGCTGGTGCCAGGAATAGCTCTGATCGCGAAGAGACCTTATAGAATGTCCACCAAAGAGCTAGTAGAGATGAAGAAACAGATTGAAGAGTTATTGGAAAAAGGTTTCATCAGACCTAGTTCATCACCGTGGGGAGCCCCGGTATTGTTTGTAAAGAAGAAAGATGGGAGTTTTAGGATGTGTATAGACTATCGTGCACTCAATGATGTGACGATAAAGAACAAATACACATTGCCCAGAATAGATGATCTCTTTGATCAGTTAAGAGGAGCGGGAGTCTTCTCAAAGATAGATCTTCGATCCGGATATCACCAGCTAAAGATTCGGACTGAGGATATACCAAAGACGGCTTTTTCGTCTAGGTATGGACATTATGAATTCACAGTCATGTCTTTTGGACTGACTAATGCCCCAGCATATTTCATGAATATGATGAACAAAGTATTCATGGAATATTTGGATAAGTTTGTCGTTGTGTTTATTGACGATATTCGGTTTATTCCAAGACAGAGGAAGAGCATGTTGGACATTTAAGGATGGTTTGGAGAAGCTAAGGAAAACCGGTTGTATGCTAAATTCAATAAGTGTGACTTCGGAAAAAGAAGGTTGAATTCTTAGGTCATGTAATGACCGCTGAAGGAGTAGTCATGGACCAAGAAAGTAGAGGCAGATACATTGGGAATAACCAAAGTCTGTTACACAAATCAGGAGTTTCCTTGGAATGGCTGGGTACTACCGCCGTTTCATTGAGGGATTTTCTTCAATTGCGAGACCTCTCACGCAATTGCTTAAGAAAGAAAAAAAGTTCACGTGGTCACCCGAATGTGAAAAGAGCTTTCAAGAGCTAAAGAAGCGGTTAACTTCGGCACCTGTCTTAGTGTTGCCGAATACCAAGGATAATTTTGATATATACTGTGATGCTTCGCGTCAGGGACTTGGATGTGTGCTGATGCAGAATGGCAAAGTAGTAGCTTATGCGTCAAGACAGTTAAGACCACATGAACAAAACTACCCGACTCATGACCTAGAGTTAGCAGCAGTAGTACACGCTCTTAAAATATGGCGTCATTATCTTATGGGAAACCGATGTGAAATATATACTGACCATAAAAGTTTAAAGTATATATTTACTCAATCGGACCTGAATATGAGACAGAGAAGATGGCTAGAGTTAATCAAGGATTACAATATTGGAATTCACTATCATCCCGGGAAAGCAAACGAGTGGCGGATGCTTTGAGTCGAAAAAGTTATAGTCTGAATTCATTGACAATAGAAGATCAATCGATTTAAGTAAAGAATTTCGAAGCTAAGGATAGAAGTTGTTCGAAGGATTCTTAGCTACCTTGAAGTGAAACCGACCCTTGAAGATCGATCGGGGAAGGGCGAAAGATGATGAGAAGATTAATAGAATTAAATCCAAGATGGATGAAGACTTAGCCAAGGATTTCAGAGTTGATGAGCAGGTACTTTATGGATAAAGAATGTAATATGTGTACCCCATAAACCGGAGTTGAAACAGTTGATTTTGGAGGAAGCGATGATTCCAAGTATTCAATTCACCGGTAGTGCAAAAATGTACCAAGATCTCAAGAAAAGATTCGGTGGCCAAATATGAAGAAAGAAGTAGCCGAGCATGTAGCGTTGTGTGATGTATGTCAAAGAGTCAAAGCCATGCATCGAGACCAAATGGATCGCTACAACCACTTAAGATACCGAATGGAAATGGGAGGAAATCGGGATGGATTTCATCACCGCTTCAAGGACTCGAGTGGATATGACTCCATATGGGTCATAGTTGATCGACTAACAAAGGTCGCTCATTTTATACTCAGAAGACAACTTACTCGAGATAAGTTAAGCGGAATTATATATAGCAAGAATTGTGTGTTTACACGGTGTACCCAAGAAGATAGTATCGGATAGAGGTACTCAATTTACCTCAAGATTTTGGGATAAGCTGCATACAGCAATGGGCACTCGTCTGAATTTCAGTACAGCGTACCATCCACAAACAGATGGTCAGACTGAAAGGGTTAATCAGATACTTGAAGATATGCTAAGAGCCTGTGCTTTATCATATACCACAACATGGGATAAATGTTTGTCGTACGCAGAATTTAGCTACAATAATAGCTATCAGGCTAGTTTGAAAATGTCGCCTTTCGAAGCTTTGTATGGTCGACCGTGTCGAACACCACTGAACTGGAATGAGACGGGAGAACGTCATGTATTTGGCCCAGACATTCTTACAGATGTAGAAGAAAAGATAGCACTGATTAGAGAAAGGCTAAAGACAGCACAATCCAGACAAAAGAGTTATGCAGACAACCGACGCCGCGAGTTGAGCTTTGAGCCTGAAGATTATGTCTATCTCAAAGTCACACCATTAAAGGGAGTTAAAATATTTCATGCTAAAGGAAAACTTGCCCCAAGATATGTGGGACCATTCAAAATCCTGAGCCGCAAGGGGGAAGTTGCATATCAGCTAGAACTGCCGCAATCCTTAGCAGGAGTACATGATGTATTCCATGTATCGCAACTGAAAAAGTGTCTTCGAGTACCAGAGGAACAAGCACCTATTGAAGCTATTGAACTGCAGGAGGGTTTAACTTACAAAGAACATCCAGTAAAGATTCTGGATACCATGGATCGTGAGACAAGAAACAAGTCAACCCGTTTCTACAGAGTTCAGAGGAGCAATCATTCAGAAAGCGAAGCAACTTGGGAGCGCGAGAAAGATTTGAAGAAGGAGTTTCCCAATCTCTTCTTTAGCTAGCCCTGAATCTCGGCCTAGATTACATTATGTATGGAGGTTTGTAACATCCTCAAAATTTGGCTAAATTTAAATTTTATAATTTATTTTGAATTTCGAGAATTTTTGGAATTTATTTGAATTTCTGGAAATAATTCTTATTGAGAAATTAATTTAATAAGGAAAAGTTTTAATAAAATAAAATGAAAATATTTTATTCGAGTACAAAATGTCTTAAAATATTTTAAGGATTTTTCTAGAATTTTTCTGATATTTTTGAAGCCTCAAACCATTTAAATGAATTTTGGAATTATTTTTAATCGAAAAACGATTTAAATTGGGTGAATAAAGAACGGGCCGAGCCCACATCGCGGCGCACGCCGAAACCCTAGCGGCGTCATTGTTTCTCCACCGTACGATCTCGATCCGACGGCTGTGATTCACCCGTGTCGGTTCGATGCTCTCACCGTTGGATTTCACGTGGACGCATGGATTTGTGCCACGTCGCCTCGTCTTCTTCACTGGTAACGCCGCCGCCGCCATGCGTTGCAAGTCGAAACTGCCGCCATCACTCACCACCGTGTACCTCTCCCGCTTCATCTTCTAGCTCGGTGTATAAAGCACGTCCGTCCGCACAGCTTAAGCCCTTTCACGCATTCCAAGAGCCACCATAGCACTCACGCCTTCTCACCGAAGTTCTGAGCCACTCCGTCGTGTTTTGCGCCCGCTCCAGCGACTCTCCGCCATCGCCGGGACCGTAGCGATAAAGCCCATGACGAGCCGCTACCAAGGATCGCTTTACCTCACGGGCGCCACGGAAACGCCGTCGCGGGTCATCTTCTTCCTCTCCATTGCCTCGGTTCGCGCGACCTCATTGGAGAGTGGAGTTTCAACCGTCGTCCGATCTTCATCGAACGCTCACAAGTGCGCCACGTCTTCCTTTGAAACAGTGAGTCCTATTTTCACCCATAGCCGTAGATCTAGCAATGTAGGGGTAGGATAGTGCCACATGCCCGTAGCTGGGATCGCCCGCGTGTGCTTAAAACTTAAGTCAAATGCTAGCCGTTGGATTTGTATCGGACGATTGAGGTTTAGCCACGTAATCGTGTGAATAGTAAATCTCATTATGAACTATCAGCCATTAGATATGGATCGTGCGGTTTATACTTTGCCAAGTAGCCATTTTACTGTAGCTGTAAGATATGAGATATTAAGCGTGAAATTTGGATTAATCTGAGTCATTGATTTTGTAATGAACGCTCGGATTTGCACCGCGCTTGCCGTCGAAGAACGCAGACGGACGTTGTTGCGCAGGTACCGAGGCGACGCAGTCGTCGCTACGGTCGACGTCACCTGATTAATAGCCGCCGTTTGATTTCGATCCGAAGGTCACGATTTAGCCACGCGTCAGCACCGTGGTGATGCTCAAAAGAGTCGGTGCGATCTATGCCGTTGATCGCATCGCACGAATCTTGATGCATGACCGGGTCAATTGAGCTGTTATTCGAGTTATTTTTCGCCGTTAGATTTTGATCTGAGGGACGAGAGTGCGCCACGGTTGCCGCCGCGAGAATCGAGGCGAAACATCATCTAGATCTCGCCGCTGATTTTTAATCGGACGGTTGAGAATAATTCAACCTCTTGCTGATGGTGCGCCGACGCGTGTCGAGTCTTAACGATCGACACGTGTCAATCGCCGACATCACGCACGACGCCATCGGTGGGGCCACTTGTCGTTGGCTTTGGCGCGATCGATGATGGCGTCAAAGAATGATGTCATGTCGACGCTATAAATCCAGATTTTAAAATATATAAATTCTGAAGAAATCAGTTTCGGTGCTGACGTCATAAATAGTCCTGATGACATCATAATTCTCGGATTTTCCGTATAGAAATAAATAAAGAAATTCGGTTTATTCTTTTCAGAATTATTTCAAAACTTCAAACACTTATAACTTTTGCGTTTTAACTCCGATTTGAGTGATTCCAATTTCTAAAAATTTGTAAAATCAAGATCTATTTATTAGTGAATTTTGTGGAATTTTTAGAGTTGATTTAGCTCTCTGGAAAATATATTTATTGTGTGTATGTTGATTTTAATTAGACGTTGATTTGCTCGGGGAGGTTGCGAGGGGAATTTCAGTACAAGATTTGACTTCGAACAGACCAGCAACTTTTCAAGGCAAGTTATGCTTTGACCATGTTGCTCCTACATTTTGAAATGTATTTTGTTTCAAACTATGCATGCTAATTCAACTAAAAATGGTTTAAATATTTTGGGTGAATTAGCTAGTTAACCTAATTGTTATTGCCACCTTGTTGATATTATTTGTATGCCATGATTCCTTTCATAACCCTAGTTTGGTAATAATAGTTGGTTGATGATATTGTGCCAACACGGGAGGCTAGACCGTGAATAGTTGCTTAGCCATGCTTGTACGTGAACCATTCTATTTGGATTACAAAATCAACACTGACTAAAGAATAATGAATGCTTTTCAATGAAATGTGGAATGATGTTGGTATTAACCTTGGAATGTAGAGACCTGTGTGGTTCTACATGAAAGATGAATATGAGCATGTGTTGCACTGTTAACAAATTGGGGTGGAGTTGATTTAGACTGGGCCAAGTGGACCGAGGCTTCGTGCCAGGTGGGCCTGTGTGGCAACTGTGGGATGGGTTGAGTGTTGTGAGGGCTGTGTGCCAATTTGAGAGAAGGAAGTCTTGCCTTGGTCTGTTAAGGACCTTACCTTGCAAGCCTTTGACCAGTCTCGTGACAACCACATGTCCGAATGGGAAGACCTAGTTTAGTAGGTTTCGATGTCTTACCTTTGATACCTCGGGGTGGTAGTTACACAGGTAATCTGACGGGGAGCGTGGTCGTGCTTCGCTTGGTACCCTATCCAACAAAGTGTTCGCCGGTCCTATACTTCGCCTGTGAGGGAAGTCATAGTGAAGGCGACACGGAGAGGTTCTAGGTCGAGATGTAAGTCTCGAAAAGCTTTGTTACGGTTAATCACCTTTGTGTGTGCGATTGTATCTTGTGGGTAAAGTGTACAACCTCTCGCAGAGTGTTAAAACTGTTCGAATAGCCGAGTCCACGGTAATGGACAATGCTCGGGGATTACAGTCAAGGGGTAGTGTTCTAAAAATAAAATGGGGTGGTTGGCTATGTGCCAAAATTGTGAAATAAAGTTGTCTAGGGACTGTGTGTCCAAAATATTGTGAAAATAAACAACTTGAGTTATATATAATGGTTATATGGTTTGATGCTTTCAATCTAATTAGATATTACTTAAAAATATTGATGCAAAGCAAAATAATTAGTAGAGCCATTCCTTTGTAATAAGCCTTGCATATAGTAAATAGATCTGCATATTGTGCATAACTTGTTGAGTACGGTGTGTACTCACCCTTGCGGACAAACTTACCAGAAGAGGAGACTACACCAGCCTACGAGGAGGAGTATGTCGAGGAGCCGGGAAACTAGGGGCAAGCCTTCGTCGGAGCGACTGTGGAGAAGATGGACATCACGACTTTTTATATTCCGCTGCTGAACTTTTTGTTATTTGATTATTGTAAGCCCTGCGTGGCATAACTATTGTAAGGATGACCATAAGGTCGTACACTCGTTTATATAAATGTTTGAAGTACTTTATTTAATATTCCGCTGTGTATGATGTGATATTATACCCTGTTGGTCTGTGTGCACTAGCGCGATCCTGGACTAGTGCAGGATACACAGAGTGTCCGGAATTTGTAAATTCGGGGCACGACACTTGTTGCAGATGAAACAACGCCTGAAAGCCGACTGCAGGCTCCCTGCGGCTGTGGTCCCAACTGGTGTTGGTGTCTGGAAATTTTATCCGGCACGTCTTGGTACTGGTGGCGGTGTCATCACCACATTCCTTGGCTGAAATATGAAGAACTGGTTTGGTGCAACCCTCAAACGCTGCGCCCCCTGACGTGCTCCCTGCTGTGCCATCCTGCGCCTTCGGTTGTCCTCCAGCTCCTTGCGCTTGTCCTCCAATATCGCCGCCTTGTTCACTAGCTCCGAAAGTTCGGAAGGTGTGGGTTATGAGTCCCACTCGCAACCCTGAATTCAGTCCTTTCATGAAACAGATCGCTGGCCCTATCTGCTGTTACGCCCTCAAAAGTGCGAGCATGCCACCAAGTGAACTTATTCAGATATTCGGACACCGGCCGATCGCCTCGCTTAGTGCCCTAAACTCCTCCTTTTTCAACTCCATTATGCCTTGGACACATGGTACGCCGAAAAGCAATCGTGAACTCTTCCCAGCTGATGTCCTGTGGGTGCTCATGAGCAAGCAGAAGTTTTCCCACCATTCAATGGCTAGTTCCTTCAAGTCGATGAGAAGCATAGAGTACCTCTCATTTCTTTCACACCGGTAATGTCCAACTTCTCTCTATCGCCCTCACCAATCATCCGCCCAATGGATTGGCATTTTCGAAAATATAGGCGTCGAGTCCTCATGAATTTCGACGACCTCGAGTGTGGCCTCTGCAGACCGGTTTGACTCAAGTTAGCTTGGGCGGCGACGGCTTGGGCGGTGAATTGCTGATCTCACTGATCATGGCATACATTGCGAAGTCTCATGCAGCAAGAAAGGCTCCAAAGTTCTGCATATCAACTGGCGGTGCTGGTTGGGGTCCTTGTCCTCCGTCATCGGTGTTTCCAGCTGAGCGTGAACCACTCCCATTTCCTCCTTGGTTTCCATGGGTGTTCACCATCTGCGATTGCTCCATGGTTTAGAGACGAGAGGGAAATAAGAGTAGACAAGTAATAGAATACTTATGCGGGGTCAAAAGTGGATAGCAAAATCCAACTTTATTACTTTATTAATACCGAGGTATGGTTGCTCACAATGCCCATGGGCCATGCAACACATACCAATCACTCACAAGCATGAAAGAAGCAAATCAAGCTAATACTCGGGAGTCAAACGCCTCTAACGGTGACTCTTATTCCAAGACGCGACTCATCGCAGAGTCTCAATCGCTAATCCTAACGCCACTCAAGCCAACCCCACCGAACTTCTCGTGGATACACCGCGGTGTGCCGGTGCTAGTACAAACCTATCCTAACGATCCGTAGCTAGATGCGCCTCCTGCTCCTCATGCGCGGGCTCAACCTCCACTGGCTCTAGCTTGACCTCCACCGGCTCTAGCTGCGGCTCCTGCTGTGGCTCCTCCGGGTATGGGTCGTGTAGCTCCAAAGATCGCTCGCTCGTCCGTCTGGCGTTGTTCCAGCTCCCAATCCTCTGGATAGAGTGGGCCAAGTACTCACAAGTTCGCAACAGATGAGCCCTCACCTGCGTGAACTCGCCACGAGACCTTGCAGCTCTGAACCGTCACGTCGATAGCATCCTCTTGAGCGATGACATATCTAGCCAGGTGGGTGATCGTGGCATCCTCCTCCTCTATGGGCTCTCGGTTGTAGCGAGTGTCTCTGCGTGGATGGTGACGAAACACTGTGCCATCTAACTCCCTGGGGTAGGTACGAGCAATCTGCCTCATCGCTAGACGCGATGTCTCCGGATCCCAAAGATCAAATGACGACCTCTGGCAAAGGATGCGGATGGGACGACTTCGCCTCGCCCTATCCCGAGCATAAACCGTGATGGTGACATCCTGCAATATCCGATCCTGCGCACACTACAAGAGTCCCCAGAGATCGGCTGTCAGAACCTCCAAGTAGTTGCATCATACGCCAAAGCTCCGGCGCATCTCCAAAGGCACTCACCAAAAGAGTGGATCATCCTCATCGCCAAAGGACACTCACGTGAAACTCGAAATTTTAAAACAAAGCGAAACATGATAAATTCAGCAAGGGGTATGAAAGGAGAGAAGGGGTAAGTCGAGATTGCATTATCATCTTGGCACATTTTAACTTTTAGAAAATAGTTTTATCCTCACAATGACCATTCTAACTAAGGGCCAGTCCTACAGTCAGTATGACTCTGATACCACCTCTGTCGGGACCCAAATATGCAAATCCGGACCCTCTGTGTATTCAGCACTAGTCCAGGATCACGCTAGCAAACACAGTCTCAACATCGGTACATATCACAGTCATAACCAATGAAATAATAAATTACTTTAATTAAATACTCAAACTAGTTGATTGACCTCATGGTCAAGTTAAAAGATATGATTCATGAGGCTAAGACTTATTAAAAAATTCAAATGCAGAGGAATAAAACAGACTCGTGGTGCCAACCAATTTGCCACAGGGAACTGACTGGGCTCGCTCCTTAGTTCGTCGGCTCCTCCTAAAACTCCTCCTCCTGAGCAGGGGTTGCTTCTTCTTCAACTGAAGTTGTGTTGTTGTGGGGGTGAGTACTTTGAGCACTCAGCAAGTCATGCACAAAACGCAATTCTAATATTCTACATGCAAGGCTTAGTACAAAGGATAGGCTACGGTTCATGTGCAGTACAGCATTCAAGATAAACAGTAATAGATTCCAAAGCAGTAAAACAATAGTAGGAATAGTAGCTTTCACAAACAATTCAATCGTAAACCATTTTCCGTCTTAAGTCAAGTTCAACATTACCAACCTAAGCATTTTCCATAAACAAGTCATTTTCATGAAAATCTAACCCTTGATTGTAATCACCGAGCGATGCTCAATGCCGTGAGCACGGTTATTCGAATAGGTTGTACACTCCGCAGAGGTTATACACTTTACCCACAAGATACAGTGAAATACCACCAAGGCAAATAACCGTAACAAAGCCTTTCCAAAGTTCCGTCTAAACCCAAGATCGCCAAACTAAGGTTTCAACTTTGGAGGGACTGGTTACCACACCCCAGGCCCCCTCTTGCGCCATGTGAGTTCTCACCCGCCTTCGGCCCCACACCACCACGACAGCACCAAAGAATAGATTTCCCAGTTTACTCAGCCAGGCCCGTCCCATTACGGAGCTTGTGGTTGTATGAAAGACTCAGTTCAAAGGCTTGCAAGGTTAAGTCCTTAGTTGACCGAGGCAAGACTAACCAAATGTGACCTCAAATATCCAAAACCAATAAAAACCAAATACGACCGCCCAATTGCCACTCTTGGCCCACCAGAAACAATCTTGCCGCATGCCTCGGCCTAAATCATTTTTCACACCGGTTCTTTACCATTGCACCACGTGACATCATCAACTCAATAACACATGGCTCATTTATAAAACACGTTCCATATCTCATTAAGTCAATATTAACCTTGATATTCAAAATTCTTGAAATATCCACGCGAGTAGCTAAGCATACTACTTACGATCTACTCAACCCATGTTGGCAAATTATTAATGTCCAACTATTAATCCACAACCTAGGGTGACAAATGATTCATGGCCTACAATTATGTATGACAAGGTGGCATACAGCAACTAGGCATTAACTAATCCCAGAAATTATTAAAAATCATTTCTACCAAATTAGCATGCAATAATTTGAATCAAAATAATTTACTACCGTGGGTTCAACATGATCAAACACAACTTGCCTTCAAAAAGTACTAGTTCTGGTTCCTGAGCTTACTCCTGGGTCAGAACCTCTCCCTCGAAATCGTCGGGCACTTCAACATCTACGCGTAACGCAAATAAACAATAATAAATAAATAATACAGAGAGCAACTCAAGTCAAAAAATCAATTAAAATTCACTAACAGATAGAGCTTGAGTTTACAAATTTATAGAAATTTGAATCACTCAAATCGGAGTTAAAACGCAAAAGTTATAAGCGTTTGAAGTTTCAAAATACATTTAAAATCAATAATCGGAATTGAATAAATATTTTCTTTTTCGAAAAAACTAATTATTGCGTCACCTTTGACACGTGTCGCCACCAGGGAATGACACGTGGCCTTGCTGATGTTGGCCTCGACCGCTCCGTGGTCGACGGCAAGATGACGTCATCGTGACTTCAAAGACGACTCGGCCATCTTCACGCGCGCGCGACGCGACGGTGCGACTTCGGTGCCACGCTGCCTCGACGCGATTGGTCATGTGCGGTGCGATCCGAGCCGTTGCTTCTAGATCTAACGGATGAGGGTTGAGGATGGAGTTTACTGTTCAAGGGCGACGTGGCGAGATCCGGATCGTTGTCGCGCGACGGACGGCCGCAGGCTTCTGCTCGGTGGAGACGGTGCGGCGGCGCTGCTTCACCGGAGACGAAGACGACGACATGCGGCGCGGCGTTCCCGAGCTCTTTCGACGTGAAGAAGTAATGCTCTCGACGCGGCATGATGAGATGAGTTCGAGGGTGGCACGGGCGACGGCGGAGGACGACCGGTGGTGGCGGAACGGCGCAAGGAACTCGGCCGACGTCTTGGGAACTTCGGCGAGCTCGTGCGGCAAGGCGGCGGCAACTCGGACGGCGTGAGCTAGGGCAAAAGGTGCGACACGTCTAGGGCTTCCCGAGGCGTGTGGCGGCGCATTAAATAGGGTCCTCGACGTCCGTGAAACGCGCGGAAACCGAGGCCCACACGGGCGTGGCGGCGAAGTCCGGCGGCGATTCGGAAAAAACGACGTGGCCAAATGTGAGCCCTCGGATGAAGATCGGACGGCTACGGTGCTAGGGTTTTCCGAGCTGGGCCGCACAGTGTTCGGCCCAACACTGTTCATCTGATTTTTAATTCTTTTCCGATTAAAAATAACTCCCGAAAATTAAATAATTCATTTGGGGCATTAAAAATACTAGAAAAATTCTCAAAAATATTTTAAGACATTTGTGACTCAAATAAAATATTTTCAGCAAAATTTTATTTTAACTTTTCTATTATTTAATTAATTTGGTAGATGGCTTAACTCAAAAATAAATCCAAATAAATTCCAAAAATTCTCAAAAATTCAAAATACCACTTTAATGCAAGAAAAGCAAAAATTGGGGTGTTACACCCCCTCTCTAGATCTGGAGGGAGAGGACCTTACATTCTTTCGTGATTTTAATAAAATCATTTTATAGTATTTAACTTAGAGTTCTCTTGTTAAAGTTATATCTAAATAATTGACATTTCGATCTAATTTTCTGTTTCAGGTTCAAGATGGAAAGGGCATAGATGTACAATGCCCCAAGAAATAGGGGTGTATTCCTCAAAGAGCTCAAAACTTTTATTAAAGGCGCTCAGAAGGACGCCTGGAGTAAGAAGGAAACGGAAACACTTTGTCCATGCAAAGACTGTAAGAACAATGTAGGGTGGGGAGATTTAAGTGTAATCAGAACACAAACTCCGAAATAAGAAATATTCGGCCTTCTTCTAACAAGAAGCTCATAAGAGGTCTTTTTCAAAAGACGATGCAAATAAAGTCTATTTGTTGCATGATAAGCGGTATTAATGGCTTCCGCCCAAAAGCTATCGGAAGTGCCATATTCATCAAGCATTGTTCTTGCCATTTCAATTAATGTTCGATTTTTCTGTTCTACAACTCCATTTTGTTCCGGAGTGTAAGTTGCGGAAAGCTCGTGCTTTATTTCGAGTTCATCACAATAATATTCAATTCTTGTATTTTTGAACTCGAAACCATTATCACTACGAATTTTCCTAATTTTAAAATCAAATTCATTTTGAGCCCTTTCTACAAACCTTTTGAAGATTTCAAAGGCTTCGGATTTATCATCTAAAAAGAACACCCATGTATATCTAGAGTAATAATCAACAATGACTAAAAAATAAGAATTACCCCCGATGCTCCTATAGGTTGTCGGGCCAAACAAATCCATATGTAAGAGCTCTAATGGTCTAGATGTGGACATGATACTTTTTGAAGGGTGAGAACTAGCCACTTGCTTGCCGGCTTAACAAGCACTACAAAGTCTATTTTTCTCAAACCTCACATCTTTCAAGCCCACAACTAAATCATTTTTGAAAAGCTTTTTAAGTTGAGTCATCCCAACATGAGCTAGTCTTCTATGCCATAACCATCCTAAAGATGTTTTTGTCATTAAGCATGTTTGAAGACATGAGTTATTTGAGGTGAAGTCAACCAAATACAAATTTCCAAATCTAAATCCTTTAAATACTAGAGAATTATCATTTTCTTCAGAAATAACTACACCATTTTTAGAGAAGCTACAAACAAGACCAAGATCACATATTTGAGCAACGGATAGTAGATTAAAATTTAATATTTCAACTAGGGATACATTAGAAATGGAAAGATCGTTTGATATGGCAATTTTACCTAAGCCCAATACCTTTCCTTTGCTATTATCACAAAATGTGATCTTGTTGTGTTGACCACTCCCCGAATCAAACGTGGTGAACATTTTCCGGTCGCCAGTCATATGTTGGGCACATCCACTATCTAGAACCCAATGTCGTCCACCGGTCATGTAGTTCACCTACAAAAGAAAATCAATCCCTTTTAGGTATCCAAATTTGTTTGGGTCCTTGGAGGTTAGTAACCAAGGTTTTGGGAACACAAACGGCTTTCTTTCTTTGGCCAATTATCGGGGTCCCAACAAACCTAGCAAAAACTTTACCATTTTTATCCTTTTTGAGTATATAGCAAGAATCATAGATATTTTCTTTAGATGCTTTACTCAATGAACAATCAATAGCTAAATGACCTACATCATGACATTTGTAACAAAATTTATCATTTGATTTCACAAAGCGAGGAGCCTTGTTACCTAATTTCTTATTCTTTTTAGGGACATATCCTAATCCTTCTTTGTTGTAGGAGCACCTTTGACTACTTAAAATTTTATTTAGAGTAATTTACCCTTAAAGCATCTATCTAAACTTTTGTTGAGTTTATTCACTTGTTCTTTAAGTTCGTTATTTTTAACAATCAAGTTTTCATGACATGAGTTAGCACTAGAGCATGATATATCAACTAAATCATCACATGAGGTAGCTATACTTGATTTTGCCACACAACTTGAGTCAATTTTTAGTTTAGGCACATCATCAATAATATTGCATTCAATACCAATATCTTTTGAGGACTTTGTGTGATCCTTGGCAAGGAGAACCTCATGAGCTTCCTTTAACTCCTCATAAGAATTTTTGAGAGAGAGAAACTCTTTTCTCAAAACCTTAAATTTTGATTTCTCTTTACCAAGATACTCATTTAAATCCTCAAGCATATCCATTAATTCATCATATGAAGGTTCATCATCGTCATTAGAATTTACCTTAATTTCTCATCTAGCCATAAGACATACAGGAGTGACGAATGGTGACGATGCTTCTTTAATGGCGACGCCGGCGAGACCCTTCTTCTTTGAAGGTGTTTCTTCCTCGGATGAGTCGGAGTCCGAATATTCTTCCTCGGAATCCCACTCTCCAATGTGAGCTTCGCCTTGCCCGTCTCTTTGAATCTTTTTGAAAAGCTTCTTCTTCCCTTGAAAGAATTTCTTTTTCTTGGGCGACTTATTCTTGTCGTCCTTCTTCTTGGGACAATGAGAGGCGATGTGTCCCTTCTCATCACATTCGTAGCATCGGATATTTGCATACCGGTTGGTGCTAGAATTTTGCCCTTTCTTGAATCTTTGTGAACTACTTGAGCTTGAGCGCATTCTCATGAATTTTTTCATCCTTCTTACGAGGAGCGCCATCTCCTCCTCGGTGTCTTCATCTCATCACTTGATTCCGTCTTTGCCTTGAAAGCAATATTCTTCTTTTTAGAAGAGCTTTGTTCCAATAGCTCTTCCTTATCCTTCTTGTAAAGCTCATTTGTGATAAGGTTACCAAGATGTCCGGTTGGTGTCATTCTTGGCAAATCCGGTGTGTTGAGGAACAAGGTCACGAAAGTTTCATATTTCTCCGAAAGAGCGCTAAGCATCTTTCGAACAATGTCATAATAAATTAGTGATGCTCCAAGGCCTTTGAGCTCATTTACTATGTTATTTAACCGTGAGTACATTTCATTAATGTTCTCATAGGGTAACATAATAAAACTCTCATATTTGATCCGAAGCATATGCAATTTAGCTTCTTTGACCGAGGATGTCCAAATCTCATGAGCGGTTCGAGGTTGCTCACTCGATTGAACTCATCCGTGTTCAAAGCACCAAAGAGAGCGTTCATTGCTTGAGCATTGAGATATGTGTTTCGCTCTTCTTGTTCCATTGTAAGTGGGGGATTGGTCCCCGGAGCGAAACCCTCATGCACAATTCTCCATATACTTGGGCTCATGGCTTTAAGATAGATGGTCATGCGAATTTTCCAACAAGCATAATTTGTACCATCGAAAAATGGCGCTTTGCCTATTGACACCCCATCACTAGCCATCCTTGCTCTTTAGGCGGTAAAGCCTGAATAAAGAGCCCTTGCTCTGATACCACTTGTAGGATCAAGGATACCGACTAGAGGGGGTGAATAGGAGGATTTTAAATTTTCTACACTAAAATCAAGTTTAGTGACTACCAAGCACGAATGTCAATTTTAGCACTTTTAATATCTAGCAATTTGTAACACCCCAAAATTTGACCTAATTTAAATTTTTGGAGTTATTTGATTTTTGTGATTTTTGGGATTTATTTGAAATTATTTGAGTTTAAATTAAATTATCCTTCTCTAGAATAATTAATTAACATAAAAGTAATTGTCAAAATAAATAAAAATATTTTATTTAAGCTCTAAATGCTCTAAAATATTTTCTGGAATTTTTCTAGAATTTTTTGGGTATTTTTAGTGCCCTAAATATTTGCTTTGATTTTTTGGAATTAATTTAAATGTTAAAAGCCGGAAAAAGGCTAGCTACAGTATTGGGCCGAGCTCAACACTGTGCTCGCGTCGGCCAAACCCTAGCCGCCGCTAATCCCGGGCCGTGCGATCTTCATCGGATGGCTGAGGAATAGCCGCGCCACCGCTTGTGTGCGCCGTTGGATCTCAGTAGGTTAAACCGGTCGGATGGCGCCACGTGGCTTGGGGCTGCCGCTCAGACGCTCGCCCTGACCGTTGGATTTCAATCGGACGGTGAGGGTCGATCGCGCCGCATCGGGAGGGAGATTTGCGCATTGGACGCCGAAGATATGTCAGAGATTTGCACGTGTATCGAGGCTTGTCCGAGCGGGAGATATAGCTCTCCGTGCGCAGCACCTCGTTCCGCTCATTTTGCACCCTCTCCCACGCGCTGTCGCTCACCGTAGCCTTCGCTCGAGCTCACCGGAGTGGAATCCTTCCTCTTCTCGGTTCTTCTTCGTTTTCCGTCGGCGTCCCTTACTCCCCGTCACAGCTAGGCCCTTCGCCAAGTTCATCGTGCCACACCGCGTCGTTGGAGCCACTTCTTCCGACCGGAGGAGCCCGAAAACGCCGTCGCCGACTTCATCTTCTCCAAGTCCGGTGACCAAGCACCGCCGTCTCTTCTTCGTTGCCTCGCAACTCACCGACGCCGCCGGATCTTCATCCAACGACCGAGGTAACGCCACGTTTCCTTCCTGTAGAGCTAGATTCGAATAGCCTCGATAGATCTTGACCATAGGATCTTGATCTGACCACCACCGTAGCGCCGCGTAGCTGTAAAGGTTGTGCTTGTTAATGGCCGTTCGATCTTAACTGTGCGGCTCAGATAAAGCCGCGTAGGCTTGTGAGCAGTGTACCGCTCAGGTAACCATCGCATTTTAACTCGGAATTGGGTGATTCTAGTTCCTAAAAATTTGTAAAAATGTGAGCTATTTATTTGTAAATTTTATTTTATTTTTAGTGTTGATCTTGATGTCTGTTTAAATATATTTATTGTATGCACGTTTATTCCGAGTAGACTCCGAGTTGCCGGGAACTGCCGGGGAAGAATTTGAAGACCCATTGCAGTTTGCAGATCAGGACCAACTACTTTTCGAAGGCAAGTCATGCTTTGACCATGTTGCCCCTAGATTTTCAAATGTATTTCAATTCAAATTTTGCATGCTATGTTAACTAAAAATAACATTGAATAATTTGGGTTAAATAGATAATACATCTACCTTATTTATGTCACCTTGTTAATATTATTTGTATGCCCTGAATTCCTTGTCACCTTAAGCTATTGAATCGAGTTGGTTGCTACTATAATGCCAACACGGGAGGCTAGACCGTGATTAGTTGCTTAGTATGCTTGTGTGCGCTGAATGACTTTTAAATCGCAAAAGAATATTGACTAAACAATTATGGAACGCATTTTGGAGTAACGTCATGATGTCATGAGATGGAATTGGGGGTAGCGACCTGTGTGGTTCTACTCGTGCAATGAAGTGGGCATTGGCATGTGTTGCATAAATGCAAACCGGGGTGGGAAATGATTTAGACCGGGGCAAGTGGCGAGAAGGCTTCGTGCCAGGTGGGCCTGTGTGGCAACGGGATGTACTAAAGATTGTAAAGGCTGTGTGCCGAGAAATATAAAATGGATGCCTTACCCGGGACAGTTAAGGACATCACCTTGGGAGCCTTTGAACTGAGATTAATCATACAACCACTTGTCTGGTATGGGACAGACCTAGTTTAGTAAGGTTCTAACCTCTTTCCTATGATACCTCGGGGCGACAGTTACACACAAGTATAATTGTATGGGGAAGTGTACCTGTGCTACGGCTTGGTACCCATTCAACAGTATTCACTCGTTCTAAACTTCGGCTCTGAGTGAGGGAAGTGTTAGAAGGGCAATACTAGAGGGGTTCATCGGTTAAAAGTTAGTCTCTGAAAGACTTTGTTGCAATCAATCACCTGTGTGGTGAGCGATCAGATCTGTGGGTACAAAGTAGTACCGTGCAAGAGTGTGTATTAAATTTATTCGAATAATGGCGTCATGATCTTGGACAATGCTCGGGGATTATGGTCAAGGGTTAGATTTTCAAAATAAAATGTGCAATGGTTGGTTGTGTGCCAAGAACAAGTGAAATGAACTTAGGGCTGTGTGCCAAGCTTTGGAAAAGAATTGAGAAATTAATTATTATAGTAATGGTTTACCGCTTTCTATCTAATTAGGATTATCTGTTAAAAGAAATGCTGTTTTATGCAAAATAACCATTTAAGCCTTTCCCTTGGAATAAGCCATGCATGTAGTAATAGAAATGCATTGTGCATGACTTGTTGAGTATGTTATATACTCACCCTTGCTTCAACAACAACCTCAGAATAAGAAGCGACACCAGCTTGGGAGGAAGAGTTGAACGAAGGTCAGGAGGAGAAGGGTTTAAGCCTCGTCAGTTGCCTGTGGCAGAACGAGGGGTTCGCTGTCATACTTTTGCTTCCGCTATTGAACTTGGGATACTTTTGTTATTTATCGCCCTGCGTGGCGAAGTATTGTAAGGTGACCATAAGGTCGTGTAACTCGCTTATATTGATGTTCGAGATACCTATTTATTATTTCCGCTGAGTATGTTTGTGGTATTTCAACCTGTTAACCCTGTGTGTACTAGCGTGATCCTGGACTAGTACAGAATACACAGAGGGGCCGGATTTGCAGATTCGGGTCCCGACAGAGTTGGTATCAGAGCCATACTGACTGTAGGACTTAACCCTAGTTAGACTGGCCGTTCTAGAAAGGATAAAAATTAATTTCTAAAGAATAAAATTTGGGCAAGAATGATCAATGAAATCTTGACTTATCCCTTCTTCCTTACTTCATACCTATGCTGCATTTTGCTATTACTTTTGTATTCTTTTAAAATTTTAGTAATCGACGTTGCTTTGGCAGATGCAGATGGTTCACTCCTTCGGCGCCACGGTGGTTCGCAATGAGCTTTGGAGGATGCTCCAGTCGGGAGGCTTCGATCGCCCTCTCCGGTCCCGCTTTGGATGGTCAACGGATCAACCGCGGTGGGAGACGACCATCACCTTTGTAGCTGGAGCACGCGCGTGCGGCCGTCCGCTCCACCTCTCGGTGAGGCGGGCCAACCACATGTGAGCATACTGAGTGTGTGCGGTGGCACTACGAGGGTTAGCAGGACTACGGCCGAGCTGTGAGACACTGCTTTTGTGCACCAAGACGCGGTGGACCTCCAGCGCGCTTGGAGCTGGAGGACGACGCTGCCATCGTGCACTTAGGCCGGTTCACCACGGCTTAGGAGGAGGTCATGGACGCTACTACTACGGAGCTGCAGGCGGTGTACCGTACCTTGGAGGAGGCCGAGGTTGCCCTGCGAGAGACCAGGATGCACGCTGTGCAGAGGATCGCTGAGCTGGAGGAGGCCCTCTACGGTCAGGCGGAGCCGGAGGCCGTCATGGAGCTTGACGATGAGGATGAGGAAAAGCCAGAGGAGCAGGAGCAAGAGCCTACGCCAGAGGGCCAGTAGCCAGTGGTGCCTCCAGCACCAGTGGGAGGGCATGGGGATCAGTTTGCCCCGATGCCCGCTGACCGGCCAGTGTACGTGATTGGTGAGCCACGGCCGGGATGGATCGAGGACTGAGTTCTTTTAGAGTCGTGGTGGTTAACTTTTGCGTTGAGACTCACTTGTTTTGAGTCGCGTCTTTAATTTCCCGAACTTGCCTTAGATGTGCGTGTTGTAATGAACTATTGGTTTGATGATTGTGATTTTGGGTGTGGTTGCACGGCCCTTAGGCCCTTGTAAGCAACCATGCATAACTATTATCTATGATTTAAATGTTTAAGGGTTTTTAAGTTACACCTGTTTCCCCTAAGTTCTTCAACTTGTCTACTCTCTTTCCCCCTTATCTCTAAACCGTCGAAGCAATCAGCAGATGGTGAATACTCGCAACACGGGAGCCGGAGGCAGTGGTTCCTGTCAAGGAGGTAGTCAAAACAATACACCACCTCCGCAGGCAGCACCAGCGGTTGACATGCAGAACTTGGGAGCCTTTCTTGCAACACAAACTCAATTGATGCAGACAATGATGGCAACCGTACAGCAAATTAACAAGCAAGCAGCCGCCAACAACCAAGCTGTTAACAATGGTCCCCGCACCTACTCAAGACTGTCCGAATTTATGAGGACACGTCCACCGACTTTCTCAGGCAACGCTAGTCCATTAGAGGCAGATGATTGGTTGAGAACCATCGAGAGGAAACTGCATATAACACAGTGTGATGGAAATGAAAGGGTGCTTTATTTCCTTCATCAGCTAGAAGGGACAGCAGCTGAGTGGTGGGAAAACTACTGCGCATCGCAGGAAAACCAACAGGAAATCACTTGGGAGGAATTCACCATAGCTTTTCGACAATATCATGTGCCAGAAGGTATCATGGAGCTAAAGAAGGAAGAATTTAGAATGTTGAAGCAAGGAGGCCAATCTGTGGCTGACAATTTGAATAAGTTCACTCAACTCACACGCTACGCTCCGGAAGACGTAGCAACAGACAAAGCTAGACAGTCTCGCTTCATGAAAGGGCTCAACACTGGATTGCAGGTGGGGTTGATTACCCACACATTTCTGGATTTTCAAGAACTAGTAAACAAGGCACTTATATTGGAGGACAAGCGCAAGGAGATAGATGATAACCGTAAACATCGCATGGCGCAACAAGGAGGACGCCAGCGACAACAGAAACCAAGGATGATACCTCAGCAATTTTCTAGATTCCAACAAGGGAACAATGTTAGGACACCGCCACCAATGCTAAGACCAGCAGGACAAACCCCCCAGACCCCAGTCAGAACTGCTAATCAAAGTGGAGGAAACCAGCAGATGTCAGGAAGGCACTGTTACAATTGTAATGAGACAGGGCATTTCGCCAATGTGTGCCCAAAGAAGGGAGGAGTGACACCAGTATGTTTCAACTTAGGAAACACGCCTGCTAAAACGCCTACCCAAGGAGGAAGCCAAGGACCTACCCAAGCTGGAGCCACATCACAAGCATTCACGCGAGGCAGGATTAATCACATTTTCGCAGACGAAGTCCAGAATGCCACGGATGTCGTGCTCGGTAAGTTCCTTGTCAACTTAGTGCCAGCTACAGTGTTATTCGATTTCGGAGCTTCACCTTCGTTCGTTTCCCGAGATTTTGCTGTGACAAATGATTTGGATATTGTTAATCTAAAAAGTACACTTCTAGTCTAATCTCCTGGATCAGAACTCCGCTCTAAGGTCGGATGTTCTGGGGTTAAGCTACTAATAAAAGGGGTAGAGTTCCTAGCGAACCTTATTATATTAGATACCCAAACCCTAGATGTCATACTAGGAATGGATTGGTTGTCTAAGCATAAGGCTGTATTAGACTGCGGATGAAGAGTTGTGTCTACTGAGAGCCCTCATGGCAGGAAAGTGGAATTTCAAGCAACAGCAGTTCGAGAAGGACAGATGTTAGTAAACAACCTGGAGACCGTTAGCATAAGAGATGTAACAGTAGCCAGTGAGTATCCAGATGTTTTTCTTGAGGAATTACCAGGAATGCCACCAGACAGGGACATAGAGTTTGTAATCGATTTAGTACCTGGAACAGCACCAATAGCAAAAAGACCATATTGGATGTCCACCGAGGAGTTGGTAGAGATGAAGAAACAGATTGAGGAGCTATTGGAAAAAGGATTCATCAGACCGAGCTCGTCACCATGGGGATCACACCGGTTCTGTTCGTTAAGAAGAAGGATGGGAGTTTTCGGATGTGTGTAGATTATCGTGCACTTAATGAAGTGACGATAAAGAATAAATATCCGTTACCCCGGATAGATGATCTTTTTGATCAACTAAGAGGAGCAGGAGTATTCTCCAAGATCGACCTTAGATCAGGATATCACCAGTTGAAGATTAAGATAGAGGACATACCCAAGACTGCATTTTCTTCAAGATATGGACACTACGAGTTCACTGTTATGTCTTTTGAATTAACTAATGCACCCGCATACTTTATGAACCTGATGAATGAAGTATTTATGGAGTATTTAGATAAATTTGTGGTCGTGTTCATAGACGACATTTTGGTTCATTCAAGGACGGATAAAGAGCACGTCCAACATTTGAGATTAGTATTGGAGAAGCTAAGAGAGCAACGGTTATATGCAAAGTTCAGTAAATGTGAATTCTGGAAGAGCAAGGTAGAATTCCTAGGGCATGTAATGACCGCCGAGGGAATTGCAGTGGACCCAAGCAAGGTTGAGGCAGTACTGCACTGGGAGCCGCCGAAGATGGTGACCCATATTCGTATTTTTCTTGGGATGGCTGGTTACTATCGCCGATTTATAGAAGAGTTTTCGACAATTGCCAGGCCAATTACGCAATTGCTTAAGAAAGAGAAGAAATTTGTTTGGACACCAGATTGTGAGAAAAGTTTTCAAGAATTGAAGAAACGACTGACATCAGCACCAGTGCTAGTTCAGCCATATGTGCACCAAAGTTTTGATATTTACTGCGATGCATCACGCCAAGAGCTTGGATGCATATTGATGCAAAACGGAAAGGTGGTAGCCTATGCATCAAGGCAATTAATGCCACATGAAGGGAATTACCCGACACATGATCAAGAATTAGCAGCTGTAGTGCATGCCCTGAAAATATGGCATCACTATCTTATTGGTAACAGGTGTGAGTTGTATACAGACCATAAAAGCCTTAAATACATTTTCACCCAATCTGACCTGAACATGAGGCAAAGGAGATGGTTAGAACTGATCAAGGATTACAACATGGGTATCCATTATCATCCCGGCAAGGCCAATGTAGTGGCTGATGCCTTGAGTCGAAAAAATCATAGTCTAAATATGATAGTGGGAGAAAGCCAGGGAGAATTGTGCAAGGATCTTCAGAGGTTGAAATTGGAAGTTGTTCCGAAAGGATTTGTAGCCGCCTTGGAGGTAAAGCCTATCTTGGAAGACCAGATTAGAGAAGGTCAGAAGAATGATGAGAAGATCAAGCGAATCAAAGCCAAGATGGAGGAAGGGCAAGCAAAAGAATTTAAGCTGGATGAATAAGTCACGTTATGGATGAGAGAGCGCATATGTGTACCCAATAAAAAGGAGCTTAAGCAGCTAATATTGGAAGAAGCTCATGAATCCAAGTATTCGATTCACCCAGGAAGTGCAAAGATGTATCAAGACTTGAAAGAAAGGTTCTGGTGGCCGAATATGAAGAGGGAAGTAGCTGAGCACGTAGCGCTATGTGATGTGTGTCAGTGGGTCAAAGCTATGCATCAGAAGCCAGCAGGACTACTGAACCATTAAAAATACCAGAGTGGAAATGGGAGAAAATCGGGATGGATTTTATCACCAGTTTGCCAAGGACTCAAGGAGGTCATGACTCCATATGGGTCATAGTAGATCGTTTGACGAAGGTCACGCATTTCATACCAGTAAAGACAACCTATTCAGGAGATAAACTAGCAGAGCTATACATGGCAAGGATCGTTTGCTTACATGGAGTGCCGAAGAAGATAGTATCGGACAGAGGTACCCAATTTACATCAAGATTTTGGGATAAACTGCATACAGCAATGGGCACCCATTTGAACTTCAAGATAACAGTATCATCCGCAGATGGGCGCATGTAAAGAGTCAATCAGATATTAGAAGATATGTTGAGGGCCTGTGCATTGGCATATACGACGTCTTGGGATAAATGTTTACCATATGTTGAATTCAGTTACAACAACAGCTACCAGGCTAGTCTTCAGATGTCACCTTTCGAGGCATTGTATGGTCGACCTTGTAGGACACCGTTAAATTGGAATGAGACCGGTGAGCATCGTGTCTTCGAACCAGACATACTCCAAGAAGCCTGTAACATCCTCAAATTTGGTTAAATTTAAATTTTATAATTTATTCTGAATTTTTGAGAATTTCTGGAATTTATTTGGATTTATTGGAATTTCTGGAAATAACTCTTATTGAGAAATTAATTTAATAAGGAAAAGTTTTAATAGAATAAAAGTGTAAAAATTTTATTTGAGTTCAAAATGTCTTAAAATATTTTTTGGAATTTTTCTAGAATTTTTCCGATATTTTTGAAGCCTCAATTAATTTAAATGAATATTCAGAATTATTTTTATTCGAAAAACCTTTGAAATTCGGGGAACAGTAATGGGCCGAGCCCACTACTGTGCGCACCGAAGAAACCCTAGCGTCGCCACCTTCTTCCGCCGTGCGATCTTGATCGTGTGGTCACGAATCAGCCGTGTCGTTTCGTTGCCTTGCACCGTTGGATCGCTGCGTGGACGGATGGATGAAGGCCACGTCGCTTCATCTTCACGTGAATGAAACGTCGCCGCCGCCGCCATGCGTCCGAGTGGAAACCGTCGCCATTAACGCCGGGCACTACCTTTTCCACTTCATCTTCTAGCCCGGGCTATAAAACACCTCATCCCGCACATGTAGAGCCCTTTCACGCATTCCAAGGTCCACCGTAGACGCCGTACATGCTCGCCGTAGTTCCGTGCCATTCCGTCGCCGTTTGTGCCCACTCCGTGACTCTCCGTCGCATCCAGTGACACCGGAGTACTCCTCAAGTCGTGACGCGCCCGAAGGACTACTTCCTGTCGCCGGAGGATCATCGGAACGCCGTCGCCCACGTCATCTTCTTTCGCTCCGGTCTTCGAACGTCGTCGCACCATCGCCGGACTTCGAAGCTTTGTCAACCGTCCAAGCCACGATCAACGTCTTCGATTCGTCCACATCATCGTTTGAATAGTAAGTGCCATCTTCAAACCGTAGCCGTAGATCTAGCAATGAAGGGCTAGGATAGTGCCACGTGCCCGTAGCTGGGATCGCCCGCGTGTGCTTAAAACTTAAGTTAAATGCTAGTCTTTGGATTCGTATCGGACGATTGAGATCTAGCCACGTAACCTTGTGAATAGTGAACCCCATCATCTAAAGCTAACCATTAGATCAAAATCGTGCGGTTTATATTTTGCCACGTAGCCATTTTACTGTAGTCGTTGGACCTGGGTATTAAGCGTGAAATTTGGATTAATCTGAGTCGTTGATTTTGTAATGAACGATCGGATTTGCGCCGTGTGCCGGTCCAGTACCGAGCGGATGCGTGTCGCACGGATGCCGAGGTGTCAGCACCAGTGCTGACTATCGACGTCACCCGATTAATCGCCGCCGTTTGATTTCAATCCGAAGATCATGATTGAGCCACGTGTCAGCACCAAGGTGACGCTCAAAAGTGTCGGTGCGATCCGAGCCGTTGATCGCATCGCATGAATCTTGATGCTTGACCGAGTCAATTGAGCTGTTATTCGGTTTATTTCTCACCGTTGGATTTTGATCCAAGGGATGAGAATGCGCCACGTGTCATCACCGGAATAAACCGAGCCGAACCGTCGTATAGATCCAGCCGTTTATTCTCGATCCGACAGCTGAGAGTTAATCAAGCCCTCGGTTGATAGTTCGCTGCCACGTGTCACGCTCGGATGATTGACACGTGTCGATCGACGCCACGCGGACGTCGAAGATGGGGCCCACTTGTCGTCCGAATGGGTCTTGCCGACGCTATAAATCCAATTTTCAAAATATATATATTCGGTGAAAAGCGAAAACGGTGATGACGTCATAAATATCGATGCTGACGTCATAATTTTGGGATTTTCAGTATAAAAATAAATAATGAAATTTGGTTTATTCTTTTGGATTTATTTTAAAACTTCAAACGCTTATAACTTTTATGTTTTAACTCCGATTTGAGTGATTCCAATTTCCAAAAATTTGTAAAATCAAGATCTATTTATTAGTGAATTTTGTGGAATTTTTAGAGTTGATTTACCTCTCTAGAAAATGTATTTATTGTGTGTATGTTGATTTTAATTAGATGTTGATTTGTCGGAGGTTGCGAGGAATTTCAGACAAGATTTGACTTGAACAGGACCAGCAACTTTTGAAGGCAAGTTATGCTTTGACCATGTTGCCCTACATTTTGAAATGTATTTTGTTTCAAACTATGCATGCTAATTCAACTAAAAATGGTTTAAATATTTTGGGTGAATTAGCTAGTTAACCTAATTGTTATTGCCACCTTGTTGATATTATTTGTATGCCATGATTCCTTTGATAACCCTAGTTTGGTAATAATAGTTGGTTGATGATATTGTGCCAACACGGGAGGCTAGACCGTGAATAGTTGCTTAGCCATGCTTGTACGTGAACCATTCTATTTGGATTACAAAATCAACACTGACTAAAGAATAATGAATGTTTTTCAATGAAATGTGGAATGATGTTGGTATTAACCTTGGAATGTAGAGACCTGTGTGGTTCTACATGAAAGATGAATATGAGCATGTGTTGCACTGTTAACAACTTGGGGTGGAATTGATTTAGACTGGGGCAAGTGGACCGAGGCTTCGTGCCAGGTGGGCCTGTGTGGCAACTGTGGGATGGGTTGAGTGTTGTGAGGGCTGTGTGCCAATTTGAGAGAAGGAAGTCTTGCCTTGGTCTGTTAAGGACCTTACCTTGCAAGCCTTTGACCTGAGTCTCTCGTACAACCACATGTCTGAATGGGAAGACCTAGTTTAGTAGGTTTCTGATGTCTTACCTTTGATACCTCGGGGTGGTAGTTACACGGGGGTAACTGTACGGGGGAGCGTGTCTGTGCTTCGGCTTGGTACCCTATCCAACAGTGTTCGTCGGTCCTATACTTCGGCTCTGTGTGAGGGAAGTGATAGTGAAGGCGACACGGAGAGGTTCTTAGGCTGAGACAGAAGTCTCTGAAAAGCTTTGTTACGGTTAATCACCTTTGTGGTGTGCGACTGTATCTTGTGGGTAAAGTGTACAACCTCTGCAGAGTGTTAAAACTGTTCGAATAGCCGAGTCCACGGTAATGGACAATGCTCGGGGATTACAGTCAAGGGGTAGTGTTCTAAAAATAAAATGGGGTGGTTGGCTGTGTGCCAAAATTGTGAAATGAAGTTGTCTAGGGACTGTGTGTCCAAAATATTGTGAAAATAAACAACTTGAGTTATATATAATGGTTATATGGTTTGATGCTTTCAATCTAATTAGATATTACTTAAAAATATTGATGCAAAGCAAAATAATCAGTAGAGCCATTCCTTTGTAATAAGCCTTGCATATAGTAAATAGATCTCGCATGTTGTGCATAACTTGTTGAGTACGGTGTGTACTCACCCTCATGGACAAACTTACTGAAGAGGAGACTACACCAGCCTATGAGGAGGAGTATGTCGAGGAGCCGGAAACTAGGGGCAAGCCTTCGCTTGAGCGATTGTGGAGAAGATGGACATCACGACTTTTTATATTCATTCTTGAACTTTTTGTTATTTGATTATTGTAAGCCCTGCGTGGCATAACTATTGTAAGGATGACCATAAGGTCGTACACTCGTTTATATAAATGTTTGATGTACTTTATTTAATATTTCGCTGTGTATGATGTGATATTATACCCTATTGGTCTGTGTGCACTAGCGCGATCCTGGACTAGTGCAGGATACACAGAGTGTCCGGAATTTGTAAATTCGGGGCACGACAGAGGTGGTATCAGAGCATACCGACTGTAGGACTTGACCCTAGTTTAGACTGGCCGAAAAATGATAAGGTTATTTTCTAAAGATTAAAATTGTGCAAGATTATAAATGACATCTGGACTTGTCTTTTCTTTCTTACTTCATACCTATGCTGTATGTTTGTACCAGTTTTGATTTCTTTCAAAAATTTAGATGACAAGATCTGTTTTGGCAGATGAGGAGGATCCACTCTTTCGGGGAGCGCACGGGTGGCTACGCTGCTGAGCTGTGGTACCTGCTTCAGCTACTGGAGGGCTTTGTGAGGCCGATCTACCGAGGTAACTCGATGGTTCGGGCAGGGCTGGACGTCGCATGGGACGTCAAGGTCACCATCTACGCTTGAGATTGGGGGAGAGCCAGCCGTCCGTTCCACTTCACTGCCAGGAGGTCTACTTTTGAGGCCGGGATCCAGGAGAATGCCCGCCTGGCGATTCGTCGTATTGCACGCACTTTCTCTGAGGAGCTTGTTGGCACAGTCTTTCGTCTCCACCCGCGTCGAGACAACAGGTTTGACAGAGACCCGGAGGAGGAGGACGATGCTACAGTCACCCACTTGGCGAGGTACGTCATCGCCCAGGAGGAGCTCATTGACGAGACTGTCCAGGAGCTGCAGAGGTCTCACGACGAGGTCGCCGAGGTCAGGGCCCAGCTGCAGGATGTTAGAGGGGCTATGACTCACTACATCCGGAGGGTGCATGAGCTGGAGGAGCTGCTAGAGGGACCAGAGCTGGAGCCGATGCTTGTGCTGCACGACCCTGATCCCAAGGAGGCTGTGCCTGAGCAGGAGGCGCCGATGCAGGAGGCACCAGCTCAGGAGGCACCAGCACCGGTAGTGCCAGAGCCGCCAACACCCGAGCAGGCACCACCAGAGCCAGCAGAGTCAGTGGGTTCCTACGTTCCACCAGCAGTGGGGCATCAGGACTAGTTCGCCCGATGCGCCAAGACTCCGCCGTGACTACTCCACCGGAGGGCCGCACTGGTGGATCGATGACTAGAGAGTCTTCTTTTGTTATCGTTAGAGTCGACTCCTGCGTTGAGTCACGTTACCATCGAGTCAGTTATTGAGTCAAGTTATTTTTGAGTCAGTATTGTCGAGTCCGCCTTAGAGCGTTTGGTTGGTTTGCTATGAGTTGTTATGTCTCTTTGTGGTGAACAATTTATGTGGTTGCATGTTGATATGTGTCGCAGTGCCTGTAGGCATTTGTGAGCGGCCATATCCTTATAATATTAAATAAAAAAATGGTGTGTTTATGTGGAGTCAAACAAATCTTCTCCCCGCATAAGATCCTTGTTACTTGCCTATTCTATTCTCTCTTTTCCTTAAATCTTTTGTTCTTCAGATGGTGAACACCAGGAGCAACAGTGGAGTCGAAGGCAGCAACTCTCAGCAGAGGGACAACAACAATGAAGCACCTAATCCTCAAGCACCACCTGTGGACATGAATAATTTGGGTGCATTCTTGATCGCCAGACCTACCGATGCGCATAATGATGCAACAGATGCAACAATGCAGAATCAAGTCGCCGCTAATAATCTCAACAACAACCAATTTGTGCATCATGGGCACCACTCAAGGTCGCCGACTTCATGAGAACTAGACCCCAACCTTCTCGGGAATGTTAATCCTATTGAAGCCGATGATTGGTTGCGACGATCGAAAGGAAGCCGCACATAACCGAATGTGTTGGCAATGAAAGAGTATTGTATGCTTCCCACCGCTTAGAAGGATCTGCCGAATGGTGGGAGAATTATGTGATTCCCATGAGCATCCCCAGGAGATTACTTGGGATGAGTTCACAGTTGCTTTTCGCCAGTATCATGTGCCGGAGGGTATGATGGAGCTCAAGAAAGAAGTGTTCCGATCCTTGAAGCAAGGATCTCAGTCAGTGGCTGATTACTTGAACAAGTTCACACAGCTTGCTCGTTATGCACCGGAGGACGTAGCCACGGACAAGGCTAGGCAATCCCGGTTTATGAAGGGACTCAACTCTGGACTTCAGGTGGGACTGATCACCCACACGTTTCCTGATTTCCAGGAGTTGGTCAATAAGGCACTTATCCTAGAAGATAAGCGTAAAGAACTGGATGACAACCGCAAACGTCGCCTAGCACAGTAAGGAGGACGCCAGGGTCAGCAAAGACCAAGGGTGGTACCTCAACAGTTCACCATTTAGCCAAAAGTCAAAATTTTGTATACTATTAGTAAACTTGTGTAAAACTAGTTGCAAAATGTATACAAATGTTTTCAAAATGTTTTTCAAAGGTTTTGGCTTCACAAAAATCTATTTTGAAAAGAAAATGAGTTTTAACTCCAAAATCTAGTTACTAGTATCTTGATTTTGATTTAAACTTATAATTTTCATAGAATTAAAAGTAAAAAGATTTTGAAAGTAATTCCAAAACAAAATCCTAGAGTTGGTCATTCTCAACAATTTTCAGATTCAAAAGATTGTCAAAAGACCAACCTAGCAAAGGATATTTGATTTTGAAACTCGTCGAAAAACTATATTAGACCCGTAATGGTCATATCATTGCACTAAGTGAGTTTCACCATTTGGATCCATTCTTGTGTAGAATTGTGATTCAAAATGGTATTTTAGACTCATACACATAATTCAAATCTCAATTTCTTACCCTTGCTTTCATTTGAATTCTTGTGTAAATTGAATTTGACTTTTGCTTCTTCAATTTGGACTATTTAGGTCAAAAGTCAAGAATCATATTTAAAAGGCCCAAATTTGTGAAAAAGCTTTATAAAAGTATTCTATTGTCTATTTCAATTGTTTTACAAGCCTTCAAAATGAAAATTCTATGTTAAAATCTAATTTGGCTCAAAAATGATTTGATTTGAACCAAAATAGCCTAGATTAGCAATATGTCAAAATAAAAGCATTCAGGTTGGATTTCATATCAAATCTTGGCTATACACATTCATGATACACCAATCTAAGCCATGAAAATCAAAATTGCATGAAATCCAAACCGAAGTGCATTTTGAGGCTTTTTGTGAAAATCGATTTTCTTTTATGCCTCAAAGCTCAAATTACCATATCTTTTAAAATAAAATTGATTTTGAGAAAATTATTTTTGCACTACCTTCTAATTAGTCTAAAGTTCATCCATGCAAAATTTCAAATCAATTGGACTTCGTTTGAATCATTTTTGATAAAATTTGCAAAAATTTGAAATGTCTCAGCCTGTCAGGGCCGGTCCAACCGCCCCCCCTGCGGTTGCACCACCCTTAGGGCCGGTTGGACCGGGCATGGGGCGGTCAGACCGGCCATGGCGCAATCTGTTCTGAAATTTCAGATTTTTCTCGACTTCACTTTGGGATATCTTTTCATTGATACTTCCTTTTGCAAAAAATTCTTTTTGCAATAGCTTCTTACTATCCCAAAGTTCATTTGTGGAAAATTTGAAAAATTCTAAAATTTGTTTGATCAAGTTTTCAAGTAGTATCAGTTATGAGCACTTTAATTGAACTAAAGAGTGATTTTCACTTGATCTTTTGAAAAGACAAAACTTATGCAATTTAAATGAAAATAACTCTATGATTCATTCATTGAATATCTTGGGGAGTTTATTCATTGCAAGTTTTGAGCACTTAATTGCTTCCAAGTGAAGTCATGTCTTTAATGTGCTCTGATACTAAATCTTTTGGATTTTATCGATTATTCTTGAGCTTTCAATACCCGTAAGTATATGATGCTCTGATTATATTGCTCTGATACCCATCGATTTTATCGATTATTCCTTCAAGTGGTATCAATCTTTGTGATTTGATTCTAAGTGGTATCAAATTGAGCATTTATTCATCCATATGCTTACAAGTGGTATAATTGAGATTCTTTTCTCCAAGTGGTATCATTGAATTCATTTATTTCCTACAAGTGGTATTTCATTGCCTATTTGTAGCATTACACCGATACCCACATTCTTGATTAAGATTTTTCCTCTCAAGCTAAAATTGTAAGTTCAACCGCTTAAGAATTCTCTGTGTGAGATTCTTTATATGTTGAAATACATAAAAGAGGAAAATCTCAAGTTGAGCATTGATTCTTCAATGAAAATTTGAAAATGCTCATCTCTTTTGGATTTTCAAGCAAAACCCTTGAGATTAATTTTACAAGTGGTATCTAACTTCTCAAGTGGTATCTCATATTCTTTTTGAGTTCCTCGTTTATCCGATTAGGCAAATTATTGGATTCTTCAAAAGAATCATGTTAAAAATTTGCAAAGCCTAATAAAATGAGGAGTGAGTTATTTGAATTATTCATTTGAAACTCATTCAAATATTTCAAATAAACCGTGTGATACCCTTCCTTCGTTGTCTTTCATGCATATCTTTACAAGTGGTATCCATAATTGCAAGTGCTTATTCTTCCATCAAAGTGGTATCGAAAATAACGAATATGGTCTCTTTTCGAGTTTTTCTTCTTTTGGTATCGGGCCATATTTCAAATGAAAACTTGTTTTATTCCTTGTATATCCTTTTCATTTGGGATTTCATTATCTATCTTTTTCATTTGGCTTAAGTTCTTCAAATTCCATTGCCAAGGTCATAAATATTCATTTTAAATTCTTGTATGACCTTCATTAGATATGACCCCTAAAAGAAATTGTTAATTGCCAAAAAGTGGAGAATGATTAAAGTAAAAAGGGGGAGAATAATGAAATACCAAAAAGGGAAGAATGTATTTCAAGTTAATCTTTTAGTTTTTCCATTTTTGGTGTTTAATGCCAAAAGGGGGAGAATTAGGAAGCTTAATGTCATTTGGCTTAAAAAAAGTAAGCTTAATATGATTAAGGGGGAGAATTAATTGTCAATGCTTATATTGTTTACAATATGCATATGTGTTCAATTAGCTTAAATTCTCTCAACATGTTAAGTTTTAATCCAAATATGCTCATTAAGCTTGGATTTGTCATTAATCACCAAAAAGGGGGAGATTGTAAGTTCAACCTTCGTTAGTTATGGTTTTGGTGTTAATGACAAATCTAATCTATTGATTATGACAAATCTAATCTTGTGTTAATGACAAATCCAATATTAAGTTTATCCCCTAATGCGATATTGTTCTTAATGACATATCTTATATTGAGACTAACATGTTTGCTTAGAATATCTTTGTTTAGTCTCATCGCATTGAAAAATGGAAAACCCAAGGTATGTTTGCATATTCATCTTAATATTAGTTGCATACTTTGGAGTTAAGTTAAAGTATGAATATTCCCATTGAAATAACCACAAAATGTGCATCATGTTTCCCAATCCATATATTACATGGATGCACATATTTAGGGGGAGTTCACACTCTAACTTGAAGAGTCAATTTAAATGATAATTTAAATTGAGTTCATTTGTCTCATTAATCATTAAAGAACACTTCATCATGTGTTGATGATGTTCCATGATTAATTGAGGACAAATGGATAGTTCTTAAGTATAATTAAGCATGTGTTGCATTATTGTACTTAAGACACATATAAATCATTTCAATTAATTTAGGTTGTGCTCAATTGATCTAAAGGCATCCATTATGTGTTAATGGAGTGCAAGAGATAATTGAGACAACCATGCATCTTGGACTAACATGTTTTATGAGTTGTGTTTGAGTTAGGTCCAAAGATGAATGAATTGATGAGAACGGGACAAGGACGGCATCATGTGTTGATGGGCGTCAAGAATGGATCCCGAAGAGGAGTTGAGTGATGATCCCGGGGGAATAATCAAGTGAAGATTATAAAGACCCCAAAGGGGATTGCTTGTGCGGCGGCGAAGGTATAACTAGATAGGCTAAGGACTTTCTAGTCTTTGAGTCTAGTATTTATCGCCGTACTATTAAGAGGGGTTGCCTCTTTCGCTTGAGCCTCATCATGTGTTGGTGATCTCAATCCGCGTGTCACTCAAGCTCAAATCTTATTTGATTTGGTTTTTGCATAAGGGTTAACCATTTGGCATGTGTTGCGAATGGGTTAAACTTATGCTTGGTTGCATTTGGTTTTCGCATAATGCTTTGATTTGCATGTGTTGCAAATGGGATAAGCTAATGCGTTGGCTTTGGCGTGGAGTTCACTTTTGCATGTGTTGCATTAGTTGAAGCTTCATGTTTTGGTTCACAAAACTATCTTTCTTAAAACTGTGTGGTTGCTTGGAGCTAAGTTTTGCATGTGTTGCAAAAGGAGAGAGCTCAAGCATGATTTGATATTTGTGTGATTGTATGGAGCTAGAGGCTTGCATGTGTTGCGAGTAAAAAGCTCATACATGTGATTTGGTTTAAAGTGTTATTTGCAAGTTCATTGCGCGAATAAACTGAGGTTTATGAGTCCGGAATCCCGAGAGCATGTGAGTAGGGCTTGCAACGGGTGTTGGCAAGTTGACCGGGTCTTGTGTTGACCTTCACATGGCTAGGGGGATTAATCTCATA
The DNA here is from genome assembly GCA_036346375.1 of Guadua angustifolia. Taxonomy (NCBI): domain Eukaryota; kingdom Viridiplantae; phylum Streptophyta; class Magnoliopsida; order Poales; family Poaceae; genus Guadua; species Guadua angustifolia. Next base: position 544,172 of record JAYEVE010000723.1, read on the forward strand.
AACTCGAGTTTGATTTGCTTAATACGTTTTGCAAATAGATCTTGAGTTGGATTTTGGTGAAATGTGTTTTCGCCATTTGGAGTTGGTTGGTTGTGCAAATGTGTTTTGCAAATAAGCGTTGGAATTATGCGTGTCAATCCTAGAGCATGTGTTGGCATTTGCAAATGTGTTTTGCAAAGTGTCGGGGTCATGTGTTGATCCTTACATGGCTAGAGGGTTGAACGCGTAAGTTTGGTGTTTATTGCGGAATGCGTTTTCGCAATTTGGTTGAATTCTTTGAGCATGGTTTGAATTGGTGCAAATATGTTTTGCATGGGTAAATGATCATGTGTTGATCATCCTTGAGGCTCAAAGAACTGTATTTGATTTTTCGGAGAATTGATTGCGAAAATCCAGAGTTTTTCTCCTGTCGGGCGGTCGGACCGTGAGGGAGCCGGTTGGACCGGGCAGCTTTGGTGCGAGCGGCGGTGTGACCGGATGGTGGCCGGTCGGACCGGTCCTGGTCCGGTCGGACCGGCCTGGGCGCGGTGCAATCGGCCCCTCCCTCTCTTCGGCGCGTGATTTTCTCGATGCGCGTCTTGGTGGCTTTGGCGGTTGGATCGCCCAGTCCGCTGGACCGGCCATGTGCGGTGTGACCGGAGCCCGTGCGGCGCGTAATTTCCAGAGCAGTGGTGTTTTGATTTTTCGCTGATTTCTGACGGCGGTGCGACCGGCCCGTGTGCGGTGCGACCGGCCTCGCCATCTGTCGGCTTTTCCCACCGCTGGTTCAGGACGGTCGGACGGCCGAGGCCCGGTCCGACCGGATTTTTGGTGTTTTCGCCCGTTTGGAGCCCCAACGGCTAGCTTCTTTGGTGGAGGCTATAAATACCCCCTTGGGGGGCTTGGGGCTGGTTGGTGCTGTGTTTGAGTATTTGGGAGAGGTGTTGCATGTGTTGCAGACTCTCATTTGATTCTTGAGCTAAAGAGTGAACTAATTGCATGTGTTGCAATTAGAAGCGGTTTGAGTGAGCTCTTGTGTATGTGTTGCACTTGAGTGAGGTCCTTGTGCATGTGTTGCACTTGGTGATCACCGAGGAGCGCATTCGTTGTGCCCGGTGAGGTTCAAGCGGAGGAGCGGCTTGTTGCTCTTGGAGGTTGCCGACTCCTAGACGGCGTAGGCGTCGTATGCGGGAGCTCTCAAGGTTGTGAGAAGCCCCGACGAAGTTTGTGAAGGTTCGGGTTGAGCCTACGCGCGAGCGTGAAAAACCACGAGTAGTGGAAAGAGGCGGGTGCTCGAGCGGGAGCCGGTCCGAGTGGTCGGGCTAGCCTCAACGTGGACTAGGGGAGACCGGCAAGTCTCCGAACACCACGGAAAAATATCGGTTGTCTCTTTTACCTTCAAGCATTTACTTTATTGTATATCTATCAATTGCTTGATTGTGTTAGAATTACTTAGTATTATTTGATTGTTCAATTTAGCAATTCTAATCTAGAGACATAATTTAGTTAGTGCACTAGTGAGCCTAGTTGATTTAGGCTTTAATTGTCAAAATCGATTTATCGCTCCGCATTACTCTTGATTAGGTTTTGACATAGGGGTTGAATTAGAGCGATTGTTTAGTGAGCGATCGATTTTTATAAACGCCTATTCACCCCCCCTCTAGGCGCATCCTCGACCCTACAAGTGGTATCGAGCCACGGTCACTCTCATTTTAGGCTTAACCGCCTAGAGAGTAAAAGGATGGCGCCTAGCGGTTTAGTGCACTCTCACGATCCACTCATGCTAAATGAATCAAATTATGCTCAATGGAAATTATTTATGATCGATTATTTTAAATACATGAGCCCACAAATTTGGTGGATCGAGATGTCAGCATTTCTTCTCCACTAAACAATATTGCTCCAACTAAAGGAGAGGAGAAATGTCTACATCTCGACGCCAAGCTACTAACGCCTTATTTAGTGTTGTGAGCGAGAAATATTTAATCTCATATGCAACCTCTCAAGCGCTCATGATATGTGGATCAAGCTTCAAGATTTATTTGAATCATCCACATCAACAAATGAGAATTGCATTGAAGAGGAAATGTCGGTTGATGATTCTTCAACCTCTTCATCAAGTGAAGAACCGGCATTACCATCAACCTCAACCTCCGCCTCAAGCGACGACGAATCTTCACTTATAACAAAAATTCGTTGCTTCATGGCAAAAGGTAAAAATGAGGTAAGTGATGATGAAAATGATGATGAGCCCTCTTATAATGATTTAATGGATATGTTAGAGGAGCTCAATAATTATCTTGGGAAGGAGAAAACTAAATATAAGATTCTTAAGCTTGAACATGAATCACTTCAAAGTGATTATAATTTGCTTAAAGAAAATCATGAATCACTCCTTCTTAAAGAAATTTATAAGGCTAAGGTGGATATAAGTACATCATGTGATTTAATTGATGAAATACCATGCTTAAATGTAAATTCTAACATTTCATCAAAAATTGATATGTCCGCCTCTTGCAATGATTTAATTGATATTCCTTATTGCTCTAATAAATTTGCTTCAAGTTCCTCTATGTGTTTAGATGCTAATCTTGTAGAGGAAAATAATGAGCTCAAGGCCCAAGTCATTAAGTTGGAAAATGACTTGAAGAGGTGCGTAAAAGGAAAAGCCCTCCTCGACGAAATCTTGAGCAACTCCAAGGGCACCTCAAGACAAGCGAGGACTCGGCTACAACTCCAAGAGGGAGAATAGCAAGACAAGACACAATGCACGCCACTCGAAGATCGTCAAGTGTTTTGCTTGCAACAAGAAGGGCCACCTCGCCTCCGTGTGCCCTAATAAAGTGGAGATCAAGCCACAACCAACAATGAGGCATTCCGGCAAGGAGCAAGTCAAATCGGTCAAGAGAGGGCCAAATAGCGTGACATGCTTCAATTGCCGAGAAAAGGGACACCTCGGTAAGGATTGTCCCAAAGGTATAACTCCTAAGCCTATTCGTATTAATGAAAATTATTTGCTTAGGAAGGACAATAATGGCAATGTGTTTGCCAAGCTTGTCAAGTCCCCTATGCCGACTAAAAATGATATTCATTTGCATAGGAAGAACAATTCTAGAAATGTGTTTGCTCAAAGTGCTAAGTTTCCTAAGACTATGCAAAATCATGAAAATCATATGCTTAGGAAAAATATTTATAGCAAAACATTTGCTAGAAATGTTAAATCCTCTAAGCATTTTTATTATAATGATTATCATGTGCTTAGAAGGAATCAAACTAGGAATGGATTTGTTAAGAATGCCAATACTCCTAAGCCTTCTCAATTCAATGCAAATAAATCGCTTAGGAGTAACAAAAATAGCAAATCCATTGCTAGTCGTGTTAGTCAATTCAATAATGTTAAAATTAGGACCATTTGAGTTCCTAAATCAATTGTGACTAACATTGTCGGACCCAACAAGGATTGGGTACCAAAAACCGCCTAAAAGAATTTTAGGCAATAATGAGATGGATTGGACGCTTGCCACTCAAGAGGAGAAGGATTATATTGATCTACAAGTGGTGTCAAGCATGAAGATAATCAAGTCCATCATGAGCCAATGCCATCTCGGTAACAAGTATTTAAATTGATTATTATTTAAACTTATAGCCTTGTGTAGGTTATATTGCAATATTAATGAATATCAATTTAGATAACTTGTTATGACCACTTGCTCTCGCCTCTTATCTATTCTCTTAATTGCAAATCTTGAGCAAGTTAGGTAGTGGCACATTTAGAGGGAGTGTTAATTCATAATCATGTGTACCACATCCCTACGTGTGCCCATATTAATAATAAGTGCATATATATATTTTCAAAATCAACCATTTAGCCAAAAGTCAAAATTTTGTATACTATTAGTAAACTTGTGTAAAACTAGTTGCAAAATGTATACAAATATTTTCAAAATGTTTTTCAAAGGTTTTGGCTTCACAAAAATCTATTTTGAAAAGAAAATGAGTTTTAACTCCAAAATCTAGTTACTAGTATCTTGATTTTGATTTAAACTTATAATTTTCATAGAATTAAAAGTAAAAAGATTTTGAAAGTAATTCCAAAACAAAAATCCTAGAGTTGGTCATTCTCAACAATTTTCGTATTCAAAAGATTGTCAAAAGACCAACCTAGCAAAGGATATTTGATTTTGAAACTTGCCGAAAAACTATATTAGACCCGTAATGGTCATATCATTGCACTAAGTGAGTTTCTCCATTTGGATCCATTCTTGTGTAGAATTGTGATTCAAAATGGTATTTTAGACTCATACACATAATTCAAATCTCAATTTCTTACCCTTGCTTTCATTTGAATTCTTGTGTAAATTGAATTTAACTTTTGCTTCTTCAATTTGGACTATTTAGGTCAAAAGTCAAGAATCATATTTAAAAGGCCCAAATTTGTGAAAAAGCTTTATAAAAGTATTCTATTGTCTATTTCAAATGTTTTACAAGCCTTCAAAATGAAAATTCTATGTTAAAATCTAATTTGGCTCAAAAACGATATGATTTGAACCAAAATAGCCTAGATTATCAATATGTCAAAATAATAGCATTCAGGTTGGATTTCATATCAAATCTTGGCTATACACATTCATGATACACCAATCTATGCATTTTGAGGCTTTTTGTGAAAATTGATTTTCTTTTATGCCTCAAAGCGCAAATTGTCATATCTTTTAAAATAAAATTGATTTTGAGAAAATTCTTTTTGCACTACCTTCTAATTAGTCCAAAGTTCATCCATGCAAAATTTCAAATCAATTGGACTTTGTTTGAATCATTTTTGATAAAATTTGCAAAAATTTGAAATGTCTCAGCCTGTCAGGGACGGTCCAACCGCCCCCCCTGCGGTTGCACCGCCCTTAGGGCCGGTTGGACCGGGCATGGGGCGGTCAGACCGGCCATGGCGCAATCTGTTCTGAAATTTCAGATTTTTCTCGACTTCGCTTTGGGATATCTTTTCATTGATACTTCCTTTTGCAAAAAATTCTTTTTGCAATAGCTTCTTACTATCCCAAAGTTCATTTGTGGAAAATTTAAAAAATTCTAAAATTTGTTTGATCAAGTTTTCAAGTAGTATCAGTTATGAGCACTTTAATTGAACTAAAGAGTGATTTTCACTTGATCTTTTGAAAAGACAAAACTTGTGCAATTTAAACGCAAATAACTCTATGATTCATTCATTGAATATCTTGGGGAGTTTATTCATTGCAAGTTTTGGGCACTTAATTGCTTCCAAGTGAAGTCATGTCTTTAATGTGCTCTGATACTAAATCTTTTGGATTTTATCGATTATTCTTGAGCTTTCAATACCCGTAAGTATATGATGCACTGATTATATTGCTCTGATACCCATCGATTTTATCGATTATTCCTTCAAGTGGTATCAATCTTTGTGATTTGATCCTAAGTGGTATCAAATTGAGCATTTATTCATCCATATGCTTACAAGTGGTATAATTGAGATTCTTTTCTCCAAGTGGTATCATTGAATTCATTTATTTCCTACAAGTGGTATTTCATTGTCTATTTGTAGCATTACACCGATACCCACATTCTTGATTAAGATTTTTCCTCTCAAGCTAAAATTGTAAGTTCAACCGCTTAAGAATTCTCTGTGTGAGATTCTTTATATGTTGAAATACATAAAAGAGGAAAATCTCACGTTGAGCATTGATTCTTCAATGAAAATTTGAAAATGCTCATCTCTTTTGGATTTTCAAGCAAAACCCTTGAGATTAATTTTACAAGTGGTATCTAACTTCTCAAGTGGTATCTCATATTCTTTTTGAGTTCCTCGTTTATCCGATTAGGCAAATTATTGGATTCTTCAAAAGAATCATGTTAAAAATTTGCAAAGCCTAATAAAATGAGGAGTGAGTTATTTGAATTATTCATTTGAAACTCATTCAAATATTTCAAATAAACCATGTGATACCCTTCCTTCGTTGTCTTTCATGCATATCTTTACAAGTGGTATCCATAATTGCAAGTGCTTATTCTTCCATCAAAGTGGTATCCAAAATAACGAATATGGTCTCTTTTCGAGTTTTTCTTCTTTTGGTATCGGGCCATATTTCAAATGAAAACTTGTTTTATTCCTTGTATATCCTTTTCATTTGGGATTTCATTATCTATCTTTTTCATTTGGCTTAAGTTCTTCAAATTCCATTGCCAAGGTCATAAATATTCATTTTAAATTCTTGTATGACCTTCATTAGATATGACCCCTAAAAGAAATTGTTAAATGCCAAAAAGTGGAGAATGATTAAAGTAAAAAGGGGGAGAATAATGAAATGCCAAAAAGGGAAGAATGTATTTCAAGTTAATCTTTTAGTTTTTCCATTTTTGGTGTTTAATGCCAAAAGGGGGAGAATTAGGAAGCTTAATGTCATTTGGCTTAAAAAAAAGTAAGCTTAATATGATTAAGGGGGAGAATTAATTGTCAATGCTTATATTGTTTACAATATGCATATGTGTTCAATTAGCTTAAATTCTCTCAACATGTTAAGTTTTAATCCAAATATGCTCATTAAGCTTGGATTTGTCATTAATCACCAAAAAGGGGGAGATTGTAAGTTCAACCTTCATTAGTTATGGTTTTGGTGTTAATGACAAATCTAATCTATTGATTATGACAAATCTAATCACTACTACAGAACGGCACATCAGAATCGGTTCTTTTTTATCATTACAATCGGTTCTAGTCGTGATACGATGTCCTTAGATAGTGATGAGGTGGAGCTATCAGAATCGGTTTTGACCCGATCGTGATAAAACGTCATCAGAATCGGTTCTTTAAGGGAAGTGATTGTGATGATACCATCATCAGAATCGGTTCTTTATGGGAAGTGATTCTGATGACCACATCATCAGAATTGGTTCTTTTAAGAAAAGTGATTCTGATGACATACTCATCAGAATCGGTTCCACAAAAGAACCGATTCTGATGAGTGTGTCATCAGAATAACTTCTCTTAAAAAACCGATTCTGATGAGTGTGTCATCAGAATCACTTTTCTTAAAAAACCGATTCTGATGAGTGTGTCATCAGAATCACTTTTCTTAAAGAACCAATTCTGATGATGGTATCATCACAATCACTTCCCTTAAAGAACCGATTCTGATGACCCATTGGGGTGTGGTATTTTTGCAATTTCTCCAAAAAAAAGCACAGATTAAAACAATATGCACAATATATATATCATCACATTCACAACACAGAAGACAGGATGCATATATCACATTCACAGAACAGAAACGCTTTAATTACAACACATATATATCATAGTCGTTCACAATAGACAACACAAACATGACAATCAGTACATGGACTTCCTCTGATACATATCACATTGACATATATTATATTGTTTACATATGGACTAGTACGATGCGTCAGGATCTCTAAACCTGCCATCCTCTAATATAACTTCTAACCAGTACCACTGGCATAAGTGGTCTCGTAAATTGTTGAGTGCTTTGTTGTCTAAACTCTTCTGGGGGATATTGATCTTCGCAAAATGTAAATGATCAGATTAATTTCAGTTTCAAAATTCCTATGTAAAAGGCTAAGTATATTATTATGCACGTACATAAAATTAGGGAAACATAGATAAGTATTAGGGGCAATCACAAAAATAGACAGAACTACGAAAGGTGTTTAGAAAATATTTGGATTATAAAAGATTAATTCAAAAGTAAAAAATTCCAAATGTGAGAAGCTAATATTCTAGTAAAAACATTGAGTAATGCCTCAATGCTACTGAAAGGACAAATGTAAAAGCTACTCCTTCATGCCATTATATTTGTCTATAGCGTTGTAAAACGTTGTCGAACGCCCACGATCAATCACAAATTATAGACGCAATCGCGAGATCAAGAACAATAGACACATAATGTAAGAGATGAAATTCTCTCTCGCTTTTTTATTGATTCTATCTTTTGATTCTCAAATAACAAATATTTTAAAACAGATACTCCTAAGGCCAAGCAAAAATATAGTGATGTAATTTTCTACTAAAATTCAAATGGAACAATATTCTGTCATGTAGCACCGTCTTTTAGAAGCTTCACGTTTTGGATTGGACCACACTAGTGTTTCATGTAGAGCTAACTAATACTAGTGCTTTTAGATAATGGTAGGTGTTCCAATAGAATTATTTTGTATTACTTCATAAATCTAATACTTTCAGATAGAAAATTATACCTTAGGGAAATGGTGTGAGTTGCCGACCACGATGAGCATGTCTCGCATGACATAGAAGCCGAATGGTCACCGCTGCCTGTTGATGGCAATCGCTAAGAAAGAAAAGAAATTCGCCCACGAAGATTAGATGTCAAAAATTAATCATATATATGCTAGGCACTTGTACCTTAAATCGCTTATATTGCGTTGTCTTGCCCTTTTTGTCGTCGTGCGGCCCTCCTTCATCGACATAGTCCGAGAAACCCCTACATACATTGGAGAGCACCATTGAGTCAAAAAATAAACGTAGTTAAATTCCTCGATGTGTTAGGTTTCAATAATGCGCTTATACGCAAAGGAGGCTTGATCGCAGATGCCATCGGTCTCTTCTCGATCGAGTTAAATGTGTAGACTGTGTTTTCACTCGGAACGAGGACGAGTAGAACCCAATGGTTGCTTATTAAATAAAATGTAGTGCAAGGAAATAAGTTCACGACGGTTTTAAGTGCGTATAAGTAATTGAATCGAAAAGTACTACTTACTCCTCGTGTACGGCAATACAATGAAGTCCTTCTTCGACTCACTTGCAATACCCCTTGATGTAGCTAGCAACGAACCCCGGTTGAAGCCTAGCCAGGATCGCAGACACAAGCTCGGGGTCGACAAACCCAACTTCGTGTAGATTCGTCGTGGCTCGTTGTCTCATTATCCTGCAACTCGTGTTGAATGTGAGAAAACATAATGCAAAATCCTATAAAAGTCATGAGCGCAAGCTATATGGTGTGATACTCACAGCGTCCATGATCGTAAAGTAGAAATATCGACGGCTTTCATTTGGTACACACGAATAGATCCTCAAACCGACGGGAATGTTCCATTCTCCTCGCGGTGAAAATGTACCATTTTATACTTCACGTTGAAGTCGACTCGACGCTCTTCCCCCTTCACCTTATCAAGGTACCATCCATGGAGGAGGCGAGTCCACTTGCCTAGCTCATTCAGTTCGTGCGATGCAATCAGGGGCTTTCCATGCTCATAGGCCTTATAATCATATAGGGTGCCTGTGGCCTGTGCTGACTCTTCTTTCTGGGCCAAAGGAGTCTCCGAGGTCGGGGCAGTGGGCTTTTCAGGTACCTTAAGGGGAGCTGTGGCCTCTGTCAGCTTTGCCCTCTTGGCGGAAGGAGTCTCGGAGGCCTCTTGTGGTTGTACGGGAGTCTCGGAGGCCTCTGTGGTTCTCTGAGCAGGAGCAGAGCAGGAGGAGGCGCAAGCGCAGGAGCAGAGCAGGCGGTGTAGCAGGCGGGGATCAAAGCAGGAGCAAAGCGGAGGAGCAGGAGCAGGATCAAGCAGGAGCAGGAGCAGGAGCAAAGCAGGAGGAACCTCTGAAGCACGATATATTTAACTTCTGCAGAGTAATCGAATGGTAGAGAAGACGTGGAGGGACTTTTTACCTTGACCAAGATGACACCGTCGTGGGCCACTTGATGAACGACATGCGTGCTTGCTCGAGAGTGGTGATATCTTCGTTGAGAGGGAAATCGAGCACATGTGATAAGAAGTCTTCGTGGACGAGTCCACCGCACCCTCATGTAGCCCTTCCCCACAGTCGACCATGCACAAGGTCGGTCTCGTTGCATGGAAATGCAACCTCAGCGTGCGACCTCGACGGAAATCCATCCTCCGTCAAGATGGTGAGTCGGCACTCGCAGCACTGCAAGAAGTGTACAACTTGAGGAAAAACATTGCGGGAGTTACACTCGTAGCTTGAACTCGAGGAAAATTAATTATTACCTTCACCGGGACCGGTCAGATCATTTTTGGAACCGTGAGTGATAGGTCGTGGCACGACTTTCTCGAGAGTCGAGGGCATCCGCTCGACTGGGAAATCATCGCCATCATCTCGGCCCTCAGCGATCCTCACGTGCCGCCATCTCCCCTCATCTCCTCTTATCTCTTCCTCACGTGCCGCCATCTCCCCCTCATCTCCTCCTTAATCTCCTCCTCACCGCCTCCCTTAGTGCGTTGAGGCGCCCGCGATGCTCGCCATGACCTTGAGTTGGCACTCGATAGTCATCTTGAAAGTAGGACTTCTTCGTGTGTCCCGCCCCACGGCAAGCACCCGCCTTATGGTCGGACTTCCCCATCGCAGACGACAGATGTCCTGCGCCCTTGGCTCAGAAGGTCCCTGTTCTTTTCACCGGCTTACCTCTTCTGTAATAAGCGAGTACGAATTAGATTTGAAATACAACAAGTTGGGTCAATTGTATTGTACTAAGTTAGATGTCTTACGATGGTAGAGACGACTTGAGCGGTAGCAGGGTTTGCAACTACAAGCTGCCCGTCAGGGGTTTTCTTTGTCCTCGCTAATACCCAGTTGCGTGCCCGCTCCTCAGATATGTGGGAGTAAGGCATCACCGTCCCGGAGTGAGCGCACTCCTCGGCTTGTCGCGCCCACTCTGCCTTCTTCCCCTCATAGCCGCATGTACCGAGGTGGTGCGGGTGCGTGTTAAGCCTCTGGACAGCGGTGTTCTCTCTCTCGATCGCCTTTCAAGGCATTCTTCATCCTCGTGAACTCCGCCCAAACATCAGGGGTCACAAATGGATACTTCTCGAATGGTGTACGGCCTTTCAGCACGTACTCGCTGTGCATAAGGGTCTTGAAGTGCCTCAAGGCCACACCCATCCTATTCAAGGCGTACCGTCTCGCTGTGGGTTCATCGTCCTGCTCTATAATCCATTTACTCTTAACCTCGTCCCACAACCAATTCTTCTGCTCAGCGCTGACATCCTTTCTCCAATCCTTAATTGTTATGGGCACTCTCTCCTCACCAATTGGCCAACAAATGACCCAGATCGCCTCATGTACTTAGGAGGGCCCGTGCAGACCCCGGCATTGAAGCGGAGAACCCGCGGCGTTCTCCCCAGAGCCCCTTTGTTTGGTCCTCGGCTCTTCCTCACCTTACTCGGCCCTTGAGTAGTTGGAACCATGCTCGGCCCTCAAAGAAGACCTTCTACTCTATCTGGCGCACGAGCCGATGCTCTCTAGTTGCGACATTTTGAGTTTTCTTATCGATAAGGTCATATGTGTGACATGAGAGAAAGCAATTTGAAGCTACTATATGCACTTGACAATAAATCTTGTAAAGGATCAACAGATAATTCATAGTATGCAATTGTTAGAACAAAAGTCTATCTATTGACCAACTCGGATAAAAAACAAAAGCCCATTCCATATGACAAGTGAATTTAGCACTAGCAGATGTTTACTTACACCAACAAGTTTCAGATTTCACAACATCAACAGAGAATATGAGCATTAAAGTACTAATGCAAGAATAGCAATACAAGAAGGTCAAGTTAGTGTTTACATAACATGCAATATCTGTTGACCAACTAAATACGTAGCAACGATAACCCCTAATCTCTAAATAGGTTTGGTCCTAATCCCATTCGAGGATATGTGGTTGAAGCAAGTTCTAAGCCATTGTACAACTCAGAGAAAATTTGCAAGAGATCTCACGTTCTCCGATACACGCCTCGACAACAGTCAAGAGGGTGTGTATCCGGAGAACACCAGGAAACGCTATCAAATCAACTCAAGTTGTACAACATAGCTCAGAACTTGCCCAACCACATATCCTCGAACTGTCCAAAAAACGTGGACAATTCGAGATCGCCGCTTATAAATATGCTATTCCAAAGATATTTATAAATAAGCACTCTTTAACGGAGACGAGGTTACACAACCTAAACTCTAACATATCTTTGAGATAAAAACAAAAGTAATATGTTGAAAGTAAACACAAGTCTAAACAAAAGTAATATGCTAAAAGTGAATATTACCAGTAAGCAAGAACTAAAGAAAATGACACAGGATGTAAGACAGAACAAAGAGCTAAAGAACATAGTATGCAATTCATAGTATAAATCAACTAACATAGAGCTCAAGTTGATTATTAGAGTGTTCTCAGATGTCGGGTTGCCTTAAGAGGCCCTCCTCGCCACAATAGACGAGAAACAGATAGATTTGTGACAACCTTTCCACAATTTCAATTCAATACTTGATAGGTTTTAAGTTAATCAAATGTCACCAAACATGCACAGCTCAGAATCACTTCAACTACTTTTATCGATAGTGGCGTAACACTTAAGCCCTCATGCAAGGTCCCCAAGTATCAGATTGACCGAACCAGCAGTAAATACTAAGTGGCAGCTAGAAAATGTACTAATCTAATCGACAGATCTTAGACTAAGCAGTAGAATAATCATACACAGACAACAATTTGCAATTATCAAATGGTGTCGACATAAAGAAATGTAATATATACACCAGTAATCTTATAGCATGCAAGACTAACAGTTCAAGGCCTAACTCGCAAGATTAATCATCATAATCAACAACTGGCCCAATATCATCACAGAGCAGCACCAAAACTCAGACCCACAGGCTTATCACAATTATATCACAATTATATATATATACCAGACTGTCAAGTTTTGTTGTCACAAATCATCTATTCCAGCCCCAGATATCCTCACGTAACACTTAAGCCCTCATGCAAGGTCCCCAAGTCAAACACATAGATCGCCCTTTGCATTCACTTAAAAGAATAAGGCATGTATATGAAATACTTACGGACAAAGGCGTAACAAAATGCAAACGGCTAGGATTGGGGCGGGCGGGTCGGCGTCGGCGTGCGGCGAAGGGCACCACCGAGCGAGCGGGCGGGCGGCGTCGGCGTCGAAGGGCACCGGGAGTGGGGCGGCGCGACGCGGGCGGTGTGGGGGTGGCGTGGCGCCTCGACGACGGCGACGGGCGGAGGCGTCCTCGGCGGGCGACGGCGGGAGGCGTGAAGGGCGCGGCGGCACTCAGGTTAGGGTTAAGAGTTAAGGCGACGGGCGAGGAGGCGAGAAGGCGGAAGGCGGGGCGGCTAGGGCGCGCGTGGAGAATGGTTGAGCGCGAATGGTTATGGGCCGGGTTTTAAGAATTGCGTTAGTCATTAGTATCACTCTTTTAAGAAAACCGATACTAATGCTTAATCATTAGTATCACTCTTTTCAGAAAACCGATACTGATGCTTTATCATCACTTTTCTAATAGAACCCTGATGTTAGTCATTAGTATCACTTTTTTAATAAAACCGATACTGATGTTTTATCATTAGTATCACTTTTAAGAAAACCGACATCGATGCTTAACCATTAGTATCACTTTTTAATAAAACCGATATCGATGCTTTATCATCACTTTTCTAATAGAACCTCGATGTTAGTCATTAGTATCACTTTTTAATAAAACCGACATCGATGTTTTATCATTAGTATCACTCTTTTAAGAAAACCGACATCGATGCTTAACCATTAGTATCACTTTTTAATAAAACCGACATCGATGCTTTATCATCACTTTTCTAATAGAACCTCGATGTTAGTCATTAGTATCACTTTTTAATAAAACCGATATCGATGCTTTATCATTAGTATCACTCTTTTAAGAAAACCGACATCGATGCTTAACCATTAGTATCACTTTTTAATAAAACCGATATCGATGCTTTATCTTCACTTTTCTAATAGAACCACGATGTTAGTCATTAGTATCACTTTTTAATAAAACCGATATCGATGTTTTATCATTAGTATCACTCTTTTAAGAAAACCGACATCGATGCTTAACCATTAGTATCACTTTTTAATAAAACCGACATCGATGCTTTATCATCACTTTTCTAATAGAACCTCGATGTTAGTCATTAGTATCACTTTTTAATAAAACCGATATCGATGATTTATCATTAGTATCACTTTTTAAGAAAACCGACATCGATGCTTAACCATTAGTATCACTTTTTAATAAAACCGACATCGATGCTTTATCATCACTTTTCTAATAGAACCTCGATGTTAGTCATTAGTATCACTTTTTAATAAAACCGACATCGATGCTTTATCATTAGTATCACTCTTTTAAGAAAACCGACATCGATGCTTAACCATTAGTATCACTTTTTAATAAAACCGACATCGATGCTTTATCATCACTTTTCTAATAGAACCTCGATGTTAGTCATTAGTATCACTTTTTAATAAAACCAATATCGATGTTTTATCATTAGTATCACTCTTTTAAGAAAACCGACATCGATGCTTAACCATTAGTATCACTTTTTAATTAAACGGATATCGATGCTTTATCATCACTTTTCTAATAGCACCCGATGTTAGTCATTAGTATCACTTTTTAATAAAACCGACATTGATGCTTTATCATTAGTATCACTCTTTTTAATAAAACCGACACTGATGTAGTTTATTGCACTATTCCTTTTCAGACATCTGCAAGTTCTGAATTTTCAGCATTTCATCAAAGAGAGAAAATGCCATAACTTTGTCATACATTGTTGAAATTATTAGAAATTTTGAAGAAACATATTTCAGGATACCGCAAAACTTTTCATAAAATAAGTTTTGGAAAAAGCGACCTCATTCAAGAAATATGCCAAAATTCATTTCAGAGACATGATTTGTGCGTAAAAGCGAGAAAAGTCAAAACTTTTTCAAATTAATCTGAATTGTACGAAAATTTCCAGAAATGAACTTTCGACTATTTACAAGCTTTCCCAACAATAATTTAGTCAAATGGAATTTTCTTTCACAAATTATGGCACAAAGTGCAGTGCATAAAGAGAAATGGCATGCATTTCCATCAAGCCTCCAAAAAACAATTAATCACCTTGGATTTACAATACTATTTTACATACATTATAATAGTCCATTTATTTACAATATTGCCCTTCATGATGATCTACTCGCATGTAATTGGCTCCATGTGTGTCGTCATCCCCACTAAGACAAGCCCCATCTGCAAATGAAGGTATCTCATCGAATTGGTTATACTCTTCTTCATCTACAACATCTTCAACTCCTACGATCCGTCTCTTGCCATGAAGAACGACGTGCAACCTTGGATTGGCCGGATCGTTCACGTAAAAGACTTGAGTTGCTTGCGTCGCAAGGACAAACGGATCATCTTTGTAGGCGTAGTTCATCGAGATCCACAATAGTAAAGCCTCTCTTGTCGACCTTCACTCCATGTGGAAGTCGTACCCACTTACATCGGAACAATGGAACTTGGTATATTCCGTAATCGAGCTCCCAAATTTCTTCGATCATCCCATAGTAGGAGTTCATTGCGGTTGGGGATACTGTTTTCGAGTGATGATCATCAGAGAAAGCATTTATACTCACACCACTGTTTTGGACAGTACTCTTGGCATCTTGACTCTCGGTAAAAGGTGTAACCATTAATATCGCACTTCTGCCATGTCTCAGACATTAAATCTTGGTCCGTCACCAACCATTTTACATTCTCAAGAAGGAGACCTCCGCTTTTTCTTTGAACCATGTGAGGAATCGATCATTGTGTTCTTGTGCGATGGAAAGCTCATCCATTTGTGGATTCTCTTCCGTAATATCAACTTATCTTCGCTCGATGTATGGACGAACCTGCGCTATTCGCAAGATCGTGAAATGCGCCTTGCAATACATATCAAACCTCTGACTCATTAGTTTGGACCCGGTTCCTTTACCAAAGAAGTCTGCCTCATGACGAGATACAGAACACCGATTGCTTGTCTTTTACCCGTAGTCCACGAAAACTCAATAACCTCTTGGTCCCATAACCTTCAACAATACTACCCTCAAAGCCAACCGATTCCTCACGCACGACTTTAATATACCCATGTACCTCTCGAACGGATACATGTAACGAGGAAAGCGGGTCCACATATCTTAATCTCTCGACAAGGTGAACAACAAGGTGGACCATTACGTCAAAAACGACGGTGGGAAATGCATCTCAAGGTGACACAGAGTCCGCACCACCTCACTCTGTAAGTTGTCTAGTACATCGGGTCAATAACTTGCGAGAGATCGCATTGAAGAAATAACACAACTTTGTGATTGCCAACCGACATCATCTGGGAGAATATTTGGATTGCAACCGGGAGCATTTGGGTCATCAAGACATGGCGGTCATGGGACTTCATGCCCAACAACTTCAAATCATCCATAGACACAAGCTTCTTAATGTTGGCGGAGTAGCCGATGGAACTTTAATACTTTGGAGACATTTGCAGAGATCTTCTTTCTCCTTCTTGGACAGGTGTAGCATGCAGCAGGATGTACGGGCCTTTTCCATCCTCCTCTATCACCGCAAGTCCGGGCCTCGATTCCCATGTAGGCCATGTCGCGACGAGCATTGACACCATCTTTGGTCTTCCTGTATGTTCAGCAGATGCCAACCAAGTTGTCGCAGACATTCTTCTCAACATGCATGACATCAATACAATGCCGACATCTAACTCCTTCCAAAGACGGTAAGTCCCGAATATTGACCTCTTCTTCCAAATGGTCCTAGGGCTAACAGATTTCTGACTCTTTCGTCTTGAACATCGATATCCTCTACACGTGAATACACTTGGCTTCCACTCATAGGTTGCGGTGCGAACGGACTTCCCTCTTCCCATCAAATTTGTCATCCATCTTACGGTATCGATGACTTCGAGGTAGAAACCTACGGTGACCCATATACACGCTTTTCTTGGAATTCGCAGACCATAGACTCTCGGTCTCCTCTTCACAAATAGGACACGCTTTGGCTCCTTTCAGATCAGAATTCGCCAAATTACCAAGGGCCGGAAATCATTTATGGTGCAAAATACCATAGCTCGAGGGTGAAATGCTCTCTTTGTACGCATCCCACACGACGACCCCTCATTCCACAATTTTACCAAATCCTCAATCAATGGTGCAAGGTACACATCAATATCATTTCCGGTTGTTTGGGTCCCGAGATTAGTAATGACATCATGATATACTTCCGCTTCATGCATGACCAAGGAGGAGGTTGTAGATACACAACATAAGCGGCAGTCTTTGGACGATCGCTCATGTTACCAAACGGATTCATTCCGTCGGTACTCAACCCAAATCTTATGTTCCTCATTTCGGCACCAAACTCCTCATGTTTCCAATCGATGTTTCTCCATTGAGCCGAATCGCCAGGTGTCTCAGCTTGCCATCTTCCTTTCGAGACTCGTAATGCCAACGCAACAATTTTGCCTCTCTCGGATTTGCAAACAACCGCTCCAGACGGGGAATGATGGGCAAGTACCACAATACCTTGGCCGGTGCACCTTTAGTGATGACCTCTTCACCGTCGTTGCCCCGGCTCTTACGCTTCTTGTCGTTACGCTTCTCCTTTTGTTTGTACCGAGGCACACCGCAAACTGGACAAACGTGCAGCTCCTCGATGTGCGCATTACGGACAAGATGCAATCATTCGGACATGCATGTATCCTTTCTATTTCCATTCCCATGGGACATAGTAGCTTCTTCGCTTCATAAATGCTTGTTGGCAACTCGCTTCTCAGGAAGAAGATCCGATAGAAGAACTAGTAGTGCATTGAAACTTGTATCGTCCAACGGTGTTTTGCCTTCGATTCGAACAATGCAAGGACCGAACCCATCCCGTGTATTCCGCTTTGCAACTTTGTGAACAGCGGTTTGGCATAAATCTTCTATCAAGCTTTTAAACTTTTCAAACTCTCTTCGTAATTACCTCCACATCCCGCAACATTTGCTCCAAATTATCCTCCTCAAACATATCATGCGCAACTCGTCATCCGGTTCCACCGTATCTTCGTTGCATATCGGAGTGGTACTACCCGCCTCCCCGTGATGGATCCAACATGTGTAATTCCTCACGGCCACGCCGAATCGTGGTCCTCAATTTGAGATGAGTTGTTAAATCTCCTCGATTGGTGCAATCAATGCAAGGACAATATATGAAGTTTACACCCTCCTCACCATGTCGATCTTCGCAATTTTTTGAACTCCTTAACACCCTCTGAAATTCAGCACTCACACGGCTTTTCCGATACATCCATTCCTCACGGTCCATCTGCAATTAAATTTTGCACAATAAATTAAGGAAAAAGCGAGCGACAACTAGCTATAGCTATTTTAAATATTGAGACATCATTTCAATTAATATTACCTTTGCAAAATAGTGGGCAGGTTCCAAGATATATAAATGTACTCACGATCGATACCTAGCTTCTTCCCCGGTTTAAATCTTCCGCCAATTCCTTCATAAGAGACATAAATTTTAACATCAACAACGATATCAAATAATCTAATTATATAGCTAGTGCAAGAGCTTGCAAATCTTTCTACTACAACTAAACAAATCAAGGGTACCAACGATGACTCCTAATCTCTACATAGGTTAGGTCCTAATCCCATTCGAGGATATATGGTTGGGCAAGTTCTTGCCGTTGTACAACTCGAGAGAAAATTTGGCAAGACATCTCCCATTGTTCTCCGATACACGCCTCGACAACAGTCAAGAGGGTGTGTATCCGGAGAACACCAGAGAGACGCCATCAAATCTACTCAAGTTGTACAACACAGCTCAGAACTTGCTCGAACCATATATCCTCGAATTGTCCAAAAAACGTGGACAATTCGAGACTGCTCGCTTATAAATATGCCCTTTCGTTGAGCATATTTATAAATAAGCACTCTCGAATGGGAGACGTAGGTTACGCCACCTAAACTCTAATAACAGTTACCACAGATAGCAATAATAATTCCATATATATAAACAGGAGATCGCACTACAAAAATTAAATAGGTATGCGCTTGTCAAATAAAGAGTGTGAAATCTGAAAGCATGTACACAATTCCAGTGCAACCTAAACTTTATTGACGACATATTGAAATTACCAGAGCAAAATTGAAGGGGTTGAAAGAATTGTTGCTCACATTTTGAAGAAAACCGCAATAGAGAGCAAAAAGAGGGGAATCTCCTCAAGATAGGGTTTCAATTTTGCCCTCTTAATACCCACCCATGAGGACTTCAAATTTTCTCACCCAACTATTGCTTCCAACCACACAATATAAGCTATTTTCTCGGGTGGCGGCGGAGAAATCTCCTCCGAGCAAAAAGCAGAGAAGAGTTCAAAGGCGAGTGGTATATATAACCTAGCGAGGCACATCGAATCGGTTCTTTTCAACAAGTGATAGTGATGTGCCATCGTCATCACTATCGCTTCTATAAAAGAATGATAGTGATAACCATGTGCACATCGAATCGGTTCTCTACTAAAAGTGATCTCGATGTGCACGGTCATCGAATCGGTTCTTTTCATAGAAGTGATAGTGATGATCACGTGCACATCACTATCACTTCTATGAAAAGAACCGATAGTGATGATCTTGCACATCACTATCACTTTTAGTAGAGAACCGATTCGGATGTTCCCGTGCTACATCACAATCACTTGTAATCTCAGAACCGATACTGATTATTACTAACACCTCTCCGAAGTTACTTATCACAATCATTTTTTTCGAAAAACTTAAGGACCGATACAGATACAGTGATAGTGATGTGTCGTTCTGTAGTAGCGAATCTTGTGTTAATGACAAATCCAATATTAAGTTTATCCCCTAATGCGATATTGTTCTTAATGACATATCTTATATTGAGACTAACATATTTGCTTAGAATATCTTTGTTTAGTCTCATCGCATTGAAAAATAGAAAACCCAAGGTATGTTTGCATATTCATCTTAATATTAGTTGCATACTTTGGAGTTAAGTTAAAGTATGAATATTCCCATTGAAATAACCACAAAATGTGCATCATGTTTCCCAATCCATATATTACATGGATGCACATATTTAGGGGGAGTTCACACTCTAACTTGAAGAGTCAATTTAAATGATAATTTAAATTGAGTTCATTTGTCTCATTAATCATTAAAGAACACTTCATCATGTGTTGATGATGTTCCGTGATTAATTGAGGACAAATGGATAGTTCTTAAGTATAATTAAGTATGTGTTGCATTATTGTACTTAAGACACATATAAATCATTTCAATTAATTTAGGTTGTGCTCAATTGATCTAAAGGCATCCATTATGTGTTAATGGAGTGCAAGAGATAATTGAGACAACCATGCATCTTGGACTAACATGTTTTATGAGTTGTGTTTGAGTTAGGTCCAAAGATGAATGAATTGATGAGAACGGGACAAGGACGGCATCATGTGTTGATGGGCGCCAAGAATGGATCCCGAAGAGGAGTTGAGTGATGATCCCGGGAATAATCAAGTGAAGATTATAAAGACCCCAAAGGGGATTGCTTGTGCGGCGGCGAAGGTATAACTAGATAGGCTAAGGACTTTCTAGTCTTTGAGTCTAGTATTTATCGCCGTACTATTAAGAGGGGTTGCCTCTTTCGCTTGAGCCTCATCATGTGTTGGTGATCTCAATCCGCGTGTCACTCAAGCTCAAATCTTATTTGATTTGGTTTTTGCATAAGGGTTAACCATTTGGCATGTGTTGCGAATGGGTTAAACTTATGCTTGGTTGCATTTGGTTTTCGCATAATGCTTTGATTTGCATGTGTTGCAAATGGGATAAGCTAATGCATTGGCTTTGGCGTGGAGTTCACTTTTGCATGTGTTGCATTAGTTGAAGCTTCACGTTTTGGTTCACAAAACTATCTTTCTTAAAACTGTGTGGTTGCTTGGAGCTAAGTTTTGCATGTGTTGCAAAAGGAGAGAGCTCAAGCATGATTTGATTTTTGTGTGATTGTATGGAGCTAGAGGCTTGCATGTGTTGCGAGTAAAAAGCTCATACATGTGATTTGGTTTAAAGTGTTATTTGCAAGTTCGTTGTGCGAATAAACTGAGGTTTATGAGTCCGGAATCACGAGAGCATGTGAGTAGGGCTTGCAACGGGTGTTGGCAAGTTGACCGGGTCTTGTGTTGACCTTCACATGGCTAGGGGGATTAATCTCATAAACTCGAGTTTGATTTGCTTAATACGTTTTGCAAATAGATCTTGAGTTGGATTTTGGTGAAATGTGTTTTCGCTATTTGGAGTTGGTTGGTTGTGCAAATGTGTTTTGCAAATAAGCGTTGGAATTATGCGTGTCAATCCTAGAGCATGTGTTGGCATTTGCAAATGTGTTTTGCAAAGTGTCGGGGTCATGTGTTGATCCTTACATGGCTAGAGGGTTGAACGCGTAAGTTCGGTGTTTATTGCGGAATGCGTTTTCGCAATTTGGTTGAATTCTTTGAGCATGGTTTGAATTGGTGCAAATATGTTTTGCACGGGTAAATGATCATGTGTCGATCATCCTTGAGGCTCAAAGAAGTGTATTTGATTTTTCGGAGAATTGATTGCGAAAATCTAGAGTTTTTCTCCTGTCGGGCGGTCGGACCGTGAGGGAGCCGGTTGGACCGGGCAGCTTCGGTGCAAGCGGCGGTGTGACCGGATGGTGGCCGGTCGGACCGGTCTGGTCGTCCAGACCGGCTGGGCTGATGCAACCGGCCCCTCCCTCTCTTCGGCGCGTGATTTTCTCCAGGGCGCGTGCGGCTGGCTTGGGCGGTTGGACCGGCCTAGGTCCGGTTGGACCGGCCATGTGCGGTGTGACCGGAGCCCGTGCGGCGCGTAATTTCCAGAGCAGTGGTGTTTTGATTTTTCGCTGATTTCGACGGCAGTGCGACGGCCTGCAAAGTGGTCGACCGGCCTCAAGAATCTGCGGTTTCCCACCGTGGTTCAGTGAGACGGTCGGACGGCCGAGGTCGGTCCGACCGGATTTTTGGTGTTTTCGCCGCTTGGAGCCCCAACGGCTAGCTTCTTTGGTGGAGGCTATAAATACCCCTTGGGGGCTTAGGGCTGGTTGGTCTTTGTGTTTGAGTATTTGGGAGAGGTGTTGCATGTGTTGCACACTCTCATTTGATTCTTGAGCTAAAGAGTGAACTAATTGCATGTGTTGCAATTAGAAGTGGTTTGAGTGAGCTCTTGTGTATGTGTTGCACTTGAGTGAGGTCCTTGTGCATGTGTTGCACTTGGTGATCACCGAGGAGCGCATTCGTTGTGCCCGGTGAGGTTCAAGCGGAGGAGCGGCTTGTTGCTCTTGGAGGTTGCCGACTCCTAGACGGCGTAGGCGTCGTATGCGGGAGCTCTCAAGGTTGTGAGAAGCCCCGGCGAAGTTTGTGAAGGTTCGGGTTGAGCCTACGCGCGAGCGTGAAAAACCACGAGTAGTGGAAAGAGGCGGGTGCTCGAGCGGGAGCCGGTCCGAGTGGTCGGGCTAGCCTCAACGTGGACAAGGGGAGACCGGCAAGTCTCCGAACACCACGAAAAAATATCGGTTGTCTCTTTTACCTTCAAGCATTTACTTTATTGTATATCTATCAATTGCTTGATTGTGTTAGAATTACTTAGTATTATTTGATTGTTCAATTTAGCAATTCTAATCTAGAGACATAATTTAGTTAGTGCACTAGTGAGCCTAGTTGATTTAGGCTTTAATTGTCAAAACCGATTTATCGCTTCCGCATTACTCTTGATTAGGTTTTGACATAGGGGTTGAATTAGAGCGATTGTTTAGTGAGCGATCGATTTTTATAAACGCCTATTCACCCCCCCTCTAGGCGCATCCTTGACCCTACAGATCATCAGCCCATCTTCAGGAAATTTACTGATGGCAGGAAGACGATGCTATAACTGCAACGAGATGGGGCATTTCGCCAATGTCTGTCCCAAGAAAGGAGTAGTCACTCCTGTCCGTTTTAATCTAGGGAATACTCCTGCTAGAACGCCAGCTCAAGGAGGAAGTCGAGTACCTGCCCAAACCAGAGCCGCACCACAATCAGCTGTTCGTGGAAGAGTTAATCACATCGTGACGGAAGAAGCTCAGAATGCCACAGATGTTGTGCGGGGTAAGCCTTTAGTTAACTCAGTGCCAGCTACAATTCTATTCGATTCAGGAGCTTCTCATTCCTTCGTTTCTCAAGTTTTTGTTATGAAAAATGACTTAGATGTGGTTAAACTTAAGCATATACTAATAGTTCAAACCCCTAGATCAGAACTCTGAGCTAAAGTAGGATGTTCTGGGGTAAAATTAATAATAAGTGGAATAGAGTTCCTAGCGAACCTAATCATATTGGATACTCAGACCATAGATGTGATTTTGGGAATGGATTGGTTATCGAAGCACAAAGCAAGATTGGATTGTGGATTTGAGAGTGGTTACCATTGAGAGCCCAGATGGTAAGAAGGTAGAGATTCAAGCACTCGTTATTCGGGAAGATCAACCTAAGGTTAACAGTGTGAAGGCAGTTGTCATGGAAGAGGTTCCGGTAGTCAGTGAATACTCGGATGTCTTTCCCGAAGATTTGCCTGGAATGCCACCAGACAGGGATATAGAGTTCATGATTGAGCTGGTGCCAGGAACAGCTCCAATCGCGAAGAGACCTTATAGAATGTCCACCGAAGAGCTAGTAGAGATGAAGAAACAGATTGAAGAGTTATTGGAAAAAGGTTTCATCAGACCTAGTTCATCACCGTGGGGAGCCCCGGTATTGTTTGTAAAGAAGAAAGATGGGAGTTTTAGGATGTGTATAGACTATCGTGCACTCAATGATGTGACGATAAAGAACAAATACCCATTGCCCAGAATAGATGATCTCTTTGATCAGTTAAGAGGAGCGGGAGTCTTCTCAAAGATAGATCTTCGATCCGGATATCACCAGCTAAAGATTCGGACTGAGGATATACCAAAGACGGCTTTTTCGTCTAGGTATGGACATTATGAATTCACGGT
Organism: Guadua angustifolia; assembly: GCA_036346375.1. Lineage (NCBI taxonomy): Eukaryota > Viridiplantae > Streptophyta > Magnoliopsida > Poales > Poaceae > Guadua > Guadua angustifolia. Next base: position 568,062 of record JAYEVE010000723.1, read on the forward strand.
TATGTCCTTCGGACTAACTAATGCTCCTGCGTATTTCATGAATATGATGAATAAAGTGTTCATGGAATATTTCGATAAGTTCATCGTGGTGTTTATCGATGATATTCTTGTTTACTCCAAGACGGAGGCAGAACATGCAGTACATTTAAGGATGGTCTTGGAAAAGCTGAGAGAAAATCAGTTGTATGCAAAATTCAGTAAATGTGACTTCTGGAAGAAGAAGGTTGAATTCTTAGGTCATGTAATGACTACCGAAGGAGTAGCTGTCGATCCCAAGAAAGTAGAGGCAGTATTGCATTGGGAGCAACCAAAGTCGGTTACTCAGATCAGAAGTTTTCTTGGTATGGCGGGATACTACCGCCGTTTCATTGAAGGATTTTCTTCAATTGCGAGACCTCTCATGCAATTGCTAAAGAAAGAGAAAAAGTTCACGTGGTAACCCGAATGTGAAAAGAGCTTTCAAGAGCTGAAGAAGCGGTTAACTTCGGCACCTGTCTTAGTGTTGCCGAATACCAAGGATAATTTTGATATATACTGTGATGCTTCGCGTCAGGGACTTGGATGTGTGCTGATGCAGAATGGCAAAGTAATAGCTTATGCGTCAAGACAGTTAAGACCGCATGAACAAAACTACCCGACTCATGACCTAGAGTTAGCAGCAGTAGTACATGCTCTTAAAATATGGCGTCATTATCTTATGGGAAACCGATGTGAAATATATACTGACCATAAAAGTTTAAAGTATATATTTACTCAATCGGACCTGAATATGAGACAGAGAAGATGGCTAGAGTTAATCAAGGATTACAATATTGGAATTCACTATCATCCCGGGAAAGCAAACGTAGTGGCAGATGCTTTGAGTCGAAAAAGTTATAGTCTGAATTCATTGACAATAGAAGATCAATCTGATTTAAGTAAAGAATTTCAGAAGCTAAGGATAGAAGTTGTTCTGGAAGGATTCTTAGCTACCTTGGAAGTGAAACCGACCCTTGAAGATCAGATCAGGGAAGGGCAGAAAGATGATGAGAAGATTAATAGAATTAAATCCAAGATGGATGAAGACTTAGCCAAGGATTTCAGAGTTGATGAGCAGGGTACTTTATGGATAAAGAACAGAATATGTGTACCCCATAAACCGGAGTTGAAACAGTTGATTTTGGAGGAAGCGCATGATTCCAAGTATTCAATTCACCCCGGTAGTGCAAAAATGTACCAAGATCTCAAGAAAAGATTCTGGTGGCCAAATATGAAGAAAGAAGTAGCCGAGCATGTAGCGTTGTGTGATGTATGTCAAAGAGTCAAAGCCATGCATCAGAGACCAGCCGGACTGCTACAACCACTTAAGATACCAGAATGGAAATGGGAGGAAATCGGGATGGATTTCATCACCGGCTTTCCAAGGACTCAGAGTGGATATGACTCCATATGGGTCATAGTTGATCGACTAACAAAGGTCGCTCATTTTATACCCGTAAAGACAACTTACTCTGGAGATAAGTTAGCGGAATTGTATATAGCAAGAATTGTGTGTTTACACGGTGTACCCAAGAAGATAGTATCGGATAGAGGTACTCAATTTACCTCGAGATTTTGGGATAAGCTGCATACAGCAATGAGCACTCGTCTGAATTTCAGTACAGCGTACCATCCACAAACAGATGGTCAGACTGAAAGGGTTAATCAGATACTTGAAGATATGCTAATAGCCTGTGCTTTATCATATACCAAAACATGGGATAAATGTTTGCCGTACGCAGAATTTAGCTACAATAATAGCTATCAGGCTAGTTTGAAAATGTCGCCTTTCGAAGCTTTGTATGGTCGACCGTGTCGAACACCACTAAACTGGAATGAGACGGGAGAACATCATGTATTTGGCCCAGACATTCTTTTAAATGCAGAAGAAAAGATAGCACTGATTAGAGAAAGGCTAAAGACAGCACAATCCAGACAAAAGAGTTATGCAGACAACCGATGCCGCGAGTTGAGCTTTGAGCCTGAAGATTATGTCTATCTCAAAGTCACACCATTAAAGGGAGTTAAAAGATTTCATGCTAAAGGAAAACTTGCCCCAAAATATGTGGGACCATTCAAAATCCTGAGCCGCATGGGGGAAGTTGCATATCACTAGAATCGCCAGAATCCTTAGCAGAGTACATGATGTATTCCATGTATCATGAATCAAAAAGTGTCTTCGAGTACCGGAGGAACAAGCACCTATTGAAGCTATTGAAGCTGCAGGAGGATTTAACTTACAAAGAACATCCAAAGAAAGATTCGGATACCATGGATCGTGAGACCGAAACAAGTCAACCCGTTTCGCAGAGTTCAATGGAGCAATCATTGACGAAGCAACTTGGGAGCGCGAGAAAGATTTGAAGAAGGAGTTCCCAATCTCTTCTTTAGCCAGCCCTAAATCTCGGGGTCGAGATTCTGTTAAGGGGGGGAGGTTTGTAACATCCTCAAATTTGGTTAAATTTAAATTTTATAATTTATTCTGAATTTTTGAGAATTTTTGGAATTTATTTGGATTTATTGGAATTTTTGGAAATAACTCTTATTGAGAAATTAATTTAATAAGGAAAAGTTTTAATAGAATAAAAGTGTAAATATTTTATTTGAGTTCAAAATGTCTTAAAATATTTTCTGGAATTTTTCTAGAATTTTTCTGATATTTTTGAAGCCTCAATTAATTTAAATGAATATTCAGAATTATTTTTATTCAAAAAACCTTTGAAATTCGGGGAACAGTAATGGGCCGAGCCCACTCTTGGCGCATCGAAGAAACCCTAGCATCGCCACCTTCTTCCGCTGTGCATCTTGATCGGCGGTCACGAATCACCAGTGTCGTTCGTTGCCTTGCAGATTGGATCGCTGCGTGGGCCGGATGGATGAAGGCCACGCCGCCGTCTTCACGCGAATGAAACGTCGCCACCGCCGCCGTGCGTCCGAGTGGAAACCGTCGCCATTAACGCCGGGCACTACCTTTTCCGCTTCATCTTCTAGCCCGGGCTATAAAACACCTCATCTCGCACATGTAGAGCCCTTTCACGCATTCCAAGGTCCACCGTAGACGCCGTACATGCTCGCCGTAGTTCCGTGCCATTCCGTCGCCGTTTGTGCCCACTCCGGTGACTCTCCATCGCATCCAGTGACACCGGAGTACTCCTCAAGTCGTGACGCGCCCGAAGGACTACTTCCTATCGCCGGAGGATCATCGGAACGCCGTCGCCCACGTCATCTTCTTTCGCTCCGGTCTTCGAACGTCGTCGCACCATCGCGGACTTGAAGCTTTGTCAAAATCCAAGCCACGATCAACGTCTTCGATTCGTCCACATCATCGTTTGAATAGTAAGTGCCATCTTCAAACCGTAGCCGTAGATCTAGCAATGAAGGGCTAGGATAGTGCCACGTGCCCATAGCTGGGATCGCCCACGTGTGCTTAAAACTTAAGTTAAATGCTAGTCGTTGGATTCGTATCGGACGATTGAGATCTAGCCACGTAACATTGTGAATAGTGAACCCCATCATCTAAAGCTAACCGTTAGATCAAAATCGTGCGGTTTATATTTTGCCACGTAGCCATTTTACTGTAGTCGTTGGACCTTGGTATTAAGCGTGAAATTTGGATTAATCTGAGCCGTTGATTTTGTAATGAACGATCGGATTGCGCGCGATGCGATCCCAAGATCGAAGCGGACGCGTGTCGCGACGGATCCGAGGCGTCGACCGGTCTTGTTGCCGACGTCACCCGATTAATCGCCGCCATTTGATTTCAATCCGAAGATCATGAGTGAGCCACGTGTCAGCACCAAGGTGACGCTCAAAAGTGTCGGTGCGATCTGAGCCGTTGATCGCATCGCACGAATCTTGATGCTTGACCAAGTCAATTGAGTTGTTATTCGGTTTATTTCTCGCCGTTGGATTTTGATCCGAGGGATGAGAATGCGCCACGTGTCGACACCGGAATAAACCGAGCCGAACCGTCGTATAGATCCAGCCGTTTATTCTCGATCCGACGGCTGAGAGTTAATCAAGCCCTCGGTTGATAGTTATTTGCCACGTGTCACGCCGGATGATTGACACGTGTCGATCTTGACGTCGGCCGACGACGTCGTGATTAGCCCACTGTCGTCGTCTGGAAGGGGTCTTGCTGACGTTATAAATCCAATTTTCGAAAATATATATATTCGGTAGAAAAAATTTTCGGTGATGACGTCATAAATATCGATGCTGACGTCATAATTTCGGGATTTTCAGTATAAAAATAAGTAATGAAATTTGGTTTATTCTTTTTGGATTTATTTTAAAAATTCAAACGCTTATAACTTTTGCATTTTAACTCCGATTTGAGTGATTCCAATTTCCAAAAATTTGTAAAATCAAGATCTATTTATTAGTGAATTTTGTGGAATTTTTAGAGTTGATTTACCTCTCTGGAAAATGTATTTATTGTGTGTATGTTGATTTTAATTAGACGTTGATTTGTCGGGAGGTTGTGAGGGGGAATTTCCAGTACAAGATTTGACTTTGGAACAGGACCAGCAACTTTTTGAAGGCAAGTTATGCTTTGACCATGTTGCCCCTACATTTTGAAATGTATTTTGTTTCAAACTATGCATGCTAATTCAACTAAAAATGGTTTAAATATTTTGGGTGAATTAGCTAGTTAACCTAATAGTTATTGCCACCTTGTTGATTTATTTGTATGCCATGATTCCTTTGATAACCCTAGTTTGGTAATAATAGTTGGTTGATGATATTGTGCCAACACGGGAGGCTAGACCATGAATAGTTGCTTAGCCATGCTTGTACATGAACCATTCTATTTGGATTACAAAATCAACACTGACTAAAGAATAATGAATGCTTTTCAATGAAATGTGGAATGATGTTGGTATTAACCTTGGAATGTAGAGACCTGTGTGGTTCTACATGAAAGATGAATATGAGCATGTGTAGCACTGTTAACAACTTGGGGTGGAATTGATTTAGACTGGGGCAAGTGGACCGAGGCTTCGTGCCAGGTGGGCCTGTGTGGCAACTGTGGGATGGGTTGAGTGTTGTGAGGGCTGTGTGCCAATTTGAGAGAAAGAAGTCTTGCCTTGGTCAGTTAATGACCTTACCTTGCAAGCCTTTGACCTGAGTCTCTCGTACAACCACATGTCTGAATGGGAAGACCTAGTTTAGTAGGTTTCTGATGTCTTACCTTTGATACCTCGGGGTGGCGATTACAGGGGTAATCAGACGGGAGCGTGCTGTGCGTGCTTGGTACCCTATCCAACGGTGTTCGCCGGTCCTATACTTTGGCTCGTGTGAGGGAAGTGATAGTGAAGGCGACACTGAGAGGTTCTTAGGCCGAGATGTAAGTCTCAAAAGCTTTGTTACTGTTAATCGCCTTTGTGGTGTGCGAATGTATCTTGTGGGTAAAGTGTACAACCTCTCGCAGAGTGTTAAAAGCTGTTCAATAGCCGAGTCCACGGTAATGGACAATGCTCGGGGATTACAACAAGGGTAGTGTTCTAAAAATAAATGGGGTGGTTGGTCATGTGCCAAAATTGTGAAATGAAGTTGTCTAGGGATGTGTGTCCAAAATATTGTGAAAATAAACAACTTGAGTTATATATAATGGTTATATAGTTTGATGCTTTCAATCTAATTAGATATTACTTAAAAATATTGATGCAAAGCAAAATAATCAGAGAGCCATTCCTTTGTAATAAGCCTTGCATATAGTAAATAGATCTCGCATGTTGTGCATAACTTGTTGAGTACGGTGTGTACTCACCCTTGACAAACTTACTGAAGAGGAGACTACACCAAATTTACGAGGAGGAGTATGTCGAGGAGCCGGGAAACTAGGGGCAAGCCTTCGTCGGAGCGACTATGGAGAAGATGGACATCACGACTTTTTATATTCCGCTGCTGAACTTTTTGTTATTTGATTATTGTAAGCCCTGCGTGGCATAACTATTGTAAGGATGACCATAAGGTCGTACACTCGTTTATATAAATGTTTGAAGTACTTTATTTATTATTTCGCTATGTATGACGTGATATTATACCCTATTGGTCTGTGTGCACTAGCGCGATCCTGGACTAGTGCAGGATACACAGAGTGTCCGGAATTTGTAAATTCGGGGCACGACAGAGGTGGTATCAGAGCATACCGATCGTAGGACTTGACCCTAGTTTAGACCGCCGAAAAATGATAAGGTTATTTTCTAAAGATTAAAATTGTGCAAGATTATAAATGACATCTGGACTTGTCTTTTCTTTCTTACTTCATACCTATCTTTGTATGTTTGTATCAGTTTTGATTTCTTTCAAAAATTTAGATGACAAGATCTGTTTTGGCGTATGAGGAGGATCCACTCTTTCGGGAGCGACGGGTGGCTCTGCCGCCTGAGTGTGGTACCGCTTCAGCCATCGGAGGGCTTTGTGAGGCCGATCTACCGAGGTAACTCGGTGGTTCGGGCAATGCTGGACGTCGCATGGGACGTCAAGGTCACCATCTACACTCGAGACCGGGGGAGAGCCAGCCGTCCGTTCCACTTCACTGCCAGGAGGTCTACTTTTGAGGCCGGGATCCAGGAGACTACCTACTTTGGCGATCGTCAGATCGCACGACTTTCTCTCGAGGAGCTTGTTGGCACCGTCTTTCGCCTCCACCCAAGACGAGACAACAGGTTTGACAGAGACCCGGAGGAGGAGGACGATGCTACAATCACCCACTTGGCGAGGTACGTCATCGCCCAGGAGGAGCTCATTGACGAGACTGTCCAGGAGCTGCAGAGGTCTCGCGACGAGGTCACCGAGGTCAGGGCTCAGCTGCAGGATGTTAGAGGGGCTATCACTCACTACATTCGGAGGGTGCATGAGCTCGAGGAGCTGCTAGAGGGACCAGAGCTCGAGCCGATGCTTGTGCTGCACGACCCTGATCCCGAGGAGGCGTGCTCGAGCAGAGGCGCCGGCAGCTGGGAGGCACCGGCCAGAGGCACCAAAGACCGTGTAGTGCCAGAGCCGCCAAGACCCGAGCAGCACCACCAGAGCCAGCAGAGTCGTGGGTTCCTCGTTCCACCAAAGAGGGGGCATCAGACGATTCGCCCGATGCCAGCCAAGACTACCAAGACTACCCGGGGAGAGGGCTGCACTGGTGGATCGATGACTAGAGAGTCTTCTTTGTTATCGTTAGAGTCGACTCTGCTGAGTCACGCTCCCATCGAGTCGCTTATTGAGTCAAGTTATTTTTGAGTCAAGATTGTCGAGTCCGCTTTAGAGCGTTTGGTTGGTTTGCTATGAGTTGTTATGTCTCTTTGTGGTGAACAATTTATGTGGTTGCATGTTGATATGTGTCGCATGATGCTCAGAGGCATTTGTGAGCGGCCATATCCTCATAACATTAAATAAAAAAAATGGTGTGTTTATGTGGAGTCAAACAAATCTTCTCCCCGCATAAGATCCTTGTTACTTGCCTATTCTCTCTCTTTTCCTTAAATCTTTTGTTCTTGGATGGTGAACACCAGAGCAATAAAGGAGTCGAGGCAAGAACTCTCAGCAGAGGGACAACAACAATGAAGCACCTAATCCTCAAGCACCACCTGTGGACATGAATAATTTGGGTGTATTCTTGACTGCTCAGACCCAGCTGATGCAGACAATGATGCAACAGATGCAACAACGGCAGAATCAAGCTGCCGCTAATAATCTCAACAACAACCAAGCTGTGCATCATGGGCACCACTCAAGGCTGTCAGACTTCATGAGAACTAGATCCCCAACCTTCTCGGGAATGTTAATCCTATTGAAGCCGATGATTGGTTGCGACGATCGAAAGGAAGCCGCACATAACCGAATGTGTTGGCAATGAAAGAGTATTGTATGCTTCCCACCGCTTAGAAGGGATCACGCCGAATGGTGGGAGAATTACTTGTGATTCCCATGAGCATCCCTAGGAGATTACTTGGGATGAGTTCACAGTTGCTTTTCGCCAGTATCATGTGCCGGAGGGTATGATGGAGCTCAAGAAAGAAGAGTTTCGATCCTTGAAGCAAGGATCTCAGTCAGTGGCTGATTACTTGAACAAGTTCACACAGTTTGCTCGTTATGCACCGGAGGACGTAGCCACGGACAAGGCTAGGCAGTCCCGGTTTATGAAGGGACTCAACTCTGGACTTCAGGTGGGACTGATCACCCACACGATTCCTGATTTCTAGGAGTTGGTCAATAAGGCACTTATCCTAGAAGATAAGCATGTTGTGCGTAACTTGTTGAGTACGGTGTGTACTCACCCTTGCGGACAAACTTACCAGAAGAGGAGACTACACCAGCCTACGAGGAGGAGTATGTCGAGGAGCCGGGAAACTAGGGGCAAGCCTTCGTCGGAGCGACTGTGGAGAAGATGGACATCACGACTTTTTATATTCCATTGCTGAACTTTTTGTTATTTGATTATTGTAAGCCTCAAGGTATAACTATTGTAAGGATGACCATAAGGTCGTACACTCGCTTATATAAATGTTTGAAGTACTTTATTTAATATTTCGTTGTGTATGATGTGATATTATACCTGCTGGTCTGTGTGCACTAGCGATCCTCGACTAGTGCAGATACAGAGTGTCCAAATTTGTAAATTCACGCACGACAAAGTCAAGAGCAAATAGCACCGATCGAGAAAGGTTGAAAATCGCGAAATAAGGCAGAAGAGTTATCACGGACAATCACCGCAGGATTTGAGGTTTGAGCCTCAAGATTACGTATCTCAGAGTTACACCCTTAAAGGGAGTCCAGAGGTTTCATAAAAAGGGAAAACTTGCGCCAAGATATGTAGGACCGTTTAAGATCATAAGCCGCAGGGGAGAAGTCGCATATCAACTAGAGTTACCGCAAACATTAGCAGGAGTACACAATATCTTTCATGTATCACAACTCAAGAAGTGTCTCCGAGTGCCTGACAAACAAACACCCCTGGAAGCAATTGAGTTACAGGAAGACTTGACTTACAAAGAGCAACCGATAAAAATTCTAGACACAATGGATTGGAAAACAAGAAACAAGACAACCCGCTTTTGCAGAGTTCAGTGGAGCAACCACACAGAAAGTGAGGCCACTTGGGAGCAGGAGGAAGATTTGAAAACTGAATTCCCAAACCTATTCATTAGTTAAGCTTCGAATCTCGGGGTCGAGATTCTGTTAAGAGGGGTAGGTTTGTAACACCCCAAAATTTGACCTAATTTAAATTTTTGGAGTTATTTGAATTTTTGTGATTTTTGGGATTTATTTCAAATTATTTGAGTTTAAATTAAATTATCCTTCTCTTGAATAATTAATTAACATAAAAGTAATTATCAAAAATAAATAAAAATATTTTATTTAAGCTCTAAATGCTCTAAAATATTTTTTGGAATTTTTCAAGAATTTTTCGGGTATATTTTAGTGCCCTAAATAATTACTTTGATTTTTTGGAATTAATTTAAATGTTAAAAGCTGGAAAAAACCTAGCTACAGTATTGGGCCGAGCCCAACACTATGCTCGCGCCGGCCAAACCCTAGCCGCCGCTAATCCCGGGCCGTGCGATCTTCATCGGATGGCTAAGGAATAGCCGCGCCGCCGCTTGTGTGCGTCGTTGGATCTCAGTAGCTTAAACCGGTCAGATGGCGCCACATGGCTTGGGGCTGCCGCTCAGACGCTCACCCTGACCGTTGGATTTCAATCGGACGGTGAGGGTCTATCGCGCCGCATCGGGAGGGAGCATCGCCAAGACCGCCGCCGCCTGGCGCCGAAGATAGGTCGAGATTTGCGCACAGACGAGGCTTGTCCGAGCGAAGATATAGCTCGTGCAAAGCACTCTCGTTCGCTCATTTTGCACCTCTCCCACGCCATTGCCGCCACCGTAGCCTTCGCTCGAGCTCACCGGAGTGGAATCCTTCCTCTTCTCGGTTCTTCTTCGTTTTTCGCCGACGTCTCTTATTCCCCGTCGCAGCTAGGCCCTTCGCCAAGTTCGCTGTGCCACACCGCGTTGTTGGAGCCACTTCTCCTGACTGGAGGAGCCAGGAAACGCCGTCGCCGACTTCATTTTCTCCAAGTCCGGTGACCAAGCACTGCCGTCTCTTCTTCGTAGCCTCGCAACTCACCGCCGCCGTCGGATCTTCATCCAACGCCAGAGGTAACGGCACGTTTCCTTCCTGTAGAGCTTGATTCGAATAGCCTCGATAGATCTTGATCGTAGGATCTTCATCTGACCACCACCATAGCGCCGCGTAGCCGTAAAGGTTGTGCTTGTTAATGGACGTTCGATCTTAACCGTGCGGCACCATAGCCCCGAATCTGCAAATCCGGCCCCTCTGTATATTCTATACTAGTCCAGGATCACGCTAGTACACACAGGGTTAACAGGTTGAAATACCACAAACATATTCAGCGGAAATAATAAATAGGTATCTCAAACATCAATATAAGTGAGTTACACGACCATATGGTCACCTTACAATACTTCGCCACGTAGGTCGATAAATAACAAAAGTATCACAAGTTTAATAGCGGAAGCAAAAGTATGACAGCGAACCCCTCGTTCTGCCACAGGCAACTGACGAGGCTTAAACCCTACTCCTCTTGACCTTCGTTAAACTCTTCCTCCCAAGCTGGTGTCACTTCTTCTTCTAAGGTTGTTGTTGAAGAAAGGGTGAGTATATAACATACTCAACAAGTCATGCACAATGCAGTTCTATTACTACATGCATGGCTTATTCCAAAGGAAGGGCTTAAATGTTTATTCTGCATGAAACAACATTTCTTTTAACAGATACTCTTAATTAGATAGAAAGCGGTAAAACCATTACTATAATAATTAATTTCTCAATTCTTTTCCAAAGTTTAGCACATAGCCCTAAGTTCATTTCAATTGTCCTTGGCACACAACCAACCATTCCCCATTTTATTTTGAAAATCTAACCCTTGACTGTAATCCCCGAGCATTGTCCATTACCACGGATGCGGCTATTCAATTAGTTTTAACACACACTCTGCAGAGGCTGTACACTTTACCCACAGGATACAGTCGCTCACCACATAGGTGATTGATTGCAACAAAGTCTTTCAGAGACTAACTTTTAACCGATGAACCCCTCCAGTATTGCCCTTCTAACACTTCCCTCACTCAGAGCCGAAGTTTAGAACGAGTAAATACTGTTGAATGGGTACCAAGCCGTAGCACAGGTACGCTTCGCCATACAATTACAATTGTGTGTAACTGTCGCCCCGAGGTATCATAGGAAAGAGGTTAGAACCTTACTAAACTAGGTCTGTCCCATACCAGACAAGTGGTTGTACGAGTAACTCAGTTCAAAGGCTCACAAGGTGAAGTCCTTAACTGTCCCGGGCAAGACGTTCAATTTACAATTCTTGGCACACAGCCTTTAATACCTACCATTGCCACACAGGCCCACCTGGCACGAAGCCTTCTCGCCACTTGCCCCGGTCCAAATCATTTCCCACCCTGGTTTGCATTTATGCAACACATGCCAATGCCCACTTCATTGCGTGAGTAGAACCACACAGGTCGCTACTCCCAATTCCATCTCATGACATCATCGCATTATTCCAAAATGCGTTCCATAATTGTTTAGTCAATATTCTTTTGCAAGTTGAAAGTCGTTCCGCGCACATAAGCATACTAAGCAACTAATCACGGTCTAGCCTCCCGTGATGGCATTATTATAGCAACCAATGTAAGTTAATATCTTAGGGTGACAAGGTATTTAGGGCATAATAACAACATAATCAAGGTGGCATAAACAAGATTGGCATATTAGCTACCATACCCAATTTAATCAATGGTATTTTTAATTAACATACATGCACTATTTAAATCAAAGTATATTTTGAAATCTCGGAACAAAATGATCAACGCATGACTTGCCTTCGAAGAGTAGTTGATCCTGGTCTGCAAACTGCGATGGGTCTTCAAATTCTTCCCCGCCAATTCCCGGCAACTCGGAGTCTACTCGGAATAAACGTGCATACAGTAAATATATTTAAACAGATAGCAAGATCAACACTAAAAATAAAATAAAATTCACCAATAAATTGTCCACATTTTTACAAATTTTTAGGAACTGGAATCACCCAATTCTGAGTTAAAATGCAAAAGTTATAGTGATTACAAATTTTGTAAATTTAAATAAAAGAAAAACCGAATTACTCTATTTAATTTTCTGCTGGAAATCCGATCAAATTCTCTCGGCGTGACACGTGTCAACACCAGAGTGAGCCACGTCACCTCAGCCGCTGACATGTGGGCCCCCGGATGACGTCATGCTGACGCCAGCACCCCCGGCAGTCCACCCACTGACAAGTGGGCCCGATGAACAGTGCTCGGTCCAACCGGAAGCTGACACGCGGTGCACATCCAATGGTCCACGTGGCTGCTGAGATTTCGGATGGCTACGTGGTGAGATCTCGGCCCTAGATCGAAGATCCGACGGGCATTATCAAACGCGTCGACCCGGGTCTACGTGGAAGCACTGCCGCTGTTGGATGAAGATCTAACGGCGGCGGTTAGCCGAGCGGTTGCGCTGCCACCGAGCCTACATGGCGCAATCCAAGCTGGTCAACACAGATCTAACGGCCATTATCAAGAGCTGCAACTATCGCTACGTGGACGCACCGGAGTGGTCGGATGAAGATCTAATGGTGTAGAGTACCCGAGCGATGCACAGAAGGCCGAGTCTACGTGGCGTGATCTGAGCTGGAAATCACAAATCGGATGGCCATTTTAAAAGCACATCTATACGGCGATGCGGCGCTGCGGTGGCGGTTAGATCAAGATCCTACGGTTGAGATCTACCGAAACTAAACAGATCCAGCTCTACGGGAAGGAAGACGTGGTGATACCTCGAGCGTTCGATGAAGATCTGACGGTTGCTGGAGCTCGAAGCAGAAGGCAGCGGTGTAGCGGCTCCCGAAGACCAGAGATGAAGAAGATGACTGGCTCGGCGGTGCTACGAGGCTTCTCTAGCCGGAAGGAGTGGTCCACACGACGCGTCTTGGTACGGGGAACTCGAAGCAAGTCTCGGCTGCGGCGGAGAGTGACGGTCGGTGGTGGAATCCAAGGGAAAACTGAAAGACAGAAGAGACTACTCCGGCGAGCTCTAGCGTGGGCTACAGCGTAAGGCAGGACACGAGAGAGCGAGCAAATTGAGCGGGTGAGTGTGCTGCATGCAGTGGGCTATATCCCCCACTCAGACATGCCTCGGAACTCGCACGAATCCACCGCCCATATCTTCGGCAGCCTACCGGCGACGGCGGCGCGACAGTCGCACCCTCTCCAGGCGCAACGCGATTCCGACCGTCCGATCTGCGGAGATCCGACGGCACCGGGCAAGCGATGGCGCGGTAGCGGCACTGACGTCCGATCAAAATCCAACGGTTCCAAAGGCGAGGTCGACGCGGTCGAGTTAAGGGATTCGGCGCTAACGCGCCCAAATTTCGAAGCGTCGATGAAGATCGAACGGCCCGGGATTAGCGGCACTAGGGTTTTCACCGACGGCGTGCAGTGTTGGGTCTTAACAAACAATCAGAAAGCAATAAATTTTCCATTTTAATATTTAAAGTAATTCTAGCAATTCAAGGTATTTATTTGGAGCACTAAAAATACCCAAAAATTTCTAGAAAAATTCCAAAAATATTCCAAGGCATTTAGAGTTTAAATAAAATATTTTTATTTATTTTTGATAATTACTTTTATGATATTTAATTATTCAAGAAAAGATAAATTCAATTTAGACTCAAATAATTCCAAATAAATTCTAGAAATTCACAAAAATTTGAATAATTCCAGAAATTTAAATTTAGCCAAATTTCAGGATGTTACAAACCTACCCCCCTTAATAGAATCTCGACCCCGAGATTCGAAGCTCAACTAGAGAATAGATTTGGGAATTCCTTTTTCAAATCTTCCTTGCGTTCCCAGGTGGCCTCACTTTCTGTGTGATTGTTCCACTGAACTCTGCAAAAGCGGGTTGTCTTGTACCTTGTTTTCCGATCCATTGTGTCCAGAATTTTTATCGGTTGCTATTTGTAGGTCAAATCTTCCTGTAGTTCGATTGCTTCCAGGGGTGTTTACTCGTCAGGAACTCAGAGACACTTCTGGAGTTGCGATACATGAAAGACATTGTGTACTCCTGCCAATGACTGCGGTAATTCTAGTTGATACGTGACTTCTCCCCTGCGGCTTATGATCTTAAACGACCCTACATATCGTGGTGCAAGTTTCCCCTTTTTGTGAAACCTTTGTACTCCCTTAAGAGGCGTAATTCTGAGATACACATAATCTTCAGGCTCAAAGCTTAAATCCCTGCAGCGATTGTCCGTGATAACTCTTCTCGCTTTGATCAAGCGATTTTCAACCTTTCCCGATCGGTGCTATTTGCTCTTGACTTCTTGGAGTATGTCTGGTCCGAAGACACGACGCCACCGATCTCATTCCAATTTAACGGCCCTACAAGGTCAACCATACAATGCTTCGAAGGTGACATCTCAAGACTAGCTCGAAGTCGTTGTTGTAATCGAATTCAAGATATGGTAAACATTTATCCCAAGACGTCAGATATGCCAATGCACGTGCCCTCAACATATCTTCTAATATCTGATTGACTCTTTTTCGTGCGCCCATCTGCTTGCGGATGATACTCAGATCAAGTTCAAATGGGTGCCCATTGTTGTATGCGCTTATCCCAAAATCTTCAGGTAAATTGGGTACCTCTGTCCGATACTATCTTCTTTGGCACTCCATGCAAGCAGACGATCCTTGCCATGTATAGCTCTGCCAACTTATCTCCTGAGTAGGTTGTTTTTACCGATATGAAGTGCGCGACCTTTGTCAATCGGTCCACGATGACCCATATGGAGTCATAACCTCCTTGCGTCCTTGGCAATCCGGTGATAAAATCCATTCCGATTTCCTCCCATTTCCACTCTGGTATTTTTAATTGTTGCAGCAGCCTTGCTGGCCGCTGATGCATAGCCTTGACTCGCTGGCATACATCACATAGCGCTACGTGCTCAGCAACCTCTCGCTTCATATTCGGCCACCAGAACCTCTCTTTTAAATCTTGGTACATTGGCGGCTCCCAGTGCAGTACTGCCTCTACCTTGCTTGGGTCTACTGTAATTCCCTCGGCGGTCATTACATGCCCTAGGAATTCTACCATGCTCTTCCAGAAGTCGCATTTACTGAATTTTGCATGTAGCTATTGCTCCCTTAACTTTTCCAACACTAATCTCAAATGTTGGGCATGCTCTTCATCCGTCCTTGAGTAAACCAGAATATCGTCTGTGAACACGACCACAAATTTATCTAAATATTCCATAAATACTTTATTCATCAAGTTCATAAAGTATGCAGGTGCATTTGTCAGTCCGAAAGACATAACGGTGAACTCATAGTGTCCATATCTTGACGAAAATGCAGTCTTGGGTATGTCCTTTGTCTTAAACTTCAACTGGTGATATCCTGATCTAAGGTCGATCTTGGAGAATACTCCTGCTCCTCTTAGTTGATCAAAAAGATCATCTATCCGGGGTAACGGATATTTATTCTTTATCGTAACTTCATTAAGTGCACGATAATCTACACGCATCTAAAAACTCCCATCCTTCTTCTTAACGAACAGAACCAGTGCTCCCCATGGTGACAAGCTCGGTCTGATGAATCCTTTTTCCAATAGCTCCTCAATCTGTTTCTTCATCTCTACCAACTCCTCGGTGGACATCCAATATGGTCTTTTTGCTATTAGTGCTGTTCTAGGTACTAAATTGATTAAAAACTCTATGTCCCTGTCTGGTGGCATTCCTAGTAATTCCTCGGGAAAAACATCTGGATACTCACTGGCTACTGGTACATCTCTTATGCTGGCGGTCTCCAAGTTGTTTACTAACATCTGTCCTTCTCGAAGTGCTGTTGCTTGAAATTCCACTTTCCTGCCATTAGGGCTCTCAATAGACACAACTCTTCGTCCGCAGTCTAATACAGCCTTATGCTTAGACAACCAATCCATTCCTAGTATGACATCTAGGGTCTAGGCATCTAGTATAATAAGTTTCGCTAGGAACTCTACCCCTTTTATTAGTAGCTTAACTCCAGAACATCCAATCTTAGAGCGGAGTTCTGATCCAGGGGATTGGACTAGAAGTGTACTTTTTAGGTTAACAATATCCAAATCATTTGTTACAGCAAAATCTCGGGAAAAGAACGAATGTGAAGCTCTGGAATCGAATAACACTGTAGCTGGCACTGAGTTGACAAGGAACTTACTAAGCACGACATCCGTGGCATTCTGGACTTCGTCTACGGAAATGTGATTAATCCTGCCTCGCGTGAATGCTTGTGATGTGGCTCCAGCTTGGGCAGGTCCTCGGCTTCCTCCTTGGGTAGGGGTTTTAGCAGGCATGTTTCCTAAGTTGAAACGTACTGGTGTCACTCCTCCCTTCTTTGGGCACACTTTGGCGAAATGCCCTGTCTCATTACAATTGTAACATCGCCTTCCCGACATCTGTTGGTTTCCTCCACTTTGATTAGCAGTTCTGACTGGGGTCTGAGGGGTTTGTCCTGCTGATCTCGGCATCGGCGGCGGTGTTCTGACACTGTTCCCTTGTTGGAATCTGGAGAATTGATGTGGTATCATCCTTGGTTTCTGCTGACCATGGCGTCCTCTTTATTGTGCCATGCGACGTTTGCGGTTATCATCCAGCTCCTTGCGTTTGTCCTTCAGTATAAGTGCCTTGTTCACTAGTTCTTGAAAATCCGAAAATGTGTGGGTAATCAACCCCACCTGCAATCCAGTGTTGAGCCCTTTCATGAAGCGAGACTATCTAACTTTGTCTGTTGCTACGTCCTCCGGAGCGTAGCGCGCGAGTTGAGTGAACTTATTCAAATAGTCAGCCACAGACTGGCCTCCTTGCTTGAACATTCTAAATTCTTCCTTCTTTAGCTCCATGATACCTTCTGGCATGTGATATTGTCGAAAAGCTATGGTGAATTCCTCCCAAGTGATTTCCTGTGTGTTTTCCTACCATGCGCAGTAGTTTTCCCACCACTCAGCTGTTGTTCCTTCTAGCTGATGAGAGGCATAAAGCACCCTCTCATTTCCATCACACTATGTTATATGCAGTTTCCTCTCGATGGTCCTCAACCAGTCATCTGCCTCTAATGGACTAGCGTTGCCTGAGAAAGTCGGCGGACGTGTCCTCATAAATTCGAACAGTCTTGAGTAGGGGCAGGGACCATTGTTAACAGCTTGGTTGTTGGCGGCTGCTTGGTTGTTAATTTGCTGTACGGTCTCCAACATTGTCTGCATCAATTGAGTTTGTGCAGCAAGAAATGCTCCCAAATTCTGCTTGTCAACTGGGGGTGCTGCCTGTGGAGGTGGTGTATTGTTCTGACTGCCTCCTTGATGGGAACCACTGCCTCTGACTCCAGTGTTGCAAGTATTCACCATCTGCTGATTGCTTCGACAGTTTAGAGATAAGGGGGAAAGAGAGTAGACAAGTAGAAGAACTTATGGGGAAACAGGTGTAACTTAAAACCCTTAAACATTAAAGCGTGGATAATAGTTATGTATGGTTGCTTACAAGGGCCTAAGGGCCATGCAACCACACCCAAAATCACAATCATCAAACCAATAGTTCATTACATCACGCACATCTAAGGGAAGTCCTGAGAACTAAGGACGCGACTCAGAACAGGTGAGTCTCAACGCAAAAGTTGACCACCACGACTCTAAAAGAACTCAGTCCTCGATCCAACCTGGCTGCGGCTCGCCAATCACGTACACTAGTGGGTGAGCGGGCATCGGGGCAAACTGATCCCCATGCCCTCCCACCTGGTGCCGGAGGCACCACTGCCGCTGGCCCTCCGCCAGCTCCTCGCCTCCTCCTCCTCGCCCTCGCTGCCGAGCTCCATGATGCCTCAGCTCCCGTGACCGAGAGAGCCTCCTCTAGCTCGGCGATCCTCTGACAACAGGCGCCTGGTCTCGCAGAGCCACCTCAGATCCCCCAAGACACAAGACACCGCCTGCAGCCTCGTAATAGTAGCGCCCATGACCTCCTCCCGAGCCATGAACCCGCCTAAGTGCACGACAGCAGGCGTCGCCCTTCAACTCCAAGCGCGCCTGAAGGGGTCCACCAGTAACACCCTCAAATTTAGCTATTTTTGAATTTTATAATTTATTTTGAATTTTTGGGAATTTCTAAAATTTATTTGGATTTATTTGAATTTCTGAAAATTAGTTTTTCTCGAAATTAATATAATAATGAAAAGTTTTAATAAAATATAAATGAAAATATTTTATTTGAGTTCAAAATGTCTTAAAATATTTTCTCGAATTTTTCTAATATTTTAAATGCTTCAAATAATTAAAATGGATTTCGGAATTATTTTAATCTAAAAGTTTAGAATCGGATGAGCGAAGAATGGCCGAGCCCATTATCGGCACACGATCGAAAACCCTAAACGCCGCTCTGTTTTCCACCATTGGATTTGCATCGGACGGCTGTGGTTTACCCGTGTCGTTTCATCAACCGCGCCGTTGGATAGCCACGTGTACGCATGGATATGAGCCACGTCGTTTCGTCTCCGAGGAAGGGAAGCGCCGCCGCCGCCGTGCGTTACGTTTGAAACAGTCGCCATTACTCGCCGCCGTAATGATTCCGTCGTCCCATTAACCGGCGTACGGTATAAAGCACTCTCTTCCGCGCATGTAGAGCTCTTTCACGCATCCCAAGGTTCACCGTAGACACCACACGACCTCGCCGTAGTTCCGAGATGTTCTACCGCATTTTGCGCCCTCTCCAGTGACTCTCCGCCATCGCCGTGACCACCGGTGCATTCCTCACACGGAGCTACGTCGGAGGAGTCGTCTCGTGTCGCTGGAGCATCACCGGAGCGTTGTCGCCTTGGTCGTCTTCCACCTCTCCGACAACCCATCTTCGTCGTGCCTTCGCTGAGATTCGGAGCTTCGACCGCCATCCGATCGTCACCGAACGACTACGATCGCGCCACGTCATCTTCCAAACAGTGAGTTCCATTTTCTAACCATAGCCGTAGATCTAGAGATGAATGGCTAGGATAGTGCCATGTGCCCGCAGCAGGATCACCCATGTGTGCTTTTGACCGAGTAATTGTTAGCCATTAGATCTTTGATGTACGGTGTAGATCTAGCCACGTTGCCGTGTGAATAGTAAACCTCATTATCAATTGTCAGCCGTTAGATCCGGATCGTGCGGTTGCTAATTCGCCACGTAGCTCATTTAACTGTAGCTATTAGATCTGAGGTATTAAACGTTAAAATTTAAGCAATCCGAGCCGTTGATTTTGAATCGAACGGACTGGATTCTGCCGCACGCCGAGCCAGTCTCGCGTTGACGTGTGTACGCGGGAATCAAGGCGTCAGTGCCACCGATGCGTCGACGTCACTGATTCACTTTTGGCCGCATGATTTAGATCCAAGGGTTAGCATAGCGCCACGTGTCAACACCGCAGTAGCGGATCAAAGTGTCGGTGCATTTCTGGCCGTCGATTTTATTGCATGGCTCAGATTGAGACACGTGGCGAGCGCATGAATCTTGGCCCTTGACCGGATCGGTTGCGTTGTTATTCGGGTTGATCTTCACGATTAGATTTTGATCCAGAGGCTGAGATGTTGCCACGTGTCGCCTCCGTAGTAACCCGAGCCGAATCGTCGTTCAGATCTCGCCGTTCATTTTTAATCCGACGGTTGAGATTAGATCAACCTCTCGGGTGATAATGTGTTGACACGTGTCACAACCAGATCGTCCACGTGGCATGCTGACGTCAGCAGTGACATCATCATTGGGGCCCACTTGTCAGTGTTGGCATGGTGGTTGCTGACGTTAGCAGTGACGTCATGCTGACGTCATAAATCCGATTTTCTGAGAAAAATAATTTGGCCGAAAAAGGTTTTCGGTGCTGACGGCATAAATAGTGATGCTGACGTCATAAATGTCGAATTTTCCATATAAAAATAAATAAAGAAATTCGGTTTATTCTTTTTGATTTATTTTTAAACTTCAAATGGCTATAACTTTTGCGTTTTAACTCCGATTTGAGTGATTCCAATTTCTAAAAATTTGTAAAATCAAGATCTGTTTAATCGTGAATTTTGTGGAATTTTTGAGTTGAGTTGCTCTATAGAAAATATATTTATTATGTGTATATATATGATTTGGTAGACGTTGATTTGTCGGAGAACATCGAGGGGGAATTTCCTCCACAAGAATTAACTCCGGACCAGGATCAGCAACTTTTCGAAGGCAAGTTATGCTTTGACCATGTTGCTCCTAAATTTTGAAATATATTTTGTTTCAAACTTTGCATGCTAATTCAACTAAAAATGGATAAAGTGGATGATTTTTGATAAAGTGGAATGATGTTGGTAATGATGTTGGATTGTAGACACCTATGTGGTTCTACATGAAAGATGATTACGGGCAAGTGTTGCACCGTTGAATAACTTGGGGTGGAATTGATTTGGACTGGGGCAAGTGAACCGAGGCTTCGTGCCAGGTGGGCCTGTGTGGCAACTGTGGGATGGGTTGAGTGATGTGAGGGCTGTGTGCCAAATTGAGAGAAGGATGTCTTGCCTTGGTCAGTTAAAGACTTCACCTTGCAAGCCTTTGACCTAAGTCTCTCGTACAACCACATGTCTGAATGGAAAGACCTAGCTTAGTAGGGTTCTGATGTCTTACCTTTGATACCTCAGGGTGGCAGTTACATGGGGTAACTATATGGGAGAGCGTGCCTGTGCTACGGCTTGGTACCCGTCCAACGGTGTTCATCGATCCTATACTTCGGCTCTGAGTGAGGAAAGTGATAGTGAAGGCAACACGGAGAGGTTCTTCGGCTAAGATAGAAGTCTCTGAAAAGCTTTGTTACGGTTAATCGCCTTTGTGGTGTGTGACTGTATCTTGTGGGTAAAGTGTGCAACCTCTGCAGAGTGTTAAAACTGTTCGAATAGCTGAGTCCACGATACTGGACAATGCTCAGGGATTACAGTCAAGGGGTAGTGTTTGAAAATAAAATGGGGTGGGGGCTGTGTGCCAAAGAAATGTGATTAGGGACTGTGTGTCCAAAAAGATGTCAAATACAACTTGAGAAATATAGTGATTATATGGTTTTGATGCTTTCAACCTAAATAAATAGTAGTTTAAAATATTGACGCAAAAGCAAAATAACCAATAAAGCCTTTCCTTTGTAATAAGCCATGCATGTAGTAAATAGATCTGCATTTTGTGCATAACTTGTTGAGTACGGTGTGTACTCACCCTTGCGGACAAACTTACCAGAAGAGGAGACTACACCTGCCTACAAAGAGGAATTCGTTGAAGGGCCGGAGAACTAGGGGAGCAAGCCTTAGTCAGGGCGTCTGTGGAAATGATGGAGTACCACGAAGATTTATTTTTATTCCGCTGTTGAACTATGTTACTCTGATTATTGTAAGCCTTGTGTGGCAGACTATTGTAAGGATGACCATAAGGTCGTACACTCGTTTATATACATGATTGCAATACTTATTTAATATTTCACTGTGTATGATGTGATATTAAACCCTGTTTAGCCTGTGTGCACTAGCGCGATCCTGGACTAGTGCAGAATACACAGAGTATCCGGATTTGCAAATTCGGGGCACGACATCCACCCGCGTGCGGGTGCACACGGAAAGCAGTGTCCCACAGCTCGAAGCCGTAGTCCCTGCTAACCCTACGTAGCGCCAATGCACACACTCTGTATGCTCGCATGTAGTTGGCCTTCCTCACCGAGAGGTGGAGCGGACGACTGGCACGCGCGTGCTCTCGAGCGTACAAGGTGAGGGTCGTCTCCCAGCCGCGGTTGATCCCGTTGACCACCCAGGTGCGGGACCGGTAGAGGGGGCGGTCAAAACCTCCTAGCACCTGGAGCATCCTCCAAAGCTCTGCTGCGTAGCCTCCACGACGCTCGCCGAAGGAGTGAACCATCCGCATCTGCCAAAGCAACGCGTCAGTACTAAAATTTTAAAAGAATACAAAAGTAATGGCAAAATGCAGCATAGGTATGAAGTAAGGAAGAAGGGATAAGTCAAGATTTCATCGATTAATCTTGTCCAACTTTTTATTCTTTAGAAATTAATTTTTATTCTTTCTAGAACGGCCAGTCTAACTAGGGTTAAGTCCTACAGTCAGTATGGCTCTAATACCAACTCTGTCGGGACCCGAATCTGCAAATTCGGCCCCTCTGTGTATTCTGTACTAGTCCAGGATCACGCTAGTACACACAGGGTTAACAGGTTAAAATACCACAAACATACTCAGCGGAAATAATAAATAGGTATCTCAAACATCAATATAAGCAAGTTACACGACCTTATGGTCACCTTACAATACTTCGCCACGCAGGGCGATAAATAACAAAAGTATCACAAGTTCAATAGCGGAAGCAAAAGTATGATAGCGAACCCCTCGTTCTGCCACAGGCAACTGACGAGGCTTAAACCCTACTCCTCCTGACCTTCGTTAAACTCTTCCTCCCAAGCTGGTGTCGCTTCTTCTTCTGAGGTTGTTGTTGAAGCAAGGGTGAGTATATAACATACTCAACAAGTCATGCACAATGCAGTTCTATTACTACATGCATGGCTTATTCCAAAGGAAGGGCTTAAATGTTTATTTTGCATGAAACAACATTTCTTTTAACAGATACTCTTAATTAGATAGAAAGCGGTAAAACCATTACTATAATAATTAATTTCTCAATTCTTTTCCAAAGTTTAGCACACAGCCCTAAGTTCATTTCACTTTTCCTTGGCACACAGCCAACCATTCCCCATTTTATTTTGAAAATCAAACCCTTGACTGTAATCCCCGAGCATTGTCTATTACCGCGGACGTAGCTATTCGAATAGTTTTAACACACACTCTGCAGAGGCTGTACACTTTACCCACAGGATACAGTCGCTCACCACACAGGTGATTGATTGCAACAAAGTCTTTCAGAGACTAACTTTTAACCGATGAACCCCTCCAGTATTGCCATTCTAACACTTCCCTCACTCAGAGCCGAAGTTTAGAACGAGTAAATACTGTTGAATGGGTACCAAGCCGTAGCACAGGTACGCTTCCCCATACAATTACAATTGTGTGTAACTGTCGCCCCGAGGTTTCATAGGAGAGAGGTTAGAACCTTACTAAACTAGGTCTGTCCCATACCAGACAAGTGGTTGTACGAGTAACTCAGTTCAAAGGCTCGCAAGGTGAAGTCCTTAACTGTCCTAGGCAAGACGTTCAATTTACAATTCTCGGCACACAGCCTTTAATACCTCCCGTTGCCACACAGGCCCACCTGGCACGAAGCCTTCTCGCCACTTGCCCCGGTCCAAATCATTTCCCACCCCGGTTTGCATTTATGCAACACATGCCAATGCCCACTTCATTGCGTGAGTAGATCCACACAGGTCACTACTCCCAATTCCATCTCATGACAACATCGAATTATTCCAAAATGCGTTCCATAATTATTTAGTCAATATTCTTTTGCAAGTTGAAAGTGGTTCCGCACACATGAGCATACTAAGCAACTAATCACAGTCTAGCCTCCCGTGTTGGTATTATTATAGCAACCAACGTAAGTTAATATCTTAGGGTGACAAGGTATTTAGGGCATAATAACAACATAATCAAGGTGGCATAAACAAGATTGGCATATTAGCTACCATACCCAATTTAATCAATGGTATTTTTAATTAACATAGCATGCAATATTTAAATCAAAGTATATTTCGAAATCTCGGAACAAAATGATCAATGCATGACTTGCCTTCGAAGAGTAGTTGATCCTAGTCTGCAAACTGCGATGGGTCTTCAAATTCTTCCCCAGCGGTTCTAGAACTCTGAGTCTACTCTTTAATAAACGTGCATACAATAAGTATATTTAAACAGACAGCAAGATCAACACTAAAAATAAAATAAAATTCACCAATAAATTGTTCACATTTTTACAAATTTTTAGGAACTGGAATCACCCAATTCTGAGTTAAAATGCAAAAATTATAGTGATTACAATTTTTGTAAATTTAAATAAAAGAAAAACCGAATTACTCTATTTAATTTTCTACTAGAAATCCGGTTAAATTCTCTCGGCGTGACACGTGTCAACACCAGAGTGAGCGATGTCACCTCACCACGACATGTGGGCCCCTGATGACGCCATGTCGACACCAAGACTTTGCCGGTCCACCCATCGACAAGTGGGCCGATGAACGGTCTTTCACCCAACCGAAGTCGATCACGCAGCGGCACATCCAACGATCCATGCTGCTGTTGAGATTTCGGATGGCTACGTGGCGAGATCTCGGCCCTAGATCAAAGATCCGACGGGCATTATCAAACGCGTCGACCCGGGTCTACGTGGAAGCACTGCCACTGTTGGATGAAGATCTAACGGCGGTTACGGCATTCGAAGCGGCTGCGCCGCCATCGAGCCTACGTGGCACAATCCAAGCCGGTCAACACAGATCTAACGGCCATTATCAAAAGCTGCAACTATTGCTACGTGGACGCACCGGAGCGGTCGGATGAAGATTTAACGGTGCAGAGTACCCGAGCGATGCACAGAAGGCTGAGTCTACGTGGCGTGATCTGAGCCGGACATCACAGATCGGACGGCCATTTTCAAAGCACATCTATACGGCGATGCGGCGCTATGGTGGCAGTTAGATCAAGATCCTACGGTCGAGATCTACTGAAACTAAACATATCCAGCTCTACGGGAAGGAAGACGTGGCGATACCTCGAGCGTTCGATGAAGATCTGATGGTCGCTGGAGCTCGAAGCAGACAACGGCGGTGCAGCGGCTCCCGAAGATCGGAGATGAAGAAGATGACTGGCTCGGTGGTGCTACAAGGCTTCTCCGGCCAAAAGGAGTGGTCCACACGACGCGTCTTGGTACGGGGAACTCGAAGCAAGTCTCGGCTGCGGTGGAGAGTGACGGTCGGTGGTGGAATCCAAGGGAAAACCGAGAAGAGGGAAGAGACTACTCCGGCGAGCTCTAGCGTGGGCTACGGCGTACGGCAGGACACGAGAGAGCGAGCAAAATGAGCGGGTGAGTGTGCTGCATGCAGTGGGCTATATCCCCCGCTCGGACATGCCTCGGAACTCGCACGAATCCACCGCCCATATCTTAGGCAGCCTATCGGCGACGGCGACGCGACAGTCGCACCCTCTCGAGGCGCAACGCGATTCCGACCGTCCGATCTACGGAGATCCGACGGCACCGGGCAAGCGACGGCGTGGCAGCGGCACTGACGTCCGATCAAAATCCAACGGTTCTAGGCGGCGATTTGTTTCGACACGTGGCGCGATCAGACGGTCTCGAGCAGGGATCCGACGGCCAACGCATCGCGACGACGCTACCAAATTTCGAAGCGCTTGATGAAGATCGAACGGCCCGAGATTAGCGGCGCTAGGGTTTTCACCGACGGCGTGCACAGTGTTGGGCCCGGCCCGACACTGTAGCAATAAATTTTCCGGTTTTAATATTTAAAATAATTCTAGCATTTCAAGGTATTTATTTGGAGCACTAAAAATACCCGAAAAATTCTAGAAAAATTCCAAAAGTATTCCAAGGCATTTAGAGTTTAAATAAAATATTTTTATTTTTTTGATAATTACTTTTATGATATTTAATTATTCAAGAAAAAGATAAATTCAATTTAGACTCAAATAATTCCAAATAAATTCGAGAAATTCACAAAAATTTGAATAATTCTAGAAATTTAAATTTAGCCAAATTTCGGGATGTTACACCATTATACCCCCGACAGCCGATTTTTGGCCGACTATGCATACCCTCGGATGGTGTCCTCGAGGAAGATCTTCGGATGTGTTGGCTAGAGGGTCCGCCCCGGCCATGCTTAAGCTCATCCCCGAGCATGTGCCTTAATTCTCCGAGCTTTTTGTTGGGCGCGCACAGCGGTTGGTCAGGGTCGAGGCAAAATCCCGAGCATGTTCGATGGGTCGAGCTCGATCTGTAAAGACGATGTGGCGATAATTATGCTGTGATTTAAAAGACCGTTAAGCCATGATCTAAGCCCATAATGACCATGATACAAAGATGGTGAAAATCGGGGATGCGATTCATACCATGTTCAAGCACAAGAATGGCGTGTTATTCTATCAGAAGTTGCGATCGCCCATAAATACTCCTTTAGTAGATCATAGGGAAGAAAGGAAAGGAAAAAGGACAGATCAGACACACATCAAATATACACAAGATTCCTGTACAAACTCAAGCAATAGCAAAATCACTGGACGTAGGGTTGTTATCTCGATCATGAGAGGGCCGAGCCAGTATAAAAATTCCTTGTCCACTGTCCTTTCGAGCATGGCATCCCAATAGCATTCTTAGGAGATAAACCCTTCGCGGAAAAGGGGCCCTGGTTGATCCCTAAATTAACAAGTAAGCTTGGTGAGGAACCCGTTTTCCAAACGTCGACACAAATTTTCCACTTTCAAGTGCCTTAACAATAGTGGGAGCATGTGATTTATGATGAGCATAAGAATCAAAACCTAAACCTTTGTGATGAGTGCTAACTTTTGATTGATCCAAAATCATGTTTAGGTTTTTCTTTCCTTTAGTAAAACATTCTAAAGACTTTTCCTAGTAATCAACCTTTTGAGAAAGAGTTAAACATTATTACAGGGAATGTCCACTTTTCCTTTTTTGCTTACGACAAGTTGAGCATGAAATAACCTCGTGTGTGAGCAAAGCATCTGTCATTTGAGAAACCCTAGCATTTGTATCATGCAACTTCATTTCCAGTATGGAGTATTTAGAACATGGAGTTGAACCATGCAAATCAATGGTAGAACAATTAGCATGTTTAACAAGTTTCTTATTTTTCTTATTTTCAGCATTAACTTGCTCTAACAAGATAACATGTTCTTTCCTAAGCAAAGTAAGCTCATTGTAAATTAAGTCACATGATTTGCAAGCATCATCATTAGGAATCAAAGTTTTAAGTCTAGCAATTTCAGTATTCAATGACTCCACAATAATATCATGTTTCTTAATTTTCTTGTCACGTTTATCAAGCAATTTACCAAGACGAGCAACAACAATAGCTAATTGATCATAAGAAGGTTCTACCTCATTGAAGTTGCTGTCATGATCGTTCTCAGTGAAGCTTTCATCACTTCTAGCCATGAGACAAAACCCTGTCAATTCATGCTTGTTTGGAGTTGCTGTGTCATCTTCACTGCTCTCTGAATCCACATCACACAAATTGACTTGTTCAAGAGCGGAAAGGACTCGGTGGACAACTTTATGGTTGATGAAGCTTTTCTTCTTTCTATCGCTTGGAGAGAACTTCTTCTTCTCCTTCCTTTTGTCCTTGTCCTTCTCCTCCCTTGATGCTTTACCTGTAAGTTTAGGACAATTTGAACGAATGTGGTTGAGATCACCACACTCATAGCATCTTGGAGGGCCACCACCAACTCTCTTTCTCATTCTCACATTCTGCAAAGCTTTATTAAAACAAGAAGAGAGTAGTGACAAGTCTTCTTCAGGAAATTCTTCAATCTGTTCATCGGTTAGTGAAGACAAGGAAGGCAAAGCAAAACTTGAAGAAGCATTATTCTGAGACATGCTAGATTGGGAGGTCAATGCAATTGATTTATGATCATTCTTCCTAGCAAGAACATCCAATTCATAAGTTTTTAATTTAGAGAAAAGAACATCTAAAGTAAGTATATATACTCATGACAATTGATTCTCTAATGGATGTAACTTTTATCTCCCAAATTGACATGTCTAATGCACCAAGCAGTTATCTAGTATTAGTAGCCTCATCAAAGAAAACATTAACAGTACGCAAATTGCTAATAATCTTATTGAAACGTGCAAAGAAATCATCTAGTGACTCACCAGGCTTCATCTCAAATCACATGTATTCTTTCTTATATATATCCTGACGAACCTCTTTGACAGTGTTAGAACCCTCATAATAATCACAAAGAGATTTTCATACCTCATATGCAGACTTGAGATGGATCATGCGATCGAAGTCACTTCTTCCCAATCCTTGGATGATCAAATTTTGTGCTTTGCTATTTGCTTCAACATGTGCTTGATTGGTGTCATTGACTTCATCATTCTCAGGAACTTGATATGGCTTGTACACCTTCTCCCAAATTGTAAATCCCTGAGCTTGAATGTATGCCTCCATCTTTGCTTTCCAAAACTGAAAATCAACACCATCGAAAACACAAGGTTTTGTCGAATACCGATCCATCGCTACGGTTTCTAATCACCGGTTAAGATTAATTAGAAAAACAAAGCTCTGATACCACTTGTAGGATTGATATAAACTAAACTAGCAATCAGAGGGAGGTGAATGATTGCGCGGAAGCTAAAATCAAATTTTGATGATTTTTGAAACGCCCCAATTCGGACTTAAATTGCTTGATTCGGATTCGACAAAAACAACATGATATACGTGCACTAAAATAGTAATTCCTGAAGATCCCACCATTAGATTGATGTTAAATTTTAACTGTAGAAACTAGATTCAATTTTAAAACTAACCCAATAAGAATTAACTTGATCGGATCTACGGATATAGAGTTATGATCTTTGCAAGATGACTGTAGCAAATAATGACGAAAATTGATCTAACCCTAATTACGAGATTAATCAGGATTTATGAGGAATTAACCAATAAAACTTTTCAGATCAATCACTTGATGCCCTAGAAAGATTTTGAATGGATCAAATCAAAATTATTATGATGAAACTATGAATCAATCTAAAAATAAAATAGTCATACAAACGAAGAACGAAAACAAAGAACGAGATTACCAACACATCATCTTGCAAATATCAATTTTTATTGCCGACATGTGTTCACAGGATGCTTCAGATCACAACGCCAGGGACCTCAAGGTGCGAAAGCTTCACGTCACTGAAAGGTTTCCAGTGCCTCAAACCTCGGTCACAAGACAGCATGGCGAGGCGACCACACGGTCAGAGACAACCACCTTCATGACCCTGTCGCCGAGCACAGCCCCTAATGCAGGAAAGCCAGCCGCCGTTCCTTTTGTCACGCATGCACAGCCCCTAATGCAGGAAAGCCAGCCGCCGTTCCTTTTGTCACGCATGCATGTATGCGGCCGTATGCCAGCTTCTAGTCACGCCATGCACATCTAGTCGCCATACTCTCGCCAGGAGGTCAGCCGCCGTTTTTTTTTTCTTGCATGCGTGGCCGCCAGGAAACCAAAGATCAGCCGCCAGCCGCCCGAATACTTTTTAATCACGCCGCAAGGAGCAAAATTCTGGCCGCAAAAAGAATTTTTTATTTTTTTTGATTTGGTTACAGTACTTCAAAACAAAAGAGTACAAACTCTAATACCTGGCTCACTATAAACAGAAGACACATTCCCCTATTTATAATGAGAAA
Source organism: Guadua angustifolia (assembly GCA_036346375.1). Classification (NCBI taxonomy): domain Eukaryota; kingdom Viridiplantae; phylum Streptophyta; class Magnoliopsida; order Poales; family Poaceae; genus Guadua; species Guadua angustifolia. The sequence goes on from JAYEVE010000723.1 coordinate 597,564, forward strand.
TCCTAAAGAGTTTGTATACAACTCCACTTGGCCCAACATGGCCCAATACAACTTTGCACGTGTACGGCCCACCTGTCGCACTCACATGACTAACCAGCCTTCATGTACAGCGTTCTCTAGCCCGAACGTCTCGCACGACATTCTTGACTATCAAGACCTCGATTCCTCCCTGAACCTAGTCTCGAACCTCAGTTCCTACATGAATTTGAGCTAAGAATGCTTCTATAAAATTTTCAACTGAAAAAATTTCTCCATTATTTAATAAAAATTCGACATTGCAGATTTTGGATTTAAGTGATATCTGTTTTTGAATTTTAAACGGCAATAAAAGTAATTATTAATTTTTATATTTTTACCTGGGGTTAAGTATGTTATGAGGAAGACATTATAAAATTTTCAGTGAGATATAAGCTTTTATTATTTTTGAAAAATTCTGTCACGTCACTATTTTGAAGTTAAAACATGTCACTTTATTATTTATTTCTTTACGTAAATCATTAAAAATCTTTGGATAGCTGAAAAGATGTGATGGGGACTTTTTAACAAATTAATATTTTTTCTGGCTTTTTACTTTTATCTTTTACCATTTTACTTTTACTCTTTTACTAATTTCATTTATTGATTTTTTTAACCCAAAATTCAAGAATAATTATTAAGGTTGAAAAAGTTTTAGAAAAGATGGGGATTCAAAGTAAGATAACTTTCTTAACTCATTTTCAAAGTTTATTTATTTTTGACCCAAAAGTTTTAATGTAGCAACTTGTTCTTTTCTTTTGGTTGACAAACTAGAAAATGAAGAAAAAGATAATATTTAAAATGAATATCTTGGTTTTAGTTAAAATGTTTACCCAATTCCATTTTTAAAATTCTAAATTTTCATTTTTACTATTTTTGAAATTTTCGGGATGTTACACTCGGTGATCGGTGCTTGCTTGCTCTGAGCTACCTTCCGCCCACTGACCTCATCCCATACTTTGATTTCAGCTGCTCCTGTCTGAACCATCGCCGCAGCGATCACCTTCTTCCCCAGCTCCGGTCGCATGGTGGCAGACCGACTCACACCTTCCTCGCCGCAACCGAAGGGTAAAACCAAGTCCATTCTTCTCACCGATGCTCACCACGGTGAAAATGATCAACAGAACACCCTATTTCAGTAGCTCCACCTCGCCGGCCATGGTGTCGTTGCCCCTCTCCAGTGGCACGCCGTTTCCCAGTGTCGCTGACGGCCAAGAAGACCTCCCCTAGGTGCGCATGGACGCCCTAAAGCTCACCGTGGAACCAATTCGGTCTCTCCGGTACTCCTCCGTCGCCGGCGAGCCAGAAACCGAGTAGCTCTGCTCTAAAACGCTGTGCAATGGGACCGCTCCGTCAGCTTCCGTGCGATGCCCAATCCTCTGCCGAGTGGACCCTCCAAGTCAGTCGATGCGAGTCCTCTCTCTGGTGTTGCGGAACCCATTTGCCAGTGCCTTGGCCTGGCCTGCCCGAAATGGAAATATGTTTTCGCTAATAGAAAACGTACTTTCTGTATTTGATAATTTCTAATTTTCAGCAATCCCAAAACCATAGCATATTCTTTAGTATATAACTTCAGCATTTTTAACCCAAATGAAGTAAAATAAATTTCTAAATTTGTATAAAATCTTTTAGATTTAGAACATACAAAAATATTTTGAAATTGAACTCTGTTTATTTTTTCAAGTCAAATTAATTTAAAGAAAGAATTTGAAATATGTCAAATTAATTTAAAGAAAGAATTTGAAATATGTCATACATAGAATTTTTGCAAATGGGCTCCAAATCAAATAAAATAATTTTTTCTAGACTCCTTGTATCCTTAGGAACCTGAATATGCAAAAATATTTCCTTCTCATGCTTGGTTTGATTTATTTGAAATTGAAGATCAAATGAACCCTAATATGGTTTCTATACAAATACTATACATCAAGAATCCTAAAATGATAAAATAATTTATACCTGCTCCTAAACCCATAAGAAACTCATTTGGGCAAAACAATTTAATACTCAAACTTAGTTGATGTTATTTGAATTTAAAAGTACAAATAAACCCTAATATGACACCGTTATAAATATTCAGATTGTAATTTTTAAATCATGAAGTAAATTTCTATGATCATTTGAACTCATGAGGATTCTGAATATTCAAAAATATTGAAATAACAAACTCTATTTAAATTATAAAGTTAAAATAAAAGAAGTAGGTTAAGTATGTTATATACAAAGTGTATGCAAACAAGTTCAAATTTGAATATAACCAATTAAGATGGAAACCTTAAAACCTCAGGAACCCAAATATATAAAAATATTTAGATTCTAACTTAGTTTGACTCATTTTCTAAAATAGATTGCTTTCAATGTATTAAGTATTCAAATATGAATATCTTTTGCAAATAAAATGTAAATCATGTAAAATTAGTTTTGTAAGTTCCAAAAATCAGTAATGAACTTAAATATGCAAAAACATTTAGGTTTGAATCTGAATTGAATTATATTTGGAAATATATTGTCTTTCAAAATACATAGAAGTTAAAATAGTTATTAACTTGAGTTCATGAGATTAAATAATGGTAAAGTGAATTCATAAATATTTGTAAAATCATAAATACCTTGGTTATGCAAAAATAACATATGTTTGTGTAAATTTGAACTAAGTTCATGTTAGGTATTAATGATCATTCGAATAAATAACATCTTGGATTAATGTAAAATACTATGAAGCTAGTTCTAAAATGCATATAAAGCCATCCCCAACTAATATTTGAAATATGGTTCAATTATTTTGTAAGACATAGCCGCAAACTTAAAATGAAACTTGACCGATTTAGCATTTGCATTGTGATCATTTATACTGTTTCACCAATTAATAAAATAACTCGTCTAAATGCTAAAGTCAATAAAACCAGTGTAGAAACACTTTACAAAGTTCAAACTACTGTAATCTGAAGAAAGAATCTCGCTTCACCATGAATTGCATATTAATCTTGATAACCCTAAAAGTTCACATTACTTTAAACCGCAATATGAATGAGTGAACTTTAGACATAAATGAGAAATCAATAATTATGAAATTAGTATCACCAGAACCTTCTTAAATATCATGTAAATAAGGCTAGTAGTCTAAATCAATAGGTTAGCTTTTTTATAACTAGAATACCAATTAAATGTTGCTTTGAATCTGAATCCTAATTAAAGGTAAGAATTCACCTTAAGCCTGAAATGATCATATTTACATAACCTTAAACAATTTTTGCATCATGAATTCGAAATCATAACTAATAAAACACACAAATTTAGCCTCTTGAATTCATAAACAACCTCATGTATGTTCATGCTATAGCTTCATGTAATCGATGAATGAAATTGCTATGCAAGTGATATTTTGAGAACCCAAAATACACCATGATCTTCTTGGTAAGATTTAATTTGGTAATTCTATTAGATTTCTTTTTGCCCCATTTGATTCGATGTTGTTGCTTTTGTCACGGTTCTTATTATTCGACGCGTAGACGACGATATTTCGGATCCGATTGCTAACGACATCGACTACGATCCAGATTATATTCCCAAAGAAAAGCAACCAGGCAAGCACCCTCCTTTGACCATTTTGATCCTATAATTTCAATGTTATTTTGCTTTTGTAACACCCCGGCGCTAAACACGCCACGGATGCTACCAACACTTTGAATAACTAATGCCACCTCTAGCGAAAAGACATGAATTAACCTCTGACTCTTAAAACTGGTTTAAAACTAAACCACCGAAATTTGTAAAATTTCGGCAGCAGCTCCCCTAAAACTAGGACATCCACTCAGCAGACAAAAGAGCAATAGCAGTATATAATATATCAAACACTTAAAATAGAATCAAACCATCTAGCAGGTCCTTAGATAATCAATCACACAACCAAAAAGAAATTAACAACTCCAGCACGACGAGCAACACACTACAACACCATTATTTACAACCAGGCTTTACAAATTAATTAAATGCGGTGGTGATGACCGAGTCGTATGCACATTACTCCCACCCATGCATGCCGCTTCAAAACACCTACAAACATTAAATAACAAGCGTGAGTTCAAACTCAAAGAAAGTACACGAGAATAACAATTCCAATCTATCAGAAGTAAAGCAAGAGCTTGACTATAAGAGTTAGTAATACAAATGAAACAACACTCGGACAAGACGCATTTATATCCATTTAAAGCAATAACTCAACCATACCAAAAATTACCGCAATCAAGTCATCAACTTAATGATAAGACCACTCAACGCCAAAGAGGTATCACTTGACTCTAAGCTACAACGTCTCCCGACTCAATCACCCCTTGTTGCAACTCAACCATTTTCATCGACTTTGTTCGAGTTCAAAACTCAAATTTCACTCCACGATATTCATACAACACAATTAGCAAAGCAAAGAAAAGAAATGCACTAATTCATCAATTCAATTCAATCGCCCACGACTCAAACCTTCAATCACCATAATCACCATCCATATGACACCCATTTACCACAACACTCATTATTAAAAATGCAATGCACATGAATGCTCATTTCCATGCACGCATCAGAGTCGCTGAGTGCCCACCCGCCGGTGTGCACCCTCACGCCCCTTCCATCCGTAGATGGAAGGTGCCTACTTTCTCGTCCCGGCCCCATTCACCTCGATGAATGGGACTACGAGGTAGGACTTTCGTGTTCACTACGTAGAACACAGAGGCCCGTGATCAAGATGGGTCGCCTCTTCCATTATGAATGCACAAATGCAATTTTTCATAAATGAAATGCAACTTTTCATTCAATGCCAACATTAACATACCATAACCCCATACATACACATAGCCACTTCTCACATTCATAAGTTGCCAGCTGCACTAGTCTCATCAGATTCAACAACAAAACATGACAACACATCACAAAGATTTACGCCATACAATTAACACAATTAATTTCAAGCTACAATCATAATCATCTAATCGATTCACACCCACACTCAATTCCAATCCCTGACGGGCAAGAGCTAAGTACAACTCTTATAAATTAACCGCTAGTATCCATGTATTCCCATCCTAGTTAATCAACGCAAGATTAACAAAGGTACAAGAACTCACCGAGATGAAGGCTTACTAGTGACCACTCGAATCCAATAGCTAATCATGTCCTCAAAAGGACGATCACCAATAAACTCAGACTTGCCATAAACAATAGAAAATTAGCCATAAATAGATAAATAACAACAAACAATTCAAATAGGTACCCTACTCGATGTACTTGCCTTTAACCTCGGCGAGGAACTGACAGCCCAGCGCAACGTTAGCAACCACCAACCTAGAGAACAGCAATCCAAGATAGGGCAAGGTATGATTGTCACATTCACCGATTTACATGCACAGCAGACTGCATATAAAAAAATACTCTACAATCTGAATTAAGACTTGAACCTTCAATTGAAGCAATAATTCAAGTTATACTCATAAGGTTTTAAGAGTTATGGTTTCTACTTAAGCTTTTGTATACAGCTACTCAAATGATAGATGAACCGTTGCAGAAAACATCCTGGACCCTTTTCTATGTCTCAATGAACAAACAATGGATACACACAATCCCCTGAACCTAATCATCATTGGAGCAAAGCATCTATACATATGAGTCGGATTCAATCCTACAACCCTAACCCATATTAATGCAGAGACCAATAACATATGCATTTCTATCGCCTCTAAATCCCATAACATCTATATATATCCATGCCTCCTTAACTCAAGGTAACCGACAACTTCGGCCTCATGCCATGCAAGCACAAAAGAATGCAAAACACAAGCGCCCCTTGCATAACTCAACTAAAATCAGCACACGATCTTCAAGTTATCATGCATGCAAGAGGTGGTAAATGGATTGATTTTAATCCATATGTAGGATTGACCACAATGCCATATAAGGCTTTAAAACACTTCAGATCTTTATTCATAGTCATAATAGATGAGCTAATATCATTAATAAGGAAGCAATAAGTTTAGCTCAAGGACTCATGCACCACCACTCAAAAACACAATGCAATTTGACTAGCAACAAGGCACTAACAAAGGGATATATGTAAAATCTTCACATTTGCATTGCAAGTATACAGAGATCACATGGTCAATTAAGCCACATTGGACCGCCGACATTTTACGATACCATAATTAAATAGAAGAATTAACAAAAGGCAAGAATATCTTAAGACAGTAAATACTAGAGACAACAACGAATCCAATCGACATATTAACGATATTGATTTGATTTAAAGAAAATTGGCAAACTCTTTAGTCCTTTAACCCATACCATCAATCTTTTAAGCATTTCAACAAACACCTAACATGCACAAGGAAACCAAAATACCACACATTCCATTGCTTGAGCTCTCACCACAAGAAAGCAAGGGGAAAGAGCTAAGATGCTTGTCATTGCCGCTGCTTTAATGGCACAGCTTCTTGCCACAGATCTAGTCAGCTTGGGCATTGCTATACAGCTCTCACAGCCCAATGCACCGATCAAGCTGCCGCCTCCCGCTGCCGCCTAAGGGGGAGAGGAAGAGGCGCCGAGAAGAGCTCGAGCCAGGCAGGCCCGGCTGGTGTCGAGTGCCGCCATTCTGGCGCCGGGCCGGGTCGGGTCGCAGGGAAGGGGCGCCGAGAGGAGCAGCGCCAGGGAGGGGAGGATGTCTGGGAGGGGAGCTCGCCCAGGGCACTCGAATCAGAGAAGGGGATGGGAGACACTCGGCCAGGGAACTAGACGCCAGCCAAGGGGAGGGGAAAAGTGACGGCTGGGTTGGGGAAACCGGATGGGGAAATTTTAATTTAGGGTTCCCACTTTTCCAACTTCCTTTGTACTCAATCAATTGGATGCCCCTAATCAAAAGAGCTAGGAACAACAGAAATGAAGCCCCTAAAAACAAAAAATCAAAGGCCAACTTTAAACCCTCAACGAGAACCAAATAAATTAAATTCTTGGCACGAAAAGATGATTGCCCGAAAACAAACTTGTCGCAAAACTAAACGGCTCTAAGATACCTCATTCAAAACTTGGGCAAAAATCCAAAACCTTTAATAAAAGCTTTATTTATGCGACGATAAATAATTCCTCCCGAGAAAACATCCTTGAATCACGAAGGAGAAATATTTACCGACCGAAAATCCTAAGAAAAGAGACCTTCGGTATTACACTCTCCCCCCCTTAAAAGAATTCGTCCCCGAATTCGGAGTACCACCAAACTCACCAACAAAACAACCGAACGGCAACACAAAACAAAAACACTGATAAACAATTCCGGGTACTCCGTGGGGGAAAGAAACCCCAAAACTCAAGGCAAGGACTTACTCAAAGACCAACGCCTAATAAAACAATTCATGCTTTAGATCTTGAATAGGCTTCTTGCACAAGGAATTCCACAAGAACTTCCTTGACCTACAACTTAAAGCATCATGCCAAAACTCACACAGACTCAACACCCCACATCATACCACTTTCCCAAACAGTCTGACGAACTCAGACACCTCTTCTTTAATACTACAAGGTACGTTCTCCAGTCAACCAATGATTCTTCCTGAAAACATAATACAAATCTCCAAACTATGTATATATATATATATATTTTTTAACTTCCCTCTTCAACTTTATTCACAACACCAATCTCTTCTCTCAACCTCTATACCTCCGGCCATCGACTCAAGATGACAAAATCAACGCGAAACACATCATTTTGACAAGCATCTAATTAATTATCACCGAATCGCCAATGCTATCCAATTGAACGGCTAGGGTCCGAAACTTGACCCCTTTTTTTCCCTCTTTTTTTTTTAACAGAAGACTAAAACCAAGCCTCATCATCGAAAAATTAGTCCTCTATGGCACAATTACACTTCCAATCCTATATCCACAAAAATTTTCTCTTTGGTCTTTTTGCTACCAAGTCTACTTTCACCTTAATGGACAATCGTCCAAAGTAAAGGTTCAAAAGCAAGACATTTCGCATCGCTTTATCAAAACCTTCGCTATAATCATTTGAACTCAACCATTTAGTCACAAAGACAGAATGGTAACGTAATTACCATCAACTTCCAAATGGTTCGCTATTAGGATTAAACAAGCACCACTAAGGAATGTAACCACCAATTTATTCTCCATTCTTAATCCATTTACGATCAACACCTAAACTCGTAACATCACTTTCTTTTCATGCTTTAAAGCAAAAGGAAACCTCGATTCCCTTTAATCACTCAATCCATTTCCACAAACTAAAACCAAAGCAACAACTTTAACTCAGGAACAACTCCATAAGAGAAAAACAACACGCAAAACTTTTATGGAGTCAACTCACTTTCATAAAAGCAAAACATCTATTTCTTCACTAGAAGCAATTTAATTCTCGAAGAAAATTGATCGGGAAACCGATCCACTTCCACCCTTCACCCAACATTTTTCTTAAAAGGAGGAAACTCATTTGTACGCTAGGTTGTACAATCCGCACATACACCCTACGAGGGTCAACCCCACACTCATAACTCAAGATAAATATCTTCACCAATTCAAATGAATGGCAATATTCTACGAAATAACCTATTCAAAATCCATGAACATATTACTTCATGATTAATCTTTCTTTCATCCGCATTTTCAAGCCTCAAAGTTTAAACCCAAACTTGGCTATTCACACTAATTTCTGGAAGCCTTAAAACGCTAGATAGAGAACATCTTTGCCAACAAGGCTCAAACAACCGATCATATGGACAAACCAATCCATATATGAATATTTAAACATGCTTTCATTTCATCTTCCACCATTCCCAATTATCCCATACACTTACCAATAAAGGTTCGATATACTTTATAACCCCAATATTTCTTTTATTATCCTCTCTAACAAATATAACCACCGCCGATCCTATTAACATCAAACATTGCATCAACATTTTCCTCTGGTCTACAACCCATACTATACCATCCATTATACAACTTCCTATTCTAAGTTTAGGACAATTGATTTCAATAAAGCTTTCAATATTCAACAACTAGAGTTCAAGATACCTACAAGTCAACATTTAAATGATCATCACCTATTTCAACTACTCATGACTCCAACGATTCATAATGTCTCCTCAAGACACAGTCTTTAATTGTTGACCTAAGGCAATCATTTATAATCTTACGCAACCACCATTTCCAGACCTCCACTTATAACCGTGGATCACCATGACCCACAAAATACTTCTCGCCCTCATCCAATTAGGGTCGACCACCTTAACCCAATCACATACACATTCTACTAATCCTCTATGGGAAGATCTTCAACCAACCCACAACCTTACTTTGACTGTCGTATTCTCCTTTCCAGAAAACCAACAAAAACTTCCAAAGAAGCTCGACTTTCAAAAGACTTAGAAAATGACAGAACTCAAGCCTTGTCATTCAACAACTCTCCAAACCAAACCTCAAACTCCAACATTCCACAAAGGAAAGGAGTTACACAAATAATTTCACGGAAAGGAAAAGCGAATCGGTCTAATAACAAAAGAACAAGAACACTACTCACACGAGGTTATGAACCCTCCGGTCGGCTCTCAACCGCCACACCGACCAACACGACTACACGACAGAGCCGACTTACCTCCAAGACAAAGAGTCCCCACCGGACCCCACTAAGCAATTTACCACTTCGAAAGCATGGCAAGAATACTATCAAAGCCTTAACAAAACTAACAAATAACATATCCACAAGCATCAACATAGTATCAATAACAAAATAAACAATGTAGCGCAATGCAACGATAACCCATCCCTTCCTATTGTGCATCAGGGTGTGTCAAATTTTAAATTATTTAACCATTCTACATCAAATTTTAAGGTTATTGCCCTAGGGCCACATTTTAAAGGTTCAACCTAAACCATGTTTCTACTTTCACATAGCAAAAATTTTTTAATTCATTATAGAATTACTCACTTAATTCAAACACCACGGACTGAAGCCCGCTCGATACTAATCAGAATAACACCGGCGCTAAACACGCCACTAATGCTACCAACACTTTGAATAACTAATGCCACCTCTAGCTTAAAAGACATGAATTAACCTCGACTCTTAAAACTGGTTTAAACTAAACCACCAAATTTGTAAAATTTCGCAAAGACCTCCCTAAAACTAGGACATCCACTCACAGACAAAAGAGCAATAGCAGTATATAATATATCAAACACTTAAAATAGAATCAAACCATCTAGCAGGTCCTTAGATCATCAATCACACAACCAAAAAGAAATTAACAACTCCAGCACGACGAGCAACACACTACAACACCATTATTTACAACCAGGCTTTACAAATTAATTAAATGCGGTGGTGATGACCGGAGTCGTGTACGTGCTACTACTCCCACCCATGCATGCCGGCTTCAAAACACCTACAAACATTAAATAACAAGCGTGAGTTCAAACTCAGCAAAGTACACGAGAATAACAATTCCAATCTATCAGAAGTAAAGCAAGAGCTTGACTATAAGAGTTAGTAATACAAATGAAACAACACTCGGACAAGACGCATTTATATCCATTTAAAGCAATAACTCAACCATACCAAAAATTACCACAATCAAGTCATCAACTTAATGATAAGACCACTCAACGCCAAAGAGGTATCACTTGACTCTAAGCTACAACGTCTCCCGACTCAATCACCCCTTGTTGCAACTCAACCATTTTCATCGACTTTGTTCGAGTTCAAAACTCAAATTTCACTCCACGATATTCATACAACACAATTAGCAAAGCAAAGAAAAGAAATGCACTAATTCATCAATTCAATTCAATCGTCCACGACTCAGCCTTCAATCACCATAATCACCATCCATATGACACCCATTTACCACAACACTCATTATTAAAAAATGCAATGCACATGAATGCTCATTTCCATGCACGCATCGATCGCTGAGTGCCCACCCGTCGGTGTGCACCCTCACGCCCCTTCCATCCCGTAGATGGAAGGTGCCTACTTCATCGTCTCCGCTCCCATTCACCTCGATGAATGGGACTACGAGGTAGGACTTTCGTGTTCACTACGTGAACACAGAGGCCCGTGATCAAGATGGGTCGCCTCTTCCATTATGAATGCACAAATGCAATTTTTCATAAATGAAATGCAACTTTTCATTCAATGCCAACATTAACATACCATAACCCCATACATACACATAGCCACTTCACGCTCATAAGTTGCCGCCGCACTAGTCTCATCAGATTCAACAACAAAACATGACAACACATCACAAAGATTTCGCCATACAATTAACACAATTAATTTCAAGCTACAATCATAATCATCTAATCGATTCACACCCACACTCAATTCCAATCCAGACGCAAGCAGAGCTAAGTACAACTCTTATAAATTAACCGCTAGTATCCATGTACCCCATCCTAGTTAATCAACGCAAGATTAACAAAGGTACAAAGAACTCACCGAGATGAAGGCTTACTAGTGACCACTCAATCCAATAGCTAATCATGTCCTCAAAAGGACGATCACCAATAAACTCAGACTTGCCATAAACAATAGAAAATTAGCCATAAATAGATAAATAACAACAAACAATTCAAATAGGTACCCTACTCGATGTACTTGCCTTTAACCTCGGCGAGGAACTGACAGCCCAGCGCAACGTTAGCAACCACCAACCTAGAGAACAGCAATCCAAGATAGGGCAAGGTATGATTGTCACATTCACCGATTTACATGCACAGCAGACCAGACATAAAAAAAATACTCTACAATCTGGAATTAAGACTTGAACCTTCAATTGAAGCAATAATTCAAGTTATACTCATAAGGTTTTAAGAGTTATGGTTTCTACTTAAGCTTTTGTATACAGCTACTCAAATGATAGATGAACCGTTGCAGAAAACATCCTGGACCCTTTTCTATGTCTCAATGAACAAACAATGGATACACACAATCCCCTGAACCTAATCATCATTGGAGCAAAGCATCTATACATATGAGTCGGATTCTGAATCCTACAACCCTAACCCATATTAATGCAGAGACCAATAACATATGCATTTCTTACTGCCTCTAAATCCCATAACATCTATATATATCCATGCCTCCTTAACTCAAGGCAATCGACAACTTCGGCCTCATGCCATGCAAGCACAAAAGAATGCAAAACACAAGCGCCCCTTGCATAACTCAACTAAAATCAGCACAGCATCTTCAAGTTATCATGCGATAAAGAAGAGGTTGGTAAATGGATTGATTTTAATCCATATGTAGGATTGACCACAATGCCATATAAGGCTTTAAAACACTTCAGATCTTTATTCATAGTCATAATAGATGAGCTAATATCATTAATAAGGAAGCAATAAGTTTAGCTCAAGGACTCACTGCATCACCACTCAAAAACACAATGCAATTTGACTAGCAACAAGGCAATAACAAAGGGATATATGTAAAATCTTCACATTTGCATTGCAAGTATACAGAGATCACGTGGTCAATTAAGCCACATTGGACTGCTGATACTTTACGATACCATAATTAAATAGAAGAATTAACAAAAAGGCAGTAACATCTTAAGACAGGTAAATACTAGAGACAACAACTAATCCAATCGACATATTAACGATATTGACTTGATTTAAAGAAAATTGGCAAACTCTTTTAGTCCTTTAACCCATACCATCAATCTTTTAAGCATTTCAACAAACACCTAACATGCACAAGGAAACCAAAATACCACACATTCCATTGCTTGAGCTCTCACCACAAGAAAGCAAGGGGGAAAGAGCCAAGATGCTTGTCATTGTCATTGCTTCTAATGGCTGCCGCCACGTGATCTAGCCGATGGGGCCGGGCCGCTGGGTCATTCATTGCTCCACCCACTGCACTGATCAAGCCGCCGCTTCCGCTGCCGCCAAGGGGGAGAGGAAGAGGCGCCGAGAAGAGCTCGAGCAGGGCCGGGCCAGGCTCTTTGGTGTCGAGTCCGCCCAGGTGGTGCTATCGCCGGGTCCTCAGAGGGGAAGGGCGCCGAGAGGAGCAAGGCCAGGAGGAGCTGCTACTGGGAGGAGGATGTCTGGGAGGGGAGCTCGCCCAGGGCACTTGAATCAGAGAAGGGGATGGGAGACACTCGGCCAGGGAACTGGACGCCAGCCAAGGGGAGGGGAAAAGTGACGGCTGGGTTGGGGAAACCGGATGGGGAAATTTTAATTTAGGGTTCCCACTTTTCCAACTTCCTTTGTACTCAATCAATTGGATGCCCTAATCAAAAGAGCTAGGAACAACAGAAATGAAGCCCCTAAAAACAAAAATCAAAGGCCAACTTTAAACCCTCAACGAGAACCAAATAAATTAAATTCTTGGCACGAAAAGATGATTGCCCAGAAAACAAACTTGCCGCAAAACTAAACGGCTCGGAAGATACCTCATTCCGAAAACTTGGGCAAAAATCCAAAACCTTTAATAAAAGCTTTACTTGCGGGACGATAAATAATTCCTCCCGAGAAAACATCCTTGAATCACGAAGGAGAAATATTTACCGACCGAAAATCCTAAGAAAAGAGACCTTCGGTATTACAGCTTTATCAAACTATATGCATGCGTGTATGTTGTATACTGCTATGTTGTGGGAATCGGTAGCTAAATCCACTTGTATGCATTTCCTCACCTTGTCATTTGGATACTGCCATTGTAACCTAGTAATGGGGTAGACAATAATTAATGTCACTTGGGTAAAACTTGCGAGATTAACATATGTATCTGCTTAGACATGCTCATTAGAACGAATTTGAAATGTTGGATACCATTTTAACTACTATGAGCAACTTTGTTTATTTGTATGGAACCGAGGTATGGTTTCCATGTATTTTGGTAAAAATCCAACTCAAAACTTATGATTTAGACGCGGGCGAGTTATTGCTTAACTTGGAGCGTGAAAAGGGCCTCACGCATAGATATAGGGGGAGATTCTCGCCTGGGTCAGTTAAGGACAGAACTTGATGCTATCACCTAAGTGATTTCGTACAACCACATGTGCTAGTATGGGATAGCCCAAACTCATTAGATTAGTTGAAATTTTATCTTGCATCTTCGGAGGCCGGAGTAGTAAGGTCACATCGAGGAACGGTGTTGCTCGTAGGTGCTCCCTTCACCGAGGCGTTAGGGCCCAATACAACGGTGCATACCTATTCATGGGGAGAGTTCCCGATGGAGGGCACCATCGTGGTTCAAGATCTCCGGACTGTGACAATGGTTTAACATCACGGGGGCGGGTGCAAGTTTAAACTTTAACTAGTTGAACGGTTTCGTCACAATCTAACAAATCGGGTACGATGAGTATCGCGAGGCATGGTTGGCATGATTGCTAGTATGTGTCGTGTGGGTAAAGTGTACACTCTCTACAGAGATTAAAATCTAATTAATTAGCCATGCTCACAGTCATGAGCAACTTGGGGAAATAATGTCAAGTATAGTCTTTGTCTTTGCTAAAACTTTTGGAAATGGTGTTGGAATGGGTTGGTGAATTGGGAAGCCAATGGTGACTGTTTTTACTTATTGATCACAGCAAAGGAGGGCTGAGAAATGTCATCTATGAACTTTACTTACTGTTATTTAGCTTCATATTAAATGCTCTTTACAAATTTGTTACCGTTTTATGAATCTTTTACTTGCAAACAAAATCTGCCTTATGCTGAAAATGAGACTAGTGTAGAAGCCTGTTTCCTTGTTCTAGCCATGCATTTACTTTATTTTCATACACTAAAGTCTTGAGAGTACATACGAGTACTCACGGTTGCTTAATCTAATCAATATAGACGACGGAAGGGAAGAACACCCGACGACTCATACTTTACACCGGGGTCTGAAAATCATGTTGACGGATGAACTTGGGCTTTTTCCAAGTCGGTTGCCTTGGGTTTTATGGACGGGCATACCACTGTCCTACCTTTGGTATATGTTTAACTTCCGCTGCAATTTACTTTTGGACATGTAATATTTGGCCCGTTGGCCACTACTTGTAATAGTAAGTAGTTGTAATAGTTGTAGTTTATGTTCAAGCTATTCCAACTGTCGATGATCGGGATCGCCATCTGCAGAAAAGAAATGGGGGTTAGTGAGACTTTGGGACCCGAGCAGAGCGTGGCTCAATGTGGGGAAGAGTTCGACGTGTGGATGGCCAGAGCTAGGTGACAACGAGCTGAGACGAGGGTTTATACTGGTTCGAGCCCCTGTAAAGGTAACAACTCTACTCCAGTTGCCTTGCGGCGGTATTCTTTGCTATTCTCGAGTTACAGAGGTGTATTATAGCTCAAGGCTAACAATAGCGATGTCTAGCGCTCAAGCTCATAATGTCCTCCCTCTCAAACCGCGCATCCTTAGCCTTATATCTTCCCTGCTCGTAATGGACAGGAGATATTCTCGGGCAGTGGTCTTCATGCGCATTGAGGGCTGGCAGCAACCGCTTCGGGCTTATCGCGCACGTCTGGCTCGCCCCCACGATCCCACGTCTTGGCAACCGTCGAGTCCACGCACGCTCCGGAGTCAAAGGGAACGCCCGCACGAGCCAGAGCCGACCCGAGCTCAAGGTCGTGCGGAAGCCGCGCTCGAGGGCGCGTGTGCTCTAGGTCAAGCGCCTCGGCATTCCCTAGGTCGTGGTCAGGGGCCTCCCGAGCTAGGAGCCCGTTGACCGAGCGCTGACCAGCCAAGGGTCACCCAGCCCTCGTCAAGTATATATTTTAACTACACAAGTTTTTATATACTCATGTTGATGAAAAGTAATGATCCATAATGTGTGAACTATATGGAAATGACCATTACTCTAAGTCATCAACTATAGAATAAACCCCACATGTATATGTGCATAGATATAATTGACTTGGAGATAATATGCACATATTCAATTTGATTATATTGGAGTATATCCTATATTACCACGAGTATACTATAACTAGGCAATTTAAATATATACTCAAGGATTTAGTTTCTATATCTTGATCCTTATATGTGTCAATGAAGAATAGATCAATACATTGAAACCTTCAAGTTAAATTACAAACTCCCCCTAAGTATGTGCATCCATGTAATATATGGATTAGGAAACATGATGCATGTTTTGTGGTTAATACCATGGGGATATTTATACTTTAATTTGAATCCAAAGTATGCAATTAATACTAGAAAAATACACATACATACCTTGGGTTTCTATTTTTCATCCAAATATGAGACTACTAAATATATGCTCAACAAACATGTTAGTCTCATAAAGATTAGGTTTGTCATTAAACAGGAATTAATCGTTAATCTACATCAATCACCAAAACCAATGGCGCTTGAACTTACAATCTCCCCCTTTTTGGTGATTGATGACAAACCCACTAATTCACTCGATTTTTACGTTATTTAGATGAATCCAAATAATACACGAGGGTACAAGAGGGAATTATTCAAGCATTCTCCCCCTTTTGGCATTAAACACCAAAAATGGAAAAAACCATCTTAGAAAATATCTTGAAAAACATTCTCCCCCTTTTACTCAACCATTCTCCCCCATTGTTGAAGAAGGTCATACAAGAATTGAAATGAACACAAATGACCTTGGCAAGGAATTGAAAGATTTTATGCCGAATAAGACTTGTTTTATTTGAAATATGGCCTAAAAGAAGGAAAATTTGAAAAGAGACCATATTTGGAGTTTTTGGATACCACTTGTAAAAATAAGCATAAAAAGCGAAGGAAGGGTATCACACGGGTTATTTGAAACAAATTCAAATAACTCACTTCTCATTTTATTTGGCTTTACAATCTTTTAACATGATTTTCTTGAAGAATCCAATAATTTGCCAAATAGGGTTAAACGAGGAACCCCCAAAATGATTACCACTTGAGAAATTAGATACCACTTTAAAATCTATCTCAAGGGCTTTGCTTCAAGATTCAAAGGAAATGAGCATTCTCAAATTTCTCTTGAAAACAATGCTCAACTAGAGATTTTCCTCTTTATGTATTTCAATTCATAAAGACTCTCACACAGAGAAATCTTAGACGATTGAACTTACAATTTTAACTTGAGAGGAAATTCTTAATCAAGAATTTGGGTATCGGAGCAATGCTACAAAGAGGCAATGAAATACCACTTGTAGGAAATAATCGAATTCCATGATACCACTTAAAAGAAATTCAAATAATCAAGGATATCACTAGAAGAAAAGAGCAATAAAATCCATGATACCACTTGTAGAAGAATATAAAGTTTGTAAATATCAAATTCAAAGAAATACCACTTGAAATGCTTATTTCTTTCATTGATATCACAAGTAAAGATTGTTTTTTTCAAATGATACTATTTGTAAGAGATACCACTTGTAAAAGATCATTTTGCATGAGGATACCACTTTTGTGAAATGCATTGATATTTGTTTTAAGGTAAGCTCATTTTCCTCAAAGATTAAAACTATGTCTATTAAAGATCAACTTTATATTAAGACAGCCAAAAAAGAGAGCCTCTTCCAAACATACAAAACTCGATTAAATAAGCTCCAAAAGGATTCTAAAATAAATCAAAGAGCTAAAACATTTAAACATGCTCAAGTTTTGTTTTGAGAGGTTATACCAACTTGAAGTCAATTTCAAGACATGAAAACCGCAAAGATTTCAAAG
This sequence comes from Guadua angustifolia, assembly GCA_036346375.1. Taxonomy (NCBI): domain Eukaryota; kingdom Viridiplantae; phylum Streptophyta; class Magnoliopsida; order Poales; family Poaceae; genus Guadua; species Guadua angustifolia. Next base: position 615,271 of record JAYEVE010000723.1, read on the forward strand.
AACTAGAATTTCAGATTTTCAGATTTCGACATTTCATTTAGGCTTCAAAAGAGGGCTGAAAAAATATTCAAAAGAGGTCTAACAAATCTGATAAAATTTGGCATAGTATACCAACTATTGAGGATCAAGGTTTACAAATATGGTCCCCTCAAATTATGCTCTGATTTGGAGATACAAAAATCACAAATCAGCTCAAAACCAAGCAAAAGTCTGAATTTTCAGCATTTGATCATAGTGAGAAAAAGTCATAACTTTTGCAAATTAAGTTGAAATTGTGCAGAAACATACTTTGGACTCCTAAGAAACTTTTCCAAAAAGAATTTTCTAAAAAGGAGTCTCCAATCAAAAGATATGCTAAATTTTGCTTTGTAGGCATGAATTTTACTCAAAGAGAAGAAAAGTCAAAACTTTTTCAAATAAGATCAAAATGGTTTGATAATTTCTAGAAATAAACTTTGGACTATTTAGAATGTTTCTCAAAAAGAATTTCCTTAAAAGGATATTTCTTTCAAAAGATATGGCAGATTGCGCTTTGTAGGCATAAAGAGAGGTTCAATTTGCATCGAATACTTAAAATGCAATCCGTAATGAAATTTATGGAGATTTGAACTTTTATGGCTTTGTATGAGTTAGAAATACTATTTCAAGCCAAGAAGCATAAATAAATCCAACTCAAATTGCAAAACTCGCGAAATGCAAGAATAGGTCATTTTGGGTCAAATGATGGATTTTGGCTAAATTCAAATAGTTTTAACTTTTGAATGGTTTGTCGTTTGGAAAAACTTTGAACTAGAGAAATGCTTGTAATGACTAACCCTATGAGTTTTGTATTTACCACTTTTTCAAAAACTCAATAGATTTTAATTTATGAAAATGTTTCATTTAATTCAAAAACAAGATCATATAAGATCCATTTTTGGCCAATTTGCTATTTTGTTTCTAAAATAGGAATTTTTCACTCCGAAAGCATTGTAAAACATTTGAAATACATATTTGAGAACTTTTATAAGGATTTTCACAAATATTGGCCTTTTGAATACATTTTTGCCTTTTTGACCAATGAAGCCCATATAAAAGGATATGCATGCATATTGTTTTCAATATTATTCCAAAAAGTATCAAATGAAGGAAATGAGAAGATATTTGATTGGAATTGGTATGTATGAGTATGAAATACATTCGAACCAAGATATGGCTAAGAATCCGATCCAAGAGGTGAAACTCACAATGTGCTAGAATGTGACTAATATAGGTCAAGCATAGTTTTTGGGTGAGTTTCAAAATCAAATAACTTTTGATAGATTAGTCTTTTGAAAATCTTTTGAATACGAGAATTGTTAAGAATGACCAACTCTATGTTTTTCATTTTGGAGCTATTTTCAAAATCCTTTTACAATTACTTCTAATAAAAATACAAGTTTAAAGCCAAAACAAGATACTAGTAACTAGTTTTTGGGCTAAAAACTTATTTTCTTTTGAAATTAGTTTTTGTAAAGCCAAAACCATTGAAAAACCTTTTGAAAGTATTTGTATATATTTTTCAACTAGTTTTTCATAAGATTAGTAATAGATACAAAGATTTTTCATTTTTGGCCAAATGGCTTGATTTTGAAAATATATTAGCACTTATGTAAATATGGGCACACATAGGGATGTGATATACATGGTTATGATTTAGCACTCCCCCTTAATGTGCCACTACCCCAAACTTGCTCAAAATTGCAATCAACGCAACTAATAAGCATGCGCAAGCATTTAACAAGCAATCTAAATTGATTTTCATGAACAATACAATATAACCTACACAAGGCTAAAGATATAAGAATCAATTTAAATAGTTGTTACCCGAGATGGCATTGGCTCATGATGGACTTGATTATCTTCATGCTTGGTTCCAACTTGTAATTGATGAAATCTTTATATTTTTGAAGAAGCCAAGCGTCCAATCCATCTCATATTGCCTAAAACTTTTAGGCGGTTTTTGGTACCCAATCCTTGTTGGGTCCAACATTGTTAGCCACAATAAATTTAGGAACCCAAATGGTCCTAATTTTAATATTATTGAATTGACTAACACCACTAGGAATAGGTTTGCAATAATTATTCCTCCTAGGCAAATAATTTGCATTTTTATAAAAAGGCTTAGGAGGGTAATAGTACTTTGCAAAACTATTTCTAGTTTGATCTCTTCTAAGCATACGATAATCATTATGACAAGGACGCTTAGAGGATCTAGCATTTCTAGAAAATGTTTTGCTATAATTACCTTTCCTAAGCACATGATTTTCGTGATTTTTCATAATCTTAGGAATTCTAGCATTTTGAGCAAACACATTTCTAGATTTATTTCTTCTAAGCAAATAATTGTTGCTATTATGAATGAGCTTAGAAGAATCGACAAACTTGGCAAACACATTGCCATTTTTATCCTTCCTAAGCAAATAATTTTCATTAACGAGAATAGGCTTAGGAGTGATACCTTTAGGACAATCCTTACCGAAATATCCCTTTTCCCGGCAATTGAAGCACGTCAAGCTATTTGGTCCTCTGTTGACGATTTTGACTTGCTCAATGCTGGTTTGCCTCAATGTGGATGGTGTGACCTTGTTATCCACTTCGTTAGGGCACACGGAGGCGAGGTGGTTCTTCTTGTTGCAATTGAAGCACTTGATTGTCTTCGTGTGTGTTGCATTGTGCCTCATCTTGCTATTCTCCCTCTTGGAGTTGTAGCCGAGTCCTCGCTTATCTTGAGGCGCCCTTGGCTTGCTTAAGATCTCATCGAGAATGGCTTTTCCCTTTACACACCTCTTCAAGTCATTTTCCAATCTAATGACTTGGGCCTTGAGCTCATTGTTTTCCTCTACAAGGTTAGTCTCAACATGCATAAAGAAAGTACTAGCGATAGAATTTGAGTAACAAGGTAAATCATTGCTAGAAGTGGATATACATTTATTAGATGAATTGTTTGTAATAGAAATTGAGTGAGGCAATTCATCTTCTAAATTACATTGAGTAGCAATATCCACACTAGCTTTAGTGAATTACTTGAAAAGGACTTTTTCATGATTTTCCTTTAGAATATTATAGTCATTTTGAAGTGAGTCATGTTCTAACTTCAAAATTTTATATTTCTTTTTCTCCTTTCCAAGAAATTCATTGAGCTCCTCTAACATATTCATAAGTTCATCATAAGAGGGCACATCATTATCCTCGTCATCACTTACCTCAATTTTACCTTTTGCCATGAAGCAACGAATTCGTGATGGAAGTGAATTTTCGTCATCGCTTGAGGTGGAGGTTGAGGTTGATGGAGATGTCGATTCATCACTTGATGTAGAAGTTGAAAAATCATCAATCGACATTTCATCCTCAATGCAATCCTCAATTATTGATGTGGATGGTTCAAATAATTCTTGAAGCTTGATCCACATTTCATGAGCGCTCGAGAGGTTGCAAATGAGATTGAATATTTCTACGCTCACAAAACTAAAAATGACATTAGTTGCTTGAGCGTCGAGATGTAGGCATTTCTCCTCTCCTTTAGTTGGAGCAATTTCATTCAACCGAAGAGAAAAGCCCACATCTACGATCCACCATATTTGGGGACTCATGGATTTAAAATGAGAAATCATAGACAATTTCCAATGAGCATAATTTGAGCCATAAAAAATATGTGAATCGGAGTAGTGCACTAAACTGCTAGTCGCCATCCTTACTCTCTAGGCGGTAAAGCCTAATAAATGAGAGACCAAGCTCTGATACCACTTGTAAGATCGAGGATGCGCCTAGAGGGGGGTGAATAGGCGTTTTACAAGATTAATCGCTCACTAAAATAATTCGCTCAAATCAACCCCTATGTCAAAACCTAATCAAGGACAATGCGGAAGCGATAAACTAGGTTTTGACAATTAAAGCCTAAATCAACTAGGCTCACTAGTGCACTAGCTCAATTATGTCTCTAAATAAGAATTGCTAAATTGAACAAACAAATAATACTAAGCAATTCTAACACAATCAAGTAATTGATTAATATAAAATAAAGTAAATGCTTGAATGTAAAAGAGACAAGAGGCAACCGATATTTTTCCGTGGTGTTCAGAGACTTGCCGGTCTCCCCTAGTCCATATTGAGGCAAGCCCAAACTCTTGGACCGGCTCCGCAATGAGCATCCGCCTCGATTACACTAGATGTGGTTTTTCACGCTTTCGCGTAGGCTCAACCCGAACCTTCACAAACTTCGCCGAGGCTTCTCACAATCTTGAGAGCACCCGCACACGACACTCTACGCCGTCTAGGAGTCGGCAACCTCCAAGAGTAACAAGCCGAATCCTCCGCTTGAACTTTACCTAGCACAACGAATGCGCTTCCGGTGATCACCTAGTGCAACACATGCACCTAGGTCTCCTCCTCAAGTGAAACACATGCACAAGAGACTCTCAACCCACTTCTAATTGCAACACATGCAATTAGTCTCACTCTTAGCTCAAAATCAACTTGCCGGAATGAAACACATGCAAACCACCGCTCAAATACTCACACAAGAGCCAATACACAAATGAGAGCTTCAACACATCAACCACCTCATCAAAAATGCTCAATCAACCAGCAAATGCCCCCCCAAGACCTCCTTTTATAGCCTCACAAAGAAAACTAGCCGTTGGGGGGCAAAACGGACATTAAAAGGGCTGAAACTAGCCATTGCTACAGTACCCACGGCACTACCGACCATGGGGAGCGGTAGTACCAGCCTAAGAACTCAAAAGAACCTTCTCTGGCAAATAACTACCGCAAGGGCAGCACTACCGGCCACTACAGGCGGTAGTACCGCAGCTAACTCCACTAAAATGCTCATAACTTTTTACTCCGAACTCCGATTTAGGTGATCTTTGATTCTATGCGAAGCTTATCATGCGGGCTACAATCTCTACCCATTTTCATGATTTAAGTACCCATAGATATTTTTAAATATCACCAAAACAAAACTCTAATGTAGTCACTCAAGTCTAAAATCTGATTTTTTGAAATCCCTCACATAGACTTGATCAAGGACATGACTACAAGCTAGCAAGGGGTCAACAAGATTAAAACTTGAACTATGTGATGATCAACTCATGATCAAAATAATTTGCAAAACACATTTGCAAATACTATTCACATGCTTCAAAGTACCGCATGTAAACTCCAAATCCAACTTGCTCGGACATTCTCGTTTTGCAACACATGTAAAACCTAGCTCCAAACAAATCCAAAACAAACTCAAATGCATGAGCTCTTTATTTGCAACACATGCAAATCTTAGTCCAAGCAACCACTTTGATTTAAGAAAGATTTGTGTTTTGTAAACGAAACATGAAACTTCAACATTTGCAACACATGCAAAAGTGAACTTCACATAAAAGCCAACGCATATAGCTTATCCTATTTGCAACACATGCAAATCAAAGCTTTATGCGAAAACCAAATGCATACGCTCTTCTTCTTTGCAACACATGCAAATCCGAGCATAATGCAACAACAACCAAGCACAAGCTTAACACATTCGCAACACATGCCAAATGGTTAACTCTTATGCAAAAACCAAATCCAAATAAGGTTTGAGCTCGAGTGAACATGGGATTGAGATCATCAACACATGATGAAGCTCAAACTAGGACTCAACCCCTCTTAATAGTACGGCGATAAAACTAGACTCAAAGACTAAAATATCCTTAGCCTATCTAGTTATACCTTCGTCACTGCACGCAAGCAATCCCCTTTAGGGTCTTTATGATCTTCACTCAGTTGCTCCCATGGGATCATCACTCGACTCCTCTTTATTTTCAGGATCTACTCTTGACGCCCATCACCTCATGATGCCGTCCTTGTCCCGTTTCATCTTCTCAACCACCTTTGGACTTAACTTAGCTCAATCACAACTCATGGAAATGGTTAGTCCAAGATGCATGGTTGTCTCAATTATCTCTTACACTCCATTAACATATAATGGATGCCTTTAGATCAATTGAGCACAACCCAAATCAAATTAAATGATATAAATGTGTCTTAAGTACAATAATGCAACACATGCTTAATCATAATTAAGAACTATTCATTTATCCTTAATTAATCAAGGAACACCATCAACACATGATGAAATGTTCTTTAATGATTAATAAGACAAATGAACTCAATTTAAATTTTTATTTAAATTGATATGAGTATATATATTAACTTCATAAGTTTTCATATACTCATGTTGATGAAAAGTAATGATCCATAATGTGTGAACTATATGGAAATGACCATTACTCTAAGTCATCAACTATAGAATAAACCCCACATGTATATGTGCATAGATATAATTGACTTGGAGATAATATGCACATATTCAATTTGATTATATTGGAGTATATCCTATATTACCACTTAGTATACTATAACTAGGCAATTTAAATATATACTCAAGGATTTAGTTTCTATGTCTTGATCCTTATATGTGTCAATGAAGAATAGATCAATACATTTAAACCTTCAAGTTAAATTACAAACTCCCCCTAAGTATGTGCATCCATGTAATATATGGATTAGGAAACATGATGCATGTTTTGTGGTTAATACCATGGGGATATTTATACTTTAACTTGAATCCAAAGTATACAATTAATACTAGAAAAAATACACATACATACCTTGGGTTTTCATTTTTCATCCAAATATGAGACTACTAAATATATGCTCAACAAACATGTTAGTCTCATAAAGATTAGGTTTGTCATTAAACAGGAATTAATCGTTAATCTACATCAATCACTAAAACCAATGGCGCTTGAACTTACAGCCGCCCGGAACGGTGTTCTGACTCCTCCTACTGGTATTTAATGCGCATGTAGGCAATTTAATATGAAGTGAGATGATTGGGAACTGATGCATCTCACCAGCGGCCCGGCGTGGCGCTCGGACGGGACGTGCGACACTTCAACCGAGACGGTGTCTGCTTGTCTGGCGTCCACTCAGTCGGTGCCTGTTCGGCTGGGACCTATTCGGCTCCTATAAATTTGGTGTGGGGGTCGCCTGGGCGAGTTCTTGCGCTTGCTTTCCCTGCCTCCTCGCCTTCCTGCTTGAGAGAAAAGAGAGCGAAAGAGCCAGAGATTTTTTCACCTTTCCCCTTCTCCCACCTTTTCGCCATTTCCACCCCTGGAGATGTTGTGGCCAGAGTAGCTGCAGGCCTGCCAAGGCAGCTGCCGGGAGAAGAAGGGTTCTCCCCCGACACGCCTTGCGGTGGAGGGTGCCGACAGGGGCCGCGGTTCCTTCACCGGCCGCCGATGAGATCGCCGTGCTCGCCTCGTTTTACGAGTGCGGTTTTGGGCTCCCGCTCCACCCGTTCATCCGCGGGCTGCTGCACTATTATAAGGCCAAGGTGCATCAGCTCAACCCTAATGGGGTGTTTCACATCGCGGTCTTCATCACGCTGTGCGAGGCGTTCTTGGGGATTGATCCCGACTGGGCGCTCTGGAGGCACTTCTTTCAGGCCTGACTGAGGAAGGATCAGCCGGCGGATACCCCAACAATATGGTGGTATAGCCTCCGTACCGCAACGGTGGCTGCGTGGCGGGTTACATCGACTTGAAGCTACTATCGTCGAATCGGGGGTGGCACTCCGAATGGTTCTATGTCCAAAACCTGGGAGGCAGCGCCCTGGCTTTCACTGGCCGGCACCCTGAAGCGAGGCCCGAGTGGGCCTAGGGGCCCGACCGAAAGGAGAAGAACAAGGTGGAGGAGATCATCGAGCGGATCAAGGCCCAGAAGGAGCGGGGCCTGACCGGCGACGTCATTGTACGTGCATTCATGAAGATGCGCATTCAACCCCTCATGGAGAGGGCTCGCCCCATGTTCCAGTATGAAGGGGTGTCCGACCCCATGAGGATGGAGGAGGCGGAGCTCACTGCGTCGGAGGTCGAGGCTAGGGTGGCCGCTGGGTTGGTCGAGAGTGCCACCGTGAGGAGGAGGAAGAAGAAGGAGGCGCGCATGGCGAAGGCTGCGCGTGGTGAGGAGGCCTCCGAGTCGACCGCTGTTGATACGGCCGGTGTATCCTCCAGCAACAACAATGGCGGCGCCGATGACGACCCATACAATGCGTTCAACTTTGGGCCGCTGACTGGCGATGGCCCGGATGAGGGTGTCGGCGCAAGTACAGCCATCGTCGCGCCTCAGGTGGAGGCGTCCCTGGTAGAGACGCCCTCGCGGAAATGGAGGGATGACTCGTCTCCACCAGGGGGCCAGCAAAGAAAGCGCGGTTGCGGCGCACTCGCTCGGTGCTGTAAGTGCTCTTTTTGTTCCCGGGTCGCGTCGCATTAGTTTTGCTCGAGTCATTTTCGACTAACCGTTGTGTTCAGGACCTACACGGGGGGTGTCGTGGAGGAGTTGACGGACCCGACGGTGGCCCCGCAAGGGCCGGCGTTGCCCCCGTAGCCGGCAGAGGTTGAGAAGCTGCCGGCCGAGCCAGGGCGGCCAGCCAAGCCGGCGCTAGCGGTCGGGACGGCGATCACCGATGCGCCGGAGACGGTGCCGGAGTCGCTGGCGGAGCCGACGAGGGTCGGGGATCTACCGATAGATTCGGAGCGCGAGGAGGCTCCGGTGGCCCTAGGTGAGCCGGTGCTCCGACCGGATGCCAAGGAAGGCGAGGAGACGCTCCTGCTGCCGCCACCAGGTGGGCCGCCAACTCTTGCGGGCGGGCCCCATTGTCGGAGGTGATCATCGTCGACCCGCAGGATGAGCCCACGACAGCCCAGTGGGGTCCTCACCACCCCGCCCATGCCGGTCCGGCCGGCACGCACCCGCCCGGCAGCCGTTGCTTGTGCAGGATGACATGGCGGAGAGCAGGGGATGGGAGTCTCTGCAGGAGAGCGCTCAGCAGGCTGAGGCTCAAGTGAACCGGATCCGAGAGGGTCTGGTCCTTGCTCTTGAGTCCTCTGGCAAGGCATTGGACGCCATCACCGGGGGAATTCGCCCGATCAACATGGTAAGCCGAATTAAAGAGCCCCGTCTTTGTGATTCTCGACGAGTCTGCTACAGGCTGACGGAATGTTTTGTGATTCGCAGCACCTACAAGACAGATCGGAGGGTAAATCTGGGTTCCTCCGGTGTCTGCATAGCCGGAGGATGTCTTCCGAGGAGGAGTGCGACCGGCTGCGTCCCAAGCTGCACGAAGCCCGGGAGGCTTTGGCGCGTGAGTGGACGGAGGCAGAAGGGGCCCGCCGGGCGCTGGGTCAATTCTCCGAGGCGCTGCTCGAGGAGTGTTGGATAACCAAGTCCCTGAAGACAAGGGTGTCAGAACTTCAGTCTCTCCTGGCGGATGCCAACCGCACCAAGGACGCCGCGGGAGAAACCGCGCAGTCGGAGGCGACCCGCCTCCAGGGTGAGCGCGACCAAGCTCGGGAGGAGTTGGACTCTGCGAGATGGGATTCCGCGCGTGACCAGGAGGCTCGGGCCAAGGCCAAGGAGGAGCTCGGTGCTCTGACGGCCTCCGCGGCTGGTAAGTGACCCAACGCTGGACCAGTTTCCGCGATCGCGGCTTGCGGGGCATGCTTTTTGATATTGTCTCGATCTGCAGAGTTGTAGAAGAACCTCAGCGACACCGTGGAGGCGCGGAAATTGGCGGTGGAGGAGCGTGACTTGGCAGTCACGACGCGGGATGTAGCCTTGACGGCGAAGCAGCTGGCGGATGGGGATCAGTCCGACCTGGCCGCCGAGCTGGCGACCCTTCAAGACGTCGGGCGGGATGCCCACGACTGGGTGCTCGGGACCGCACTGCCGAGCACGAGTTCGCTTGCCGCCGAGCTAGCTCACGTGCCCGAGCACGTCGAGAGATCGGTGAGTGAAGGCGTTGTGCTCGGGGCCACTTCAGCGCTTGTCTTCGCCATCTCCCACTATGGTGGTATCAACCTCGATGTCATCAGCAGTGGGATCATTAGGAACCAGACCAATGAGGAAATCGACCGATTCGAGTCCCAAGTCGAGCCACGCGCCCGAGTGATAGCCGCCAAGATACCGCCGCAGGACATCCTCCACTGGGGGTAGGAAGAAAGTTAGATATTTTGCTTTTAGCAATGTAAAGAACTTTATCACGTGATGAATTGAAGTTCATTTTTATGCTCTGGCTAGTCGGGCCAATCGTAAGTTCGACCTTGTCTTCTGCACTTCCTTGTAGTGCCGAACATTTGACGACCATAGCTTTAGAAACCGCGGGGGTTGTGCTAGCATAGGTCGATATGTTGACACTTTCGAGGGAAGCACAAAGGAAGCAGGAACTTAGGAACGAATGTTCGCCTACACTCGACACGGGAAAGGAGTGTTCCCAACCAACTATGAATCGCACCACGCGGGCACTTCCTTCTTCCGCGAAGCGCTACTTAGCAACCGTAGCCGCTGGGGTGTAGGCCGTAGCACTTGGGTCGAGAGGGTTACCGCTAGGGGGAACCGAATGGTCGGTCGGGTTACTGACCCGTGCTTAGGGATGAAATGCTCGCCCACACTCGATACGGGAAAGGAGTGTTCCCGACCAACTATGGATTACACCGCACGGGTACTTCCTTCTTCCGTGAAGCGCTACTTGGCAACCGTAGCCGCTGGGGCATAGGCCGTAGCACTTGGGTCGAGAGGGTTACCGCTAGGGGGAACCGAATGGTCAGTCGAGTCACCGACCCATGTGAGTGTAGGAACTTGTAGCCCCCGAGCGGTGCGTGGGGACCAAGCTGTGGTCGCCTCGCAGCGCTTGGACTCGGAGGTATGATAAGGGGGTGCGAAAATGAGAAAAAGCTTTAGAGATGAAATCGCCTTAACTTTTTATTCCACGTGTTGGGGACGGTGTGGCTATCGGGCCCTTCACTCAACCGTCCACGGGGGCAGTGAGCTAATGGGCCTTCTGCCACCTCGAGGCCGCAGCGGCCCATCCAGGCCTTTCTTCGCCGTGGTGGAGCGGTCAACCCGCCCGAGCCAAACCGAGGGTCGCGCTGCCTCTGGTCAAGTGGTGTCCTTCGACCAAACCATCGTGTCGCCACTTAATGCGTAGCGGGCAGAGTGGAAAGGACACGTCCCGTCCTCCAGGACATGGAGTTAATGCGTGTGCGGCGCTTCGCTCGAGGGGGGCCCGCTCGGACCGCTCCACCTCGCCTCTATAAATACGTCATGAGGGGCGTGTGAGCGGCCACACCTAGCCATTTGCCTTTGCCTCTCCGCTGCTCCTGCGCATTTCTTGCATCTCGAGTACCTAATGGCGAGCGGAGGTGACGACCGGAGGGTCGACAAGCGGGAGGCGTCGGTGGACCCGAGGGGTTCTGACCCCAAGAGGCCCCGCGCTGAGAGGCGAGAGGCGAGATCACCCTGCCCTCGTCCACGTTCCGGATCCGGGGCCCTCCTTCCACGTGAGTTTCCTCCGCTTGGGCTTAGCATGACTTTGGTTTTCAGTTGCTAACGTTAAATTGCTTCTTCTTTCTTCCAGCGCCTCCAACTCCGATTCACGCCTGTCGCCGGCCGTGCCCACGCCGACCACCTCGATGGGGGAGGTTGACGCTACCATCTCTTGTGATTTAGGGCCCGGCGCCAAGATGACGGCCACGCCAAGGATCGAGGCCTCTCGAATGCTCAGCCGAGACAGCCGCCGCCAGAAGCAGAGGTGCCGACCTAACTGCTCAGCCCGGGCCGAGGAGGAGCTAACCAAGACACGCGAGGAGGTGGCGTCCCAGCGGGCTCGGGCCCAGGCCGCTGAGGAGGAGCTGGCGAAGATGCACGAGGAGTGCTGGGTCACGCACGAGAACCTTGTCTCCATGCTCGCCCCGGCCTACGAAAGCATGGCCCGAATCTTGGAGCCGCTGGGGGTGAGGCTGAATGGGCCGTTGGAGCGCATCGCGTCAGTGGTGCGGTTCGCCACCCACCCAGGCCGACGCTTTGGCTGCTCGCCACGCTTTGAACGAGCACTCGCCATGAGGGCGGAGTCACCGTCGTCGGCGAGTACGTACGTGGGCTCGCCGCGCCACCGCGATGTTTCCTTCGACCCGATCGCGACCATCGCCGGGATCGAAGGCGACGCAGGCCGACCATGGGCCAGGGTGCGGGCGGCGGCGGAGAAGGTGGCGGATCTCGGCGCGGTCGTCGTGAGCAGCGACAATTCAGACAACGACGACGCCTTCGCTTAGGAACCTCCCAGGCGCTAGCGCCTGACTTTTGTTTTTGTTTTATGTAATGTACATACAATATATATTTTGGGGACTTTGTTTGATATCTTGGCTGGTCTGCATGTCTCTCGATTCTCATCATGGGGAACCGCCCTCAGACTCCACCGATTCACTCAAATGCACTAAGACATCTCAAGTGAATCAAGGAACCTCATGCTCATGATTATACCGTGTTGGTCCTGTGAAAATTTGCCAACACGCGATTCTCATCCAACAATTGACATCACAACACATACACAATTAGTGGAAGCATAAACATCATTATATTCCAAAAGTAGGACTGCTGTCCTTAACGACATATTTAGAGTTATTACAACAAGTAACAGCGGAATTCATAAGATAAACAACAAAAGGGCCAGCATGGCATGCCCCCAAACCCTCAGGCAACCAACTGGGGCAAGAACGGCGACTAAACGTTAACATCATCGAAATCTGCCCGGTAAAAGTCCCTGGGCAATGCCTCATCCTCACCTGCAGCAAGTGGACAATCCGATTGAGTACAAAGGGTGTACTCGCACAATAATATACATTGCATACTGATTTTCTAACTACATGTGGTTGCTACATCAAGGGGAGGCAAAATGGCAATTTCAGCATAAAGCAATATTTGGGATAAATTGTAAACATATATAGATTGAAAAGAATTGCATTTCGTAAACATTTGGAAGATCTAATACAGAATATAACATCATCATAATCACATTCATATCATGCCTTCAAGCATTCTCCGAACCATGAGTTCCATCGCTCATGTTCAATTGCACACACAAGTACTCCAATACTTGTGTCTCTTTTCCCACTCCCATCCCATTCTTACTAAGACCTTAATACTCGCCAAAGGATCGACAATTTAAGAGATCGCCCTAACTGTGGACGCGCTATTCAATAGTTTAAACTCGCAGAAGTTACGATTTTACCCACACGACACGCCACACTCGTAAGCCAAGCTATTAACACATTTCCTTAGATGTGTCGACCGAGGTGAACATGACAAACCATTTTCCAAAGATGCATGGTAGTGTATCTAAACCATCCGGATGATCGTGACCCTTGATCCCGCATGCCCAAATGCCTGTGTGTGTGGATCAAGGAGTACACCTGTTGTTGGACATCCCTAACTCCACAAAGTTCGAGGGACTCGAGGACATTCCTTGGCGCCCACCAAGCCCAAGGAATTCCATGACATTCCTTGACACTCCACTAAGCTCAAGGAATTCGAGTGCACATGGTTTACGCACCCTAGTCATACATAAGTACTTGGTTACGCCGGTCCCATAAACGGCGTGTGGTTCGCACTATAGTTACTCAAAGAGACGTCACCAGGATTCAATCCTTAGGGTCCTTAACCAACATCTCTACTCATTAACCAACAATTGAAATCAACATCATCATAGTGATCCACAATCATTGCGACCGATGGATTAAGTCCATCTATCGCGGTTTCTAACGGTGTTCTAAGCATGGCTAAGCAATTCGCACGAACCCATATATAATATTAATAACCAACCACCTAGGGCAACAATGGAACATGGAAAGAACAAGATAAGGGAATAACGCACAACATGGTAGTAGCTAAGAATTCTACCCAATCATAATTGTAATTGAAAGTAAGCATGCAATTGATAAAATAATTCCAAAAATGTAAATTTCAAATAGTAGGAGCAATCATGGTCAAGGAGTAAATTAGTGCCTTGATGCTCTGTAACACCCCAATTTTTGCTTTTATTTCATTTAAATGGTATTTTGAATTTTTGAGAATTTCTGGAATTTATTTGATTTTATTTGGATTTATTTGGAATTATTTGAGTTTATTTTGAATTAAGCCATTTATCAAATTAATTAAATAATGGAAGAGTTAAAATAAAGTTTTGCTGAAAATATTTTATTTGAGTCACAAATGTCCTAAAATATTTATGGGAATTTTTCCAGAATTTTTCAGATATTTTTAATGCCCCAAATGAATTATTTCATTTTTGGGAATTTTTTTAATCGCAAAAGAATTAAAACTTGTGAATGCAGATCGGGCCGAGTATCAGGCGTCTGCCCGAAAAACCCTAATGCGGCAGCCGTTAGATCTCCATCCGACGGCCCTCATCGCCACGCCATCCAACCCGATTCTCGCCGGACGCCGCCATTTGTAGGGCCTCGGTTTCGTGATTTTCACGAAGCCGAGGGCACTATTTATTGCGCCGCCACCGTGTTGGGATCCTTACTCGCACCGCACCGTCTGTACTCATCACGCCGCCGAGACGCCGCCGCCGCCGACGAAGCTCGCCGGTTCCCGGCTACCGCCGAAGTTTTCGCTGCTTGCCGCCGCCGATGATTCTCCGCCGCCGCCCGTGCCACCGTTGGACTCAGGCCACGCTGCGCTGAAGCATTACCGCGACGCCGCCGAGGGTCATGGAAACGCCGCGCGCACATCGCCGCCCTCGCTCCGGCTGCAAGCCGCCGCCGCACCATCGCTGCCGCCGAGTTCGCCGACCGTCCGATCTCCAATCAACGATCCAGATCCCGCCACGCCGCCTCAAAACAAGAAACCCCATCTTCAAAACTCCACCGTTAGATGCAACCGAGGGCCACCGCTGCGTGCGTGTCACCGCTTCATCGGTATGCGTGACGACGACAAGGCGGACCCACACGCCGCCGCACCGCGACGAGCGATCAGGCACGCAGTCATCGACAACCCGGACCCACATGTCACCGACTGCGTAATCGCTCATTCACGAGACGCCGACAAAGACGGGCCCACTTCGCCACCGCGACGACCGTGGCGCGGACGCCACGGCGGTTCCCACCGCCGCTGAGTTGATCGAGTCGTACGACGCCAAGACGGAGCCGGTCGTGTATTGACATCAGCAGGCCACGTGTCACTCGATGGCGACACGTGTCACCGATGACGAATAATTAATTTTCCTAAAAAGAAAATATTTATTTAATTCGGTATATTGATTTTAAATATATTTTGAAACTTCAAATGCTTATAACTTTTATGCTTTTAACTCCGATTTGAGTGATTCCAATTTCTATAAATTTGTAAAATTGTGATCTTTCTGTTTATGAATTTTATTTGAATTTTTGAGCACTGTATGTCTACTGTTTATTTATTTTATTGTTTTATGTTTGCGTTACGCGTAGACGTTGAAGTTCCCGAAGGTTTCGAGGGAGAGGTTCTGACCTAGGAGCAAGCCCAGGAGCCATAATCAGTACTTTTTGAAGGCAAGTTGTGTTTGATCATGTTGAACCTGTTAGAGAAAATTATTTCTATTCAATTTATTGCATGCTAATTTAGTAAAAATTCGTTTGAATGAATTTCAGGATTAGCTAAATGCCTAGTTGCCGTATGCCACCTTGTCGTATATAATTGTATGCCATGAATCATTTGTCACCCTAGGTTATGGACTAATAGTTGGACACTAATAGTTTGCCAATATGGGTTGAGTAGACCGAAGTAGTATGCTTAGCCCGGCCACGTGGACATTTTATGGTTTTGGAATACCAAAGTAAATATTGACTTAATGAGATATGGAACATGATTTGTGAATAAGACATGTGTTATTGAGTTGATGATGGCACGTGGTGCAATGGTAAAGAACCGGGGTGGGAAAATGATTTAGACTGAGGCTTGTGGCAAGATTGTTTCTAGTGGGCCAAGAGTGGCAACTGGGCGGTCGTATTTGGTTTTTGTTGGTTTTGCTATGGAGAATCATACTTGGTTAGTCTTGCCTCGGCCAACTAAGGACTTAACCTTGCGAGCATTTGAATCGAAGTCTTTCATACAACCACAAGCTCCGTGAATGGGACGGACCTAGCCGAGTAAACGGGAAATCTATTCTTAGTAATCGCCGTGGTGGTGTGGGGGCCGGAGGAGCGGGTGAGAACTCACATGGCGCAAGAGGGGCCCTGGTGTGGTAACCATCCCTCCAAAGGTTGAAACCTTAGCGGCAAGATCTGGGTTTAGACGGAACTTTGGAAAGGCTTTGTTACTAATTATTTGCCTTGGTGGTATTTGATTGTATCTTGTGGGTAAAGTGTATAACCTCCGCAGAGTGTACAACCTATTCAATAGCCGTGTTTCACGGAATTGAGCATCGCTATGATTACTGGCCAAGGGTTAGATTTTCATGAAAATGATTTGTTTATGGAAAATACTCGGGTTGATGATGATGAACATGACTTAGGATGGAAAAGTGATTTACAATTGAAATGTTTGTGAAAGCTACTATTCTTACTATTGTTTTACTGCTTTGTAATCTATTACTGTTAATTTTAAATGTTGTACTGCTCATGAATCATAGTCTATCCTTTGTACTAAGCCATGCATGTAGAATATTAGAATTGCATTCTGTGCATGACTTGCTGAGTGCTCAAAGTACTCACCCCACAACATCATAACTTCAGTGGAAGAGGAAGCAACCCTCGCCAGAGGAGGAGTATCAGAGGAGCCGATTTAACTAGGGAGCGAGCCTACCGCTGTTCGTGGCAAATTGGTTGGCGCCATGAGTTTATTTTATTTCCGCTTCTTTTGAATAACTTAATAAGTATTCGCCCTGCGAGGCGTATCTTTGTAACTTGACCATAAGGTCAATCAACTAGTTTGAGTATTTAATTAAAGTACTTATTATTTCGTTGGTTATGACTGTGATATGTACCAATGTTGACACTGTGTGCACTAGCGTGATCCTGGACTAGTGCTGAATATACAGAGGGTCCGGATTTGCACATTCGGGTCCCGACATGCTCGTTCTTGATTTCGAAGGCGTAGTCGTACTCGGGAGTGCCTTCCGAAACGTCGACACCTAATGAGAAAATCCAATTCAATAAACACCAAATCAAGAATTCAAATGGTGCACATGATTAAAAGATGCATGAAATGCTCATGATGTGTAATACTAATCATAATATGAAAGTACTAATTGAGTTTTTGCGTCAAAAGTTCAAGTCTTAGGGCTTTTATTGAATTATGTTCGGAGTATCCGAGTGTCACTTCGGAATGTCCGAGTGGACCCTCTCGGTCTGAAGTTGAATTATGTTCGGACTATCCGAAATTGCATTCGGAGTATCCGAGTGGTTCGGACTATCCGAGTGGTCACCTCGGAATGTCCGAGCAGATCCTCTCGGTCAAGCCAAATCAGCCCTATTCGGACTATCCGAACCTTTACGGAGTATCCGAGTGGTTCGGAATGTCCGAGTGAAACCTCGGACTATCCGAGCTAGGCTTCTCTGTTTCAAAACGACTACGTGACTATTGTC
The DNA here is from genome assembly GCA_036346375.1 of Guadua angustifolia. NCBI lineage: Eukaryota > Viridiplantae > Streptophyta > Magnoliopsida > Poales > Poaceae > Guadua > Guadua angustifolia. Next base: position 632,730 of record JAYEVE010000723.1, read on the forward strand.
CTCTACCTTTCAAAGGAGTGGGCTAGGGTTTAAAAGGGATGGACTAGGGTAGAACCTTACCACTACGAGGTCGCTTTTGCACTTGGCAATGGTTGGTTTCGGCGAGGGAACGATGAAAAGTGTCGCAACGCCGGTTTTCGCGGTTCGTCTCCTCCTAGCTCGTGTAAACGACGATGACCTCGCTTGCTCGTGCTTGCAACAACAACTAGCCCTCCTCCTCAAGCTTCGATGTGACATGCGCGACCCGATTCAAGGTGTGATGATGGATTCCATAGAGAGGAAAAAAATGAGTTGCAATAGCCAAAATTTTAGAACATGGAAGAATGAAAATTGATTACCGCTCACCCAAAACTTGGTTCCTCAAGAATCCATTTGGATGGATTTGAAGCTCTTGACCTTGGCTTCAAAGTGGTATAGCATGCACAAGCTCAAACTCAAGATTTCAGTGGATTTTGTGGGGGAGAATGGCAAGAGGTTAGGGAAGAACTCCTTTGCTATTTTCAGGTGTTAGATGAACAAATGAGCAGTAGGGGAGGGGAAAACAAGGCGAAGAACCTTATATATGGCTGCCCATTCATGTCTTACATGTGGGGCTAGGTCCCACAGGTCATAGAGTGAGTAAAAGAGTGGGTATGAGTGATTGGAGTGAGAAAAGACATGGATATGTTGTGCAGCCCACAAGTTCTATGCAAGGTAGGTCCCATGTGTCATTGACTAGGGGTAGGGGTGAATAGAGTAAGAATTGGTATGGTAGGTGTGTAGCATACTCTCCTCTCTCTTATGAACATGGCCCACATGTCATTGACTAAGGTAAAATAGCATGTGTGCATTTTGAAAAATGATTTTTAAGATTTTGTTGCTTCCTTTTTATGCAAGATGAATGTCCTAACACTGGTACGATTATGATTAAATGAGGATTCAAAGACATTATAGAAGACGTTAGCGTGACAAGCCTCACTTACCGGACTAGCGAAAATCGGGTTGTTACACATCATTTGCATTTTCTCTTTGTGGGGAGCACTTGCCGAACAACCGTAGCCCTTAGGAACCGCCGGGGTTGTTCGGGCATGGGTCGGAGCGTTAGCACTTTGAGAAAAAATGCAAAGATAGCAAAGACTTAGCATCCCAGAAGCACGTTCCCGATCGACAATGGACCGCCCTACATAGGCATCTCCTCCTTCCGCGAAGCACTACTTAGCAATCGTAGCCGCTGGGGCGTAGGCCGTAGCGCTTGGGTCGAGAGGGTTACCGCTTGGGTGGTCCTGATGGCCGGTCGGGGAACCGATCTGGGAAAGCATGCGAACAAGTAGCCCCCGAGTGGCGCATGAGGACCGAGCTGTGGTCAGCATGCGTCGCTCGAACTCGGGGGATTGGCGAAAACACAAGAATAGAGAAAAAGTCTTAGGGATAAAATTGCCTTAGCTTTTCAATATTCCATGCGTTGGGTACAGTGTTGCCGTCGGTGTCTTTGAGTCGAAAGGTGCCGGGCCGGAGGACCTCCACGACGGTGAAGGGACCCTCCCACGGCGGGAAAGCTTGTGCTCGCTAACGTTGGATCAACTCGCGTGGGACTGTGTCGCCAACGCCAAGGACCGACCGCGGACCTGTCAACTGTGGTAGCGCCGCAGCGTTTGCTGATATTTGGCCGATCGAAGGACGACCACATCGCGCGCTTCGTCAAGATGGTCGATGGCGTCTTGTTGCGCTTCGAGCCCCCGAGCTTCGTCGAAGATTTGCAATCTCGGGGCGCCGTACTCCAGGTCGGTCGGTAGGACAGCTTCAGCTTCGAACACCGTGAAGAATGGTGTGAACCCGGTCGACTGGGTCGGAGTGGTCCGCAGGCTCCAGAGGACGGAGGGCAGCTCGGCTGCCCATCACACCGCGAACTTCTTCAGTCAGCTGAAGATTCGCGGCTTGAGCCCTTGGAGGATCATACCGTTTGCCCGCTCGACTTGGCCGTTGGTCCGCGGATGGGCTACGGCTATCCAGTCGACGTGGATGTTGAAGTCGTCGTAGAACTTCCCCGTGAACTGCGTCCCGTTATCGGTGATGATGGAGTTCGGGACTCCGAACCGATAAACGATGTCGTGGAAGAAGTTAGCCGCCTGCACCGAGGTGATGGTGGCGACCGGCTTGGCTTCTATCCACTTGGTGAACTTGTCCACCGCGACAAGTAGGTGAGTGAAGCCCCCGAGCGCCTTTTTGAAGGGCCCGACCAGATCGAGTCCCCAGACCGCGAATGACCACGTGATGGGGATCGTCTACAAGGCTTGCGCCGGAAGATGTGTCTGCTAGGCGAAAAACTGGCATCCTCCGCAGGTGCGAACGATCTGCTCGGCGTCAGCCACAGCCGATTCTCCCTTTGATTGTAGAAGGCCGACGTGGCCTCAAACTGAGCACGCATAGCAGTGGGAAGATTGGGGTTAATTAGTAGCTGCTCCTCATCAATTTCTTCATTTTCTCCACCGTGATGGCTTGCCCCCGACATTGTCGCAATCAATCAAAAATCAGCCACAAGAATTCCTACGTACCATGAGCAACGAAAGCTCTGATACCGAATGATACGGATCCAACCAGCCGTTGAGTGAATGGTGGCCCGATCTTTCACGGTACAAAGATGATAGCTTGGTGGTACTCGCACTCGAACAGCAAAAAAGTTGATCAAGAAGCGAGAAACCAATCACACAAACCACGATCAACACAAGAACGTGAATTGAGTGAAGGAATCGTATAGATTCTGTGGGCAATCACAAGAACAAGGCGATCTTGACTTGCACCAACACTAACAAACCCATGAATGGGAAAAACTATCAAGAACACATGGTATTTGCTCCACAAACACCCATAGTTGCTGTTGTCTATTTCTGATAATCCAAGTCTGCCCTCAAACAGATGGAATACATAGGTATTTATACTAGGAACATCCCTCCTAGCCTAGGTGTGAAACTAAACAAGAAACTAAAGGGTGGTGTGAAACCAAATAAGAAACTAAAGGGTGGTGTGAAACCAAATAAGAAACTGAAGGGTTTTCTTGGGTAGATAAAATGATTTAATGTCTTGGAAGTTGACAGCAAGATCTGGTCTCGTGCAGTTTTTGACAGCCTGTGCAATTCCCACCAAAACAGTCATAACTCCTTGCTCGGAAGTCGAAAAGTTGCACCGTTTGAAATGCTAGAAACTAGACTTCATTATCTTTCCATTGGTGTGGCCCAAGACCATGTTTATGGTCGTGATTAGCACTAGCTTCACGATCAAAATAATGGACAGATTTGAGTGGGCCACCCTTGCACATGTATCTCTCCTTCCATGCTAACGGATCAATGCCAGTGATGCCAACAAATATGGATCCAATTAGAATTCCCTCCTGAGGTGGCATGTCTCCAATTGAAATGGATTTTACTCCTTGTGGATGCATAGCCATGCCACCTTTCTTCTCTTCAACATCTGCTTTGCAATTCTCAGCAACAATAGAGGATATATCCGATCATCCCTCCCTTCAAGCTTAAACCGCCTCGGTTTCGAAGTTGTTCTTCAAAACACTGTTTGGCTTAGTGAGGATGTCACAATGAATATCATCCCCACTTTTGGGCAGCAAAGAAACAAACACTCCTTTATGCATAAATGTGTAGCGATTAGTTCTTCGTTGGTGTGTAGCATTCCGATCAAATTACCATGGTCGCCCCGAAAGAATAGAACTAGCATGCATTGGAACAACATCGCATTCCACCTTGTCTTCATATCCATCAACTGAAATTGGTACATGCACTTTATGGGTTACCATGAGCTTACCAACATTATGAAGCCACTTCATGTAGTGGGGCTTTGGGTGGCGCTGTGTGGTCAATTTCAACGCGTCAACCACATCCTTGCTAATCACATTGTTGTAACTTCCTCCATGTATCACCAGCTTACACCTCTTTCCCTTGATCTTGCATTCGGTTTGGAAAACAGCACGTCGCTGTCCCTTCTCCACAATAGGTGCACCATCATGGTTCACCTTCTGAGCCATCAAACATGGTCCATCTTCAGGTTCACAATGAACAACATCATCTTGTTCTTCACCTCCCATATCTGATTTCTCACTTTCCTCACTTTCTGAAACATAGTTGCCATCGGTTGTGAGCATCACCATCTTCAGATTTGGACAATCTTTCATCATATGCCCCCTACCCTTGCACTTGAAGCATTCAATACTCCGAGTTCTAGTGGTAGAGAATGCACTAGAATCAGCTTTGGATGAATCCTTACTTGTTGTCCCAATTGCCTTTGATGCTTCTTTTGGTGATGTTCCACCTGATTTTATGGATGCAACCGGTGTAGAAGAAGAACCACCTTCACCACATTGTTGCGATTTAGCGCCGCCAACCACTTGAAGTGCCACGACCATGATGCATAAATGGTTTTGTGCGGCATTCAACCATCGCTCAGCACGCCGCGCTTGATGAAGTAGTTTTGTACGGTGTTGAATTGCATCAAATCAACACGATTTCGCACATCTTCGCTCAGCCCTCAAAGAACCTTGTTATAGTGGCATCCGCCGACTCACTTAATAGCTGTATTTAATCATGAGCATTTGCATCTCTTGATAGTACTCATCCACAGATTTATCACCTTGGTAAAGCCGCCGCAACTTCGTGTGTAGCGCTCGAGTGTAGTACGCAGCACAAAGTGAGAACGATAACCCTCTTCATCCCATCCCATGTATGTGGACGCCTCAAGACGATTCAACCGATCCCACCAAATGATAGCATATTCGTGAACTCAATTGAAGCGACCACTTAACCTTCTTTTCTTGGAGTAGTGATGGTTGTCAAAATTTGATTAACCCGCAGCTCCCACTCCAAATACTCCTCCGGGTCAGCACACCCTTTGAACTCTGGTATGGTGATTCTTACATGACCAATACGCCCAATATCATCCTCCTCTCGATCAGCAACTCTTCTATGATTCCTACCATGTCCAGCACCTCGACGATCATTACGATCACATCGATTAGGACGAAAATCGGAGTATTTTTCATGTATGTTGTCCTCCAGATCGGTTTGATAGTTTCGATCATCACTGCCATTTGAATTACCACGATGACCACGAACATGTGCTCGCTGCCTTTGCATGCCACCTCCTCCTTGTGGTAGAAGCATCTCCTCCAAACGCCTAAGAGTGGCATTCACATCATTGAACCCTTCGGTGAGGCGGGTGTTCATCGTGTTCATCTCACGACGAAGCCGATTCTCCCTTTGATTGTAGAAGGCCGACGTGGCCTCAAACTGAGCACGCGTAGCAGTGGGAAGATTGGGGTTAATTAGTAGCTGCTCCTCATCAATTTCTTCATTTTCTCCACCGTGATGGCTTGCCCCCGACATTATCGCAAGCAATCAAAAATCAGCCACAAGAATTCCTACGTACCGTGAGCAATGAAAGCTCTGATACCAAATGATACGGATCCAACCAGTCGTTGAGTGAATGGTGGCCCGATCTTTCACGGTACAAAGATGATATCTTGGTGGTACTCGCACTCGAACAGCAAAAGAGTTGATCAAGAAGCGAGAAACCAATCACACAAACTACGATCAACACAAGAATGTGAATTGAGTGAAGGAATCGTATAGATTCTGTGGGCAATCACAAGAACAAGACGTTCTTGACTTGCACCAACACTAACAAACCCATGAACGGGAAAACTATCAAGAACATATGGTATTTGCTCCACAAACACCCATAGTTGTTGTTGTCTATTTCTGATAATCCAAGTCTGCCCTCAAACAGATGGAATACATAGGTATTTATACTAGGAACATCCCTCCTAGCTTAGGTGTGAAACTAAACAAGAAACTAAAGGGTGGTGTGAAACCAAATAAGAAATTAAAGGGTGGTGTGAAACCAAATAAGAAACTGAAGGGTTTTCTTGGGTAGATAAAATGATTTAATGTCTTGGAAGTTGGACAGCAAGATCTGGTCTCGTGCAGTTTTTGACAGCCTGTGCAACTCCCACCAAAACAGTCATAACTCCTTGCTCGGAAGTCGAAAAGTTGCACCGTTTGAAATGCTAGAAACTAGACTTCATTATCTTTCCATTGGTGTGGCCCAAGACCATGTTTATAGTCGTGATTAGCACTAGCATCATGATCAAAATGATGGACAAATTTGAGTGGGCCACCCTTGCACATGTATCTCTCCTTCCATGCTAACGGATCAATGCCAATGATGCCAACAAACATGGATCCAATTAGAATTCCCTCCTGAGGTGGCATATCTCCAATTGAAATGGATTTTACTCCTTGTGGATGCATAGCCATGCCACCTTTCTTCTCTTCAACATCTGCATTGCAATTCTCAGCAACAATAGAGGATATATCCGCATCAATAGGTCTGCTGGCCAGGGACGACTCCATAGAAGGGCACCTTGCTAGGTCGTAGACGCGAGCGATGGATTCCCATGGCATCGAGAGTCTCAACATACAAGATGTTGAGGTTGCTGCCACCTTGGACAGGCGCTTTGGCCCCACGACGGGGGCAACGACCAGCGGATATCTCCCTGGTTGTGGGACGTGGTCGGGGTGGTCGTTCCGATCAAAGGTGATCGGAGACTCCGACCACCGGAGGTACTTGGGGATGGCGGGAGTCGCCGTATGGACCTCCGGGAAGGCGAGCTTGAGCCGCCGCTTGTCGTCGTAGCACGTCGGCCCACCAAAGATCATGAGGCAGCCGTCGGGTTCCGGGAATTCGGCATCCACCCCCTTTTCCCCAGCATCTGGTGCCGAGTCCTTATTCTTCCCTCTGGCCTGGGGCGCCACGGGGGCCCCACAGAGGAGACACTTCAGGATTTCGCAGTCCCAGAACTTGTGCCTGACGGGGTACCCGTGGTTAGGACATGAGCTATCCATCAGCTTCTTGAAGTGGTCGGGCGCCCGCGGCTCTTTGCTTGGCGGGCGGTCACGGCTCTTACACTGGGTGGCCTCGCGACCGCTCCCTTCGCCTCCGCTTGTCTGAGCGGCCTGAGGAGGTGCTCGCTTGGGACCGAACTCTCGCTTAGCCTTCCCCTTATCGAAGATGGCCCCCACTGCCTCCTCGCCAAAGGCGTGGTTGGTGGTGATGTCGAGGAGCTCCTTGGTGGTCCTAGGCTTGGCCCAGCCCATCTTGTGGACTAGAGTTTTGGAGGTGGTACCGTAAATGAATGCCCCGATGATGTCGGCGTCGCAGATGTCGGGGAGCTCATTGCACTGCTGGGAGAATCGCCGGATGTAGTCCCAGAGAGACTCCCCTGGCTGCTGCTGCAGCCTTTTAGGCCCCAAGAGTTCCCAGGGCTTTTGTAACTGCCCTGGAAATTACCAACGAAGAGATTCTTCAGGTCGGCCCAGTTCCTGATGGTGTTTGCGGGCAGGTACTCGAGCCAGGCTCGAGCCGAGTCCGCAAGGTAGATGGGGAGGTACTGGATGATAAAGAGGTCATCCGTGGCTCCTCCAGCCCGGCAGGCGAGCCGGTAATCTTCTAGCCAGACGATGGGGTTTGTCACCCCAGTGTACTTAGCGATGTTGATAGGCGCCCAGAATCTGGCGGGGAAGTCTACGTGGCAGATCCCCCGACCAAACGCCTGTGGCCCTAGGCCATCGGGGCTCGGGCTGTGGTCATCACGGCAACCGCTATCCACGACTCAGGATTGGGCCGCGTGGTCCATCGCGCTTCTCCGTGACTCGAGGGTGGCACGGATGTCGCGAATCGCGGGCCCAGCGCTGGTGCACCGTGAGTGTGCGAGGCCCGGGTCGCCGGCAGGGCGCGCCGTCTTCGCCGGAGTCCGCTGATGCCGAGCAGCGATATGGCTCGGACGGCTTGAGGAAGCGCCAGAGTGGTGGGTGCCGGAGCCTTACATGTGCTGCACAGCAGCACGCTCCACCAACCCCCGGAGGTTCTGGTACGTGACCTTGGCCTCTGGGTCTTCTGGCTCGGGGATGCCTCAGAGCAGCACCGCTGCTACAGCGACATTCTGGCTGGTGTGAGGGAAAAACGGAAGACCGTTGGATCCCTCAGCAAGTCGATGCTGAACCTGACGTGCGCGTGTGGGCGCAGTGCAAGATACGTGCGGGGGCGCGAGCTGACTCTACTCTAGGTCGGCTTGGGCTTTGTCCAACTTGGCTCTTTGAGCCTCCAGCTGCTCACGCTGCTGTCGAAGCTTAGCGCGATGAGCCTGGAGGTGTTGCTCGCGCTGATCCTCCACCTCCTGCACCTCGGTGCGCCGGGCGGCAGTTCCTGGACTCACGGGGGTGGCGGCTGGGTCAGCCACACCCGCCATGTTGCACTCACGAGAGTACAACTCGTCCGCAGTGTGCTCCATTTCGGAGTTGGAGTCGTGGCTGGAGGAAACCTCCAGTAAGTCGTGGACAGAAGTCGGCGCATAGCCGGCCATTGCCACGAGCCATGAAGTCTGGGGGCGACGCTGCGCCGCTCGAGCTCGCGCTGCGTTACCAGAGGTGGCGTAGCGCCTAACAGTTCTCCGGCGTCGGGTCCGCGCGGGCCTTGTCGGAGGTCGCCGAGGACGTCGGCGATGGAGTCCAGTCTCCTAGCAGAGACCTGGTCCCGAGAGGTGGCGGGGACGAGCACAAGCTCTCCCGCCGGGGTGGCGACGAAGTCGAGGGAGTCGAAACGGATCCAGCCCCTCAACGCAGACGCGTCGTCGTGGGTGAAGAAAGCCATCAAGGAAGCAAATGGGAATCCGGAGATGATGATGACACGCGAGGTCCCTACCTGGCGCGCCAACTGTCGGTGTTTGATAAACCGGCAAGTAAATTTGTAAGTCATGGGGCCGCGCACTCCCGCTCCTTGAATGGTTAGACTCTGGGAGCCCAAGATGTATACTGGTTCGGGCTGAATGCCCCTACTTCCAGTTTGTGAGGTGGTTCTTTATTGCTTAGAGTGCAGGAGATTACACGGGGTTACAAGCGAGGGCTAAGGGCAGGCCTTGCGCACCTCGTCCAAGTGAGAGGTGAGAGAGCTTATGTGCTCGTGTGCGTTCGATTGAATGCTAGTGCTAATGCCGATTGCAGAGCGTGTGCGGATGCTAGAGCTAATACGGATTGAGTCTCCCCCTCCCTGAGGGTCCTACTTCCCTTTATATAGGCAGAGGGAGCAGGTTACACGGGAGTCTCGAGAGAAAAAAGGATGGGGTGTCCTACGCCAGGGAGTCCTGGTCTTCGGTCCTAGTGACTGACAGGTGACTGACAGGGTCCTGTTCATCCCATGCTTGGATTGGTAGACACAGCGGGCGGCGTTCCGTCGGGAAGTGGCGCACCTACCCTCTGACGCGCTGCCGATGTCGACGCCATTACTGCGGCTCGTGTCACCTTGGGAGGGAGCGCGTCCCCCCACTGTGCGTGACAGGGTGAAGGGACTGGCGCTTGACTTTGGCGGCCTCTTGACCGCCTTGGGAAGGAGCCACCTGCCCCATCACGGTTGTCGTGTCCGCGAGGCAGGTGGCCAACTCGAAGTCGACTGGTGACATGGCGGAGATTTCCTTAGCTCGGGCGGAGCTTGCGAGGCGTCTGACTTACGCCAAGGGTCGGAGCCTTGGGGGGATCCCGACCCGTGATGGAGGTCGAACATCCCTTTGGTCGGCCTGGTCGGGGGCCACGGTGTAGCGACCCCCATTTTTACATAAATGCAAAAATGGAAATCTCATGTGCACACAGTACTAGTCCCTGGATCAGTAGCTAGTACGCACATATTCAACAATTGATATCACATCCATACTCTCTATTACAAATAATAATGGTAATTTATACAATAGAATCTTACAATTCAGAGTAATACAGCGGAAAGAATCAAAAGTCTTGTAGTGTGCCCATCCAATCTCAAGCAGTAACCGACAAGGCATAATTCTAGAAAAACTCGTTAACATTCCCGAATCCTGCGCTTAATAATTCATCGAGCTATTCTGATTCTTCACCTAAAAAAACAACGAATAAGCAAGGGTGAGTACTTGCGTACTCAGCAAGACTTTATCAAATCCTATAATACGTGCAGGCCATTTCAAAGGAAAGGCTTTCATGGTTATTTTGCATAAAGCCAATTTAAATTGTAAAACAAGTAGTAATTGCAAAACGGAATTTATAAAAGCAAGTTGACTGATATGAAAGTAATAAACCAGTAAAGTATAAGTATTAACTCACAGTCCTCCACGACGTGAGTATTGAGTCGTCCATTGCCAGCACATGGCTCAATTATGAGACAAATACTTTCCAACAAATATGTCCAATCCAATCCATTTTGAAAATATCAAAACTACTAACTAATGCAGGTGCACCAAGTGTCCCATGACCGCGGGAATGGCTTTTTGAAAAGATTTACACTCTGCAGAGGTTGTACAGCTTTACCCACAAGATACAATCAACTCACCACGTTAGCCGTGGATCGCCATACAAGTGTATGCGAATGAGCGATCATAACATTAACCGTTCAATTACTTAACCCTAACTTTGCATCAGCATGGTGACGATATGCTATGGTGGTGAAAGACATTCGTACAGTCACTGTACAAAAAATAGTAAAGTGTTTGTACATTCACTGTACGTGAGTTAGCCCACAGCATAGCGTACACCTACGAGCAACAAGTCACTGAAGAAGCTCGTAACACTCCAGCCTACCAATATGCAAAGTTAGTTTTAAGTAATTTAATTAGTTAAGGCTGCCCCATAACAGCACTTATGGTTGTACGGAAATACTTGGATATAACGTACAATTAGTATGGTCCTTAATCCGATACGGGCAATACTTCACCCTACATTACGTGCAAGTCCATGCACCTTCGGCTATTGCCAATAATTGCCCGCATCAAAATAATAGTTTTATTTTCATTTTTAACCAAAATACCAATAACCATCATCATGTCTCATTATTTCTAAGTTTCATCTGATCAATGATTTCTTAATTGATTTATCCCAAGTCTAAAGCATGGCTAAGCATGATTATTAACCATCGCATATACCCAAATTGACATCAGATATTGTCTAACCATAATTCTAGGGTTGTCAAGGTTCACATGTCAATACTAAGGGAATTCCATAAGACAGTAGGTATATCTACCAGTACCCACAAAGTAGCAGCATTTAATGAATATACGCATGCAATAAAACATTTAATGAAAACATTTATAAAACTGGGATCAACATGGTCAAAGGAGGGTGCTTGCCTTGCTTATTGCTGTCTTCAACGAATTTGAGGTCGCAATCGACGATGGAAGGTAATTACGTCGGGTTCTACACATCGCGAACGAAGAACATAACAAACGACAAATAATAAGAATTCAATAGGGACAAAAAGAAATCAGATGGAAATCCAAATATAAATAAATCATAGAAATCATGCATGATTTAAAGTTGAGTTCTTATAAATTTTACGATTCGGATCTTAATTAATTTTATATAGTTAATATTGATCTTTGCTTAAGATATTATATATTCATGTTAGTTTATCATACATATTTCTTTAACAACTTTTGAAAATGATTTCATGAGTTGTATTCATTTATTCTATAATTTCAGAATACTATAATCATGTATTTTATTATTTATATCTCCGATTCATAAAACCAAAATTACTAAATTAGATTTTATACTACTTTTCCTCTATTTACAATAACATAAATATTTCCTATAGTGAACCCTAACTATTTTTGCATATTCAAATTCCTAAGGACTCAAGGATTCCAACAAAATTTATTTTATTCAATTTTGAGTTCACATGCAAAATATTCATGTTTAGCATATTTCTAATGCTTTTTTAAATTTGGATTTAAAATTCAAACAGAGTTCAATTTTAAAATATTTTTGCATATTATGAATCTACATGAATTTATATGAATTTAGGAATTTATTTCACTAAATTTTGACTTATGGTTCAAAAGCTATAAGTATTTGAAGTAATTCGGGTTTGAAAATGCTGGAAAATCAGGAATTTTACCAAATCCGGAAAGTGCGCTTTCCATCAGCGAATACGCCTTCCCTTTTTGGCTGGGCCGGATTGAGAGGTCGGTACCGGCCCGTGGTGGCGTGTGATAAAGAATTAACGCTTGGCCGACAATGAGGGTCCACCTGGCGTCACACACGAATGAGGAGGGTTCGTGGAGGTTTCGCCACGGCAGGAACGGCCGGAACGGCGGAATGGATTCCACCTTAGGCTTCAGGGCATCCGTCCGCATGCAAGGGAGGTGTTGGCTTACCCGGTGATGCCCAGAATTGGTGTGCCACCGTGAAGGTGCGGCGGACACCATGGCCGTATGGTGAAGGAGCTCGAGCACAGCTTCCCGCTACGAATTCGCACTGGTGTGAGCATCAGCAGGCCTTAGTGGTTTCATTTTGGCATTCAATTGCAAAGAAGAATAAGCGGTGGAGAGTCTCACCGTGCGCAGCTGGCGGCGGAAGGAGGAACTTGGCGTCGCAGTTCACCGGAGAAGAAAGGTTCGAATTGATGGTGGGGTAAGGTTTTAGTGGTCACGAGGAAGCTCTAGCCTTGATAGTTCGGTCTGATTTCAAGTGTAGCGGCGCGGGTGATGAATTTCCCCTTTTTCGGGTTTTGCCGGAATTGGGGAAGAAGATGAAGCTAACTGCATAGGGGAGAGGTTCAAGGTGAGTGGTAATGGCTCGGATGGATCTCTGGAGGTCTGTTGCACTGTGTTTTGTAGCTGGGCCGGAATAAGTTGGCGATGGCTTCAAATGGTCAAGAAACGGTGAAGCGGTGCGGAGGTAGCTGTCGATTCGTTGCCGTGGCAGAGAAATCAGTGCATATTCGTTGCCATGGCAGCAACTGGGCAGGAGTGGTTGGGCTAGCTTCGCAAGTGGCTGCCGAAATCGTGCCGAGGCAAGGAAATTGTGAGGGTAATCTCGCCATGGCAGTAGTTTGGCAGAGGCTAGGTTGCGGCCGAAGCTTTCGCAGGGAATTTCAAGGCACGGCAGAGGTAAGCTGCCGAATTCGTGCCAACATTATGCCGTGGCAAGGAAGTGAACAGGTGAGGCTTGATCGGTGCATGAGATAGCAGAGAGGAAGGGAGAAGAAGAAAGAGGAAGGCACTGGAGAGGGTGCTGAGGTGTGGTGGCGCTGCTGGCAGGGAGAAGTCGGCAGGAGACAGCTGGTTCGGGTGATGGATTGAACGGCTGAGATTTGGCCAGTGCACAGGGCTAGGCCCACATGTAAGTGAAACGAAGAGGGGACAGCTCAAGAGAATTCTGGACAGGGCTGGGGTAATCCGCAAGTTTCAAGTACAAACTCATTTCCAGATTTTGTGAAGATTTTTACTAAGGTCGGCAAGGTGATAATCATTATCCAGTTAAAATTTCAGAATAAAATTCTTAATATAAAAATTTAAATAATTCTGACAATACACAATATGCAGAATTTCCAATTCAGTTTTTATTTTATTAGAGTGTCCAAATGATTTTATATATTTTTGAAATTTTGTTTTTCAAATGGATTTTAGCTAATAATGCTTATGTAAAATTTTCATAATTTTATCTTTGATAATTAAATTATAAAAATTCAGACATTGCTAATTTCAGCTTTATTGGTTTTCAGTTTTTGAATTTCTAAAATTCACTAATGTAAGTTTTAATTTTTGATATTTTTAATAAAGCTACATAAGGTTGTCAGGATTTCGAGGTAAAAATTTCATGATTAGACTTTTAATATTGCTATTCATCTTTTTCTTAAAATTAGATTGCATGGAAATGAGGAAAATGCATTGTTTTAAATTAAAATTTTTATTTACATTGAAATTTTTATTCAATTCCATTTTTAAATTCAAAAACTTTTATTTTTCCTATTTTTGAATTTTTCGATGTTACATTGACGGAGCCCCGACCCGAGGTCGGGTTGAGCTGCTGGGTGCCCCACCTGCGGGCAGGCCTGAGCGCCCCTAGTGGGTCCATTATGACTCAACGAGGCCTCCGGCCAGAGCTGGGCCGGAGGCGGCCCATCTGATGTTCTGGCCTACTGGGGGTATCCCTGGTATGAGTATTCGTCAATGCTAAAAGTATTTAAGATCGGCTTTGCCAAATGTTTGTCTCTTCGTGTTTGCTTTAGTGTCATTATTTTGATTCTCTTTAAGAGGTTTATCTTCTTCAGTCTTGAGATCATAAGATTTATCTTCTTCAGTCTTGAAACCATCTACGCTCATGCCATATTTTACAAAAACTGATCAGATTAGGAGAATGCTGCGCATAACAAAAGAGTATCAGAGTGTAATACTCTTCTTTTCTTTTAGTATATTTAATCGATAAATAAATTGTATGTATGACTGTGTGTTTTGTCTTGTGGAGGACATTGGCAATATATAATGGTTTGTACTTTATGTTGTATAGTCGAGGCCCAACACTTCGTTTGTAATACGGATTCTGTAGGAATTTCGAAGAAAATGTGGGGTTTCCTACAAAATTCCCGCGAGAATAATGTGTTTCAACTTGGGCCTAAGTATCCCTCTCCCATCATTATTATATCCATGAACGAAGCAACATTAATCCTAATCCCATCAGGTTGTGATTAACTTAATTTATCAGGCTCTCAAGTCCCTGGGCAGAAGGTGACGTCATAGTTGGAGGCGCCGAAGCAGGTAAACGTGCTGCTTGCGTCGTCGTAGGCGTAGCTGTACGCCGCCGGGCACGCGCTCTTGAACACCTGCGAGTAGTTGGTCGGCCCGCACGCCGCCGGCGTGCCGTATTCGCCGGTGCAGCAGTAGTGCGCGCTGCCGTACACGTTGCACGCGCTCCGGCACGCCACGACGCCGCCGCTGGACGCGGCCACGACGCGCAGCTCCGTGGGGCACATCGCGTTCACGTCGCCCGCGCAAACCACGGCACGGCAGTCGCCACCGCCGCCCGAGGGAGCGACGCGCACCGGCACGTTGAAGCCGTCCACGAGGCTCACGTCGTAGAAGTCCTGGCCGCCGGAGCCAGCGGCGGCGAGGGTGACCTCGACGAGCGTGACTGGGGGCGACGGTCCGCGGCCGTTGCAGGTGAGGTCGCCCGAGCCGCAGTCAGCGGTGGCGCAGGAGAAGCGGCCGGTGGTGGAGTCGGTCGCGCAGCCGGTGCGCGCCCAGAATGTGCCGGACCAGCTTCCGGACGACGGGGCGGCGAGGTGGAAGGTGGCGGTCGGCGGGTGGTAGAAGCCGGAGCGCTCGAGCGGCGGCGAGCTGGCGCCGTTGAGCGCGCCTACCCACACCGGGTACTGGCAGCCGTTGGTGAAACTGAACGACGACGCGCCCTCCGCGCCAAGCGCTGCAGATCAAGAACATCGTACGTGTACGTATACATTCAGTCAGTACGTGATGATCTTTGCTTGCTGATAAACATATATAGCTCAGTAGCAGAATTTCCAGTACCATAATTTAGGTGTAATTCCATGGCATAAGCTATAATTTCTAGGCTAAAACCATACAAGTAGAAGAAATTGTCGATAAATACATCACAGGTTCCAGTTACAGGCTCAGGTACAGAAATTTTAGCAGCATAACAAGATCAACCAACTTGATCGGACAAACTTGATCGGACAATAATAGGTAGGCTAAAAACGCAGCAGGATCTAAAAAAAACAAAGAATAAAAAGGAATAATATGTAGGCTAGCTAAATACTGACTGACCTCTGAAGAGAAGCTGGAGAAAGTGTTGGATTATTTGGGCTTGGCCCACTAATTGAGACAAATAATTCCTAGAAAATCTCAAAGGCCCACTCATGAGGAGGCATGTGTATATGCATTAGTCCCATATTGCTTGTGGAGGTAGAGGATGACCAATTTATAAGGGAGAGTTCTCTCCACCTTCCTAAGAACCATGTGGGAGAAAAGGAGAAAGCCCACACGCGAGCTCGCCTCGCCTTGCCCGGGCCGGGCTCAAGTGAGAGGCGCGGGTATGCACTGCGTGAATGGTCCGCCGAACCGTCCAGGCCTTGCGCAGACGCAGCCTCCTTTGCGCTTTATTCTTTTGCTACTCGGATTGTTGCGCTTTAAAGATGAGATACGGACCAGAACTGACTCGATCGTGGCACGCCCTCGAGTCACGTTTCGTCACTGCAGCACCGAGTAACCCTATATATATCAAGGCCCCGCCACCCGTAGAGATATAGAATACACATTAGGGTTTTGCCACCTCTCGCCGCCGCTGGCGCCACCATAGCCTTCTCCATCCTGCGCCGACGCATCCGCGATCGGGAGAGCGGTCTCCTAACCTTCGCCTTTTGCGATCCCGCACCGGAGAGGGCGAATAAGGTTTTGGAAGCGCCCGCGATCGCCAAGATCTTCGCCACGGCTCGCCTTCTGTTCGCTCGCTGCTGGACGCCGCCGCCGCCGATTTCGCGACGCGCCGTCATCAACGCCGCCCACGCTCAACACCGTGATTCGCACAGCCTACTTTGCTCAGATCTTCTACCGCCAAGACGCTCAACTGTTCTTGTTTTGTGGTTAATCATGTTTATCAAGACGATCATGTTGTTCGTGGCTGCCTAGTATGTTAGAGAGATGCATGCTAGTTTCGTGATGCTATTCATGATTTATATTCGACTTTAATCTGAAAATATCTAATTTCTCAACAATCCAAAAACCTTATTGTAGACATTTTTCGATTAACAATGGCTGGATTTGCCGACGACCGAGGCCGAGAAATTCTCTCGTGTGCACTTTAAGAGGTGGCAAGTCAAGGTCACGCCTCGCTTACGGCTATGAATGTATTCGGGTTAGTAAAGGCAAGCTCGAAGGTGATCTCTCACCGAGCAGCAGAAGAGTTTCACGGATGCCAATACTCTCTTCGTGGGATGCATTCTTAGCGTTTTGCCGAATCGTCTGTGATGTGTACATGCACATAACAGACGAAGGTGCTGTGGGATACGCCGAACGCCAAGTTCGTGCATCGGATGCGAGCAAAGGAACTGTATGTCATGGAGAATTTTCATGAATATAAGATGGTCGATAATCGCTCGTTGTAGAGCAAACCCATGAGATACAAAGGCATTGTCAAGGAACTCGAACTCCTGGAATGTGTCTTACGATCCTTTTGTGGCGGTTGCATCATTGCAAAACTCCCTCCTTCGTGGAGGAGTTTTGAGACTACTCTAAAACATAAGAGGACAAAGATATCACCGAAAACCCGATAGCGCCCCTTGATGTTGAAGAGAAGGCTCTGCTAAGGATTCCAATGGTAAAGGAGCCGAGGGCCACCCGGCGCCAACATGGTTCGAAGAACTACGGCAAAAACAAAGGGAAAAATAAGCCTAACAAGACTACCAACTTCAAGAAGAAGAAGATGAACAAGGCCGAGCTGCCTCGCTTCACATGTGGTGAGGTCGGACACTTTTCCAAGGAATGCCCCGATCGTGCGCACCGCCGAGGAAAAAAGGCCAACAAAGGATGGACAGACGCCCAAGGTCACAACATAGTGACCGCTAGCAATGCCGAGACGCAGGTATGGTAATTTACCTTCAGATTCTCGTGATTTCAGTCTTCCAGTTGGTGGATTGATACGGGTGCTAACGCTCATGTGTGTTCGACATCAATATGTTCTCTTCTTATCGTGTCATTCGGGATTCTTCCGCCCCGATGGGGAATGGGTCACATGCTTCTGTTCATGGCACTGGCACAGTGGATCTGAAGTTCACTTCGGGAAAGATCGTGCAGCTAAGGAACGTGCAGCATGTCCCTTCTATGAACAAGAATCTCGTTAGTGGCTCACTTCTATGCAGAGATGGGTTTAAGGTAGTGTTAGAGTCCAATAAAGTAGTTGTGTCCAAGCATGGACTATTTATTGGTAAAGGCTATGAGTGCGGAGGCTTGTTCCGCTTTTCCTTTCAGATTTCAATAATAAGTCCGTGGAACCATATATGTGGTAGTGTTAATGATGATGCGAGTACTTGGCACTCTCGCTTATGCCACATTAATTTTGGTCTTATGAATCGGCTTTCTAGTATGAGTTTAATTCCGAATTTCACTATTGCCAAAGGTTCTAAGTGCCATAGTTGTGTGCAATCGAAGCAACCTCGAAAGCCTCACAAGGCGGCTGAGGAGAGGAACTTGGCACCTCTAGAACTCATACATTCTGATCTGTGCGAGATGAATGGTGTGTTGACAAAGGGTGGAAAGAGATATTTCATGACATTGATTGATGATGCGACTAGATTTTGCTATGTTTACTTGTTGAAAACTAAGGACGAGACGCTAGACTACTTTAAAATCTATAAAGTTGAAGTTGAAAATCAACTAGAGAGAAAGATCAAACGCCTTAGGTCGGATCGTGGTGGCGTAGTTTTTCCCAAAATCTTTGATGATTTCTGTATGAACATGGTATTATTCATGAGAGGACACCTCCTACCGCCGAATCAAATGGGATTGCCGAGAGGAAAAATCGCCTGCCGACCGACTTGGTGAACGCCATGTTAGACATCTTTGGTGTATCTAAGGCATGGTGGGGGAGGTCAGGTTGACTTCATGTCATGTCCCTGAATAGAGTTCCCAATGTAAACATGGAGAAGACCCTTACGAGAAGTGGGTTGAAGAAAACCATCACTTTCTTACTTGCGCACATGGGGTGCTTGGCGAAAGTCAATATACCGATTAACAAAAAGCGTAAGCTCAGCCTAAAACAAAGGATTGTGTCTTTCTGGGATATGCTCAGCGGAGCATCGCTTATAGATTTTTAGTAGTTAAATCTGATGTGCCTGATATGTATGTTGATACTATTATGGAGTCTCGTGATGCTACGTTTTTTGAGAACATATTTCCGATGAAAGATATGCATAGCACTTCTAGATTTTCTTCTGAGATAATTCCTGAGACTATTACACCTGTTGAGTCTTCTGAGCAACCACTTGAGAAAATTCTAGAGGAGGATGACAATGAAGCTCCTAGAAAGAGCAAGAGACAGAGGATTGAAAAATCCTTTGGCAATGATTTCATTGTGTACCTCGTGGATGATACTCCCACGCCCATTGCAGAGGCATATGCATCTCCGGATGCGATAATTGGAAAGAAGCTGTCCAGAATGAGATGGACTCGATTCTCGCCAATGGGACTTGGGAGGTGACTGAACGACCCTATGGTTGTAAACCTGTGGGTTGTAAGTGGGTGTTCAAGAAGAAGCTTAGGCCTGATGGTACTATTGAGAAGTACAAGGCTCGGCTTGTGGCTAAGGGTTACACCCAAAAAGAAGGCGAAGATTTCTTTGATACTTATTCACCTGTTGCTAGAATGACCACCATTCGAGTATTACTTTCCCTGGTCTGCCTCATATGGTCTTCTCGCTCATCGATGGACGTGAAGATGCCTTTCCTTAATGGAGAGTTAGATGAGTAAATCTACATGGAGCACTGATGGGTATGTAGTAAAGGGTCAAGAGAGCAAGGTGTGTAAATTATTGAAATCTTTGTATGGCCTGAAACAAGCACCTAAGCAATGGCATGAGAAGTTCGACACCACTTTGACTTCTGCGAACTTTGTCATTAATGAGGCTGATAGATGTGTATACTATCGCTATGGTGGGGGTGAAGGAGTTATATTGTGCCTTTATGTGGACGATATACTGATCTTTGGCACAAATATTGATGTGATCAATGAGGTCAAGTCTTTTCTATCAAAGAAATTTGATATGAAAGATCTGGGAGAAGCTGATGTAATTCTGAACATCAAGCTTATTAAGGATGAGAGGGATTACTCTTTCGCAATCCACTATGTGGAGAAGGTCTTGAGCCGGTTTGGCTTTATGGATGACAAGCCCTCTCCACTCCTTATGATCCCAATGTGACACCGAGAAAGAATAAGAGAATTGGCTTAAACCAATTGAGATATTCTCGATTGTCGGTTCGCTCATGTATCTTCTTTGGTGCAACGAGACTGATATATCATTTCTTTGTGAGCAAATTGAGTAGGTTCATATCAAACCCGGTTCAGATCATTGGCATGCACTTGAAAGGGTAATGCGCTATTTGAAAGGTACTATGAGTTATGCGATTCACTATTCAGGGCACCTGCAAAGGCTTGAGGGATACAAGGACTCGAACCTGGATTTACGATGTAGATGAGCTCTATGCCACTAGTGGATATGTGTTTACCATTGGTGGTGGTGCAAAGGTCATGGAGGTCGTGCAAGCAGCACCATCTTGACATGGTCAATCATGGAGGCGGAGCTCATCGCTTTAGATACTACCCACCTTTGTAGAGGCAGATTGGTGCGTGAGCTCTTGATGGACTTGCCGTGGTTGAAAAACCAATACCGCTATCCTTATGAACTGTGATAATCAACTGCATGATTGCTAAGGTGAACAGTGCTAAGGATAATCTGAAGTCATCAAGACACGTTAAAAGACGCATCAAGTCTGCTCAGAAATTGAGAAACTCCGAGTAATAAGTGTGACTTATATTCAAATGCAGAAAAAACCGGCAGATCCTTTACGAAGGGACTATCACGGAATGTGATAGAAGGTGCATCGAGGAGATGGGTATGAGACCCATATAAGTTGCGAGAGTGGTAACTCGACCTTTGTGATCGGAGATCCCGTGAATTGGGTCCTGGGTAAAACAAGCTATTGGCTTAACCGAGGAGAGTAATCTGTTACCCTCTCTATGTGAAGATGCAATACTCTCAAAATGTCAGAAGGTGATGGCAATATGCCTTAATGTGTTTCTATTGGCTATAACTAGCGAAGATGTTGTTCTCTGAGCATTCTTGAAAGAACACACCTATATGAGCCCGACTGTCTAAAGTCGCAGTCTATGAGACTCGGGTGATCTCTAGTAAGCTCATGAAGAGACCATGGAGTAAGACTCATATGCTCCACCCGCGGAGAAGGCTACTGGCAGCCAGGTATCAGTTATGACTTTGAGTGAAACCTGTTCACACAAAACTTGCAATTCAAGGCGTAGTCTATTGTTCAAGTTGTGGATGGGTGTAACTTGAAGTTCTAAGCGTAAGTTCAACTTAATATCTCTCTTTAAACGCTTATTTGGTATATTAAACAAGAGTGAGTATTGGCAAATCTCTAAATGGACTTTGAGATCTGGTGGGGGATTGTTGGATTATTTGAGCTTGGCCCACTAATTGAGACAAATAATTCCTAGAAAATCTCAAAGGCCCACTCATGAGGAGGCATGTGTATATGCATTAGTCCCATATTGCTTGTGGAGGTGGAGGATGACCAATTTATAAGGGAGAGTTCTTCCACCTTCCTAAGAACCATGTGGGAGAAAAGGAGAAAGCCCACACGCTGCGCCTCGCCTCGCCTCGCCGGGCTCGCAAGTGAGGGCGCGCGGCGGCACTGCGTGAATGGTCCGCCGAATCCGGTCAGGGGCCTTGCGCAGACGCAGCCTCCTTTGCGCTTTATTCTTTGCTACTCGGGATTGTTGCGTTTGTAAGATGAGATACGGACCAGAACGGACTCCGATCGTGGCACGCCCTCGAGTCACGTTTCACCACGATTACCCGAGTAACCCTATATATATCGCGCCCCGCCACCCATGTAGAGATATAGAATACACATTAGGGTTTTGCCACCTCTCGCCGCGCCGCCACCATAGCCTTCTCCATCACGAAGCGCCGACGTGCATCCGCGATCGGAGAGCAGTCTCCTAACCCTTCGTCTTTGCGATCCCGCACCGGAGAGAGCGAATAAGGTTTTGGAAGCGCTCCGCGATCGCTCAAGATCTTCGCCACGGCTCGTCTTCTGTTCTCGCGGGCGGACGCCGCCGCTAACGACTCTGCGACGCGCCACATCAACGTCGCCCACGCAACACCATGATCTGCACAGACTACTTCGGCTCGCATCTTCTACCGCCAAGACGCTCAATCTGTTCTTGTTTTGTGGTTAATCATGTTTATCAAGACGATCATGTTGTTCGTGCTGTCTAGTATGTTAGAGAGATGCATGCTAGTTTCTGTGGTGCTATTCATGATTTATATTCGGACTTTAATCTGGAAAATGTCTAATTTCTCAACAGAAAGAGTACTATGGCCGGAATCACCCTAGCAGCTCCATTGCCAGCAATGAAGGGTTGGAGAAGAAGGTGAGCTACCGCCATGGCAAGCACAAGAAGCCTCACAACTCACATGTACAAGCAACATCTCATGCATATATAGGACGTAAAATTAAAGAAGTACAACAGCCGCAGGTAGGTAGGTACACAGGTAGAGAGGTGCGATGCGTTAAGGAAAGGAAAGGCAACAAAAAAGGAAAGCTGCTTTTCTTGGAGAATTTATTTGGTCGCTCACGCTTGGCATGGGCTAGCTATTACTACAGCGTACTGACGAAAGAAAAAGGCAAGGAAGTAATTGGCAGTGCCACTGCCACCTCGAAGTCAAAACCTTGGCTTTATTGGTCCGTTGCATTTTTTTTAAAAAAAAATTATGATCCCCACACAAATATAATTATAAAAATAGTCCTCCCTCTCCAACTATGAAAACACCGGTATCATCTACCACGCCCGTGTATCATAATAAGGAACTGAATCCGTAGCAACTAGTCGACCGCGATAGTAGCCGATGGGTCTACCGTGGTAGGCTTATTGCCTCGCTCCCTTAGTCATCAGTGAGGTGCCGAGCTCCTCCGGTGTGGTTCTGCCAAGTTGCTCTAACTTGATAGCTAGCTCCTGTCGCACTCGCCTCTCCTACCGCAAAAGCGGGTTCTTGCTGTGTTACACAGGCGCAACTGTTAAGCAATATGCTTGTCAAGAACAACAACAAATATCACATGTCGGTGCTTTTATGATGAAAGATGATGCTATTGTTTTTTAAAAAAATGTCAACATAACTGAAAAACAAAGGCTTCCACGTAGTCTGCTAGTACTAGCAACCAATCTGTTCATCATCAATTCCACCAATCGATTGGTAGTTCTGCTACTTTTTTTTTCCGATTTGGTGCAGGTTTGGTACTCTTGAAATCATCGTTCATGGTTCTGCAGGAGTCAAGTGACAGGTGAACTGATAAAGAAGCATAGAAGGACGGACAAAAAGTTGTTTCTTGGCGTGTGATTCAATGCAATTATGCAAACCCCAAAATTGATCTCTTTTGACTCTTGGATAATTGGGTAGTGGCATTGTCACCATTCAGTTTCTATTTTAATTAGTCTTTTGTTTTTGAGGAAAAGAATATTGACGTTCATCCTGCTAATGTTCGAGATTAGGAACAAAGAGAAAACTCTATGAAACTTAAGCAAAAAAAAAATGAGGGCACGATTTCAATCGTTAGTTTATTCTTTTAGAGAGAGAAATTGTGGGAGTAAATATTGCACCTTTGCAGCAGCGAATATGCATTCGAATTTACTATATGTGTGAATCCCAGGATAAGAATTGGCATGTGGAATTGGAGTCCAATTCAAATTCCCGAGAACTGAAATTAGTTTGGCATCCCAATTTTACACTCTGTTTCGTTTGCAGAGTTGGGCTTGGAATTGGACCTGTTGAATATTTGTTGCCTAGTTGCTTTTGGAATTTCCAACAGCTCAAAATTTTAACTTCTCTGTTCGTTGGGTTTAAATTTTAAAATTTTGCATCTGTGAGATTTTTCCTGCATTTTTGGTTCTTTATTAAAAATTTTCAAATAAAAACAACAACTAAAATAATTTTCAAGAAAAATTAAAGCTGATTAAATCATGGTGATATACCACATTCCAGACGATGTCAGGAACCTCTCAAAAAAAATTCATAATTTTTGGTGTTAGCTTACTACTTTTAAAATTAAAACTTGATTTCTGAAATTAATTAAATCGAATAACAATTAGAAATCCCAAAGCCCTCTGAGACCGCAACAGTGGCTGCCCAGCGTGGCTTTTGGCCCAAATCCAGCCAGTGAGCCCCTAAGCCCCTCCTTCTTTCTCCATTTTCCATTTCCCTTCAACGATTAGAACTTTTTGACAAGTATGTCTTTTCTCCGTCGCTTGTCCCTGCTCTCACTGATCAATGGGCCCAAGCCCCACCTATCGGGCCTTGTCTTCCACCTCGTGCCTGCACCCTTCGCCACTTTGGACACATGTGCATCATGTGGAGGCGCGCTCGCCCTTGCCTATCCTCAACCGAACCATTGCCGGAGTAGACCCCTGGCCCTTGTCATAGCCATTAATAATCAACTCAACTCGCTACCAATTGTTGTTGTTGAAGTATAAATGAATTACTCATCTTTTTTTATCAGTTTAAGATTTTGGGTGAATTGATTGGTGCATGCAACTCAATATAGTATCAGATCCAAAAGGTCTCGAGTCCAAGGCCTGATTGGCGCAATTAAAAAAAATAATTACAACCCACTTCTATTACACGTCCTACATATCCTAGGTCTGAGAGAGTCTGTACATAAGAGAAATATTGAAGTATAAATAAATTGTCCACTTTTTTCATTAGCTTACATGCAACTCAATAGTTGTGCCCTACATCACCATTGCCATCCTAACCAAATCTGCCCGTTTTGACCCTGAATCTTTGGCCACATGTGCTCACTGGCTCCGCGCCCATCACGTCCCATTGATGAGTCTGCTACATGATGAGCGAGAGAGAGAGAGACGCAACGCCTCGCTCACTCTCTCTCGCCACGCTTGTGATATATCGTGCTTCGTGCGCAGCTCCCGTCCTTCTCATTCCTGTCTAAACCAAACTGATCATGTCATGTCCTTTAGCTCGCCATTTCCAATTTTCCCTCCAATAATCAGAGATTGAGGTCTTGGGGTTCGATGGGAACAACACCATCATCCTAGGTGCGCACCGCGCCATTGCTTCTCTGATGAACTTCCTTGCTCGACAGTCCTTTTCCCTATAGAGCATCACTCATCCCCCTCTAGATTCCGAAGAGCATCACTCATCCCCCACTAGATTCCAAAGGTGCCAAAGCTACAGAGGTTACCAGATTGTTCCAAAGTGTTATTAATATAACAATATTTCAATGGAAACCTTTTAAGGTTAGATATCCACCTAGAACCTCAAGCTACGTACACTCATTCACACCTGGGATTGAGATTGAGTCCGGGGCGGCGGCGGCCGCTCCTGCGCCCCGGAAGAAAAAAATCGAGGTCTTAAAACCTCATCTGGTAAGACCACGAAACAAGGGTTTGGGGGCGGCGGCGGCCGGGCGGGGGCACCCGCTCCTGTGCCCGATGTCCATCTCGTCGTCGCTGTCCCTGGCGTCCTCGCAAGTGGTGTCTAGCACGGTTCGCTTGAGTCGACGAGGCGGTGGATCACCTAATGTGTGTCGGGCCACCTCCCTCCCTCATGTGGATCTAATGCCGCCTCCTCCTATCCTTCTCTAGCGGCCGATCCGCCCAGATCCGGTCTTTGGGGTTATGCGGCGGCCTTCTGTGAAGATCCGCCCAATCTAGGTGACTACTCTTAAGCCGGCGTCTTCATCTCTTACTAGCGTCGTTCATACATTTCTATTGACCTATGTCATCTTAGCATCGATTCACGGATTCGCTTTCTTAGGCGACACAACTCATTTTTTAGATGCACTCTATGGACTTGATGATCGTGTGCCTATTGGCTAGTTCGCGAATCTGTCATCGTAGAGTCGAACATCTAAAAATTGTTTGTCTGGCCTTGAGAAGGTGGCCGTTGCTATTGGCTAAGATTTAGTGGTATGGCGGCACTAGCTCGGAATGAGGGTGGTTGCAACTTTGGGATCTCGGTGCTTGACTTCGAGGAGAAATCCTAGGTCGACCTTAGTTGGTTGTGCTCGCAATGGCCTTGTTGAAGGCATTGTTTTGTAGTCTCGAGGATTTACTCTCCGAGGTGAAAACCTTTAGTCCGGCCTTCCTTGGTTGGATCATGGCAATGGCGGGCGTGTGCGTATCGAGTCCTTCTTGGAGGCGTTGTCATTGGAGAGTTTTTATCGCGGTTCAAGTGTTGCTATGATGCTGGATAGTCTTGAAGACAATATTGCGTGATGTAGTTTGTCGCGACGGTTCCTTTGTCTTTTCTTGTGTGTGTGTGTGTGGCTGTGTACACTCTAGCTGTGTAGAGGTCAGGAGTCTTCTTAGTATAATTGTATCACCTTGATGTAATTTACTAAGATTAATAAAAGCTTCCTTTATAAAAAAAAACTCATCCACACCTACATAATGAACTAAGCCTTGAATTAGTAGTTTTGTGTAGACAAGTTTCACTTAATGCTTAAGTTAATATTTGACTGTTGATAGGCTACCCCGTAGGGTGCAATATATGGAAAAATATCTTGTGCAATCAGACAAGCTGGTGAAACCACGGTGCAACTCAACTAGAAAAAGTTTCAAAAATTCTGAAAAAAATCATGGATGTACATCTCAGCACCCCATCTACATATAAAATTTCATGATCAAATTCGTCCTGTGCTAAGAGTAATAAAAGACAAACTTGATCATGAGCGATAAGCTGATTCTTGTTTATGATCAACTTTGTCTTTTTGTAACTTCTAGCACAGGACGAATTTGATCATGAAATTTTATATGTAGATGGGGTAAGTTGAGATGTACATCCATGATTTTTTTCAAAAAATTTTGAAACTTTTTCTAGTTGAGTTGCACCGTGGTTTCACTAACTCTCTGGTTGCACAGGATATGTTCCCGCAATATATAGGTTATACTTATGTGTATGTTCATGAGCTTCTTGGAGAGTTAATGTCTCACCGACCATGACCACTAGTCAAACTCATATAGTGTACCCACGAACGAAGACTCCAACCAAAGCACAGACTTGAGAATTTATTTCGGATAAAATCTGTACAAAATTCAAAAGTCAAAATTTAAATCCAAAATTTTTGGACCAAATTTTGGGTGAAATATTCAAAATTTTGAGTGAAACTGCCGAAATTTTGGCAAATTTCAACTGAACAAAAAATAGTCCAAATGATGTTAAAAATTTTTTATGTTTTTTATGGAGATTCTTGACTCATCAACGATATTCCCAAAAAAATTCAGATGATTATCATGTCTGAATTTTTTTAAAAAATTCAAACATTGCTACTATCCTGATAAAATGCTGACCAACAAATTTGAACCGAATGAAAAATGGTTCAAAACATGTGAGAAAATTTTGTAATTTTTTGAGCATGGTTAAAATGCTTCACTAATATTTCAATAAAATTTTCATATAATGATCAAGCTTCATTAATTTTTAAAAATTTGAAAAGTGTTACTGCTCTATTAAAAGGCTTACCAACAAATTTGAACAAAGTGAAAAATGGTCCAAACCACGTTATAAAACTTTTGGATGGTCTTGATGTAACATTAATGTTTATATAAAATTTTTATATGATGATAATGCTTAAATAATTTTTAAAAATTCTGACAATGCTACGTCCTGATAAAAACCTGATGATTAATGCATATATTCGCTTTAGCATTCAAAAAAGGTTTAAAATTTTTGAAAATTTTACAAATGGGTGATAAGGAAATGGTTAAGATATCATAAAAATTTGGAATCATCATCATACTCCGGTGAATTTATTAAATTCTTACAAGGCACAATACCATTTATGTTCTTTCTTTTTTGATTTTTGAAATATAATATAACAAATGAAGTTCAATGTTTACATAAATTTGATTGACCAAAAAAATTTAAAATTTTTTGACAATTTTATATAATTGTACTGAGGAAATTCTTAATCTCTCATTAAAATTTTAGATCATGATCACACTCGAGAAATTTATAAAATTCGATAAGATTCTTGTCCCAATTATATTAATCTAGTTTTTGATTTTTTAAAGATAACAAATGAATTTCAATTATTTTAAAAATTATTATTTATGATCCTACACTACTAGAGATAGTGCCATAAAATTTTTAGATCATTGTCAAGCTTATAAAATTTTATAAAATTTGATAGTGTTTCTATCAAAATTTTAAAATGTATCAAAATTTTGGTTTTTCAACAAATTTTCATAGATGATGACTTTCTTAAGGGTTATTGGACCAAATATGGTCAAATTCGGCCCTAAAAGTTTAAAAACCAGCCAAAAATCATGAAATTTCACCGAAAAAATGAAATTACTGTAGTAATTTCAATTTTTTTATCCAATCGATAATTTGAATTTTGTAATGGCCCAAAATCCAAAATTTTGGTAAAAATTTGGCAAAATTTGGCGAAATTTGTATCCATGGTTCTTACCTGCCTGTCTGCTATCCCTCCTAACCCAGTAGACTTGGGGATCTAACCAACTTCCCTCTTTTGGTTGTTTTTATATATGCATCACAATTACCCTTCTCTCTTTCTCTGTCATCATCTACATGAACCTTTAGTATAGGATGGTTTCAGCTTCAACTTCTACCCTCTGAAAGTCAATAGCTATTGTAAACGGCTGGCTTTTCTGCAGTTAGAAGCCATAAGTCAATAGTCCATTTATACTAAGAGAAGCTAAAAGCCGAAAGCTAGTCTGGGGTAGTTTCTCATGGTTTTGGTGGGTCAAGATTCTGATTTCGCCATTAGAATTGAGAAAAATTACCCTCACCTACCAAGTATAAAATTCTAAACTGCACCTCTCTCATCCTCATTCCCGACCTACATCCCTCACATCTAAAAGTTATACTAAAAGTTAGATCGCCAAACACCAAACCTCTTCAGTTCAACTATTCAGCTTTACAACCCTTCAACTATATAACCTATATAAAAGCTACTTTTCAAAAAGTTAAAGCCATATGTAACAAGGCCTACATCTGTCTAGAACACAGGGACGACTTCACAAGAATTTTGCAGGCATTTCGTAGAAAATGGCTCAATTGCTGCATAAATCGGGAAACTTCCCATGCACGTTCGAAAATGGGTCCTAACATCCAGAGTTTCATTCATGGTGCCATGTATTTTTCACGTAAGTATAAGATGCAAAGCAAATAATTAAAGCGACAGTGCCACCGTGGACTAGTCAGATCGATAGCCTTGCACGGCTCAGTAGATTAAAACCATGTCTATACATTGGTGCTAGCAAAGGCAAGTTTTCTAGGCATCAAGACATGTATAGTTGTAGTCTTCCCTTCAGAGAACTAATCATTCGCATTTTGAACCAATCTATAAACTTGAGATGCATGAGAATCCTAATACTAAATGTCTAATCCCCCCTCATTACCCTTCTTGCAATCCACAACAACAGTACAGTGTACCACACTAAGCACCAACGCCATTGCTGATGCCTCCTCACCCAAGCCCAACCGCCGCCCGCTGCACTCCTGTGCAAGGATACAGATTTCGGCGAAAGCAGGTGAAATCTCGGAATTTGGGCCCCACGAGATTCAAATTCCTAGCCAAATTTAAAAAAATTCAAAAAAAATTATAAAAGCTACAGGAATTTTGAAAATCTCAACAAGATTTCGCTACTTCAAGCTGGTTAATTTTGAGACATTTTTGGCCGGAATACTAGGATTTTAGGCTCGATTTGTGTTCAATTTTTTTTAGCATTCTTAAGACCATATGTAAGGAATACATGCGACAAAATGTGAAAAAAAATCGACAAAAAATTTTGTTGGGCGTGGGATTCAAATCCACACCCTGTAGGGCTCAAAGCCTTAGCCTTTCCGTGATAACCAACCCAACCATGCGATGTCACCTACTAAGCATGACTAACGCAAATACTTGTAGCCTCGGCGTGAAATAAAAGGAACAAAAGGCAGAGAGCCAAAGACTCGTTCCATTCACAGGCTCACTCACAAGTCACAACCTTCGGTCCCCTCTCTGTTAACTCAGCCAGAACTACATCCCCATCGCAGGCGACCAAATCCGGCCATCTCCGGCCACCAAAACAGGTCACCTCAGGTACTAGGGTCGAGATCTCGGGCATTTGGGCCGAAATACCGGGAAGGTTAGCCGAAATCTCGTCGTAATCCCCGACGAAATTTCGCGTTAAGCCCGAAATTTCGGCATATTTGAGCGAAATGTGATTTGTACCTCCCGGATCTGGCCGGATGTTTGGCCTAAATGCATGCATGTATATACCACCCAGAGCAGAAAGTCAAAATAGTAGTTTTGTGGTTTGCAAATCGGTTCAGAGAATGTTTGATTAGGGAATCCGTAACTAGCTTATTCGGCAAAGGTTTTGCTGCTGTTTTTATTACTAGGGCAGCAAGCCACAGGGTTTAATTATGCTGCTTATGCTTTCCTATTATTTGTCTATCAGTGTCAATTGATTTTACATTTACCGATCGTAATGTATTAGTATTACTCTCTGTTGTAAATGGAAATTGACTCTCTTTATGCAAATAAAACTAGATAGGGCAACTACCCTTCTCTAAGCTTACATATTATATAATGTTGCTTAAAAGTGTTACGGAGTACAAAACTTTGTAGGCCCTGTTTGTTTTAGTTTTTGATTCTGGATTCTAGCCTTAAAAGCAGAATCAGAAACAAACAGCCTGATTCTAAAATCCGATTCTCACAATCCAGCCCACCTATATACACTAGAATCCACAGTCCATTTCATATGTGCTTTTGGATTCCAGATTTTGGAGAATCAGCTTCTCTACAACTACAATCTAGAATCAGCTTTTAGAAAATCCAAAGCTGAAACAAACAGACCCGTAGTCATGGTTGCTTGTTTAACAAATTTAGTAGATGTTGAGGAAAACCCATCGTATGAATACCTTTACACGGCGGATTGCAGCGATAATGATGCTAATTTGTAGTGGTTTAACCTAAAATGTATGATGGCTATTATTTATACGGTGTATTTGATCATATGAATCATTTATATCGTAGTATCATTATATTTGGCATCTTTTATGTCCTGTTGCAGGTCGTGATGGCAAATCGTCTTGGTGCCGTATGGGAACACAGAAGTGTGTGCTGACGAATTTGGCGTCCCTTGGCCGTAGGCGCCACGGTCAGCGGATCCCGATTTCAGGAGGCCCCGGCCACGACATGGGTGCGTCTTGGCGCTTCGACCTAGAAAAGCTGGACCCGAGCACGCAGCCCTTCGACCTCGAGCTCGGGCGGGCCCTTGTCCGAGGCCGTAGTCCACCCTTGGATTTTGGATCAAGCATTTGGCCGTGGTTGCCCAAAGCGCGGGTCATGGGGTAAAGTGCAGTGCATGCAACAAGTTCGGGCGATTCTTGCCGACCCTCAGCGTGCATGAAGGCCACTTCAGGAATCTCTCGTCCGTTCGCGTGAGGAGGTATAAAGACCAAGGCGCAATCTTTGGGACACGAAGACAACACACAACACGCATAGCTCGAGCCTAGACATAGCCATTGTTAAACTTGGTCATAACACATCCTTGTACTCAGAAATAGCCAAGAAAACTGCTGCAAGGCGACTGGAGTAGAGCTATTACCTCCACAGGGGCTTGAACCAGTATAAACCTCGGTCTCACGCTCGTTGTCGTCTCGCTCCGACCATAGTCACGTCCACACTTTTTCCTCCGTCTGAGTGAAGCGCTGCTCGGGTCCCGTATCACACTGACCTCCCATCTCATTTCTTGCGGTTGGCAATCCCGATCATCGGCAATTTGGCGCCCATGCCGTGGGGCGTTATGCCGCTCTTTCGCAGGAACAACATCAAGGTCCCAAGAGCATGGCGCACTTCATCGGTGGACTTTCCTCGAGCGTGGATTCGGGCACAGAACTCGACTCCGTGTCCTGTTTCGCTTCGCCACCGCCACTCGAGCATCACGTTTTGATGGCGGACGGTCAAGGCACGGAGAAACGTGGATGGCCGTGATCCGAGACCCACGAAGGCGCTTCGCCGGATGGTGCATGTCGCCATTAACAAGCCATAACCGCCCTCCGACAGGAGGCCCAAGGGAGGCCAAGTCGTCTACAGGCTTTCCGGGCTCCCTCTCGCGAGGCGCCTCCGCCTTCGCCCGGTCATGGTGACCACGATAGAGCGAGTCGGAGCTCTTTGGCGAGCCTGGCGAAAGAGCTCGTCGGCTGCGACCGAGGTCCTCCTCCGCACAAAAGTCGGCTTTCGAGGACCCGCTCCCGAAGCGATGACAACCGTCTACGCCGCGCCGCGCACCCGCCGGGCGCCTCTTGCGCAGAGCTAGCCCGGCGGTGAGCTCGGGGCGAGCTTCTGTGAGCGTCTGCGGCGTCTGCGAGCACCGTACCAAGCGAGGGCAGCCGAACCAAGCCACACAAACTCGAAGTCGGCCGGCGATGAGGTCTGCGGACCTCTCCCGAGACGTTTAGCCAGCGCCGCGGTCGGGACCGCTTGCGTTACACGCGTGATTCCGTGCACGCACCGTGGTCGTTCCCACCGGTCGGGTCACCGGCAGCCTCGACTACGAATCTGGCGGCGAGGACCTTGTCGGTGATGACCGGACCTGCGCGGAGGATGGCAATCGGGCGGGTATGGGCGGGTACACCTCCTGCAGACCTGAACCCGAAACCCGAAATTCATACCCAAACCCGAACCCGAAATCTCTCACGGTACATACCGCCCATACCCGAATCCGATGGGTACAGAACCGAATGGGTGCAGAACTGAAATTAAATTCACCTCACAATCAAATTTTCAACCATCAATTGTGAATCAATTCATTTGTAATTTCTATGTTTAAAGGAAAAATATATGGTGTATATAATCATGAAAGTTCGCATCTTACATCTCGAGCGATGCTTGAAAATCTTGAATTAACCTTCCATTATTTTTAATTTATATTAATTAATTCGGTACCCATGGGTACCCAGTGCTGAACAGAACCCGAACCGAATCCGAACCGAAATTTGAAACCGCATGGTGCGAAATCAAACCCATACCCGACCCATCGGATCGGGTACCCGATACCGAACCCACGGGTAATTTGCCATCCTAGGCGCCTTTGTCGACCTATGGTCGCATGGCGTACTCGGCGGCTGCGTCGCGTCGCGATGGCGGCTCGATTCAAACCAGTTGATCGAGCATTTAGCGGGACCAAGAACCCCGATGAATTCTGTCTATCTACTCGACCGCTATCTTGGCGGCGGGGTGACGAGCTTGTCATGGCCAATTACCTCCGGCCGTCTGGGCGTGCCATGCGAACTTGGCTTTTCAACGAAACACGGTTCTTTCGGTCGTGGCGCCAAATCCGAGCGCCGCCGCTTCAACTTTCGAGTTATTCTGGCGCGGGGGGGAAGGACATGGATCGTGTCATCGGGGCAAGAATGAGTCATTGCGTGACTTCGTGCGGCGATTCATCGCGCACAAGGAACCGATTCAAGCATCTCCGAAGCCATCATTAAAGCTTTCAAGTTAGGCGTCGCGATCGGCGCCTATCAAGACACGGAGATCACCTCGAGGCTCGGCATCAACAAGCTTTCCGCATGGCGGAAGCAGACGCTGACAGCAGACGAACTGTCCGCTGGAAGCGACTTCGACCAAGGTAAGCTTGGTCTAAACCAACAGAGGCCGGCCGTCCAACTCGAGGGCGCCGACCCAGCACCCGCCACCAAGCGAAGCGTGATCGCGAGGTGGCGGAGTGCCTTGTGGTGGTCGTTTGTGGATGGCGGCGTGAGGTCCTTGAGGTCCGAGATCGAGGCTCGGGAGGGCTCAAACCTCGCCAATGGCGACCTCAACCTCGCCCGGCAGAACCAGCCCAGCGGGAGGGCCGATGACCGGGCCCCGAGGTGATCTTTCGGCGCAGGGGCCGAGGCGCTGGGATATGATGAAGCAAAGTTCTGCTGTTTCATAGGGCGGCGGCCATGATCTGCGAACTGCGGAGGCTTAGCAAAAAGCAAGCCTGAGGCCTTCTATGATGGGCGAGGTGAGATGCCGTACTCTGAAAGAGCGATGACCAGCGAGCCAGGTGAACGGCGGCGCGAACCGACGGCGTCGATTTGGAGTTCAGCGAGGCGGCCCGGATCGATGTAATCTACTAGGTCGGGTGGGAAGCCCATCGGCGACCTTGCAAGTGGGCGGGGCCACCATCACTTTCTCTCGGAGGGCGCTCTCTGGGTATGGCGAGACACGAAGACCGCCTTGGTCGTGACCGGCCGTCGGCAATCTGCGATCAGGTGGCGTCATGGTCGGCGGCGGTAGCTCTCTTAACTTCTGCGGCGAGAGCACTTGGCCGGATCACGATTCCCGGTCGAAGGTCGAGAGCATCGCCATACCCTTCTTCGGGATCGTTCCCGGGAGCTCAACCGTCCCCCTGGGGCAGGTGGTCTTTCCCGTTACCTTCGGTGGCTCGGACAACTTTCGCACCGAGCTGGTCACCTTCGAGGTGGTCGAGTGTGACCTCCTGTACAACGCCATTCTCGGGCGGCCTGCCTTGGTCAAGTTTATGGCGGCCAACCATTATCGCCATCGATGTATGAAGCTGCCTGGCCCAAACGGCATCATCACCGCGGGCGGGCGACTGCGGCACATGGATGTGAGACCAAGGCCACAGCTCTTGCGAGCATCTTGCCTAACAGCGGTCCGGGGCGGCGGCGAAAACGCCGCCAGAGGATCGGCGATCGGCCCGATGGGGCGGCGAAGGCTATCTTTGCTCGAAGAGAGCGACCCGACCAAGTCGTCCACGTCTCGGCGGTGAGTTCCAAATAGGAACTCAAGCTTGTCACCTTCCTTCACGCCAATAAAGGTATATTAAGCAGGAACCCGCGGACATGCGGCGTTAGAGAAGGTGATCGAGCACAAGTGCGAGTGAAATCCGGCTCTCGACTTTGTCTTGAAGGCGTGTCGCTTCTCCCGGAGAAGGTCACGGTCATCAAAGAGAACATTGACAAGCTCTTGAAGGTCGGCTTCATCCATGAAATTGACTACTCAGTGGGTAGCCAACCCGGTCATCGTCGTAAAGAAGGGGAAAGTGGAGAATGTCGTCGACCATACGGGGTTGAACTTAGCTTGCGAAGGACAACTTCCACTTCCGCGCATCGACCGGATCGTCGACTCCAAGTAAATGCCAAAATCTTTGAGCTTCTTGGATGCTTACTCGGGATACCACGGATCAAAATGGCGGTCGACGGCGAAACAAGACATCCTTCATCCGCCGTTTGGCACCTATTGCTATCTGACCATGTCGTTTAGTGCATAATCACGAGGCCGCGTTTGTCGATGACCAAGACTTTGAACCCCGGATCGGGCGAAACCTTGAGGTCTCGTGGGCGACATCATCATCAAGAGCCCCTCGAGGGCGACCACGTTCGCGACCTCCAGAAACCCGCCAACACGAGCAGGCACAAGATCAAGCTCAATCCGAGAAGTGCATGTTGCGTGGCGTCGAAGGTGCTCGGCTACATGATCGGGGCTCGAAGTCGGCTGAATCCGGAGAAGATCGAGGCGATCGAGAAGATGGCGCTAACCCGATCAAAGCAGTGCGAGCCTCACCGCGGCGTGGCGCCCTCGATGAGGTTCATCTCGAGGCTCGGCGATGTGGGCTCCCATTCTTCAAACTGCGCAAACGCGGGGCCGAGTGGACTCGAGGCGCGGCGGTCGCCCGACGAGTTGAAGGTATACCTGTCGTCCCCACCCCTCCTTACAACGCCACAACCTGGCGAGACGTTGCTGCTCTACCTCACGGCCACCACCCACGCTGTCAGTGCCGTCCTAGTGGCGGAACGGGGGTCTCAGCAGCACCCAATTTATTACGTTAGTGAGGTCTTGCACGGCTCGAAGGAGCGCTACCCACAGGTGCAGAAGCTGTTGTATGCTCTCCTCATGGCGTCGCGCAAGCTCCGGTACTATTTTCAGGCGCATTCCGTGATCGTTCCGAGCAACTTCCCGCTCGGGGACATCTTGCGAAACCCAGACGGCGGCGGGCGCATCACCAAGTGGGCTATGGAGCTGGCGTCATTTTATGTCCAGGTCGTCGCTCGAACAACCATCAAGTCGCAGGTACTTACCGACTTAGTGAGTCGGCGGTCGTCTCTGCGCCCGAGCACGAGGTCGAGGGCAAAAGCCTTGGGTCATGTTCTTGACGGCTCAAGGTCCTTCAAGCGCTCGAAGTGGCATCCTTATTCTCACATCATGGCGACAGGTGAGGTATGTGGTTCGTTTTGGGTTCACGACGACCAATAATGTGGCAGAGTACGAAGCTCTCTTGGCGGGCCCCCGAGCTTGCAAAGCTTTGGGCTTGTGCCGGTTGGTCGTGAAGGCGACTCGGCTCGTTGTCAATCGGTACAACAAAAGTACCAATGCTCGGAGACTTCGATGGCAAAGTACCTTGCCGAGGTGCGCAAAATGGAGAGGTGGTTTCAAAACTTGGAGCTCAAGCACATTCCCAGGAGGGACAACTCGATCCGATTTCCTCTCTAAGCTCGCCTCCTCGGAGCGAGATCCCACCCGCGTCATCACAGGCGTTGGTGGCTCCTCGATCTTCGGCCAGGAGGTCTTGCTCGCCGAGGTCGAGGGTACACCTTCCTGGGCCGAATCCATCCCCAATTTCCTTGCACAGGGCGACCTACCACCCGACCCTGTCGAGAGGAGCCGAGTCAAGCGCCGGGCGAGTCTATACACGCTCGTCGAGGGTAAGCTCTATAGGCGAAATGTTTTCGGCATCCTGACGCGGTGCATCTCCACAGAGGAGGGTAAGTACCTACTAAATGACATCCATTCAGGCCTCTGTGGAGCGCATTCTTCGTGCAGGACAATGGTCGGCAAGGCCTTCCGCATGGGGTATTATTGGCCGACAGCACTTCAAGATGCTCGCGATATCGTCCGCACTTGTCGCGCATGCCAATTCCACGCTCGGAAGTCGCATCAGCTCGCCTACGCGCTCCAGACCATTCCACTCGCCTGGCCCTTCTCGACATGGAAATTTGGACATCCTCGGCCCTTTTCCTCAGCGGCGGGGAAAGAAGTTCTGTTAAATCATTGTTGATACCTTCACCAAGTGGATAGAAATTGAACAGGTCTCGACCATAGCGCTTTCGGCGGTAGTTAATTTTTTACGCTTGTTCGTGGTCACAGTGCAGGATTCCTTGCAAAATTATCGCGACAATGGTACTCGGTTTACGGTGAGTTGTTCCGGGAGTTTTGCGAGAACTTCGGCATCAAAATATGATTAAACGGTGGCTCACCCAAAACAGCGGGCGGAGAAAAGTACCAGCAGGCGGATCGTCGAGGCGTCAAGAAGCGAGTTGCGAGATGAGCTCGAACGCTCACGGTAAGACCTAGGTGGGCGAGCTTCCACCGTCCTATGGTCTATTCATTACCACGACAAGTCGAGCCACAGGGTCCACACCCTTCTAGCTCGTGTTGATCTGAAGCGTCCGCCTCTCGAGGTTCTGTTGGGCTCTGCCGAGTCGACAGTTGACCAAGTCGACTTGAGCACTGACGGTCTCTCGACCTTACCCTCGCGAGAAGAAGTAAGATGTGGTGCCTTTGCTATGATCAACGCACTACTGCAAGCTCTTCACAGGACATGCGTCTCGGTCGGTGCACGACCTAGGAAGCTCCTTGTTGGGGACCTAGCCCCGAGGCGGATTCGGGGCTCGTCCGGCACCAACAAGTTATCCCCACTGATGGGAGGGCCCTATAGAGTCGTTTCAGCAGTTGCACGAGGGCTTTACGGCTAGCAATGCCCGATGGCGAGAGCTCTCGGCTCGTGGAACATAGATCAGCTTCGAAAGTTTTATGTGTAACCTCTATACCTTAAGTTTCAATAAAGCTGTTCTTTCATGCTTTTATGTCTGTTTTCACTTGTGATGGTGCTGTTCCTTTTTTGTTCGGGACCCTTTTTTTTCCGAACGTGACCTTCAGACGTCTGTGGCCTTTTCGCTCTTAGTGCATCTTGCGAGCTCGACGTTCACCCCTAGTGGACGAGCTAAACGTAAGTCGAACCTCTTCGCAATCCAGCTCTCCCCTGTGCCCGGGCTCGAGCACGAGCTTCACCACTGTGACTGTTGGGCGGTGCACACAGGCGCGGTCGTGCTTCGGACGTTGGTCCTAGTGTAACCACCTCTTTGTTGGTGTTGCTCTCGTCACGTCTATGTCCCGTGCGGACCTCTTCACTATTCTGCAGGTTATGTTCGTTTGCTAGCGTATAAATTTTGCGCCCAAGGCCGGCGTTGCTCGACCTCGGACCGAATGGGTTGGATAAGGGTATCTGTTGGCATCGACCTCGGCGCCGCGGCTAGGAAGCGAAAGGGATGAACACCAAATATCCTCGACTATAAGCTTAAAACAAGACAATAGTTTTTCCTGCTCTCCAAAACAAATCACAGCTCTATTAACGCATTTTGTCTTTAGTGCTTTTACAGCTCGGCCATCTCGCGGGCAAGCTTCTCCTACTCAAGCTCGTTGACTTTGGCCCTCGAGGCAGCGGCTCGCTCACAGTTCGGATGGCTACACAGGCATCCATGCCCAGCGTCGTTAAATCTTGGAGGCTGAGCCATGGCGCTCGTCACCGCCTTTTTGCACGCTCGAGCCTCCTTGAGCTCCGTGATCTTGGCCTCGAGCTCGGGAGGCGCTTTCCGCAGGAGGACGGACCGATCATGGCGGCCTTCTCCGGTGCCTCGACTTTGGCTGCTTTCGTCCTCGGCAGCCTTCTTTGGTGCCTCAAGCTTCTTTTGAGCTCCAAGACCTTGGCCTCGAGCTCGGGGGCGCCGGTGGGGAGGCGGCCGCTCATGGCGCCTTCTCGAGCATCGACTTTAGCCGCTCGGCCTCAAGTGTCTTGGCGAGCAGTGTGCTCTTGCTCCACGGTTTAAAAGCGTGCTCGCGCTCGGAGGTCCTTGTCTGCTCGAGCTCGGCCGTGTGGGCTACCTCCCGCGCCCTCATCATCTGCCGCAGGTCGGCGAGCTCTTGGGCCTTCTGCTCGAGCTCCCCCTGCTCGACCTCGATGGTCCTGATGAGCCTGGAGCGCTCAACCTCCCGCGCCTCTATCACGTTTAGGAGGCCCCTCAGCATGACAGCATGCTCCTCCCTAGCTTGGCCATGGCAAATCGCGGCGATTTCGGTCAAGGGGGGGAGGAAGTTTTTGCTTGGGCTCGGAGGCTTGGGAGACGAAGGGCGCTGGTCGGGAAGTTTCCTCAACAGATGTTGCGGTCTCAAGTTTATAGGCCGCGCCGTCGCCAAATCCGATCATGATGCTTGAAGGCGTCTTGCCACGATTTGGCAGCAATTAAGGCACTGGCTGCGGTTTCGAGAGACAGCAAGTGTCGCCAACCGTTTGCATCCGTACCGGGGTTCCGAAGATCAAGAGGCGCCAGGTGTCGCTTACTCACGGCCTGGCGTTATGTTTCCGCCCGACCTCAACCTCAAGAGAATTCCAGGAATCGGTCCCGACTATAGAGCCTCAAGGTCGGCCCATGTTCCTGGCCACGACCTTAAGCCTCGGGGCTGGCGACGGCGTCGGGCGTCCCTTGACCGGCGACGCTGTCAGCGGATCCCCGAGCTCGGGAGGCCCCGACCACGACACAGGTGCGTCTTGAGGCACTCGACCTAAACACGCTAGACGAAACACGGCCCGCTCGACCTCAAGCTCGGCGGGCCCTTGTCGAGAGCCGTAGTCCACCCTTGGATTTCGGATCAAGCATTTGACGGTGGTTGCCCAAAGCGCGAATGCGTGGGGTAGGCGCAGTCGTGCAACAAGTTCGGGCGATTCTTGCTAGCCCTCAACGTGCATGAAGGCCACTTCAGGAATCTCTCCGTCCGTTCGCGTCTGAGGAGGTATAAAGACCAAGGAGGCGCGATCTTCGGGACACGAAGACAACACACAACACGCATAGCTCGAGCCTAGACATAGCCATTGTTAAACTTGAGCTGTAACACATCCTTATACTCAGAAATAGCCAAGAAAGCGCATAAGGTGGTGGAGTAAACTATTACCTCCACAGGGGTTCGAACCAGTATAAACCTTGGTCTCACGCTCGTTGTCGTCTCGCTCTGACCATAGCCACGTCCACACTTTTTCCTCCGTCTGAGTGAAGCACTACTCGGGTCCCATATCACACTGACCTCCCATCTCATTTCTTGCGGTTGCCGATCCCGATCGTCGACAGTGCCAGCCAAGGGTCAAAGTGCAACTACTACAGGCATGTTATGAAGGGTGGAGAGGTGACCCGTCTGAAGGAACATATGTAACGACCCCCATTTTTACAAAGATGTAAAAATGGAAATCTCATGTGCTTGCAGTACTAGTCCCTGGATCAGTAGCTAGTACGCACATTTACAACATTTGGGATCACAACCATACATTATATTAATTAAGTGGAAACTAATAAATACAGAGTCTTACAACTCAGAGAATATAGCGGCAAAAGAAACAAAGCCTGGTAGTGTGCCCATCCGTCCCGCAGGCAACTAACGAGGCATAAATCCCTAGAAAATCT
Source organism: Guadua angustifolia (assembly GCA_036346375.1). NCBI lineage: Eukaryota > Viridiplantae > Streptophyta > Magnoliopsida > Poales > Poaceae > Guadua > Guadua angustifolia. Next base: position 672,863 of record JAYEVE010000723.1, read on the forward strand.
CATCAACATTCCCGAATCTTGCGTTGAATAATTTCATCGAGCTATTCTGAATCTTCACCTAAAAATGTTAATTAAGCAAGGGTGAGTACTTTCGTACTCCGCAAGACTTAAGGTGGTATTTACAAATGCATAAATGCAAGCCAAGTCAAAGGAGGCTACTATAGTTGATTTGCATAAAGCGAAATTGAATTTGTAAATCAAGTTATTTGCAAACGAAATTTGTAAGAGCAAGTTTAATGGATAACAAATAAGTAAGCATAAGTAACACTCACGTCCTCCATGATGTGAGCGACGAATAATCCACATCCTAAAATCCATCAATGTCGGCCCTTTGACATAAAGCAACAGTTGCAAAACAAATGATACCAAGCCCTTTTGAAAATAACAAAACATCTAACATTGGAATGACTTCACCAAGTGCCCATGACCGCGAACGTGGCTAATCGATTAGATTTAAACTCTGCAGAGGTGTACAACTGTACCCACAAGACATGACCTTTTCTTTTTGCCACATGTTTCACATCCAAGCGTAAGCGTGGTGGCCAGAATGTTCATGACGAAAACCTTTACATTACCTAGGTTAACTTTGCACCAGCGACGGGACGTTGAGCCCGTACTATGGTGTAAATGTTTGTACAGACACTGTACAATAAATGATTAAGCATATCCATAGTATGGCGTACACCGTTGTATTGGCAAGCGTGGTTCCCAACACCTTAGTGAGGGCACCCCGTCAGCAAACCTAAAAAGGAGCGCCTACTACTTCGGCCTTCCAAAATGCAAAGTTAAACTAGATAACTTAATTGGTTTAAGACTGCCCCATAAACAGCACTTGTGGTTTGCACGGATTTCTTGGATCTATAGCATCCCATTGTTCAGTCCTTAAACTGACACGGGCGATACTTCACCCTACACTATGTGCAAGACCCTTATTGCACTTCTGGCTATTGCCAATAGTCGCCCACGTCAAAATCATAGTTTTTATTTTGGGTTTTTAATCAATATACCAGCAACTAACAGTGCTATTTCCAATGTTTTCAGGAAACAGCTTTGATCTGATCATGTACATTGCTGATTCTAAAGCATGGCTAAGCATGATTATGTAATCGCATATACCCATGGTGACATTAAGTAATGACTATCCTTTAATCTATGGTTATCAAGGTTCACATGTCATACATATCAAGGAGATTTTGTAAGATAAGAGGTATATCTACCAATACCATAAAATACAAATTTACATAAAATAAACGTATACATGAAACCATTTGATAAATAAAAGGAAAATAAACACTGGGATCAATATGATCAAAGGGGTGCTTGCCTTGCTTAATTTTCGATTACGACGAAGTCAAGGATATATTGATGAAGGCGGCGATGCTATCGGAGACGTTGAGTTCTACATGTCGATCAACAGAGATACATCAAAATACTAACTTCAATAAGGGCAAAAAGGAAATAGATAGAAAGAACAAATAAAATTCTACACAAGAAACAGGGATTGCTCTTTATGAATTTATTAATTTGATTTTACGAATTCAAGATGCAAAAATTGGTTAGATTAATAGAATTTAATCATTAGTTGCAAAGTTCATTGATTTACTATTCACAATACGATTTCGGGTAACTTTATCACTTATGGGTTTTGCTCTATTAGGATTTAGATTCAAAGCAAGATAAAATAAGAATATTTTCTCGATTATTACAGATTAAATCCTAAGGTTCATTTCTGGGTATTAGTTACATAATTTGCGCTTAGACGAGATACTATATAGGCTACCAAAAAGGCTTAAACAATCACATTAAATATGAGCGAATAGTTCTTTATCATAGATGGATTTCAGCTTAGAATTTGATTTACGCATGTTAGATCCACTGATTTAGGCTATAGATATCATTTCCCAGACATTTAAGAAGGTTCTGGTAATACAAACTTCATAACTACTAATTTCTTGATTGCAATTAAAGTCCAATTATTCTTTTTACGGAATTCACGAATATGAACATTTAAGGTTATTTAACCTATAGGATTAATATGCAAACTTTAGTAAAAGGAGATTATCTTTTCATAATGGGGTAGTCTACACTTTAAAGAACATTACTAAACTAGTTACACAAGTTTTAAGGTTTGGACAAGATATTATACACTTTGACGAAAAAGCTTATGTGGTAACTAAAGCTTACTATTCACAGAATCGGCCAAAAAGTGAATCGCACGATTAATGATTAAGGGTTTTGAACTAACTAGATTTAAATGGAAAGCACATTATAATTAAGATGTTTTTGTAGAATATGGTAGCACAAACTTTGTAGAGTGCTTCTAAACTATTTTTACAAATCTTAGCATTTAGACAAGTTATTTTATCTGCTGTTGAAATAGCCTAAATGATTATGATGAATTTGCGACTACATTATACAAGATCTTTAATTCATTTTTCAGGCATTAGCAGGGTGCAACTCTAGAAATATTTTAAAGTTGATTTTGCATTATTTTACTTTTAACTGCAATAGGTTACCCATTTAATTATTGTTATAATTTACATTTCCTTATGTTAAAGGAATGAAAACTGAACCTTATTCCAAATATTTTTTATATATTTAGGTTTTACTGTTTTCAAGAATTTAACACAAATTACTTTATCATTTTATGAGCTATCATGCTATTATTTTTGTTAATGGTTATAATAGGGTTCACTAATGGTTATAAAAGCAAATATTATGAACTTAGTTCAAAAATTAAAAATTTTACATATTTGAGTTTATTATGATTCCAGGGCACATAAAAATTTATTTAACAATTTTATGACTTATATTTTCTATGTAGGTAATAATATACATAATTGAGTTTATTCTTAACTTTAATTTTAATAAGCGCTTTGTGACTCAAAAATTAAATGTTTTTGGATATTTGAATACATCCTGATCCTAGAATCACATTAATATTTATTTCACCATTTCATTACTTATTATTCACAAGTTCCCATTAAAAATCATATTAGCATTATAATCAAAGTTTAATATAAATAATTATTCTGCGGATCAAAATTAAATATTTTTACATATTTATATTCTTCTTGATATTATATGATTATACAAATTTGTCCCACTGAGTTTTGATTAAAATTGCAAAAGATATTCAAGATTGAATTTATTTCGGAACTGAAAATACTTTGAAAATTGAAAATACGCTTTCGGAATTGAGGAAGCGTCTTTTACCAAACGTACTGGAGACTCTTGGCGTCACTAACAATGGAGGCCCGCCGATCAGAGATAGAAGACAGAGGACCAACTAAGGGATGGTGGCGGCAGGCGCTCGCTGCTTCCGTGGCCGAGGCACGAAGAGCAAAAAGCTCGGCGAGTCTGATCTGTACGATACCGATTCGGCGGAGAGCGGCCGAGGCGAGCTGCAGCCGAGCTCTAGCGGCGGCGGAAATGGCGAGCGGTGGCGAGCGAGAATCAGTGCATGGGAGCTCGAATGGGTAATGGCTTGAGCATTTAAGGGTTCCAGGGACTCCGTTTTTGGGCTTAGCTTGGCCGGAGAAACGCCGAGGAGCTCCGCAAAAGTTTGAGGGCTTTTGATTGTAAGTATCTCACGAAGCTCTAGTCGAAGTTAATTGAAGAATGGTCGAGTGAATCGGCTAAAATTGAGGTTGGGCCGAGCTCCAGAGTTCTCGGCAATGGCGGATTGGAGCAGGATTTTGGGTGTTTCAGCTGAGGAGAGAAGAAGGGAAGTAAAGGGGAAGAACCACGGCGGCTTAAGTGATCTTTTGGAGATACTTATAGGCAAGGAAAAGGATGAATTTGGCCGGGTTGCATTCAGTCTCGGATGGGAGCTTCACTAGGCGCAACAAGGGTGTACACCGGCGGCTCAGGTAGGCGCAGGGGAGTAGGCTTCATCGTGGAGGTCTCTGGTGGCTTGTGCGGTGCCTCGGGCGGCGAGTTGCGACGCGGTAGGGACAAGGAACAGAGGCGGCGTTGGCTGTGGCGATCTCTTCTCTGCATGTGCAGGAGAACACAGAGAGGGGAGGTGAGGAAGAAGAAAGAAAAGGGATCAGCCAATTGGTTGGATGGGCGACACGTGGAAATCCAATGGTCATGGTAAAATGGACGGCTCAAAGGTACTGAGGCCAATTGCCCCAGGATTTGAAGCATTCAAACCGACTTTATATTTTATAATAATTTTTTCATAGGTTGGTCAGATAAAGATAAGGGCTCATACAAATTTTGAGATAAAAAATCTTTGTTGATATTTTATTAAAATTCTGACAATGAACAATGCACAGAAATTTAAATTCTGTTATTGATTTATTAAATAAACTAATATTTTGTAAATTTTTTGAAACTTTGTTTTTAAATTTAGTTTTAGACAATAATTCTTATGTAAAATTTTCAGAATTTTATATTCATTATTTAAAATATAAAAATTCTGATATTGCCATTTACAGCTTTATTGATTTTCTGTTTTTGAATTATTTGGAGGCATATATGACCTGTTAAATTCTTGATATTTTTACCAGAGGTACATTATGTATCAAGGGTGCTTTGGTAATTTTATAAAATTCAGATAAATTCTAAATAGTTTTCATTAATTCAGATGATGCACTGTTTTTAGTCAAGTTTGTCTTTTCCATCATTAATACTATTTTTACTATGCAGTAAAAATGAAAGTTACCAGGTAAAAAGTTTACCTGAGGGTTAAAAATTTTAATATAAATTTTTCAAGATTTTACTTTTATCTTTTTACCATTATCCATTCATTAATTCTCTTTATTTGTAATTTTCATGCAATGCAAAATCCCAATGAAAATTCAAATAAAACCAATAATGCCAAGAAAACTCAGAAATAATAATATTTAAATTCAAAATATTTATTTTTATTTAAGTGCATTTTTCAGGATGTTACAACATCCGACCGTGGCCATGTAGATTGATGTGAAGGCCTACCCAGGCGTGCCTAAAGTAGTTAGGCAGGGCATGCTCGTGGACCTCTGTAGAGGTCGGGAGAGGAAGAGAAGGAGGCGGTGCGCAGAGTACCGTACCAAGCAGAAGCAACTCTTTAACGTTTGACTACACTGATCCATATGCCAATCCGTACAAACGATATACATGCATCTGTTAGGTACCTTCACCATTCAGAAAATCATAGTGGCTGGATAGCTCATTACGAACATTGAAAGTCTACCTACCTACCTACCTACCTACCGCGGGACATGACCTGCAAAGAATACAAGCAATCACACGAGATGAGGTATCATGAGGTCGTTGTCAATAATGAGAGGATGGAGTTTACACCACAGGCGTCCTACTATTCGTAGGTATGTGATGCAAATATTCAATGATTTTATTGTGATGAAAATATGTGATAAATTGTCAGATATATCAATTTTATTTTATGTCAATTAATTGTGATGCAAATATACATTTATTATTTCAAATTATGACCCTCAAAATCCAAATAACAGTCAAAATGTTGCCAAAATTTCTAACTTTACGGATTGGTAATCATCTAAAAATTTTATGGCAAGATTAATGATGCATCATGATCATCCAATCAAAAAGTCAAAATTTTCTAACGTAGTTTCAAGCATTTTCCATTCGGACATCACCACTGTCCGAATTTTTAAAAATCCCTTGAGCTTTACCATCATTTGAAAATTTTATGGAAATATTAGTGATATGTCAAAATCATGCACAAAATAAATTCAATAATTACTAACATGGTTTGTTCCATTTTTCATTCGTTTCCAAATTGCTAGTCAGCGTTTTATCTGGACAGTAAAAATGTTTGAATTTTTAAAAATTACATAGGCTTCATAATTATCTGAAATTTTTATGGCAATATCATCATTGTGTCAGAAATCTTCAAACAAAAATTTCAAAAATTTTTGTCATCATTTGTCCTACTTTTCAGCCAGTGGAAATACACCAAAATTTCGGCAAATCTCGCCAAGATTTCGGGTATATATACCGGCCAAGATTTCGGTTTTCCAGGTAAAAATCAAACCAGATTTTAATTTTTGTTTTTGAATTTGGGCTGAGATTTGCCCAAAATTCTAAGATCTTAGCGAGATTTTGGATTTCGGTCACCGGCGAGATTTCATCCAAAACGAAATTTAAATCCTTGCTCCTGTGCTACTTCTGCCCCATTTCACACCAGTGCTTTATAGGGGTGACTATCCAGTTTGTTTGAAAATTGATATAAACCTACGTAAAATTATTTTATTTCTCATGTAAGTGGTTATTTCAAATTTGAGCTAACAAGCAACTATATATCAAGCTGAGCCATATTAAAATTTTTCAATCGATATGGACTCATTTCAAATTTAAACTTATTGACTACTATAATCAAAGCAATTTTAATTTGAGCCTTAATAAGCTTTTTTTTCCCCGCTCTACTGCTTTACCACTGTCTGTCTTAAACTTGCTCGTCAAATTTGTTGTTGCTAGCCACTGTCTGTGGTTGTGTATGGATGTGAAAATACATGGTGCACAATGATCTCCATTTTGTCGCTAATTATCATGGAAATTAACTAATCCTGCGGCCTGCTTTGAGCTATGTTAATTATCAGGAAGTGAGACGCTAGCAAACTAATATATGCACATACAGAATACTAGGGAGTAGTACATATAGGAGTGGTGCACTATGATCTCCATTTTGGCGCTAATTATCATGCAAACTAATCCGGCCGCGGACTGCTTTGAGCTATGTCATCATGAGGTGAGACGCTAGCAAACTAATATACACACATACAGAATACTAGGGAGTAGTGCATATAGGAGTGGTGCCCGACGAGATATATGGACATCCATCGATCGCACCTGACTCGAAAATTGCAAACTCTAGCAATACTGAGAACTGGCCATGCCGAACATGATCCATATATTTCATCCACATTTTTGTTTCATCATATATCACATGTATGTAAACACAAGGGCATGCCTAGCTAGCTAGAATATGGCTACATATATTGCACTGCAATAATTTTACCAACACATTTTCCGAACTAGTCATCAACCCGTACATATGCATAGGCGTCTCAGAGGTATATTGCTAGTTTTAAAGAACATGCACAATTTAGCATGATAACTTCCAACATGCATGCAATATACAAATTTTAAATTTAAAGGTTCATAATTTTAATTTTTTGTTAGTTTTAATCATGAATTTTGAAAATCTCTTCATTATCCATATAGAATTGAATTAACAGGAGTTTGTACACACATAAACGTGCTCTATATTGTGTTTTTTCATTCAAAAATTAATTTTATGTGTCAGTTGTAACGTTTAAGTTTAGAAATTTCCAGTTCTTCATTAACATTGATGCATAAACTGTACCCAATATAATGGTAAAATAGCATGCATACAAATTCCTATGACATTCCTGCATTCCAAACGGTGCCTGAACTCACGTATGAATGGGGAAACATTCATGCATTCCAAATGAGGGTCTAAATGGTTTTCTAGCCTCTTATGCATGTGCAAAGCTTCATCAATAATCGATTCTTGGTCAAATTAAACTAAGATCGGGATACTGATACATCAAGCGTTTGTTCACAAAAATGTTACTCTCTCGAGCCACGAAAGAATGTTATTTTGGGTACATGTTTGTCTAGATATTAATTAATGTGAGAATATCTAGACTTTTTAAACTTTGTCTAGATATTAATTAATGTGAGAATTTATAACTTTTTTTCTTTTATCCAATTAATGAGGTAATTTCTAGCTTTTTCACCTCCTCGAGGAGCGAGCCTCTAATTAATAAAGATATAGATATATAGACTAAGGGCATTCCCAACCCTCCACCTCGGTGGTGTCTATAGAATTAATTCTGGCTGCCAACTAAGCAACAATCTGATGTGGCATAGGAGTTAAGGAAGGAGAGAAGGAAAACGAAGAAACCGTGTCTCATGCAAGAAACTGGGTCGACCTGGTACCAAGACTCAAGAAACTAGCAAAATCGGGGTTGGACATTTCTCCGCTTACCAAAAGTATTTGTGGTGCATGCATTGGTTTATTGCTCTCATGCATTGCTTTATTGCTCTCTCCCTCCTCTAGACACTACTCATGGAAACCATGGGTTGGGAAACTATGCATTGATTTATTGCTCTCTCTCCTCTCTAGACACTACTCATGGACACTATGAGTTGGGACTGCCCTAATAGATAAATAAATAGATAGATAGATAGATAAACAAATAGATAAGTTAATTCTTGTAAGCACTGCATGTTTGTACAGTCTTGACTAGTGTACATGCGCATCTATAGAAGCTAAGTATATGTATGGCTAGGAGTTACAAAAGGAAACTTTTATATGTATGCATACACTAGAGATTAAACCACATGCATGTTGCATGAATGAAATAAAATGGGCCGGAGCTGAGGCACGTACTCTACCTACAGATCGGCAAATTGGAAGCACAATGAACGAGCCCGGCCGGCTGGTCACATCATCTCATGATATCTCCGTCCTCGATGGAGACGCCGTCGCCGCCACTGCAACCAGGACGGGCACGTGGCCGGCGGCGAAGAGCCTGACGTGGCCCATGAGCTTGTCCTTGCGGGAGAAGGATGTACCGCATGAGCAGCGCCACCGGAGCTGGCCGCAGTGCTTCTCGTGGGTGCGGAGGTCCGATAGCACGGCGAACTGCTTGTCGCTGCACCGCCGGCACACGTACAACTTGGGGCAGTGGCTGCGCCGGTAGTGGTTCTTGGCGCACACCACCGACTTGAGCGGCTGGAACCGCGGGTGCCGCCGGTTCCACCGGCACCCTTCCGCCGGGCACGAGTAGCTCTTCTTGGCGCCACCGCCGTCGGCGCCGCCCTTTTCGGCGCCCGACGGGTTCCTGAGCGAAGCCGACGTCTTGTACTCGTCGCCGTGCGCGCGCATGTGCATCCGCAGGTTGGCATCTCGCTTGAACCCCTTGCCACAAACCTGGCAGTAATGCGTGTACCTGGCCAGAAGGTACGACGAGTCCAGCTCGACCACGTCGACGTTGTCGCCGTGCGCGAGCTCGCTGCCTGTCCGGCCACTGGCTGACGCCACCGAATGGCTGAAGCTCCCGGTACAGTCTATCGAGGCGTGCGCAGCGGTCGTCGTGGCACCGACGCCATACATGGTGGCCGGCTCATGTTCGAACGGCGAGGTGTCAGCTTGATGCGCCGCTGCGAACATCTGCTCGTTGACGTTTTCGGCGATGGCCACTCCTCGGTTGAAGGCTGCTTCCGAGCACGCACGCTCCAACTCCAATCGGTGCGCTACGGCGGACGCCGCTGCGCTTATGTCTTGCAAGACGGAGTAGGCGCTCGAAACGGCCACCGCCGCAGCCTCTTGCCGGAGGTGTTGCGCGGCGGGAGCTACGACCATGCCAACCAGGGGCTCGAGCTGCTGGACCTTGTCGCGCAGCACGGCGACATGGTACGCCAGCAGGTCGGCCGTGGCTCTCGCGGGCGCCACCTCTCGGCTGCCATGGGAGAGCGAGAGCACGTTATGCTCCACCCCCTGGCCGAATTGGATGCCCTGTGGGTTGTGAGGGAAGCATGGATTCATGGCTAATCAACTTGCAGGGTAGAACCTGGCTGCTAGGGTTTGCAACTGGCTAGCTAGCTAGTGATCAAGGAGAGATCGAGATAGAGAATTCTTCACATGGTGCAAACATGTATATATGGTGTTTTTGCTCTAGCTAGTCACAGGCTCAGTTCAAAGAAGAAAACTAAGAGAAGATATGAAGAAGAGGAAGGGAAGTCAACGGAGGAGCTAGGAGAGCCTGGAGCGTAGCATCCCTGCATGAGCCTCCCTCGTATGCTACCAGGGCCATATGGAGCAATTAATTCTATATATATAGAATTTGCAAATTCCCCTTTCTATATAGTTTGTAGCAGGTACCGTATGTTTCTATATATATAATTACTTGGGCACCATGGTGCCCGGGCTCCATGATACAAAGCAGGTATTACCCCTATGGATTGTCATGCGATATTTTTTAAAATTTTTAAGATGCTGAGTTTAAACAGTTTACTAACTAGTTCAAACAAGTTTGAGCTGGAAGTTAAACGATCCTCCTCCGATAATTCATCAAACCCAAGAATTGCGATAATGTCCTAAAGTTCTTTGTAACCTTGTAAAATTTGCTTAACTCTTTGCGCAGTTTCATAATGTTCGTTGCCAACGATCCAAGGCTGTAACATAGTTGAGGTTAAATCTAAAGGATCTCCTGCTAGATAAATACCCTTGGAAGCTAATCCTCTGGAAAGTACGGTAGTAGCATCCAAATGTGCAAATGCTGTGGCAGGAGCAAGGTCAGTCAAATCGATGTAGATGCTATACATAGTAGGTTCTTATCCTTCAGAGACTATGAGTGTAATAGGAGCATCCGTACGTTGACAAAAGGATCACCATAAGATAATCATCTTATGGCTATTAGGAACAAATCAAATTAGATGGTTCTATTTCTCAACCTTTTGACTTGCTCCTACGGAAATAAGGTCGAAAGGATTGAAAAAGTCAGTCATTCACAATGAAATTAATTGTGTAAAATGAAATTTCAATAAAATAAAAAGGAGTCTTCATGTCTCGTTATCGAGAACCTCGTTTTAAAAAAAATACACTGTCTGGGAGCTTTACCAGGACTCACTAGTCAGTTAACAGCTGACCACTCTACCACTGAGCTACTGAGGAAAAAGGGGAGATTTGATCTCCTAGAGTTCAACTCTCGCTCTCAACCCATGAATAATATGAGTCCAAAGCTTCTTTCGTAACTCCCGGAATTTCTTCATAGTGACTCTGCTCCATGCCTTTCTATAAGAACAGCGCGTTCCAAGGTGTGAAGTGGGAGAGAGGGGATGTGATGATTGAGTTTTTTTTTTCTTTTACTATAGTCTATTCTCATATTATTTTTCTCTCCATCCATGGATTCTTCCGTGAAGAATTGTCTTCAAACTAGAGTTTCTCTTTTTTATGATAGTTTGGTTGTAGGTATATGTGTAACAACCTTGTAAATTCAAAAATAAAGGAAAATAAAAGATTTTATATTTGAAAATGGAAATGAATTGAAAGTTTAATTGAAATCAAGATTTTGATTTTAAACAATATTATTTCCTCATTTCTTCTATTATAATCTCAATGAAAAGAAATAATTCAGAATTTAAATTGTATTCCCCCAAAAAATAAAACATTAAAATGAGTTTGAAGTGTAATCTCCCTTTGAGATTTGTATTTCCTGAATTTTCTTGCATAATTGAGTTTCTTGAGCTTTTGCATTTGCAAGAAAAGTTAAATGCATTGAAATGGTAAAATGGTAAAAGTAAAATCTTGAAAAATTTATATTAAAAATTTTAACCCTCAGGTAAACTTTTTACCTGGTAACTTTATTTTCTTGCATGGTAAAAACATTAGTAATAATGGAAAAGACAAACTTTGACTAGAAACAGTGTATCATCCGAATTAATGAAAAATATTAAAAGTTTATCTTAAGCTTAGAAAATTACCAAAGCACCCTTGATACATAATATACATTTGGTAAAAATATCAAGAATTTACTAGGTTGGATAGGCCTCCAAATAATTCAAAAATAGAAGCTAGTAAAAGCTGAAATTAGCAATGTCAGAATATTTAAAATTTAAATATCAAATATAAAATTCTGAAAATTTTACAGAAGAATTATTAGCTCAAATACATATTAAAAAAGTTTAAAAAATAAAAATATTCATTGGGAAACTTTAGTAAATCAAAAATAGAATTGGAATTTCTGTGCATTGTTCATTATCAGACTTTTAATAAAATATATACGAGGATTTTTTATCTGAAAATTTTTTTGAACCCTTATCTTCATCTGGGAAACCTCTGTAAAATTGTTTATAAAAATCTAAGTCGGTTTGAATGCTTAAACCTCTGTGGCAAGTTGACCTCAGTATACTGTGAGCCGTTCTTTTTACCATGACCACGGATCGACATGTGTCATCCATCCAGTAGACAGAACAGTCCAGCCCTTCTTCCTCCTCTCCATGCTCTCCTGCGCCTTGAAAAGATCAGCGAGCCAGCACCACCTCTCTGGCTTGTCCCTTCCAGCGCAACTCACTCACTTGGATGCATCACCACGACTCACCTCTCGCCACGCTCTTGCTCGTCCGCTCCCGCCATCGTTGAATCCCCACAAAGCCTCGGTGACTTCCTGCTCTGCCAATTCTCTGCCAGCAAAGCCGACCTCCCAAACGCTGCCACGACACGATTTGGGCAGTGCGTCGCGCCAACTTGCAGTGCCAAGTCTTGCCAAAACCTTGCCACGGCAGCCATTTCGCTGAAAATTCTCTACCACGGCAAAGATTGTCAGAAACACCTCACCGCCTCTCTATTCTTCCCACTTGCAACGATGCATCTCGGCTGAGCTACAAAACCCAGCGCAACTAATCTCCAGAGACCAATACGAGCTACTCTCACTTTTCCCTGAGCCTCTCCCAGCGCTCTAGCTCCGCCTTCTTCCCCAATTTCGGCAAGACCCAAAAAGGAGGAAATCCACCCACGAAGCTCTACACTTTGAATCAGACCGAACCAGCCGACTTGAAGCTTCCTTGTGACCCCTAGAGTCCTACCCCGGTGCCAATTTGTACCTTTTCTTCCCCAGCGAGCCACGCAACCAAGTGCTCCTTTCCGCCATAACCATGCTCGGTGGTAGCTCATCCCCACATGTAAGTTCTTCGAACAAAACTCAAAAACAAGTCCCAAGTAGCTCACTAATGCTTTTATCCGATGAAAATGAAGCTCGGGAAGCCTTGGCTTCGCCGCTCCGCCGCCCAGCCATGGCTGCCGCCACCTCTCCTCGGTGGCGAACCTCTTCCGGTCATCTCCGATAGCATTCAAGCCATCCCCCGTGTGCGCCATGATCTGCTGAATCTATTAGTGCTACCGATTCCTCTCCTCCGGTGTCGTTTCACCGCCGACGAGCTTCGAAAGCCAGGCCTCTGCTCTCTGTCGGTACCGTCGGGGCCCATCCATCAAAGCTCCCCTCTCCAACGCAGCGCCTGAGCCACTGACGTTGCGGGCTCGACTATCAGTCTCCTGAAGCTTGCGCAGCCACTGCCATCTGGGCCCATCCGTCAGCTCCTCAATCCGAATCAGCCCAAAAGATGAAAGCGTAATCCCAGTGAGAAAGCGCACTTTCCTTTTATAGCAATTTTTCATTTTCCAGTATTTATCAAACCCGAATGAATTCATTTGTTTATAACTTTTGAACTAACAGTCAAAATGAAGTGAAGTAAATGTCTAAATTCATATAAAATCATGTAGATTCATAATATGCAAAAACATTTTGAAATTGAACTCTGTTTAAATTTTTAATTCAAATTTAAAGAAAGAACCCGAAATATGCCATACATAGAATTTCTACAAACAAGCTCCAAATTAACTAAAGTAAATTTTTTTAGAACCCTTATGATCTTATAAACCTGAATATGGAAAAATATTTAATTTTCACACTTAGTTGATGTTATTTGAATTTAAAAGTTCAAACCAACCCTAATATGACACCATTATAAATATACAGATTGTAATTCTTTAAATCATGACATAAATTTATATGTTCATATAAACACATGAGGACTTCGAATATTCAAAAATATTGAAATAACAAACTCTGTTTGAATTATAAAGTTAAACTAAAAGAAGTAGATCAAGTATGTTATATACAAAGTGTATGCAAACAAGCTCAACATTGAATAAGACCAATTTTGATGGAAACCTTTAATCCTCAAGAACCCAAATATATAAAAATATTTAGATTCTAACTTAATTTGAATCATTTTCTAAAATAGATTGCTTTCAATGTATTAAATATTCAAATATGAATATCTTTTGCAAAAAGGATGTAAATCATGTAAAACCAGTTCTGTGAGTTCCAAAAATCAGCAATGAACTTAGATATGCAAAAACATTTAGGGTTGAATCTAAATTGAATTAGATTTGGAAATATGTTGTCTTCCAAACACATAGAAGTTAAAATAGTTATTAACTTGAGTTCGTGAGATCAAATAATGGTAAAATGAATTCATAAGCCTTAGTAAAATCATAAAGACCCTGGTTATGCAAAAATAACTTATGTTCGTATAAACTTGAACTATATTCGTATTAGGCCTTAGTGATTATTCATATGAACAACAACTCGGATATAAGTAAAATATTGTGAAACAAGCTTTGAAACATTCTTAGAGCCATCCCTAGCTAATGTCCGAAATATGGTTCAATTATCTTGTAAGACATAGTCCCAAACTTAAAATGAAACATGACCGATTTAGCATTAGAGTTGTGATCATTTATACTATTTCATCAATTAATAAAATAACTCGTCTAAACGCTAAAGTCAGTAAAACCAGTTTAGAAACACTTTACAAGGTTCAAACTACTGTAATCCAAAGAAAGAATCTCGCTTCACCATGATTTACAAATTAATTTTGATGGCTTAATAACCCTAAGTGTTCACATTACTTTAGACCGCAAAATGAATGAATGAACTTTAGGCATAAATGAGAAATCAATAATTATGAAGTTTGTGTAACATCCCGAAAATCCTAAAACAGTAAAAGTATAATATTTAAAGTTTATTGTGAATATTTTTGGATTTTCTGAATATTGTTTGCTTTATTTGTATTTTCTTGGATTTTGTGTTGCAAGAAAAACCAAATAAAAGAGAAGAGAGGAATGAAAAAGAGAAAAAGGCAAAGAAGTAAAAAGTAAAAATTTATAAAATTACCATGAGAACCCTGATCATTCAATTAAATCATTTTAGCCAGCAATTGAAATTTTATGCACAAAGAAATGATGAGATAAAATGAAAAGATAATTTTTAAATCAAAACAATGCAATGTCAGAATTTATAAAATATTTATAGGACTCAAATGGAGCTGAAAAATATATCATGAAACCATAAATTCAATATATACCTTTTTTAAAATTTCATAAATTAATAATGTGGTTTAGGACTTTTCTAAATTTAAAAACAGAAACTCCGAAAATGAGGAAATTGATATGTCAGAATTTTTATTAAATAATGGAAGCATATTTTGAGCTGAAAATTTTACATTATTATTCTGAGACCAAATCCATTTGAAAAACAAAATTTTAAAAATAATAGATTTCAATTGATCTCAATCAAAAATCAAAATCCGAAATAAGAAATTAGGAGCAGTCACTGTTGTCAGAATATTTATAATTTTTCGGTAGCTCATTTTAATCTCAGAATTTTAACAGAAATCAAAATATACTCAAAGACTTTGGTCAAAAAGTTTGGATATTTTCTACCCTGATTTGGTAGCACAAGAAAATCTGGTTCTAGAACCCTCAGAGCTGGGACTATTTCGTTTTGGCGCCAACCTCACTGACCGGTGGTCCCCAGGCCCACTCGTCATCTTCTTCCTCCTTCTGTTCTTGCGACCGAGCCAGACTCTCCCGAATGCAGCGCACTTGACCGAAGCTCGTTCGATGCATCTCGTCTTCGAATCGTCGTGTCTCCGGCGTCATCCTCACCTCATCAAAAGCGCGATCATCGCCACGTTTGCCCTCAGTCTCGCGAAGCTTCAGCTCGCCTCTGTTTTCCTTTGTCGCGTCTAGAGGAGCTCACAACCGAGACAATCCCAACCAGGGCCGGTTCATTCACTGCATTCCTTGGCTATAAAGCGCACCTCAGTGATCACAGTGAAGCCCTTTCTCATTCCCCTCACTTCTCCTTCTTTCCCCTAAAGCCAGAGCATGAAACTCCCTCCTGTTCCGCCATTGCCAGAGGCTTTCCAAGCTCCAAGCCGAAATCCAATCAGCCAAGCCAATGAACCATTTCCAAATTCCTTCCGTTCATAGCATCACTAGACTCCACTGATCGAAAGCCCTCATCAATATTCCCGATTCTTCATGTGGAATCGTCTTTGCATAAGCGCCCTTCTTCCCAAGTCCCCGTGTGGTGAAACTTCGATGAGTTTCCACCTCGTTCGACCTCTCAAATGGAATATTTGGCATCCATTAATGCTTAAATTTCCACCGATTCGAAACTCTCATGCTTTCGTTTTCTTCCTCCACCTCCGCCATTTGCGCCGCCGCCTCTCCTGGCCGACCCACCTCCGACCATCTCGGTGAGAAGCCAAGCACACCCCGGATCGCAATCACCGCTCGAGCTAACCGTGCAACCCAATCACCATTCCGGCCCTCCTCGTCGCCGTGAAGCCGTCAATTCCACCCATTTCTTTGCTCTGTTTCTGCTGATAGGTGGGGCGGATGTCGAGCGAGGTGGAAGATGAGTGAGCAGGAAGACGCTTTTGCTATTGGTAAAGCGTATTTTGAGTTTTTCAAGTATTTATCAATTAGAAATGTATTCAAACTTGAGCATCTTTTAGGTATTAATCCAATTTTAACGAAATAAATTTGTATATTTATCTAAAATCAGTAAGATTCTAAATATATATAAAATATTGAATTTTTGAGTCTCGAAAGATTATTTGAATTAAATTTGTTTATATCTTTGATATGATCAATATCGCATAAATGAAAATATAACTTATAAAATCACAAAATAAAGGATTATGTATACGGGATTGTAATAAACCTAATCATGCAAAAATATTTAATCTTAGAACCAAGTTTAACATAATTGCTTCATAAATCATTAATTAACCATGATATGGCCATTAGCAAAATAATAGCATGATGGCTCACAAATTGATAATGTAATTTATATCAAGTTCCTAAAAACAGTAAGGATCTGTGTATGTGAAAATATTTAAGATAAGGTTGAAATTTCATTCTTATAATGAAAGGAAATGTTAAGTATAACAATAAGTAAACAGTTAATCTATTTGCAATAAAAGCAAAATAATGCAAAAATCAACTTTAAAACATTTCTAGGATTGCTACCTGTTAATGCCTGAAAAATGAGTAAGGAATCATGCATTATGTAGTTGGAAATTAAGATTAAAGCTTGGCCGATTTAAGGTTTTCAAATGTGATCATTTAGGCTATTTCAGCCATCGATAAAATAACTCATCCAAATACTAAAATCAGTAAAATCAGTTTAGAAACGCTGTACAAAGTTTATACTCCCATGTTCTATAAAAAGAATCTTATTCCATTAAGGTTTGCCTATTAATCTCATTAGATCAAAACCCTTAAGCGATAACCTTTTGATTCACTTTTTGGCGATTCGAATAACTCTAACTTTACAATACCACTTAAGCCTTTTCAAAGAATGAATATAATGTATCGACCAAAGTCTAAAAGTTATGGAATTAGCTTAGAACTATTATACAAAGTATAAATCATCTTAGTATGAAGAAATAACCATACTTAGTCATGTTTTGCATACTAATCCTAATAATTTGAACAACGCTAAGTAATCACATTAATTTAGACCTTAATGCGAATGAATACACTTTAGGTAATAATGAAGGAAACCGTAGTTAAGTTGTTTTTATCACCAGAACCTTCTCAAATATGGTGGAAATGTTATCAGTTGCCTAAGTCAATAAATCTAACTAGCATAGAACTAATTCTAAGCAAAATCAATTAAAGGTAATGCGCTATTAACTCGCCGTCCAATGTGATCAATTAAGCATTTTTATTAACTCACAAAGCAACTCATCTAAATCCGAATAATGTGAAGAATAGTTTAGAAATGACCTTTGAGATATAATCTCTGGAATCTAAGAAAATATTCTTATTTTATCTTTCTTTGAATCTGAATCCTAATAGAGCAAAACCTAGTAAGTGATAAGGATTGAGAGAACACATATTGTGAATAGTAAAATCAATGAAAGCTTTCAACTAATGATTAATTCTATTAATCTAATCAATCTTTGCATCTTGAATTCGTAAAATAAGATTAATAAATTCATAAAAGAGCAATCCCTGTTTCTTGTGAAGAATTTTACTTGTTCTTGCTATCTACTTTCTTTTTGCCCTTATTGAAGTTAGCTATTTGCTTTATTTCCGTTGTTAAACGAGTAGAACCCGGCGTCTCTAGCTTAAATGTAAATCGTCATCATCATAATCCTCGTCTTCGTCATATTCGACAAATAAGCAAGGCAAGCACCCCTTTGACCATATTGTTCCCAGTATGTAATATACTTTGTTTTACTAAACTATTTTGTGCATGCGATTACTTTATGTAAATTGCTATTTTGTGGATCTGGTAGTTATACCTGTTGTCTCATAACCTTCTTTGATGATTATGGACATGTGAACCTTATTAACCATAGATTAAGGTTAGGCATTACTTAATGTCATCATGGGTATATGCGTTCATATTATTCATGCTTAGCCATGCTTTAGAATCAATGATGTAAATGATCAGATTAAAATTGTTTCCTGAAAACATTGGAAATGGCACTGTTGGTTGCTGGTAATTTTGATTAAAAACCCAAAATAAAACTATGATTTGATCTGCGGGCGATTATTGGCGATAAAATAAAATTATGATTTGATGCGGGCGATTATTGGCAGTAGCCGAATGTGCAATAAGGGTCTTGCACGTAGTGTAGGGTGAAGTATCGCCTGTGTCGTATTAAGGACCGAGCGTCGTGTTGTATGATCAGGAAAATCCGTACAAACCACAAGTCTTTGGGATGGGGTAGCCTTGAGCCGATTAAGTTACTGGTTTAACTTTGCATTTATGGTGGCGGGGAGCTTGCACGGACATTCCTTTCTAGAGTGCGCTTGCGGGTTTTGTGGGATATGTATGTTCGAGGCCCAAGGCGATCTACCAAGGCCCAACCAGCGAACTTGGGTCATATTGATTAGATAAAGTTAAAGGTCACTTGGGTCGATCCGGCGTGAAGAGCCGAGAAAGGCATTAGCTAAGGAAGCCGAGTTGTATTGGGTAAGGGGTGATTGTAATCCAAACCAATACGGGTTAGGGATAGAAACCCTACCGTATCCGAGTAGGACTCAATATTGTAACCGCCATTCTCTGTTATATAAAGGGAGGGCGGGGTACTCAAGGAGGCGAGGACATCACATTAGCGAATAGCTACCCACATATAATTCGAACCGCAGGACTAGGGTATTATCTCCATCGTGAGCCGAACACAGTATAATTCGGTGTTCTTGTGCTACCATCGAGTTTGGGTCGTAGCGTAGCCCCTTTTCATTATTGCCGGTAACAAGCGTCGGCGGTTAAGTAGCGCCGGTAGGGGCTGCGCTAGGATCAATCATGACAAGCTCGATGGCAATCTTCAAAGGCATGACCACCTTCGTGCGGCTCGGTATTCGCTTTGGAAGCTTTGGATTTCATCGCCAAGCGACTTTGGACATCTTTTCGTTTGAACTCGGACAATTTCGATCTGCAACGATTCGAGGTTCTCTCGGCCGACCAACCACTCGGATCGGGGCGGGTATGGCCATCTATCCACAGACGATGGCGAGAGCACTGGTCCCGATCTGAGTCGAGACTAGCTAATGCGACCCCAGTGGTCAAATATACAAGAAAACCACTCGGATTCACGAGGCGATACTCATCTTCCTATGCCTCCAGGCTCGAAGACAATTTTCGGTATCGCGGCATTTTTGTGATCGATGAGCTGCGGGCGGACCCTCGGCAAAAGGATGCGGCAAATGCTACGGAGGAAAACCATCAAGAAGACCATGCGAGACACCTCAAGAATAGAGGCGCGGTGTGAATGAATAATCTTACAGACTAAGGCAGGGAATCGATCGGTTTCCGGACTCCTCGGCAAAACATTATCGCCTCCAAGGCGCTTCTTGATACTTTAGGACCATTGCTTGGACACGATAGCTCAGCGCTCGATCGTAGCCCAAGTTCAGGCTATGGTTGCGGCGGCAGCAGTTCAGCAACACCAAGGGGCGCCTTCCCATACTCGCCTCGTCAACTCTCAAGCCGAAAGCAGTAATACGGCTCGTAGTCGTCATCGACGGGAGCTTCGACGAGGAGAGGACGCTCGGCACAGCATCAGCGAGGACCTCCGCGAGACTTGAGCGCCAGACAGGCGTGGACCAAGAAAACGAAGAACGCCCATGGCGAAGAGAGCGACCATGAGCGTTTTGGCATTAGCCACGACGACCGAGAAGATCGCCGAAACCCTCGCTACCACAATGAAGGAGAAAGTAATGGCCACCGAGCAAGGTCGCCTCATCGACGGTCTCCACAAAAAAGAGGCAATGGCCCAATTGAGGGCATCCGGGCTTTTAACCCTTGCCTTCACCGAGTGGTTTGGCCGAAGGATTCAACCCAAAAGCATCACCAAATTCGGCGAAAGAGATCCGAGCTTGGCTCCAAGTCTACTCCTTGCGATCATGGCGGTAGGGAATCATAATGTGATGGCCAATTATCTCCCGGTCATGCTCACCTCTTCGGCTCAAGCATGGCTCACAGGGCTCCCGGCGAATTCCATAGACTCCTGGGAGGAACTCTGCGAACACTTCATCACCAATTTTGAGGGCACTTACGAGCAACTGGAGCGATGGGATTTGTACCGGCCGCCCGGAAGAAGAAGCGAAACTCTCAGAGTTCATCAGGTGCTTCATGCGAGAAGAAGAATCGATCGGGGATATTTGGAGGCGGCGATCATCGCTGACATTCGGAAGGCGTCAACGACCCGACCGATCAAGAAAATGTCTCGAAGCCGCCATCCACCGTAAGGAGATGTTTGGTGGCGGATCGGTATCTGGCAACCCGGATGCCTTAAGCCGGCGGCAAGGCGATCGCCCGCGTCAGAAGGACAAAAAGGATTATGTTGAGTCGTCGAGACAACGTGATAGAAAGTGGAAGCCCGAAGAAATAGTGGCGGCGGCCGAGCAAGACCGACAACAGCGCCGCGGGCGACAACTATGAAATAGTGATGGAGGCGATATGCCCTTTCACCCAAATAGTAAACATGCAGCAAAAGATTGCTTCACGTTGAGAGGTTTGCGGAGAATCGTAAGGAAGCGGCAAAAGCGAAGCAAAGGAGAAGAAAAAAGAAACAAGATCCCCGAAGATGACAGCGGAGAATATCAAAAGATGGGCGGAACTCAATTACATCTCACGGGGATCGATGGCCTATGAGTCAAAGCGGCGAAGCTCACGGAAAGAGGCGTCAATGCCATCGTGCGGTGTACCTCGATACCTCGGATGGTCAGAGGTCCCCATAACCTTTAGCGCTCCGATCATCGGATCATATCCGTACCGGAAGATTTGTTGGTATTGGACCGGTGGTCCATAACGTCAAGCTCAAGAAGGTCTTTGGTCGACGGAGGAAGTGGACTCAATGTACTCTTCTCCAAGACTTTCGGCGAGATGAAGAATCCCGCTCCGAGTTAAGCGAGGCTCATCACCTTCCACGGGGTAATCCGGAACCTCTTCGGTACCACTTGGCCAAATCACTCTTAGGTCACATTTGGAACCAAAGAGAATTTTCGGACGGAGTACCTTAACCGAGGTGGTGACTTCGGGCGGCATATCATGCCATGCAGGAAGGCGAAGCAGCGATTCATGGCCGTACACATTACACCTACCTTATCACGAAGATGCGGGGCCAAGGGTGTCATCTCTATTTATGGCAATGTCAAGCAATCGTTCTGCGATAGAAAAGCGCGAGATGGCGAGGCTTAGAAATAGCGAGATGATAGAAAGAAGATCCGGACGGTGACGCGCGCAAGAAGACGAAGGAGATGTCGAGCCAAGAAGCAAGCTAAGACAAGCCTAAAGCTGAAGAGGGACCAAAAGGTAATCCTTGACCCGTCGATTCGCCGAGCGGCTCTGATCGGGACAGGCCTCACCCCAAATAGGAAGGACGCTCGTCACCTTTCTTGAACCAGCAGGACATCTTCGCGTGGAAACCATCCGACATGCGGTGTGCCCGTGGAGGTGATCGAGCACTCCTCGCGTTGATGAAAGCCAAGCCCATCAGCGGCGCCTCGGAAGGTTCGCTCAAGGCGGAAGGAAGCCATCAAGGAAGAAATCACGAAGCTAGTAGCGGCGGGCTTTATAAAAAAGTGTATCATCGGTGGTGGCAAATCGATGCTTGTTCGTAAAGAATAAAAGTGGCGCGTATGTGCGTTGATTATACCGATCTCAACAAGGCCTGCCCGAAAGATCCTTTTGGGTTGCCTCGTATTGACCAAGTGGTAGATTCCACGGCAGGGTGCGAACTTCTTAGCTTCCTGGATGCCTACTCAGGATATCACCAGATTAGGCTAAAGGAGGAGGATTGCGTCAAAACTTCGTTCATCACTCCGTTCGGAGCCTTCTGCTATATCACGATGCCGTTCGGTTTAAAAAACGTTGGCGCAACTTATCAGCGCGCAATACAGCGGTGCTTTCACTCTCAAATCGGGTGCAATGTGGAAGCATATGTTGACGACGTGGTTGTCAAGTCACGGGTAAAGGAAGACCTCATATCTGACTTAGCCGAAACCTTTAAAAGCCTAAGGGCTTACAAGATGAAGCTCAACCCGGAAAAATGTGTCTTTGGAGTCCCATCAGGAAAATTACTCGGATTCATCGTTTCGCAGCGGGGCATTGAGGCAAACCTAGAGAAGATCAATACCATTCTCAAAATGAAGCCTCCAGCCAGCCAGAAGGACATCCAGAAGCTCACCGGATGCATGGTAGCACTCGGCAGGTTCATCTCCCGGCTGGGGTCTCGAGGAATGCCTTTTTTCAAACTCCTAAAGAAGCAGGGCAACTTCCACTGGACTGTTGAAGCTCAGCAGGCTTTCAAAGAATTGAAGATATTTCTGTCATCTCCGCCTGTTCTGGTTCCTCCAATACCAGAAGAGCCCCTTCTGCTCTACATCGCCGCAACAACTCATGTAGTCGTGCGACAATTGTGGTAAGCGGAAGGAAGAAGAACACCTCGGAAAATCCGAGAGACGGTCTACTTCATCAGCGAGGTACTAGGAGAATCAAAGGTACGCTACCCGCAAGTACAAAAACTATTATATGCCGTTTTGCTCGCTTCACGCAAACTCAAGCACTACTTCCAAGAGCACTCAATTACGGTAGTTACCACCTTTCCGCTTGGGGACATACTCCACAATCGGGAAGCAACCGGGAGGATAGCAAAGTGGGCAGTCGAGCTCGGGGCATTCGAAGTCTCCTTCAGGCCACGGACGGCAATAAAATCTCAAGTACTTGCCGACTTCACAGCCGAGTGGATAGAGCTGCAAACTCCGACAAACATCGAAGAACTAGAATATTGGACAATGTACTTTGATGGATCTCTCATGCTTTCGATGGCGGGAGCCGTGTGGTCCTCATCTCTCCAACGGTGGCGCTGAAATCGTCCTCTGAGATCCACTTTCGGCATCAAACAATGCCGCCGATCACGAAGCACTCATCCACGGACTTCGCATTGCGATATCTCAGGTATTCGGCTGACTAACGATCTGGCGACTCCATCTTTGGTAATTAATCAAGTCCAAAAAGATTGGTCATCGTGGAGAATATCATGATGACATCTTGCCGGGAAATGCAAGCTTGAAGACAAGTTCGACGGATGGAGCTCATCCATGTGCTCCGCCGTGACAACGAGGAAGGCGATGAATTGGCAAGATTAGGGTCCCTCGGGCCATTGCTCGTGAGGGTTTTAATCGAAGAAATCCACAAGCCTTCAATAGGCCAAAAGCAGGAGCAAAGCAAACCAGAAGAAGCAACCAGTGAAGACGAAGTCCTGGTCATCAATGCAGAGTGGACGGCCCCTTTCCTCAATTATTTATTAAAGGATGAACTCCCAGATGACCGAGCAGAAGCAGAGCGCATCACGCGGCGTAGCAAAAGCTACGTGGTGGTAGGAGAAGAGTTATTCCGGAAGAGTGCCTCTGGAGTCCTGAGACGATGCATCTCAGAGGAAGAAGGAAGGAACCTACTCGGGAAATCCATGCTTGGAATTTGCGGGCATCATCGGCGTAAGCACCTTGGTGGGCAAAGCATACGGCGGGGCTTTTACGGCGATTGCGATATGAATCACGAAGACATAGTCCGAACTGCGAGGTTGCGATTTTTGCGACAAATACACATACCCCAAAAGCTCTGAGACAATTCCAATCACTGGCCATTTGCGGTCTGGGGCTCGACATGGTCGGCCCGTTGAAAAAGCTCAAAGCGGTTTCACTCATCTCTTTATCGCGGTGGATAAATTCACAAAATGGATAGAAGCCAAGCCAGTAGCCACAATCACGCGGCCAAAGCCAAGGAATTTTTCAAGAAATAGTGGTAAGATTCGTGTCGAGCAGGATCATCACGGACAACGGGACCCAATTCGGGGAGAAGAATTCCAAGGCTGGTGCGACAAGCTCGGCATCAAAATTTAGCCGCCTCGTGGCTCATCCAAAAAGCAGCGGTCGGTAGAAAGGGCAAATGGCATGGTGTTACAAGGCTTAAAAGCGCGGATCTTGACCGACTCAAACCATCGCCACTCGATGGGTAAAAATTGCCATCGGTACTCTAGGGTGAGAACCACTCCAGCCAGGGACTACAGGCGATCCCCTTCTTTCGGTCTATGGTTGAGGCGGTCCTACCAACCGAGTTGACCTTGGGTCCCCGGTTGGAACTTCAAAGAGGCGAATCGGAAAAGCGAATGGAAGATATCGACCAAGTAGAAGAAGCAAGAAATCGGCTGCGGTCGATCGGCCAAGTACCTCCGAGCCTACTGGCCAGTATCATGATCGGAGCGTCAAAGCGGGCATTCTCCAAAGCGATTTGGTTACGATTAAAACCAAAAGCATGAGCACAAGTTATCTCCGAGTTGGGAGGGCCCTACATTGTCGATGAAATATTGCGTCAGGGGCCTCTGAGGCTTAAACGAGAAGACGGTGCCATAATCAGCAACTCATGGAACATAGAGCAGCTGCGTCGTTTCTATTCGTAAAAGCAATTCGAATTTTGTTCTTTTCTTTCAATTGACTTGCTACTCAATTGTTTCTCAATTAAGCAGTAAGTCGGGGGCTACACCTAATAGTGTTGCGCATGCGCAACTCGGCTGTGAAGGTTTACTGCTCCAAGGAACGTCATATATTGGAATTTTAGTCAAATGACTTGCTACTCAATTGTTTCTCAATTAAGCAGTAAGTCGGGGGCTACACCTAATAGTGTTGCACATGAGCAACCCCGCATGCAAAAAGTCCGTACCTTTTCTACCCCTACGATCGCAACCCAATCCGAGTGCTCTGGTCCTTCAACTATGAAATCTTGACGGAAAAAGCTTAGTCACCTAAAAGCACGCCTGAGGGGAAAGGCCATGCGCCAACTCGCGATGCTTGGGGGCTACGCCAATCGAGCAAGGTGCTCAAAACATAGGAAGGATAAAACCACTCGGGAAAAGCGAAAAGATCGGAGCAGGCGGTGCGCAAATTAAGGTAGCCTTACAGAAGGTTCAGCATTGTCCACATCCACCAAGAATATATACAACAAAAGTACTACGGCAAGTTCTTGACAAAAGAAAAAGGAAATGAAAAAGAAACCCTTCTACGCCCGGCGCGCGCGCCCGACGGCTTCGATAAGAGCGTCCCTGGCCCTAGAGAGCCTAGGGACGACCTCGATCAAAGCGTCGACGGCGGCGGTGTCCCGGGCGACGGCCTCCTGCTCCGTCGCTTCCGCCATCGCAAGGTCAAATGCCGCCCAGAGCTCGGCGTTGTCGTCCTCGGGCTCCACGGGGGCGTCGTCCCCAAAGTTGAAGATGAGGTCCGCAACCCATGGCGCGACAGGCGGGCCTGGCGACTCGGGAGAAAGAGGCAAGGGCGAGAGATCCTCGGAAGAAGAAGAAGAGTCCATGAAGAAGAGGAGGGAAATGGCCTGCAAAAGAAAAAGACAAGCGATCAACCGTCAGTCGCCATTTGGTAAAGCACCAAAAAGAAGAAATTGAGAAAGAAGGAAGACGAACGGGCGAGAAGCTTCAAGCAAGAAGAGGCACAAACCGAAGGAGAACGGTAGTGCGCTGCAAAATGGAAAAATCGAGGCCAAACCTCCTCTTATACAGGGCGGTGTCAGTCCCGGATGTGAGACCTGCCTCCGCTCCAAGCGGCCTTTGTCAACTAAGCGCCAAGCAGTTCACCTTCTAAGTGTACTTGGCCTTGTGAGTCAAGCGTCATAATGAACGAAGACTTGAGGCAGCCCAAGAGACTCAACGGGCCCAAGCCCAATAAACACATCAAAACAGGAATTGGACACCTCATAAGACAAAATTAGGCTAAAAGGAAAATGTTTCAAGCAAAGGAACATGAAAAGTACAGTACAGACAGAAGAATCACACAGGACCCAGGTCCAAGTTCTTGACTAAGACAGCGGCGGTATCCTTAGCTTCGTCCATGAGGGCGAGTGCCTGGGTGTCATCCACACTGCGGGCGAACCCTTCTTGGATAGCCTTCAGCTCCACCCGCGGGTATAAGGATTTGGTGATCGCCAGCGCCTGGCTAGCGCTCGTAATTGCAACATCCTCCAAGTATGCGGTAAGCTTCCCAGGGGCTTCTTCCAGCCGTTGGATGGTGATACTAACATCATATGGGACATCACTGGTGCCAGCTTCATCGGGGGTCACGGCCCGCAGCATCTTCTCCGCACTCACTTGAAGAAGATCGGTCCACGCTTCGGCACATTGGATCTTTTCATTGAGTACCCGAAACTGAGCCTGCGAGTTGGCCCGGTGTACTGCGAAATACCAGTCGGATAAATCTGAGACTGACAAAACAAGAACGGCAAAGGCGGAAGACAAAACTGAGAGCTCACCTTCAAGTTCTCTTGTTAGCCGGGCAACCTCTTCTTTGGCATCTTCTTCGGCCTTCTTCAGTTTTTCCCTCTGAGAAAGAGAGGACTCGAGTCTCTCTCGGAAGTCTGAAAAGGCGATAAACGAGGCGTCAGAAGACAAAGAATAGAGCTTAGGCCCAATCTACTCGGATAAGAAAAATACCATCAGAGGAGTTGATCAAATGCAACTTCTCGGTTTCGAGGGATTGGATACGGCTTCGAAGTCCTTCCAATTCCTCTCGACTCTCCAGCGAACGCAGCGTGAGGGCCTCTTCGATTAGTTCGGGCTGCTCAACCTCATGGCATAATCCTTCCTCATCTTCATCCTTGGGAATAAATGACGAAGAAGATAATTCCGGTCTTTGGCAAAAGACGCCAGGCGCTGGAAGCAACAATGAAGCTCTAAAGATGGGCAAGAAATAAAACTCTTTAAGGGAGAGCAGCACAAACAACTTGCATGACCAAGACGGTGACAAGTGGAGGCAACTTCGAAAAAATCCTCCCAATCCTTATCCTCGTTTCCGCCGTCCAGGATAACCACGTTTCCATCATCATCCGTGAACATGGATTGAATTGGAGAGTCTGGTCGAGGCGGCGGGGGAATTTCCACGCGTGGGGGCGATGGGCAAGGAGAGGTCGGCGGATCTTCTGGAGGGACGGTGGCATTGGCAGGCAGCGCATCAGCGGCAGGCTCAAGAAGAAAAGGTGGCCGGGAACCAGTCGGCTCTGAGTTGGCCTCATTACTTGGAGCCTCGGGGCGCTGAGGAAGGTCGCCCGGCGGATTCTGCGGCGGCATCGAGAATGTGAGGCAGCTTTAGCCAAGGTTTCAGCCCTTGCAGCGTCGGAATCGTCCTCATGGGCAATCACTGGAGATCCCTGAAGTAGCGGTTCCTGGAGGGTTTCGTCAACAGGATCCCTGCGAAAAGGGGCGAATCAGCACTTGGTCCAGGGGGACAAGGAAGAAATGGCAAGGAAACCCAAACCTGTCGGATCTCGTTATCTTGCACCTCAAACCCCGGGGTAGCATCACAACAGAGCCCCGTCAGGCGTGCAAGCTTAAGGCATACTCTCGATGCAAAAGGCGGGCGGGGCTTGAAGTGTCATATTCGAAGATTGGCTTGAGGAGGAAGAAGCCGGGGGAGGAGGCTGCACGACTGTAGTGTCGCGAATCTTCGGACCACCAGTCGGATATACATTCTTCGCCGACTGCTTCCTCTTAGCCTTATGGACAACAGGTTTTTTACCCTTCTCGACAGAATCATCACCAGGAGCAACCACTTTTCTCCGCTTGGCAGTCGGAGCCTCAGAAGGAACACGGGCGGGAAAATTCCGCTTATCGCTCTTGTGAACAGGGAATTCAGGTAGCGGGGCATCGGAGAAGAAGGCCTCTCGTTCCTGCAGACATACAAAAGAAGGGCGTATATTGGGGCCATGGTCATGCAGTCACGGAGGATTTAGAATGAGGAGATCACGGGGACCCCTTACCAAGGGCGCCGGATTGCGTTTTGTAAAAGGTTTGGGGCTGGGGCATGCGGGGAACAGAGATTTTCTCATTTGCCGGAAAGAAATCATTGATGCGACCAAAGAATGCCGCCGAGGTAATTTCCTCAGGAACCTCCCGTGTCGGATCATCGGGGCCTTCATACTCATGCCCTGGGTGGACTCGATCCTTGAGGGGTTGAATTCGGCGGGTGTAGAAGTTGGCTACAACGGCCACGCCGGAAAGGCCTCTCCCCCTCAAGTCAGCAATCAGCTTCATGAGATCAGCCACTTGATCTGTTCCATCATCTTGGGAAGCGGCGACCCGATCGGGGAGGGCCGGTGGCGTCGAAATAAAGCAGAGAGAGGTCGATTGGTGCAATAAAACCACTCGATGCGGCCTTTATTCGAGGATTTGAAGGGAATAACAAGATAAGATTTTTTCATGCCGTCCCTTAGCTGAAATCCGGCGCCGCCCACCACCTTGGGGGAGTTCTTGCTGGGAAAAGGCTTTAGGAGGAAAAGGTGGCGGAAAAGATTGAAATGGGGACGAATGCCAAGATAGGCTTCGCAGAGGTTAGCAAAGGCTGCGATTTGAAGAATGGAGTTAGGGTTGAGATGAGTTAACTCGATTCCGTAAAATTCGAGAATGCCACGGAGAAAGGGGATCTTTGGAAGACCAAGCCCGCGCATAAAGAAGGACTCGAAGACAACCACCTCTTCAGCACGAGGGGTAGGGCAGAATTCACCTGCAGCGGGGCGGGCGGCGAGCATCACTAGAGGCGGAAAAACACCGATGCCCACTAAATCCTCCAGCCGTCCCTCTGTTGTCACCGAAATGGCCCAATCTTTTGTCGAGGCTGATGGGGGAGCGGTTGCGGGAGAAGGAGGCGACATTTTTTGATGAAGAATCCTCGCGATCGCGTGAAAACTAGGGTAACGAGAAAAGTTAACCCTAGCTGCGGAGGTTGCGAAGGAGAAGAAGTTGGAGAACAAAGGGGCAAGTAGCAACGGCACAAAGCCACTCTATTTGCTCTGTATTGATAAAGAAGCGGCGCTGATTCTCGCTCCGAGCGGGAAATCATACTACCCTTCCCAGAACCCTGAAACCGCCCTAGGGAGCATTTCAGGGTGGGCTGGCAAGTACGCACGACGTACCCAATTGCCAAATGGCCCAAAAAAGAGTTAAGCTAACAAGTGGTATGCCCCAAGATGGGCCCAAAAGCCAGAAATCCGTAACGCACGGAGTAAATGGGTACCACTCCAGGAATAACATCCTCTTACGGTATGCCTCATGTCAGGCCAAAAACTGATAATGTCCAAAGAACAAAGCCAGGTGCCGTAAAGATGATTTTTGAAGACAAATGCTTGGAACATACAAGAAATCAGTCGGCCTGGTAATCCGGGACAAAGACAGCTCAGAATAAAGAGAATTTGGCGAGTTCTTCGTGACCTCTTTTGCCCAGCGACAAGCACTCGGCTAAAAGCACTTGGGAAGGCCTAGCAGCTGGAAGGCATTCGATCATGAAGCACTCGGGGGCTACTGTGGGATATGTATGTTTCAGGGCCCACCGGGCAGTCTACCAAGGCCCAACCAGGCGAACTTGGGTCATATTGATTAGATAAAGTTAAAGGTCACTTGGGTCGATCCAGGCGTGAAGAGCCAGGAAAGGCATTAGCTAAGGAAGCCGAGTTGTATTGGGTAAGGGATGATTGTAATCCAAACCAATACGGGTTCGGGATAGAAACCCTACTTCGTATCCGAGTAGGACTCAATATTGTAACCGCCCTTCTCTGTTATATAAAGGGAGGGGACGGGGTACTCCAAGGAGGCGAGGACATCACATTAGCGAATAGCTACCCACATATAATTCCAGAGCACAGGACTAGGGTATTATCTCCATCGTGAGAGCCCAAACCTGTACAATTCCGGTGTTCTTGTGCTACCATCGAGTTTGGGTCCGGCGCGTAGCCCCCTTTTCATTATTGTCGGTAACAAACGTCGACAGGTTTCCACATTCCAATGCAGCGGTGTACGCCATACTTGGGAAGTTCCAACATTTCTATGCTCGAGTTCTTCTATAATAGTATGGATTAACGTCCGGTGGTGTGAAGTTAACCGGGTAATGTAAAGGTTTTGTCATGAACATTACGCCATTGTGCTTACCATGGGATGTGAAGCGTGTGGCAAAAAGAAAAGGTCATGTCTTGTGGGTACAGTTGTACACCTCTGCGAGTTAAATCTAATCGATTAGCCGTATCGCGGTCATGGGTGTCTTAGCGAATCGATGCGAGTTAGATGTTTTATTATTTTCAAAAGGGTTGGTTCCATTTGTTTTGCAATTGTGCTTTATGTCGAAGGGCTGATTTTGATGGATTTCAGGAATTGAATGTTCGTCGCTCACGTCATGGAGGGCTGTGAGTGTTACTTATGCTTTATGTATTTGTTATCAATCAAATGCTCTTATAAATTCGCTTGCAAATAACTTGATTTACAATTCAATTTAAGCTTTATGCAAATTAAGCGTAGTAGCCTCCTTTGAGCGCTTTGCATTTATGCATTTACTTCAAGTGCTTGCGAGTACGAAAGTACTCACCCTTGCTTAATTATATTGTAGGTAGATGAGTTAGCGAGACTTGAGTCCCTTTTCATCGCAGTTGCGGGTTCTTCTTGGCGTGTTCTATCTGGAGTTTATGCCTCGTCGGTTACTGCTTGAGTTCGTTTGGGCACACTACGAGATTTTGCCTCTTTGCTACTGCTTACTCTGAGTTGTAAAAATTCTTTGTATTTATTCGTTTCCGCTTAATTAATATGTTGTATGGTTGTGATTCCAATTGTTGAAATGTGCGTGCTAGCTACTGATCCAGGGACTAGTACTGTGTGCACATTAGATTTCCGTTTTGGCATTCGTGCTAAAACGGGGGTCGTTTCAGTTTGTATCACCAGGACCTTCTTAAATATCATGTAAATAAGGCTAGTAGCCTAAATCAATAGGTTAACTTTTTATAACTAGAATATTAATTAAATGTTGCTTTGAATCTGAATCCTAATTAAAGGTAAGAATTCACGCTAAGCCTGAATGATCATATCTATTTAATCTTAACCAATTTTTGCATCTTGAATTCATAAAATAAAATTTATAAATTCATAAAGAGCAATCCTTGTTTCTTGTAAAGAGTTTTATTCGTTCTTGCTATCTATTTTCTTTTTGCTTTTATTGAAGTTGCTATTTGCTACTTTGATTGGTACAACGTCTAGAATTCGACGTAACGACTTCCATCGTTGACTACAACCTCGACTTCATCATAAACAGCAAATAAGCAAGGCAAGCACCCCCTTTGATCATGTTGATCCCAGTTTTATAAATGTTTTCATTAAATGTTTTGAATGCACGCGTATATTCATTAAACTCTGCTATATTGTGGGAAATGGTAGTTATACCTGTAAATTCCTGAAACTCCCTTGACAAGTATGAATTTGTTAACCTTGATACCTTAGAATCATGGTTAGACAATATATAATGTCATTCTGGGTATATACAATGTTTAATAATCTTGCTTAGCCATGCTTTAGACTTGGTATACATCGAATTGAGATATTGATCAAATGATACTTGGATATGCTGAGGGATGATGATGATTCTTAGACATGTTGAGACATGATGTTGATTATTGGTTATTTTAGTCAAAAATGAAAATAAAATTATAATATTGATGCGGGCAATTATTGGCAATAGCCGGGTGTGCAGAAAAGCTTGCACGTAGGTTAGGGGGAGATTATTGCCCGTGTCAGGTTAAGGACCGAACTATGAGTTGTTTTCATGCCAAAATAATCGTACAATCACAAGTGCTGGTATGAGACAGCCTTAACTAATTAAATTACTTAAAACTGGCTTTGCACATTGGAAGGTTGGAGTAGTACGAGCTGTTCCTTAATGGATTGCTCGAAGGGACGTCCACACCGAGGTGATCATGGATCAAACGTTTACCAATACAACGGTGCACGCCACTCTATTGGGAAGTTCCATCATTTCTATGCTCTGAGTTCTTCTGCCATATTGTGGGTTTTCGTCCCGTGCTGGTGCAAAGTTAGGATTAAGTAATTGAACGGTTCTGTCATGACTCTCTGCGACACACCAAAGGAAGTGTGCTAATATCGATTGCACGAAGAGTCAGTCATGTCTTGTGGGTAAAGCAGTACAACTCTGCAGAGTAAAAACTAATCGATTAGCCGTGCCTGCGGTTATGGGTATTTGGTAAAGTCATTACATAGTTAGCTGTTTTATTTTACAAAATTTGGATCTTGACTTGTGTTATCGAGAATATCGGATTGGAAATCCTGTGCTATCAAGTATCATGATTTGGATTGGATATCCTTGTTGGAAAAGAATTATTTCGAATTGACTTGTGATGTCAATGATTGATTCATGGAGATGATCAAAGGAACTGAGGTTCGTGAAATTTACTGTTTCATACTTATATATTAAACTGCTTTTACTTAAATTTCGTTTATGTTCTACACTTCAGTAAATTCTTTTGCAAACTAGCTTTCTACAAATTAACCATGAAAGCCTTTCCTTTGAATGGCCTACATATATAATAGGATTCGCAAAAGTCTTGCTGAGTACGTAAGTACTCATCCTTGCTTACATGTTGTTTTTAGGGTGAAGAATCAGAATAGCTCGATGAAATTATTCAACACAGGATTCGGGAATGTTAACGAGTTTTTCTAGGGATTATGCCTTGTCAGTTGCCTGAGGAATTGGATGGGCACACTACAAGACTTTTGATTCTTTCCGCTGCATTACTCTGAATTGTAAGACCTTATTATGTATATTACCTTTATTATTTGTAATAAAGAGTATGGATGTGATATCAATTGTTGTAAATGTGTGTGCTAGCTACTGATCATGGGACCTGCTTTGTATGCACATGAGATTTTTGTTTTGCATTTATGTAAAAATAGGGGTCACTACAATATGCAAATTATATATATAAATCAGCAAAGCATGTGATCCAAACTCATTCAAAATCTTTGAATTCGAGTATATTTTTTCAAAGGCATGTGTTTCATTTGAATTGTCATAGATGGGTACGTATATGTTGTAATAATAGCAGTATTAGCAAGTTTATACTGATATTAATTCCAAGAACAGACAGTAACCATGGAACAAATGATTCATAATAGCACATGAAAATACAATGAAACATGATAAAAGGTAGAATCATAGTAAAAGAGCTCATAATCAAGGGTACTAACATGTGCAACATCATGAATACTACGAAAGATAAAACAACTAGCATAAAACTCAAGTTGATTATTTTTGTTCTCAGATGTCGGGTTGCCTAAGGCCCTCCTTGCCACAAGGAATGAGTAATAGACTAATTTGTGACAACCTTACCTCAATTACCAAATTCTATGCTTGACAGATTGGATGCAAACCTAATCAATTGTTTATCATATATGCACAAAACAGAGATATATAAAGTGAAGCTTACAGGAATAGAATGAAAAGAAGACTATCACAACAACTCACTGCCGACAGAGCATAGATAAGTAAACAAAGCTATGCAATCTGGATAGAGCAAAATGATAATAACAGTCAACAAGAGCACATACTAATGACAGGACCAATAAGCAAGTATATCACTGCATAAGCATATGAGATAGAC
The DNA here is from genome assembly GCA_036346375.1 of Guadua angustifolia. NCBI lineage: Eukaryota > Viridiplantae > Streptophyta > Magnoliopsida > Poales > Poaceae > Guadua > Guadua angustifolia. Next base: position 706,720 of record JAYEVE010000723.1, read on the forward strand.
TAACAATTGATCTAATCAAGTAAGTACCAAAGGTAAATATCTATCAGATTGTTGTTACAAATAGTCTATTTCAATCCCAAATTCTCACTGAACACAGAGTCTCCCACTGGTAAGGTCCACAAGCCTAAGACTAGCCCCTTTGCAATATAATGATTGTAGATCAATCACAGAGTGCGAATACTTACAAAGCACCAACAGAATGTTAGTGCAAATGGCTAGGCACATCGTTGACGCTGTCCCAGAAAATGATATTGCCGCTACAATGCCACAATAATCACTGACAAGCGATCCGGAGATACAAAGCCGCAGCTACCACAATGAGGCAATTTCACCAGGTAGTTCAAGATGCATCCAGCCGCACAAGGTTTACAAAATCAACTCTCGACCACAGAGAAGAGAGTCGAACACCAGTAGCAGATCACAAGGATAGGCCACACCCAGGGCAAACCAAACCAATATCAACCAACAATCAGGTCAGAAAGCAAGCAAATGAGCTGCGCATAAGGGTGCTCAGACCTTGTTTGGCTTCACAAGCATGCAAGTAAAAACAAGGCGTCAAGATCAAATCCCCGGTTCAAGTTGGATTCCACACGAGTGTGTTCTTCCACAGATTGAACCAAGAATATATCAAGCCAGAGTTTACAAAGAGTGTTGAAAGCACAAATCAAAGCCTGAAACCCAATCAAATTGAGAGCCAAGAATGAGAATTAGAGAAGAGTTCACCGTATGCACTGAAAGAGCCATCCAACTAGCAATTAAAGGAGCTCAGGACGGAGGAGGGGTGGACAACGACCACCAGAATGACCGCACGTAGCTGCCACACGCAACGCGCAACGCGCGACGTGGGCCATGCCGCCTTCCCCGAGTCACCCATTCCCCTTCTGCCGTTTCTTCTCCTCGATCAAGGCAGCACAAAAGCTGCCTCTTAACTCTTCCGTCGATTGGGCCGACTAGGTTGGCCTAGCTACAAGGGCTGGGCTAGACCAGTTGGCCTGCCAACATTTTTTATATATTATTATCTCTGAAATTTGGGGTAAAACCCAAATATCTGCAACAATCCCCACCATTTTGCCTCAAATTTTGGGGTAAAACCCAAATATCTACAACAATCCCTACCATTTTGCCTCAAATTTTGACAAGTCCAAAGATCTTGAAAAACCCTGTTTTATATACTGCTATTCAGCAAGGTACTGAAACGGTTTGAACCAATGCTTAGTTAGAAGAACTACAACTCTTCAGAGACAGGAGGACTACGCCTTGATCCAAGGTCTTAATATGAGAGTTTTCATTCTAATAACACACAATACTAGGCAGCAAAGCTGCATCTCATTCGGGGCAGGATTTTATGGTCATGTCCTTATATCTTTTCATGAGCTCACTAGAGAGTATACCCCTAAACTCTCTCGGACCGCGACCTCACGGTCAGCTCATATAGGTGAATTCTTTAGGAAATTATATAGGATAAATCCTGGGCATAAGGCATTGAATTCATTAAGAGCTTTTAGCTCAACCCTCCATACAGAATAAGCACAGCAGCTAATAGGGTTCTATGGGTTTTTACTTCTGATTCCCACACAGTTTAGTTATCCTAAAGCCTGTTTCATGGGATCGTCGGTCTTACAGGTTGGGTTATGTGAGACCCCATCCCGAGGAACAGGAATCTCCATGTGATTACTATACTAGTCCCATGATCAGTGGCTAGCACTCACATGTTTACAACATTAATATCACAACCACACACACAGGATATATATAGCTTGAACGGAAATTAATTATATAAAGTTCATTACATAACAATATAATATAGCGGAAAAGAGCCATAGCAAAAATCCAAAAGCCTTGCGGTATGCGCATCCAACCCCTAGGCAACTGGCTAGGCCAAACCCTAGAAGAAACCGTCGTTAAAGTCCCCATGACCTGCTTGGAAGTACGAATCATCTGGCATGTCGCAAGCTTCGTCTTCTGAGACAATGTAGATAACAAGGTTGAGTACATTGGTACTCAACAAGACTTATAGTGGTTCACAAATGCATATAATTAAGTATGCAGGCTTAAACAAGAATAGACTCTAGGTTTCTTTGTAGTTGCATAAAAAATGTAAACATATGATTAAATAGATTGCAAATCAGAATTTATAAAATTGCTAAGGATTTTTGTTATCATAAGCAAGTATCCAATTTCCCAACACAGTCCACCTGACTACGAAGCACATAAATGTCGATCCTTTGACACAAAACAATGGTTGCTAAACAGTTCCAAACCAAAACCCGTTTGGGAAAATGTTAAAATCTAATATTGGAATGACTTCACCAAGTGCCCATGACCGCAGGCGCGGCTAATCGATTAGATTTTTCACTCTACAGAGGTGTACAGTTTTACCCACAAGAAATGATCAACCTTTTTCGCTAGGCCAATTAACACACTTTCTTTGGTGTATCGGCAAGGAGATCATACATAACCGTTACATTACCTATATATAACTTTGAACCAGTCCGAGACGTTAAGCCCTCGCTATAGAAACAGAAACACTCACCCAAGACATGGTTCCTTTCACGCAACACCCAACACACTGTTTCTGTTCATGGCAAGGCGTACACCATTGCACCGGCATGCATTTACCCACACCAAGGTGTGGAAGCGCCTCACAAGCAGACCTGAAAGGAATGCTTCTGCTAGTTCCCGCCTTCCAAAGTGCAAAGCCATATCTAAGCAACTTAATAGGTTAAGGCAGTCCCATGCCAGCCCTCGTGGTTGCACGGAATTCTCGGATCAATAGCGTCCCATTGCTTGGTCCTTAATTTGACACAGGCGATACTTCACCCTACACTACGTGCATTTCCCTTTGCACAACCGGCTATCACCAATAATCACCCACGTCAAAACCATAATTTTATTTTGGATTTTAATGAAATATTAGCAACCTTTCAAATGATAGCCATTCAGTTTAAATAGTGGAAAATGTCAAAATCCATTTTTAAGCATGGCTAAGCAATTATATTATGCTAGCAATTATACCCCAAAATGACATCATCTATGTCTAATCCATGCTAAGGTTTACAAGGTTCACTTGTTCATACATATTAAGGAAATCCACATTTTACAGGTGTAGCTACTAATGCTACCCAAAATAGTAGTTTTATGGGGAATTACACGCATGCATAATACATTGACAAAAGCAACATATTGTAGGTAAATTATCGAGTTCAACATGATCAAGGAGGTGCTTGCCTTGCTGCTCCTTGTCAAGATCAAAGTCTGGATCAGTGACAAGATCTTCTTCCTCCTCGGGAACATCAATGTCTACACGTCGTGTAACAGGGAATAAACAACAATTAGCAACTCAAAAAGGGCAAAAAGAAAATAGATAGTAAAATAAACAAAAACTCTTCATAAGGAATAGTGGTTGATTTTGTAATTAATTAGTTTCATTTTACAAACTCAAGAAGTTAAAATTACGTATTCTTGTATTTCCATTTTGAAATTCAAGATGCAAAAATTATTTAAGATTATAATAATATGATTATCACTTGAACCTAAAGCAATTTCCTTCCTTTAATTAGGATTCAGATTCAAAGCAATGTTTAATTAGATTCCTAGTCATTTAAAAGCTAATCTTCATTCCAACCGATGCATACACATTAACACACTTATAAGTGCTTATGCACAATGAGACTTATATCGCATTGTTTCTTTAACAACATTCATTTGGCAATTTAATTCTGAAATAAATTTTAGATGTTCTTTTTGATTGTACCAGGCCCAAAATTCTTATACTATTCATGGTCATAAAGCTTATTCATTTCATAGAGCATTTAATTTAAAACCATATTCATTTTGCATTGGATATTCATCTATTTAGTAAATGAAGAAGATTAACCCTAAACACAAATATTTTTACATATTTAAAGTTCTCTCAGGATGAGGATTCTAATAAAATTTACTTTTCTTTATTTTGACTAAGTTTGAAAAGTCATTTACTTAGTGCATTTAAACCCTACTTATGTATTTCTGATATTAAAAATCACACAGTGGATCTTTTAAAATATTTTTGTATATTCTAAAACTACTAGATTTTTGTAACATCCCAAAAATTTAATAAAAGTGAAAATGAATATTTTAAATTTGAAAATATTTATTTCTGAGTTTCCTTGCCATTATTGGTTTTATTTGGATTTCTTCGAAGTTTTGCATTGCATGAAAAATCAATAAACAGAAATTAATGATGGGACAATGGTAAAAAGATAAAAGTAAAATCTTGAAAAATTTATATTAAGCTTTTTAACCCTCAGGTGAAACTTCTTACCAGGTAACTTTTATTTTACTGTATGGTAAAAATAGTATTAATGGGGAAAGAGACAAACTTGACTAGAAACAGTGCACCATCTGAATTTGTGAAAAATATCCAAAGCTGATCTCCAGCTGAAAAATTTACCAAGTCACCTTTGATACAGTATTTACCATTGGTAAAAATCTCAGAGAGTTATCAGATGGGATAAAGCCCCAAATAATTGTTTAGGGAAGCAACAAAACCGAAAAAAATAGAATGTCAGAATTTTTATAAATTACTGGAGCAATATCTTGAGCTGAAAATTTTACCTAAGAATCCTTGTCCCAGATTGAATTGAAAAAAAAAAGTTTCAAAAATTCTGCAAAAGGTTTGAGTCGGCTGATAATTCAAACTCAGAGATGAGCACTCAGTACACTGTTCAATGTTTGAGTTCTGGTAAACGCTATACCGAATATTTTCATCCCCACTCTTTCGCTGGAGCTCGTCCATTACCAGGGAGAACACTCAGTAGTGGGAGAAATTGCTGGCAAGATTTGATGGCCAATTAATGCAAATTCAGAGCACTAGCCAAAGCGAATCCTTAAGCTGATTTTCTTGCCTTCGCTGCCATATGGGTCCGGTCCCAGCGGTCATCCTCCTCTCCCCTCGCCACTCTCTGTTTCTCTTCTTCTTCTCCCGAAGCGAGCAACTCCACTCGCTCTCTCTCCGGTCTCTCTGCATCAGTCGCCTGCTAGTCGTACCCTGCTTTCGCCATGGCCCGAGGCCTTATGATGCAGCGCACTCGCCCGGCACTTCCTAGAGAGGCCGCGCAGGAGTTGCATTCGGGAGCATTTCCTTTGGCTTTGCTACAAAGGCCCCAGCTGCATCGCCTGGAGGCTTTCAAACCCTTCGCAACTGCCCACTGAGCCGGCATTGTCTTTCTTCTCTCCTCTCGCCATTTTGCGCCAAGAAACAGACCAAGGGGGAGAGAATGAAATTCTCTTGATTGGGTGAGAGGTACCATGAATCAATTGATCTAGAGCATCCTCAAGCACTCCTGAGTTCGTCTCCTTGCTTTATTTCAGCTCATTTCCGCGCGGATTGGCGTCGCCGGAGGACCCTTCTTCTTCGGCTCCGGCGCACCGACGACAGCCCGTTCCAGCTCATTTCCAACCCGAACACCAGGTGAGCTAGCATCCTCCACCTCCACTGATGCTTACCTTGCTACCAATTCGAGCTCTCACCCTTTGATTTCTCTCCTCTACCTTCCGCCATTTCCGCCGCCGCCCCACTCCGGCTGCGCGCCGCCCTGCAGTCTCATCCGCCGAATCGACTTCATCTCCGGACTCCCCTCGCCGAGCTGGTGCTGCTGGTGCCGTCGCCGTCGCCGGAGATCCACCGGAGAGCCCTCGCCTGCGGAGCCCTAGCTTCCTCTGTTTCTGTCTGTGCACTGGAGCCACGAGCTGGGGAAGATGAAGCCAGGGCCAGAAGACGCCTTCCTTTAGGGTAAAACGTATTTCCCAATTTCCTGGCCGAGATACATCAAAAATTTAGTAGCTTGTACATCTTTAGTCACAAACCAGTGAGACAAATTTGTATAATCATCTAAAATCGCAAAGAATATAAATATGTAAAAATATTTAGTTTTTGATCTGCATAATGAGTATTTAAATTAAACCTTGATTTCAATGTTAATTAGACTTTGTGAATAATAAACCATGAAATGGTGAAATCAATATTTATGAGATTTTAGGCTCAGAATGTATTCAAATATACAAAATACTTAATTCTTGAGTCGCAAAACAATTAGTAAAATTTAATTTAGGAATAAACATTAGTATGGATGATGTTGTGTTCAAAGAAATGTAATTCCATAGATCATTGCATAAATTTATATGTGTCCTGGAATCATAATAAACTCAAATATGTAAAATCATCTAATGTCAAACTCGATTCAACATATTTGCTTCATAATCATTAATTAACCATATTATGGCCCTTAACAAAACAATAGCAATGGCTCACAATATGATAGCGTAGGTTGCAATAGGTTCCTGGAAACAGCAAGAACCCATGTATGCATAAATACTTAGAGTCAAACTCAAATAGCATTCTCTTAATGAAAGGAAATATTAATTGTAACGATAAGTAAATAGTTAATCTATTGCAATTGAAGTTAAAACAATGCAAAATCAGCTTTAAAACATTCCTAGGATGGTATTCTGCTAATACCTGAAAAATCAATCAAGAATCATGTATAGGTTAGTTGGAAATTAAAGTTGAACCTTGGCCGATTTAAGATCTCAAATGTGATCATTTAGGCTATTTCAACAATAGATGAAATAACTCATCCAAATACTAAAATCAATGAAATTAGTATAGTAACACTGTACAAAGTTTATACTACCATAATCTGTAAAAAGAATCTTATTCCATTAAGGTTTGCCTATTAATCTCATTAGATCAAAACCCTTAAGCGTTAACCTGTCATTTCCCTTTTTGGCCGATTCCGGTAACGTCAACTTAACAATGCCACTTAAGCTAGTTCAACAGTGAATATAATATCTCATCTAGATCGTAAAACTTATGAAATTAGCTCGGTAGCACTCTCCAAAGTATATACTACCCTGTTAGGAAAAGATAATTTCATTTTGCTAAGGTTTGCATATTAATCCTATAGGTTAAATAACCTTAAGTGACAATTGTTCACTACACATGTTCAATCGATTTCTTGTAGTGTAACCTTGATACTATAATAGCATTTTAATCAATGAATATAATGTATCATCTTAGAAATGATCTTCAGGATATAATCTACCGTAATCTATGAAATTATTCTCATTTCATCTTACTTTGACTCTAAATCCCTATAGAGCAAAACCGTAAATAATAAGAATTGGCAGGAACTCATATCATGAATAGTAAATCAATGAAGCCTTGCAGCTGATGATAAATTCCATCAACCTAACCAATCTTTGCATCTTGAATTCGTAAAATAAGATTGATAAATTCATAAAGAGCAATCCCTGTTTCTTGTGCAGAGTTTTATTTGTTCTTGCTTTCTATTTCTTTCGTTCTTATTGAAGTTTATTGCTTTGCGTTGTTTCGGTTGTTCGACGAGTAGACCCGACGTCTCTAGCTTCGTCTTCGTCGCCGTAAATCGCGCAATCCTCGTCTTCGTCGTAAGCAATAATTAAGCAAGGCAAGCTTCCTTTGACCATATTGCTCCCAATATTTTATATTCCTTTTGTGCATCAAATTGTTTTATGCATGCGATTACTTTATGTAAATTGCTATCTTGTGGTTTGGTAGATATACCTGTTGTCACATGAATCTCCTTTGATGATAATGAACATGTGAACCTTGATAACCATAGGTTACGGATTAGGCACTACATAATGTCATCTTGGGTATATACGAGCATATTAACCTGCTTAGCCATGCTTTAGAATAAATGATGTACATGATCAAACCAGTAACTGTTTCCTGAAAACATTGAAAATGTCACTGTTGGTGGTGGGTACTTTGATTAAAAACCCGAAAGAAAACTATGTGTTGATGCGGGCGATTATTTGGCAATAGCCGGTTGTGCAGAAGTAATTGCACGTAGTGTAGGGTGAAGTGTCGCCCGTGTCAGTTTAAGGACCGAACAATGGGACGCTATTGATCCGAGATTTCCGTGCAACCACAAGGGTGAGGACGGGTTAGCCATAGCTTGTTATGTATTTAGACTTGGCTTTGATCATTGGTAGGCGGGAGCTTGCACAGGATTCCCGTTTGGTCTGCCTGACGGGGTTTCTACTTGCTAATGTAACGGTGTACGCCCTGCCGTGGTTAGAAACGTTGTGTTGGTGTGTGAAAGTGGATCCACGGCTTGGGTGTGTGTTTCTAATTTCACGGCGGGGGATTAACGTCCGGTGGGTCAAAGCCATGTCTAAGTATTATAACGACTATGTATGATCGCTTTGGCGAACACTTTGTTCTATTGAGGCGTGTGTCGAAATGTACTGCAAAAGGTGGATCATTCCTTGTGGGTAAAGTTGTACACCTCTGCGAGTTTAAATCTAATTAATTAGCGCTTTCATGATCATGAGCACTCGGTGAAGTCATTCCAATGTTAGCTTTGATTTTCAAAAAGGTTTATTTTTACAAGTTAGCTTACCCCACAGATGACCCAATGCTATACCCTGTGTGGGCAAGTATTGGAATCAGCTGTTGTGCCCTGTGTGGACAAAGAACTGGATATATGCCATATGATGGCAAGGTTTGATTCGAACTCACGTCATGGAGGACGGTGAGTATTATTTATGCTTTACATATTTGCTATCAATTAATCTTGCTCTTTTAAATTCCGTTTGCAAATAACTTGATTTACAAATGCAAATTCGCTTTATGCAAATTAACTGTAGTAGCCTTTCCTTGAAATGGCCTGCATGTATCATAGGTTTGCTCAAGTCTTGCTGAGTATGTAAAATACTCACCCTTGCATAATTATATTGTAGGTGTGTGCTAGCATTCTTGAGTCTCTTTAAAATCATGCAGTTCTTGGATCCTTTTGCCGTGGTATTATTTCTAAGGAGTTATGCCTGGTCAGTTGCCTGCGGGATTGGTTGGGCAAACTGCAAGTTATAGCTTCTTTTGCTGCTTTATTCTCTGACTTGTAATAATTATTTGTATAATCATTTCTGCTTAATTGTTGTTTTGTATGGTTATGATTTCCAATTGTTGTAAACATGTGAGTGCTAGCTCTTGATCCGAGGAATAGCACAAGTAATCACATGGAGGTTCTGTTCGTCGAGCAGGGTCTCCTGAGAGTTGGTATCGAGCTATCTTGACCGTAGGATAAACCTTAGATAGAATGGTCGTTAATATTAGAATGAGCAAATTCAAAATGTTAGCTTCAAAAGATACTATAATTGCAAAATGTAGGGTTGCTATCCTTTCCTTATTCCTAAGATTCTATTCTTACCACGCATTGAGTTTGATTTGTAAACAAAACCCTTATCTCAAAAAGAAATCTCGCACATGGTTCGTCCTCAAGTATTGCTTGTGAAGGCGTTGAGACATGTTCTTTGTCATTTTGTTCATGCCAACCAAAGAAGCCTACAATGTCTACACCAACATCTCAAGAAAGTCGGACAATGCTTCGCTTACTTCGACAAAAATGAAGCACAACTTGAAGATGCTACTTCACAAAGCAGACTTCACCCGGAAAAAGGGCGGAAGAATAGAATATGTTAGAACGTGCTATAGGATGAAAACCCATTGCGCATAGCATTTTGTTCCGCTCTGGTTATATAAAGCATTTTACTATTTTGTGTTTTTGTCTTCTTTGTTACCAATTTGTTTTTATTTTGCTTGCGGGTGGTTTATGTGTGGACTTAACCTTTAGGTTAGAGTTTCACAATAAATTATCCTTATGTCGGACATGGAAAGTTCAACCTGTAGGATAAATAGGAAATTATAAAATTGCTTATCTCTTCTCTTAGCAGAACTCCTCACTGTGCAATCTTTTAGTTGTTATCCTTTCTTAGAAGCAAGCCTCATCAAGATCTCTCTTGGAGATCACACTATCTCATATGTAAACCAAGGCGAGATCCTTACCTTGTTAGTAACCAACAAACCAACATAAGTGCTTTAGGCTAGTTAAAGCTTAATGTTTTAATAATAATCTCTAACCATGCCTTAAAACTCACCTCCTTTGCTTCTCTAGAATCTATACCTTGAAAATGAGTTGGAACCATAAAAGTTGTATTCTTCTTAACAGAAACCTTAGAATCGATGTTAAGAATGGAAAACTTGAAAAAAAAAATCGAGAACTCTATTTTTCTAAAAGGGATTAACATTAGTTATACATATACTCTTTTCCCATCTATAGGATTCAATCTCCTCATCTGTGTATTCAATTCTCTATAGAATATTCTTTCTCCATTCCTAAATTATTCATTCTAGAAATATTTCTTTCCTTGTCTTTTTGCGAAATGAAAACCACGCAAATCCTTTTGGAAGATAATTCGGTAACAAATCAGCATTGTCGTGATGTTTGCATCAAGAACTTCAAGAAGATAGAAGCAACAAAGCATCACGGCCTCCCGACTTCATCACAGCCTCGAGCGACTAACATAGCAAGTGGTGCGAAGATTAAAAGAAACCGGTGCTAAATAATTTACAATAAAAGATAGCATTATACAATTACACATTATTCTAGCTATATAGTAAACCTTTTATACATAAATACATATGGCTAGTAGGAAGAAAAAAAACCATAGATATCCTTCCTATGTATTAAGTTAAATATATATACATATTACTTCGTGTTAATGAAGTTACATTGTTTATCTTTTGTATTTCTTCCGGGTTACTCTAGTGAATGTTAAACCACTAGGTTCAAATTTATGATGTGTTACCCTACTTAATAAGAAATTTTAATCAGTTGTCATCAAAATCCTAACGATATTCAAAATGAAATTCATTGTAACCTCGTAGGACTAGTACAAACCTTGGACAAACATTATCATCAAAGTTGCTTGTGACAAAAGCGTAGTAGGTCAGTCCCAATCTCCATTTGTTGAATACTTTGCTTCAGCAGCACAACCTTTGTTGTCTTCTCCCCATCGCTAATGCTCACTCTTTCTAGTTTCCTTTGCTCAACTACGCTAAAACCACCTTTTCCTCGTACTCTTGTTATATGGCGTTACCAAGGACTACTTAAGAAAATGTCACCACAAGTTGCTGTAATCAATAAATTCTAATGTCAACTAATCTTGTCAGATCTATATATCGAACTTAACAAATATCTTCATTACAATCATGCCACATCTTGACACTACCCACCCTCCAAGTTCTCTACTAAATTAACGCACAAAAACTGCTTCTACTACCTTCGGAAAGCACTTCTATTGCAGAATTTTTAGTTGAACTCCTCAATACTAGAATGGAAGACCTGACCATGAAGTAGTAGATTAGCGTAATAAAACTTTGTTGTGATATAAGAAAATGTATAGTTCTTATATAATAAATAAAAGTGTGTTACAATTTGATTAATTAAGATTTTGTCTATATTATTATTACGGAAACTCTCGTAATGCTTAACCGATAGGTTAAAGAGTTATAACGAGATGACCCAAAACCATATAAGGAACCCATCGTTATGAAGCAATAAAAATATAAGATATTATCATGGAAGTATAAACCTTCAAAAGATTTTATATATTGCACAACTATGGTTATGGTACAACTTTTCCTTCCATTCTAAATCTCTCTATTATCCAAATTATTGTTCTAACATCCTTCCTTTAAGAACAAGTGTTAATGCACAGTCAGAAAACTAGAGTAGTACTACAAAAGAATTAGCTACAAACCACGAACATGGAAACTATGCCTTTGAACCCGTGTAAACCGAGAAATTGAGTATAAGATCACAGCACTGTTAGCATTCAATTGGGAGTTCAAGTTCAACGTCACTATGTGGAACATTATGACGACACAAAATTCAACATTATCTGAGAAACCGTAGTAAGATCTTTCGCTAAGTATGCGATTCACAACATTGATATAGATGCCTCTGTTCATGCATACAAAGTTTGTACAAGACTTCAAGATCCATCATTGGCAACTGGATTAAGACGTCAACAAACAAGCAATTGTCAAAAGTAATGGCAACCACTACTATAAGAAGTTCTCCACCATCTCCTCAATCAATCCGTCATAAAGGATCATATATAGAGATTCTAAACCGAAGAAATGAAATCCCTATTATAAAATCTGAATGAGAATCTTAAATTTAAATAAAAGACTTCTCTAATCAGATAATAATTAGTTAACTTGCAACCATATGAATCCTCAAAATGTGATTAGAAACCCTCTGACCCTTATATGATAATCGATATTATAATTGGTGTTCTTTTGGATCCTTAGTTGAAAAGTATTATCGTTGGATTACTCTCATGTCTGTATGAACCTTTTGGTCGAAATTCACAATGAGTCAATCCCTGAAAATGATAATAATAATATATATTAAACTTTTAAAGAACGAAATGTTGCCTTATAACCAAAAAGGAATTCCATCTAAATAGCCTTGTCTTAATAAATATTGTTGCAGGATATCTAAGTCAAATTCTCTCAGTGAAATCATGGAAAATGAAAGTATGCAAGAAACTAGCTTGGGAGAGAAGCTACCAGAATCTTCATCTATGGTGCAAATGCTGGCCATAATTGAACAAAATCGCCGATCACACACATTTCTTCTACAGCAATTAGAGCAAAGCAATACCACTTGTTCCCTTGATGAAGGCCAATGCTCAACAAAATCAGGAATTGCTAATACGAATCAGCATCATCAAGAGAAGTTTCAAACCTTAGTTGCTCAAGAATTGGCAAGTAGAAGAGAAGTTGCTCGAGGAATATTATTAAAAGAATTGGAGAAACAACATTTCAGCCTTGTCAATTATCATCAAGAGGGCGGTAAAGGGCTATCGCCAATGACATGCTTCTTATGTGATAAGGAACATCATTGGACCGAAGAATGTCCTGAGGAACAACAAGATGAGAGTCACAAGGAAGATGGGGTTGGGCATATAACTAGGCGTAACAAAAAGTCACGAAGGAAACCAAAGTGCCACATCTGTCGCAAGAAGGGTCATATTGCTAAACAGTGCCCCCAAAGAGAACAAACATCTCCTAGCATCCTAGACATACCAGAAGACACCGCAGACAATATAACAACTCCAAGAATAGAAGAGATAAAATTTGAAGCAGGTTGCCCAAGGGATCAGTCAAAGAAAAGGCATTGGAATGAAGATGATTGTCCCGAGAAGAATTCTACACAACTCCAACCTCAATCTCAACCTTCATCCGTTCATCTCTCCAACCAAACCAGTGGACAATTCCTTGGTACTGAAGACTGGAAAGCCAATGTTACCTGTTTCGGCTGTGGAAATCAAGGACATTACTTCTACGATATCACTTGTTTCTACTGTGGTAATCAAGGACACTACTCCTACAAATGCCCAAAGAAGGAGAGAAATCCGCCTCGTTCTAAACCTCAAGGAGTCAGTCAACAACTACCCGTTGAAGAAGCTTAGACCTACCAGATGCAATACCAAGCTGATAAGGTCACCCGCATCAGCTAAGATGGGCTGGAATACTTCACCTTGTAGAGAAAAATATTAGTAACTACTAAACTATTTTGGAGACCTAGAAATCGTCTAATATTCAGAACAACCCCGGCCTCAACGATAGGCTCTAAATATAAACCTATTTCTCATGTGGTTGTAATCGACTCTTAATATGGGTATTGAGTGTGCCTTTTGTGTGATCAATTCTCGAAATCAACCTTTTAAGCTGTGTACATTTAGCTCATCGTAGTTTCCAAATCCAAAGAAAATCCAAACTTACTATTTACCAAAATGATCAAACAGATCAAATTATCAAATCACCTGATAATTCTCTTATCTCGACCCAATACTTGAATTATCTCTATCTTGATTACAATATGGAGTCAACCCAAAATAACCTGTATTCTCAGCTCATTTCACCAATTGATATCGAACTAAACAAATCAACTGCTCTATTCAAATATCCTTCTTAATATTAAATGTTTGGATTCTGTCTCAAATAAATCTAATGACAATGTAACCTATCTTTCACCTCCAGTATTCTAAACATACCACATGCCCTTTTATAAATTAGATTATCCTTATTAAAAACAATACTGATCATCCAATCAAAAGGGATGTGTAGAAAGTACTAGTATCTCTCATCTGCGTACGCAAAACCTAAATGAAAATCTTATCTATTTCCCGCACGTTAACTTGGAATCGCAAGATGAAGATCCAGTGAAGCAATTGCAATGAAGACGAAGTATCAACAAGAACGACAAGTCACCTTCGAGAAGGAACTCCCAAATCTATCTCATCCTCGAGCATTTCAATGTTCATGATATTCACCATTTCCAAATATGAGATAACCTGGCGCCACGATATATTAGACCATATTGTATCATTTAGAAGATGAGAGAAAAACATGTAAGTTAGAGTTGTCATCCTAGCTCCAGTGTTCATCATATCTTCTAGGTATCGCAATTAAGGAAATGTCTCCATCTTCCTTCTAAGCTCACCAAGTTAAATGAAATCGATCTATAACCTGATTTAACTCATCGGGAGCCTCCAACTAAAATCTTAAAAGAAGCTGAACGCCATGCTCGTAATAAATTCTGCAAGATGATCAAGATTCAGCGGAGCAATCATTTTGAAGAAGAAGCATCTTGGAAACGAGAAGACCGACTCAAGGAAAAGTTCCTGATTTCTTTTAGAAATACTATCCCCTTAGATCCGCCAAATCTCGGGGTCGAGATTTCTGTAAGGGGGGTAGATCTGTAACATCCCAAAAATTTAATAAAAGTGAAAATGAATATTTTAAATTTGAAAATATTTATTTCTGAGTTTCCTTGCCATTATTGGTTTTATTTGGATTTCTTCGAAGTTTTGCATTGCATGAAAAATCAATAAACAGAAATTAATGATGGGACAATGGTAAAAAGATAAAATTAAAATCTTGAAAAATTTATATTAAGCTTTTTAACCCTCAGGTGAAACTTCTTACCAGGTAACTTTTATTTTACTGTATGGTAAAAATAGTATTAATGGGGAAAGAGACAAACTTGACTAGAAACAGTGCACCATCTGAATTTGTGAAAAATATCCAAAGCTGATCTCCAGCTGAAAAATTTACCAAGTCACCTTTGATACAGTATTTACCATTGGTAAAAATCTCAGAGAGTTATCAGATGGGATAAAGCCCCAAATAATTGTTTCGGGAAGCAACAAAAACTGAAAAAAATAGAATGTCAGAATTTTTATAAATTACTGGAGCAATATCTTGAGCTGAAAATTTTACCTAAGAATCCTTGTCCCAGATTGAATTGAAAAAAAAAAGTTTCAAAAATTCTGCAAAAGGTTTGAGTCGGCTGATAATTCAAACTCAGAGATGAGCACTCAGTACACTGTTCAATGTTTGAGTTCTGGTAAACGCTATACCGAATATTTTCATCCCCACTCTTTCGCTGGAGCTCGTCCATTACCAGGAGAACACTCAGTAGTGGGAGAAATTGCTGGCAAGATTTGATGGCCAATTAATGCAAATTCAGAGCACTAGCCAAAGCGAATCCTTGCTGATTTTCTTGCCTTCGCTGCCATATGGGTCCGGTCCCAGCGGTCATCCTCCTCTCCCTCGCCACTCTCTGTTTCTCTTCTTCTTCTCCCGGCGAGCAACTCCACTCGCTCTCTCTCCGGTCTCTCTGCATCGATCGCTTTGCTAGTCGTACCTGCTTTCGCCATGGCCCGAGGCCTTATGATGCAGCAGACTCTTTCTTTAAGACTTCCTAGAGAGGCCGCAGCGTTGCATTCGAGAGCATTTCCTTTGGCTTTGCTACAAAGGCCCCACTACATCGCTGGAGGCTTTCAAACCCTTCATAACTCCCCACTGAGCCAGCATTGTCTTTCTTCTCTCCTCTCGCCATTTTGCGCCAAGAAACAGACCAAGGGGAGAGAATGAAATTCTCTTGATTGGGTGAGAGGTACCATGAATCAATTGATCTAGAGCATCCTCAAGCACTCTGAGTTCGTCTCCTTGCTTTATTTCAGCTCATTTCCGCGGATTGGCGCGTAGGAGGACCCTTCTTCTTTGGCTCCGCGCAAAGCGACGCCCGTTCAGCTCATTTCAACCCGAACACCGGGTGAGCTAGCATCCTCCACCTCCATTGATGCTTACCTTGCTACCAATTCGAGCTCTCACCCTTTGATTTCTCTCCTCTACCTTCCGCCATTTCCTTGCCGCCCGCTCATTGCGGCCATAGCATATCCCTCTGATCTCATCCGTGAATCGACTTCATCTCAGGACTCCCCGCCGAGTGGTGTCTTTGGTGGTGCTGCCGCCGGAGATCCACCGAGAAACCCTCGCTTCATGAGCCCTAGCTTCCTCTGTTTACATCAGGCTTTGGAGCCACAGTGGGGAAGATGAAGCCGAGACGAAGACGCCTTCCTTTAGGGTAAAACGTATTTCCCAATTTCTGGCCGAGATACATCAAAAATTTAGTAGCTTGTACATCTTTAGTCACAAACCAAGTGAGACAAATTTGTATAATCATCTAAAATCGCAAAGAATATAAATATGTAAAAATATTTAGTTTTGATCGCATAATGAGTATTTAAATTAAACCTTGATTCAATGTTAATTAGACTTTGTGAATAATAAACCATGAAATGGTGAAATCAATATTTATGAGATTTTAGGCTCGAATGTATTCAAATATACAAAATACTTAATTCTTGAGTCGCAAAACAATTAGTAAAATTTAATTTAGGAATAAACATTAGTATGGATGATGTTGTGTTCAAAGAAATGTAATTCCATAGATCATTGCATAAATTTATATGTGTCCGGAATCATAATAAACTCAAATATGTAAAATCATCTAATGTCAAACTCGATTCAACATATTTGCTTCATAATCATTAATTAACCATATTATGGCCCTTAACAAAACAATAGCAATGGCTCACAATATGATAGCGTAGGTTGCAATAGGTTCACGAAACAAGAAGAACCCATGTATGCATAAATACTTAGAGTCAAACTCAAATAGCATTCTCTTAATGAAAGGAAATATTAATTGTAACGATAAGTAAATAGTTAATCTATTGCAATTGAAGTTAAAACAATGCAAAATCAGCTTTAAAACATTCCTAGGATGGTATTCTGCTAATACCTGAAAAATCAATCAAGAATCATGTATAGGTTAGTTGGAAATTAAAGTTGAACCTTGGCCGATTTAAGATCTCAAATGTGATCATTTAGGCTATTTCAGCAGTAGATAAAATAACTCATCCAAATACCAAAATCAGTAAAATCAGTTTAGAAACGATGTACAAAGTTTATACTACCATAATCTGTAAAAATAGTCTTATTCCATTAAGGTTTGCCTATTAATCTCATTATCAAAACCCTTAAGCGTTAACCTGTCATTTCCCTTTTTGGCCGATTCCGGTAACGTCAACTTAACAATGCCACTTAAGCTATTTCAACAATGAATATAATATCTCATCTAGGTCGTAAAACTTATGAAATTAGCTCAGTAGCACTCTCCAAAGTATATACTACCCTGTTAGGAAAAGATAATTTCATTTTGCTAAGGTTTGCATATTAATCCTATAGGTTAAATAACCTTAAGTGATAATTGTTCACTACACATGTTCAATCGATTTCTTGTAGTGTAACCTTGATACTATAATAGCATTTTAATCAATGAATATAATGTATCATCTTAGAAATGATCTTCAGGATATAATCTACCGTAATCTATGAAATTATTCTCATTTCATCTTACTTTGACTCTAAATCCTATAGAGCAAAAACCGTAAATAATAAGAATTGGCGAGAACTCATATCATGAATAGTAAATCAATGAAGCCTTGCGGTGATGATAAATTCCATCAACCTAACCAATCTTTGCATCTTGAATTAAGTAAAATAAGATTGATAAATTCATAAAGAGCAATCCATTTCTTGTGCGAGTTTTATTTGTTCTTGCTTTCTATTTCTTTCGTTCTTATTGAAGTTTATTGCTTTTGCGTTGTTTCGGTTGTTCGACGAGTAGACCCGACGTCTCTAGCTTCGTCTTCGTCGTCGTCGCCGCAATCCTCGTCTTCGTCGTAAGCAATAATTAAGCAAGGCAAGCTTCCTTTGACCATATTGCTCCCAATATTTTATATTCCTTTTGTGCATCAAATTGTTTTATGCATGCGATTACTTTATGTAAATTGCTATCTTGTGGTTTGGTAGATATACCTGTTGTCATATGAATCTCCTTTGATGATAATGAACATGTGAACCTTGATAACCATAGGTTACGGATTAGGCACTACATAATGTCATCTTGGGTATATACGAGCATATTAACCTGCTTAGCCATGCTTTAGAATAAATGATGTACATGATCAAACCAATGCTCGTTTCACGAAAACATTGAAAATGTCTTTGTTGGTGGTGGGTACTTTGATTAAAAACCGAAGAAAACTATGTGTTGATGCGAGGCGATTATTTGGCAATAGCCGGTTGTGCAGAAGTAATTGCACGTAGTGTAGGGTGAAGTGTCGCCCGTGTCAGTTTAAGGACCGAACAATGGGACGCTATTGATCCGAGATTTCCGTGCAACCACAAGGGTGAGGACGGGTTAGCCATAGCTTGTTATGTATTTAGACTTGGCTTTGATCATTGGTAGGCGGAGCTTGCACAGATTCCGTTTGAGTGCACTTTGACGGGTTTCTACTTGCTAATGTAACGGTGTACGCCCTGCCGTGGTTAGAAACGTTGTGTTGGTGTGTGAAAGTGGATCCACGGCTTGGGTGTGTGTTTCTAATTTCACGGCGGGGGTTAACGTCCCGGGCTGGGTCAAAGCCATGTCTAAGTATTGTAACGACTATGTATGATCGCTTTGGCGAGCACTTTGTTCTATTGAGGCGTGTGTGAAATGTACTCGCAAAAAGGTGGATCATTCCTTGTGGGTAAAGTTGTACACCTCTGCAGAGTTTAAATCTAATTAATTAGCCGCGCTCGCGGTCATGAGCACTCGGTGAAGTCATTCCAATGTTAGCTTTGATTTTCAAAAAGGTTTATTTTTACAAGTTAGCTTACCCCACAGATGACCCAATGCTATACCCTGTGTGGGCAAGTATTGGAATCAGCTGTTGTGCCCTGTGTGGACAAAGAACTGGATATATGCCATATGATGGCAAGGTTTGATTCGAACTCACGTCATGGAGGACGGTGAGTATTATTTATGCTTTACATATTTGCTATCAATTAATCTTGCTCTTTTAAATTCCGTTTGCAAATAACTTGATTTACAAATGCAAATTCGCTTTATGCAAATTAACTGTAGTAGCCTTTCCTTGAAATGGCCTGCATGTATCATAGGTTTGCTCAAGTCTTGCTGAGTATGTAAAATACTCACCCTTGCATAATTATATTGTAGGTGTGTGCTAGCATTCTTCGAGTCTCTTTCCGTCGCAGGTTGCGGGATCCTTTTGCCGTGGTATTATTTCTAAGGAGTTATGCAGTGGGTTACTGCTTGATGGATTGGTTGGGCAAAGCGCAAGTTATAGCTTTTTTGTGCTTTATTCTCTGACTTGTAATAATTATTTGTATAATCATTTCTGCTTAATTGTTGTTTTGTATGGTTATGATTTCCAATTTTTGTAAACATGTGAGTGCTAGCTACTGATCCAGGGAATAGCACAGTAATCACATGGAGGTTCCTGTTCGTCAGAACGGGGTCTCACAATTTTAGATGATTTTAGAAATTTATTTCTTTCAATTTAGAGTTGATGTGCAAAAGATATAATTGATTGAATGCGCTCGGTTTATTAAAATGCTGAAAATCAGAAAATATGCCAAAATCGGAAAGTACGCTTTTGAGCAAGGAATGCGGTTCCTTTTCGATTAAACTCATCTTTGAGACAACGATAGCCGTGCCCACGAGTCGAAGGAGCGTGGCGAATCGGTAGCCGAGTAGGCAGGTAGTGGCTCGCCTATCGTAGCGTCGAGAAGAATAGCGAGTGTGGCTGACAGTTGGGACCCGCATGTCACCCTTTCCCACATGATCAGCAATTGACAACCCTAGCCGGTGGTCGTCACGACAGCGAAGAGGGCTTCTGGTTCCTGGCTCGTCGGCGACGAACTAACACTAGAGTGGTAGAATGGGTAGTGCCCTAATGAGGCTAGAGATACTCTCATAAAAATTTCAAGTTAATATCTTGCTTATTTATTTTATAAAAATTCTGACATTCCATTTTTCAGATTTTCATGGCTTTTGTTTTTTTACTTTTTAAAAGTCTTATATGACATGGTAAATTTCTAAAATTTTTACCAAGAGTAACTACTGAATTAAGGTTATTATGGTAATTTTCTTAGGTTGAGATAAGGTTTACATATTTTATATTAAATCTGACTGTGCTTTGTTGTTAGTTAAAGAGGTTGTCATTTCAATTATTAATTTCCCTTCCTGTTCATAACATTTTTATTTTTTGAATAAAATGATTTACTTGCATGCCTAGGGTTTGAATGGTAAATTTTCCAAATTTTTACTTTTACTCTTTTTACTTTTTTCCATTTCTTATACTCTATTTCCTTTTTGTTTGATTTTTCTTACAACACAAAAGTCCAAAAGATTCCAATTAAAACAAATAACATCAAGAAAACCCAGAAGTATTTATATTCAAATTTAAACATGTATTTTTACTATTTTAAAAGTATCAAGATGTTACAGGTTACCACTATTGGAAACCTCTAATAGTGTATGAGTCCTATTCCCCTTGATGCTGCTTGAATAGGTCTTGTAGATAGTCCCTTGGTAAAAGGATTGGTCAAGTGCCTTTTAGACTAGATGTATTCTATAGAAACAACATATGTCTCTCTTGCATGCCGAGTTGACTTAAGTCTTCTCTTTATATGCCTCAAGGACTTCATATTGTCCTTTCTACTCTTTACCTTGACTATTACAGTCTGGTTATCACAGTAGACTAGGACTGCTGGTATCAGCTTATCCAGCACAGGAAGGTCAGAAATTAGCTCTTTGAACCATTCTGTCTCTACAACTACTAAATCGAGTGCAACTAATTCAACTAGGGCTGGAAAAAAAGCTCGTTGAGCTGGCTCGGTGGCTCGTTTCAAAATTGCTTCGATTACATTCATTTTTCTTTTAAAATAAAAATTAGTTGATTTGGAACAAGAGTCAACTTCGGCTCGGCTCGTTAGGCTCGGTTCGAAGTTGGGTCTCAAATAATATAGGAGACTATAATAAATAAGAATAAATTAGTGTCAAAGAAAGCTCGGAAAAAAGTTCAACTGGCTCGTTTTCCACCCCTAAATTCAACCTCTATAGTGGAGTGTGTAATGATAGTCTGTTTGAAAGACTTCTATGACATAGCCCCACCAGCCAACGTGAATACATATCCACTTGTGGCTTTCATCTCATCTGAGTCACTGATCCAGTTAGCATCACTGAATCCTTTTAGGACAGCTGGATGGCCAGAATAATGAATCCCAAAATTCATGGTTCCCTTCAAATACCTAAGTATCCTTTCAAGTGCTATCTAATGATCATTCCTGGACTGGCCGTGTACTGACCTAATCTACTTACAGCATATGAGATGTCAGATCTTGTAGCACTAGTCCAATACATTAGGGACCCAATTATTTGAGAGTACTTCAGTTGGTCTTTCCCAGGTCCAGTGTTTTTATGCAACTTGACATTTGGGTTATAGGGTGTGGTCACAGGCTTACAATCCTTTAAACCAAAACGGTTCAGGAGTTTATCCGCATAATGGGATTGTGATAAGGTAATCCCATTCTTACCCTTTAGAAGTTTATGTTTAAGATAACATCAGCTTCATCCAAGTCCTTCATATCCAAGTTTTCATAGAGAAATTTTTTTGCCTCATTGATTACATCCAAGTCAGTCCTAAACATCAATATGTCATCTACATATAAACATAGAATGACACCTTTGCCCCCTCTAAACCGATAATACTCGCATTTGTTGGCTTCATTTACACAGAACCCGACAAATGTCAATATGTTATCAAATTTCTCATACCATTGCTTGGGGACTTGTTTGAGACCATACAAGGATTTAATCAATCAGCACACTTTAATTTCATGATTGCTAACCACAAATCTATCTGGCTGATTCATGTAAATCTTCTGATCCAACTCTCCATTGAGGAAAGCGATCTTCACGTCCATTTGATGGACATGGAGTTTACATGCGACAGCTATTGCTAAAAGTACATGGATTATGGGTAAGCGAGCCACAAGAGAGTAAGTATCAAAATAAACTTCTTCTTCCTTTTAAGTGAAACCCTTAGCCACTAAGCGGGCCTTGTACTTCTCAATAGTACCATCAGGTCTTCTCTTCCTCTTGAAAATCCATTTGTAACCCACTGGTTTACAGCCAGCTGGAAGATCAATGACCTCCCACATTCCGTTAGCAATGATGGAATCCATGTCACTACGGACTGCCTCCTTCCAATACTCCGCATCAGGAGATGCGTATGCCTCTAAAAGGTTTTGTGGTTCATCATCCACGAGATAGGTGACAATCATCGCCTAAGGATTTTTCAATCATTTGCCTCTTACTCCTCCTCAACTCCATATCATGAGCGATGTCATCCATACTAGGAGGAATAGAGTGTTCACTTAAACTCGAAGGAATAATGACTTCATTTGACCTCCTAGGAAACACATTTTTAAATAATGTCACATCACAAGATTCCATCAAGACATTTGAAGAAATGTCACTAACCTCGGATTTGACCACCAAAAACCTATAAGTTGTGCTGTTTTGAGCATAACCTAGAAAAACACAATCAACTGTCTTTGGACCAAGTTTCCTTTTCTTTGGTAATAGAACATGAATCTTAGCAAGGCATCCTCATGTATGAAGAAATGACAGATTCGGTTTTCTCCCCTTCGGTCCTTCATAAGGTGTTTCCTCATGATTGCGAGGTGGAACCCTATTTAGGACATAGTTGTGAGAAGTGCTTCACCTCACCATGAGTCCGACATATCTGAACTTTGTAACATGGTGTTCACCAAGTCACAAATTATTCGGTTCTTTCGTTCGGCAACTTCATTTCATTGAGGTGAGTATGGTAGAGTAATTTCATGAATTATTCCACTTTCTTCACAGAACTAAGAGAATGCCCTGAAGATGTACTCTCCTCCTCGGTCTGACCTTAATCGTTTAATTATTCTTTCTAGTTGGTTTTTCACTCCGGCTTTATAGATTTTAAAATGTTCTAGTGCTTCATCTTTTGATCTAAGTAAATGTAACTAAACTTAATTGAATCATCTATGAGAGTCAAGAAATATCTTTTACCACCTTTAGTTAAAATACCATTCATCTCACAAAGATCATAATAGACAAGCTCAAGAGGTGAAGTGTCTCTACTCTCAACCGAATGAAACAGCTTTCGAGATTCCTTTGCTTGCACACACACTTCACATTTTGAATCTTTTTCATGGTTATAATTTGGAATTAAATTCATTTTGCTTAACCGCACAATGTCCTCAAAGTTCACATGACACAAACGAGAATGCCAAATATCATCCACTTTATTAGAAGAAACATTGTAAACAGAGATATTATTAAGATCCAAAATAGAAAGGCAGAACATTACACCACTATCATAACCTTTCCCAATAAAAGTTCTGAACTTAGTCAACATGACCTTATTAGATTCGAAAACTAACTTAAGACCTTGTCTACAAAGAAAAGATTGATTAAGCAGGTTCCGATTCATCGCTGGCACAAACAACACATCTCAAAGAAACAATGTCTTTCTTGAAGTAATCTTCAAGCAGACCTGCCCAATTCTTCGAATTGCTACAGATGCACCATTGCCCATCAAAACGGATCCACCTCCTTGACCCTGAAAAGAGGAGAATACACTGCGATCAACACAAATATGGTGAGTAGCACCTGTATCAATCCACCAATTAGTTGATGGATTAGCCATAAAGGCAGGTACATACCTATCGAACTAGTGGCCGCATGCGACATTCGCCCTGACCTTTTGGCCTCCTTGCTGAGGCGTAGGTCCTTTGCCCTTCCATTCACGGCACTTATGAGCAGTGTGGCCCGTGGCTCCGCAAACAAAGCAGACAAAATTCTGTTTCTTCTTTTTCATTTGCTTTGGTATGGTTTGGGAAAGAATTTTGGTCTTCTTCTTGGCCCCTTTGCCGGCAGACTTTGTCTCCACATGATGAGAACATGTCCACTCCTCCACATTAATAGCGGCTGTCAGCTCAAAGAAAGTCAATCGCTCCTTAATGTGTCTTCGAGCGGTCACAGAGTCACGCCATGAAGGCAGTAACTCTGTCAGTATCACATTCACCTGAAAGCTCTCTAGCAAATTGCAGTTGTATTGAGTCAAGTCCCTGATATAAAGCTGAAGCTCTTGGACTTGATCTAATATAGATCTGTTGTCTACCATCTTATAATTAAGATAGCTTTCTAGAGTGAATGATTCGAGAATTTTGCAGGCATTTCGTAGAAAATGGATCAATTAATTGCTGCATAAATCGGGAAACTTCCCACCACTACTACACAACAGGCAATCCTTGCCGCCATATCTCTGCCGGTTGGGCTAGAACCTTCAGTGATAACATATCACTACCGGTTAAATAAAATCAGCGTAAGGAAGCGTATCCTTGTCGGTTTGAGAAACCAACCGGTAGTGATAACAAACTATCACTGCCGATTTATACCCAAAACCGGTAGTGAAGTATCACTGCCAGTTCCATTTTTAACCGGTAGTGATATCAGAACTTTTACTGCTAGTTTTACTCTTTAATCGGTAGTGATATGTATTTTCCCGCGCATCCAAATTTTTTCGCGTAATCTAACCTTGTCACTGCCGGTTCTGTGCAGAGCCGGTAGTGATAAGGTATTTATATAGCTAGCCCTGACCGACGCCTTCCCTGGCCAAGCAAAACAAAGAGGAGCTTTGTTTTGCTCGGTTGTTAATTTTTTGACGAGTTGCTGCCGAAAAATTGTGTTAATATTTTTCTCGTATTTCTCTTTGAGGTGACATCTTCTTCGACCGAGCAGAATAGAGAGGAGCTCTGTTTTGCTCGGTAGTTATTATCTTGGCAAGTTGCTGCTGAAAAATTGTATTAAAATTTGTCTCGTATTTCTCTTCGAGGTTACTAACTTGATCTATATTATATTTGTAGTAAAATTTTACTTATAGATTGCTCTAGATGTTGATAATTGTTGATTGTATGGTGTGAACATTTTAGGTCGGTAGTGCTCAGTGCATAGGATGTTGTTTTGTAAAGAGAAGTGTATGTGTATTATTTGTAGATATGTTCATTAGTTTCTCGATTTGTTGGCAAAGGTTTCAATGTAGATAGCTTAGAACCTAAGGTGCTAACCACGCTGGTGCTTGACAGAAGTGTATCTACAGGCTTATGTTTTAAATTCATTTGTGGAGTTAAGTTCAATAATCATTACTTGTGTGTATTGGGTTTCTGCCAATTAAAAATGTGTGTATAAAGATGCATGTGTATAAAGATCAAAAATATATATGTTTGTATAAACATGTATGTGTATAAAAATATATATGTGTGTCCTTGAAAGATGTATATCGCAATATTGAAAACAACTGTAAAAAACACTATCATGTGTTTATGCCATCGTTTGAATTCATAAGTTTGACATCACGCGCAGAAGAATAGTCTAGCCGGCAATGCGGCTATACTTGGGCTTATATGCTTTTACGTCTATTTTCACTCGTTACATCTATCTTCATTTCCTCGTTACGTCTTTCTTCGATACCATTGTATGTGTATATGTGTTAATTTGAAATTTTTGATAAACTTGTTAGGAATGGCCTCTAATTAGGGACAAGTGCCAGAGAGAGTTGGGTCCTCAAATATAGACGAAGTAGGAATGAGTAGCCCAACATACTACCTGAACCTACAGGATATTGATATGGAGCAACTTGGCGCTACTGCCATGGACCAACCTGACGCTACTGCCATGGACCAACCTGACGCCACTAACATAGGTGAGGTAAAGTATTAGTACATTGTGATTCCCAAAATATGGTAGGGTTAGACGACTAATAAGAAGATCTAATTGCAGACTCAGACGTTTGATGAACAAAGGTGGCGCGCAGGCCGTGGTCCGAACAAGATGCCTAAGGGTGTTCACAATATAGTAGATCTCTCGACAGTCGGGGAACCTGCTATACCCGAGTCATCGTTGGGGCCGTACAGGACAGCATGCGGAGTACTTGCTAGGGATTATGTGCCCATCAACTATAGATCATGGATCGGCCACCGAGGTGACTAGTGGGTGGTTCCCGATAACCTGAAGGATTTGCTGTAGGACAAGCTAAAAGAAGTATTCTAATTCCCCCAAGGGTCCGAGTTGGTTGCAAAGAAACGTGCACTAAGTATCATGTGCACATCGTGGAAGAATTGGAACACGATGCTAAATAAGAACTATGTGAAGAAGAATGAAACACCAAAATTTGACATGTACCCAAAGATAAGGGAGTTTTGGGAGGACTTTGTGGTGTACAAGAATTTTGAAGAAGCCCAGATAGTTAGTCAGAAGAACAAGGCAAATGCGGATAAGAATATGTACCCTCACACACTAGGCACTGGTGGCTATATGAAGAAAATACCTGCATGGGATATGTGCAAAGAAGAGCTAACCCGCAGGGGCGTCATTCCTACGACGACCGAGTTGAGCGAACAATCAAAGAACTGGTTGCTTGGGAGGGGGGCTTCTATCTCAGAAGATGGCAGCTTAAGCTTCAGGAGTGATAGAGCCCAGGAAATGTCGTGGAAAATAGCAGGTGCTCATGTGCAGTCTTCCCAAGGCTTTTTTAGGCCACAAAGGGAGAATAACGAGCTGACTGTTGCCCTGGGTAACAAGGAGCACCCTGGTCGCACCCGAGGAGTTGGTTTGGTCGCACCTGAGGAGCTAGATAAGGTTGTGGAGCAAGCAGTTCAGAAAGCTCTCAGCTCACGACCGCCACCCGATGACAGCCCTCGGAACTTTAGTCACGGTGTTCGTAAGAGTAGCTGCGCATCCACAGGGATCCCCAAAGAGCATGGACTCCATTTTCCAGTGGATGACATCACAGAACCGACACCGTGCAAGCTGCATTTGTCCGCACATGGCATTACCATCAAGGTGGTTGATGGCAAGACTTGGCCATGCGGCTCCTCGCAGGTTCTACACTGTCGCCCGATACTGCCGGAATTCGCCAGGGTCGAAGTGGATAGTGTAGTCTAACAATACCGCAAAATGGATGTAGAGATCCCTGGTGAGGACGAAAAAAAACAAACTTGGAGAAAACGTGCATGGCTTCCTCGCGTGGTGCAAGAGCTTGATTAAGTTTGGCTTGGATGATGAGGACGACAAAGACAATGATGATGATGATCAGTCGCACTCTCCACACAAAGACAACGATGATGATGATCCGCCTACACCAGCTAGGAAAAGTCCAACTCCTCCGCCGGCACCACCCAAGAAAAGTCCAACTCCTCCGCCGGCATATAAGAAGAATCGAACATCAGCACCATCTCGGAAGTCTGTACCATCTTATAGAAAATCTCGGTCATCTGTGAAGTCAGCAAATACTCAGAAGAAATTACTAGCAGAGGTGACTGAAGAAGAACGCAAAAAGGAAGTAAGCGCCTGCGTAACATCTCACTTCAAAAAGGTGCCATCACCTGAGAAAACTAAAATTGATGATAATGCGCAGAAGTTTTTCTTGAGTATGGGAAAAGTCAAAGAGATGGGGCGAGCTTCTGAACTTTTCCAAATGTCGGACTACGAGTGCATCTCCAGAAAGCAATACTTGAAAGCGGCTAATGCCGACGCGTTGAGATCGGAAGCTCAAGGAGATGCTGCTGAACAACTTCGTGCTCATGAGCAAGGTCTAAGGTGGAAGTTCTTTCTGGGGCAACCGCTGGTTAAACCAGCTCATTTAGACCACCTAACAACACAACTGCGGCGCGTCCATCAGTGGTACATGCAGCAATGCAAAAATGGTATAGAGGCGCTCCTAGTCAAATACAAAGAATCGGATTTTCACAATAGGGATAACATCTTATGGGTATTATTCGTTGAATTGTATATGTTGTACCAGCAAGATGCCCTGGATGTGAATATACTCAGATTTTGGACTTTGCAAGTCTCTATGTATATTATTGTACATTCTTGTACCGTTTAATTGCATGTCTAACTTCTTTCTTATATATGTAGAATAGAGGTACAGATATGTAGAAGAAGTGGCAATGACAACTTAGGATTTCTCGATTCGGGGCTTGCCAACGAGAAAATTAGTCGGCAGTCTCCACAGTTTGTTGAAGACTATTTATTTAATATTTTCTTGAAGCTGCAATACAAAACCTCCATACTTTTACCCTATAACTTTGCGTACGTATTACCCTACTTCTAATATCGTTTTACTATTTTTGCGTAACACGATGTGGGACTAATGGGCTATGTTAACGTATATGTGCAGCTTTCACTGGGTTCTCCTCGTTATCGAGTTAGATGCTAGCAGGATTTTTGTCTTGGACTCGAGGAGAAAACCCCTTAATCTGTATAAAAACTTTTGGGACATGTTGAACAGGTAAAGTCGATCGTTGCGTTATTGCTCTAGTAATATTCCATTCTATTGCATTTAAGCTTAATTACTATTTAAAATCATTCACAAGGCATTCGCATGATATTGCAAGAAAAGTGTTCGGCATCGTCCCTACAAGAAAGATTTCCAAATAATAACCGATTTTCCATGCATGAGATAGGAGCCAGGAAATAATTTATGTGCATACTACGTATGTACAAATATGCATTCAATTGTCATGGAGATATCGGCTATAACGAAGCCATGGTATATAATTACACATTGATGCATACTTTTCTTTCATTTAACATATATCATCATTAATTAAAATTTTCTTTTCTTCAATAACAACGCTCCAGGTTGAGAACCAATAAGTTACTGCTAACAGAAATTTTAGCAATTCAAGAGCAAATCGTTGGATTCGTTCACGATGAGATCATCAATCCAAACAGCGAGTTCCATGAGCAACTTTAATTCTAGTGGAGTCGTTGAAAAACCAAAGTGAACGAGATGTACTCACACTATATTTGCAAATAGACTATTGTAAAAACTAAATATTGTGATTCTTTAATATATTTGAATTATGATTTAACGACGCTTTATATACTATATATTTGAAGGCAATATATCCTGTGCACACAAGGTTTTCCGTGTACACACCGTGCACACCAACTAATAAAAGTCACGAAAAACTCTGAAAAAATTTGTAGATGTGCTTCATAGATTACTCCACTTATGTATAAAATTGCAGGTTCAAATTCAATACATACCAAAAGTTACAAAAAAAGAGAAAATTCTAACAAGGTCTTATCATATGATAAATTATCATATGTATCAATTTTATTTTATGCCAATTAATTGTGATGCAAATATACATTCATTGTTTCAAATTGTGGCCCTCAAAATCCAAATAACAGTCAAAATGTTGCCACAATTTCTAACTTTACAGGTTGGTAATCATATAAAAATTTTATGGCAAGATTAATGATGCATCACGATTATCCAATCAAAATATCAAAATTTTCTAACGTAGTTTCAAGCATTTTCCATTCGGACAACACCACTGTCTGAATTTTTAAAAATCTCTTGAGCTTTACCATCATCTAAAAATTTTATGAAAATATTAGTGATATAGCAAAATCGTGCACAAAAAATTTCAAAAATTACTAACGTGGTTTGTTCCATTTTTCATTTGGTTCAGCATTGCCGGTCAGCGTTTTATTAAGACAGTAGAAATGTTTGAATTTTTAAAAATTACATAGACCTCATAATTATCATCAATGTGTCAAGAGCCTCTAGAAATTTTTTTGAAAATTTTCATTATCGTTTGACCCACTTTTCGACCGGTGGAAATACACTGAAACTGGTCACCTCAGATATTAGGGCCGAGATCTCGGGCATTTGGGCCGAAATATCGAGAAGGTTAGCTGAACTCTCGTCGTAATCCCTCCCGAAATCTCGGCTGTTATGCCCGAAATCTCGGCATATTTGAGCGAAATGTGATGTATACCTCCCGGATCTGGCTGGATGTTTGGCCTAAATGCATGCATGTATATACCATCCAGAGCAGAAGGTCAAAATAGTAGTTTTGTGGTTTGCAATTCGGTTCAGAGAATGTCTGATTAGGGAATCCGTAACTAGCTTATTCGGCAAAGGTTTTGCTGCTGTTTTTATTACTAGGGCAGCAAGCCACAGGATTTAATTATGCTGCATGCTTATATATGCTTTACTATTATTTGTCTATCAATGTCAAATGATTTTACATTTACCGATCGCAATGTATTACTCTCTACTGTAAATGAAAAATCGCTTTATGCGAATTAAATAAAACTAGATAGGGCAACTACCCTTCTCTAAGCTTGCATATTATACAATGTTGCTTAAAAGTACTACGAAGTACAACTTTGTAGTCATGGTTGCTTGTTTAACAAATTTAGAGGATGTTGTGGATAACCCATCATATGAATACTTCCAAACGACGGATTCCAGCGACAATGATGCTAATTTGTAGGGGTTTAACCTAATATGTATGATGGCTATCATTTATATGGTGTATTTAATCATATGAATCATTTGTATCGTAGTATCATTATGTTTGGTATCTTTTGTGTCCCGTTGCAGACCGTGATGGTAGATCGTGCGGGTACTGTTATGAGAGCACAGGGAGCGCGTTGGCCAAGGGTTAAAGTACAACTACTACAGGCATATTATGAAGGGTGGAGGGGCGACCCGTCTGAAGGAACATCTGGTTGGCCGTGCCGGTGATGTGAAGGCCTGTACAAGCGTGTCTAAAGTAGTTAGGCAGGCCATGCTCGTGGACCTCCGTAGAGGTCAGGAGAGGAAGAAGGACAAGGAGGCGGTGCGCCTCCATAAGGAGGAAGCATGCGATGACTGGGCAACCTTGGCCACAGAGTACCGTACCAAGCAGGAGCAGCTCTTTGTCATTTGACTACACTCATCCATACGTTAATCCGTACCATGACATGCATCTGTCAGGTACCTTCACCAGTCAGAGAATTATAGTGGTTGGATAGCTCATTACGAACATTAAAAGTCTACCTACCTACCGTGAGACATGACCTGGAAAGAATACAAGCAACTGCACGAGAGGAGGTATCACGAGGTCGTTGTCGATAACGAGGAGGTGGAGTTTGCACCACACACGTACTACTGCTCGTAGGTACGTGATGCAAATATACATTGATTTTATTGTGATGTAAATATGTGATAAATTATCATATGTATTAATTTTATTTTACGCCAATTAATTGTGATGCAAATATACATTCATTGTTTCAAATTGTGACCCTCAAAATCTAAATAACAATCAAAATACTACCAAAATTTCAAACTTCATGGATTGGTAATCATCTAAAAGTTTTATGGCAAAATTAATGATGCATCACGATCATCCAATCAAAATGTCAAAATTTTCTAACGTAGTTTCAAGTATTTTCCATTCGGACATCACCACTATCTGAATTTTTAAATATCCCTCAAGCTTTACCATCATCTAAAAATTTTATAAAAATATTAGTGATATATCAAAATCATGCACAAAAATTTCAAATATTACTAACATAGTTTGTTCTATTTTTTATTCGATTCAAAATTGCCGGTCAGCGTTTTATTAGGATAGTAGAAATGTTTGAATTTTTAAAAATTACATAGGCATCATAATTATCTAAAATTTTTATGACAATATCATCAATGTGTCAGGAACCTCCAAAAAAAAAGTATAAAATTTTTCGTCATCGTTTGGCCTACTTTTCGGCCAGTGGAAATACATGGAAATCTCTCCGAGATTTCAGGTATATCGGCCAAGATTTCGGTTTTCTCGGTAGAAATCAAACCGGACTTGAATTTTTGTTTTTGAATTTGGGCTGAGAATTGTCTAAAATTCTAAGATCTCAGCGAGATTTTGGATTTTGGTCACCGGCGAGATTTCGTCTAAAATGAAATTTAAATCCTTGCTCCTGTGCTACTTTTGCCCCTTGCACACCAGTGCTTTATAGGGGTGGCTATCCAGTTTGTTTCAAAATTGATATAAACCTACATAAAATTATTTTGTTTCTCATATAAGTGGTTATTTCAAATTTAAGCTAACAAGCAACTATATATCAAGCTGAGCCACATTAAAAATTTTCAATCGATATGGACTCATTTCAAATTTATACTTATTAACTACTATAATCAAAACAATTTTGATTCGAGCCTTAATGAGATTTTTTTTCTTTTTTTCCCGCTCTACTGCTTTACCCTTGACGTCGTTGATATGTCGCCTTAAGTTTGCTCGTCAAATATGTTGTTGCTAGCCACTGTCTGTGGTTGTGTATGGATGTGAAAATACATGGATGGTGCACAATGATCTCCATTTTGTGGCTAATTATCATGGAAACTAATCCTGCGGCCTGCTTTCAGCTATGTTAATTATCAGGAAGTGAGACGCTAGCAAACTAATATATGCACATACAGAATACAAGGGAGTAGTACATATAGGAGTAGTGCACTATGATCTCCATTTTGGCGCTAATTATCATGCAAACTAATCCGCGGAATGCTTTGAGCTATGTCATCATGAGGTGAGACGTTAGCAAACTGGGTCTGTTTGGTAGAGCTCTAGATTCCAGCTTCACTTATGATCTGGAACTTGTAGGTTAAAATAAAGTGAATTAAGTTTATATTTTTGGTCTAAAATTTAAATAAGATGATCTATCTAAATACTCTTAATGTACTCATAGCTCCAGCTTCACGAATCTGATGAAACTAAAATTTTTAGCAACGAATTTGGTGAAGCTGAAGCTCTATCAAACACACCCTAAGGGCACTCCCAATGGGCCATGTAAGCGGTGTCTATATTGTGCCATGTAAGCAAAAAGCTGAGTTGTACGTTCATTAAAAGAAGACAGAGAAAAAAACGATATCTCATGCAAGACATGGTTTCTTTGGTTCGACCAAGAAAATTAGACACCGAAAATATACCATTGGGGCTCTGTTTGGTTTCTAATGGCATGCAGGATCCTATAATATGCATAATAAATGATCTTGGATTGCTAAAATATACACACTACCTATTGGAAGTTTGCTATAGACATCACATAATAAATGATCTCTCTCTCTTCTAGACATTACTATAGACATCATCCATTGGGAGTGTCCTAATATACACGTACAGAATACTAGGGAGTAGTACATATAGGAGTGGTGCCCGACGAGATATATGGACATCTCCATCGATCGCATGCACCTGACTCGAAAATTGCAAAATCTAACAATACTGAGAACTGCCATGCTGAACATGATCCATGTATATATTTCATCCACATTTTGTTTGATCATATATCACATGTATGTAAACACAAGTGCATGCCTAGCTAGCTAGAATATAGCTATATATATTGCACTGCAATAAATTTACCAACACATCATCCGAACAGTCATCAACCCGTACATACGCATAGGCGTCTCGAGGTATATTGCTAGTTTTAAAGAACATGCACAATTTAGCATGATAACTTCCAACATGCATGCAATATACAGATTTTAAATTTAAAGGTTCATAATTTTAATTTTTTGTTAGTTTTAATTATGAATTTTGAAAATCCCTTCGTTATCCATATAGAATTGAATTAACTGGAGTTTGTACACACATAAACGTGCTCTATATTGTGGTTTTTCATTCAAAAATTAATTTTATGTGTCAGTTGTAACGTTTAAGTTTAGAAATTTCCAGTTCTTCATTAACATTGATGCATAAACTATACCCAAATAATAGTAAAATAGCACGCATACAAATTCCTATGACATTCCTGCATTCCAAACGGTTCCTCAACTCACGTATGAATGGGGAAACATTCATGCATTCCAAATGGGGGTCTAAACGGTTCTTATGCATGTGAAAAGCTTCATCAATAATCGATTCTTGGTCAAATTAAACTAAGATTGCGATACTGATACAGTAGAGATTAACCCACATACATGTTGCACTTGCATGAATGAAATAAAATGGGCCGGAGCTGAGGCACTCTACGTACCTACAGATCGAAGGCAAATTGGATAGCACAATGAACGAGGCCGGCCGGCTGGTCACATCATCTCATGATATCTCCGTCCTCGATGGAGACGCCGTCGCCGCCACTGCAACCGGGACGGGCACGTGGCCGGCGGCGAAGAGCCTGACGTGGCCCATGAGCTTGTCCTTGCGGGAGAAGGATGTA
The DNA here is from genome assembly GCA_036346375.1 of Guadua angustifolia. Classification (NCBI taxonomy): domain Eukaryota; kingdom Viridiplantae; phylum Streptophyta; class Magnoliopsida; order Poales; family Poaceae; genus Guadua; species Guadua angustifolia. Next base: position 740,919 of record JAYEVE010000723.1, read on the forward strand.
CCGCATGAGCAGCGCCACAGGAGCTGGCCGCAGTGCTTCTCGTGGGTGCGGAGGTCCGATAGCACGGCGAACTGCTTGTCGCTGCACCGCCGGCACACGTACATCTTGGGGCAATGGCTGCGCCGGTAGTGGTTCTTGGCGCACACCACCGACTTGAGCGGCTGGAACCGCGGGTGCCGCCTGTTCCACCGGCACCCTTCCGCAGGGCACGAGTAGCTCTTCTTGGCGCCACCGCCGTCGGCGCCGCCATTTTCGGCGCCCAACGGGTTGCTGAGCGAAGCCAACGTCTTGTACTCGTCGCCGTGCGCGCGCATGTGCATCCGCAGGTTGGCATCTCGTTTGAACCCCTTGCCGCAAACCTGGCAGTAATGCGTGTACCTGGCGAGAAGGTACGACGAGTCCAGCTCCACCACGTCGACGTTGCCGCCGTGCGCGAGCTCGCTGCCTGTCCGGCCACTGGTTGACGCCGCCGAGTGGCTGAAGCTCCCGGTACAGTCTATGGGGGCGTGCGCAGGCGCAGCGGTCGTCGTGGCGTCGACGCCAAACATGGTGGCCGGCTCATGTTCGAACGGCGAGGTGTCAGCTTGATGCGCCGCTGCGAACATCTGCTCGTTGACGTTTTCGGCGATGGCCACTCCTCGGTTGAAGGATGCCTCCGAGCCCGCACGCTCCAATCGGTGCGCTACGGCGGACGCCGCTGCGCTTATGTCTTGCAAGACGGAGTAGGCGCTCGAAACGGCCACCGCCGCAGCCTCTTGCCGGAGGTGGTGCGCGGCTGGAGATACGACCATGCCAACCAGGGGCTCGAGCTGCTGGACCTTGTCGCGCAGCACGGCGACATGGTACGCCAGCGCGTCGGCCGTGGCTCTCGCGGGCGCCACCTCTCGGCTGCCATGGGAGACCGAAAGCACGTCGTGCTCCACCCCCTGGAAGAATTGGAAGCCCTGTGGATTGTGAGGGAAGCTTGGATTCATGGCTAATCAACTTGCAGGATAGAACCTAGCTGCCAGGGTTTGCAACTGGCTAGCTACTAGCTAGTGATCAAGGAGAGATACAGAATTCTTCACATGATGCAAAACAGCATGTATATATGGTGTTTGTGCTCTATCAAGTCACAGGCTCAATTCTAAGGAAAAAACTAAGAGAAGATGTGAAGAAGAGTAAGGGAAGTCAACGGATGAGCTAGGAGAGCTTGGAGCGTAGCATCCCTGCATGAGCCTCCCTCGTATGCTACCAGGGCCATATGGAGCAATTCTATATATATAGAATTTGCAAATTATCTTGAAAAGTACTTCCATTTTAATTATTATATTTCAATAACTCTTACTAATATATATAAATATATATATATAATTATTAAAATAATAGTTGAAGGTGTATATTGGAGATCAAGTCGATGACTATATACTGGAGCTTCCACCGCTCCTCTCTCCAATCCGACTCGCTGGGCGCTTCACTAAAGCCCAGCTGTTATGGCTTCAAGAAGCTACATCCAGTCGATCACCATATTTGAAGTTACCACCCAAGCATGCCGAGGAAGCACACATGCACTCTATCTCCTTCAAATACATGAATGGCTGGCCTTAGTTGTTCAAATTAACGTGATTCACATGATGTTCCAATTGTTTTGCATATACCAATTACCAAGTGACAATTATATATCGAGATAGATAGATCGTGCCTAGGTACTGCCTAGCTAGTTAAGCAACTACACTTCACAATATAAGCTACATATATCGTCGGAAAAAAAAAACTTCATCATAGCTAATGTTGCAAAAACCTGCTATTTTTATTTCAAATATGATATATAGTATATTGTATATGTTTATATATATCAATAAAGCTATATTTAGTTAATTATCAGAGCGAGGTTCTAATTAATCTAGCACAATAAATGATGTACATGAAATTAAGTTGCATGCATGGCAATGCAAAGTTGCACACATCGGCTTATATATAGTCGCTACGAAACATAGAATTATATATACACACTCCCTTCGTTATAGACGATATTTTAGGATTTTGTATTTTAACCAAAGCATATATAGAGATAACTAAATTGTGCTATTTTATTAGCTCACTTATTGCATTTGCATAGTGTGCTGCTTTATTCTATAGTAATAATTAAATAACGTTAAGGAATAATGAACGGTAGGGTTCGTATTCAAAAAACAGTTAAAAGTTGTCTTGAAAGTGCAGAAACGTTATGTATTTAAGAATGAAATTTGAAAGTTAGAATAACGTATATAGAAACGGAAGGAGTACTAATATATATGTTGTCTCCTTATGAGATATGAATGCAAGTATGTTTGTTTTGTATAGCGGCAAGTTTGGATTTTTGTGCGTGTGGTAAGTTGATCACTTCAACGAGACCACCGCATAAAAAACGATCCATAATGACCTCGATCGACCAGCTAAATTAATTATTTGAAATTATGCGTTTAAGTATGTATATACGGGTTTATCTGTCAATCTTCAGGTCGTATCTAGTGCGAGTGCATGCATGGATGCTTGCTACTACTAGGCTATATTTTTTTAGACGTACTAGGGTAGCTAGTAGATAAAAGAATCCGGACAAGTCCATGAATATAATACAAGTGTTTTCCTAATTAGACTCGATCTGTCCTCGGACCTCAAGTAGCAATGGCATTGGACTTTTTCATGTTAGATAAACTAATTAATTAAGGCACTCTATGCAAAACTATGTTGACTTTATAAGTTGTAACATCCCCAAAATTCAATAAAGTAAAAATAAATATTTTAAATTTGAAAATATTTATTTCTGAGTTTCTTGGCATCATTGGTTTTTAATTGAATTTCTTTGGAGTTTTGCATTGCATGAAGAATCAAATAAAGAGAATTAATGAATGGATAATGGTAAAAAGGCAAAAATGTAAAAAGTAAAAATTTAGAAAAATTACCATGAGAACCCTGATCATTCAATTAAATCATTTTAGCCAGCAATTAAGATTTTATGCATAGAATAATGAAGAGATAAAAGGAAAAGATAACTTTTAAATCCAAAACAATGTATTGGAATCACAAATGGAGCTGAAAATTTTATAGAAGCATTCTGAGATTAAATCCTTTTGAAAAACAAAGTTTGAAAAGTAATAGATTTCAATTGGTATCAAAGGAAAATCAAAATCCAAAATGAAATTCTCGAGCGATCACCGACGCAGGGCCATTCGTTGTTTTTCCGTTCGCTGGCACATTGGAGAAGCTTGCGACCGACAATGGTCCCAAGGCCTTCTTGCCGAACACATCGTTCTCGATCACGATCGTTCCACTGGCAGCCTCCGTTCGTTCCACTGGGAACTCTCCCGAAGCTTGGAGTACAGCCCACTACCAAGCCATTCATTGCATCTCAGAGACCTCCAGGCGCAGTGCTCTACTTCCCCTCACTTCTTCCCTTGTCTCCTCAAGCCAGTGCCTGAAGTCCCTCTACAATTCCGCCATGAACCAAGCTTCAGAGCTCCAAGTCGTGAATCAATCCGAGCACTAGAGCCAACCAATTTCAAATTCCTCTGAACTGAAGCATCCTCATTCACTACTGATCAAAAGCCCCCAATTATATTTGGAAGTCCCCATGCGAAATCAAGCTGCACCCGTGCGCCTCATCTTCTCCAAAACCGGCCACCGGTGGCAGCTCACTCCGGTAAGTCCCCGACTTCAATAACCCCGAAAATGGAACCCTTAGCACCCCGTGATGCTATATATGCTATCGATTCGAGCTCTCACGCCTTGATTTCTCTTCTCCACCGTCCGCCATTATCGCCGCCTGAGCTTGGTCACAGACCACTCCGAGTATCTCTCCTACAGATCGACAATGACAATTGAGTGCGCTGGCCGGCCGATGCTCCTCAGATGCCCGCCTGGTCGAAGACTTATCGAACTCCGTGGCGATGAGCCCTAGAAGTCCTCTGTTTACGTCTCTATGCAATGGAAGTCGGTCGAGGTAGAAGAAGGTCGAGTCCAAAAGACGCTTTCTCATTGATAAAACGATTCGATTTCCATGCCATTTTCTAGCCAAATACATTTAACCATTAATAACTTGTGCATTTTTAGTTAGAAACCAGTGTGATAAATTTCATTAATCATCTAAAATCTAGTTCTTCCGTAATACGCAAAAATATTTTGAAAAACAGGATTGGATGAATTTGAAATTCAAATTTGAATAAAAGGTTTAAAGATGTGCTACATATTAAAATGTTGCAAACAAACTCAAAATTTAATGAAACTAATTTTGTTTGAATCCTTATTCTACCGAAACTCAAATATATAAAAATATTTATATTTCACCTTTGTTTGAATCATTTTCCATTAAATGTTATTCTAAATGGAATGAATAATCAAAATTTGATACTTGTATAAAAGAAATTCTAAGATAAATAATATGTGTTAACCCTGCTTAATAAGAAAATTTTAATTAAAAAGATTTTAAAGAACGAAACGTTGCCTTATAAACCAAACTGAAGATTACATAATCTGCATAGAAACCGCAACTAGAGTTAATTGGAAAGAATCAAATATTACTTCATGAGATAGATAACTCTTATCTAACCATCTTTCTCCGATTCCAACATCTTGTCAAATGCGGATGCAAAATGCCTGAAACCCAACAGAATTCCATCTAAATAACTTTACCTTAGTAAATATTGTTGCAAGATGCTTGCGACACAATTCATTAGTACATCTACTGGAAGTAATAAGTAATAAAATCTTTAGCCTTATAACTGACTTTCAGCTCTCCCCCAAATAATCTTGGTTAAAATGCATCCTTTCACTCATCTCAAATATTTTAACATACTCTGTATCTCTCTTTAAATTAACTTATTCTTGCTAAGGATTCTTGGGATGAACTGCTAACACTCCTCATCTACTTCGTGAAACCCCGCAAGACACTCAACTGCTAAGAAACGATAATCCCATCTAAGCCCAACCAAATCTTTGGTATTTAGCTGAAGCACTTCCCTACATAGCAATCGACATAACTCTCCACTTTCCTTAAGTTCAAAAAGTGCACGCGCAAAAACAAACTAACAAGAAAAATGATTTCTAGTATCTCTAACCATGGTGTAAATGCTCACCATAACTGGACAAAATCATTCAAAGCACACCCTTCTATTCTAACAACTCGCGCAAAATATTTCTAGTATTGGTGCAGCTTCTATCAGAAAAGAAAATGGTTTAGAAAAAAAATATACTTCTATACCTTATTTGATACCTCCACCTTTTTCCTTGAAATGTTGTCAACCCAATCGATCTGAAGATCATGCTTGCACTCGCTATGGAGGAATAGGACATGTTGTTGATGAGAGTGCAATCAATTATTCTAGCTATGAAGAAAATTATTCTCCTGAAAACGTCCTATAAGTAATACCAGTTATTACCTTGCAAAGGTCGAGGTCATTGTTCATTTCAATACCCCCTGGATTCATTAATCACCACTGCACTTCAGCCTCAACAAATGGAACTCCAATTCTTGGTTGCTTAGGAATTGGTCATTAGAAGAAAAAAAAATCGGTTGTATAGGAAATATTGCTTAAAGAATTAAAGAAACAACATTTGATCCTAACTATCTTCACTAAGAAAATAGTAAATGGTAATCTCCAATGGCATGTTTCCTGTCTGATGAAGAAAGTCATTAAGCTAAAGAATGTCCTAATGAACAACAGGCTAAGATTCACGAGGAAAATAATATTAAGCATGCAACTAACTGAACTCGACACCACGGGAAAAGCATAAATGCTTCAACGGTCACAAAAAGAACCATATTCCTAAACAGTGTGAATAATTCAACTGTCACAATAAGGAACCGTGTTGCTAATCAATGTCCGTAAGTTGAACAAATATGTTCTACAATCTTGAACATACCAAGTCGCATTAAACTAGATTATAGCTCGAGAGTAGGAGGAACAAAAATCAAGCGGTTCGCTTTAAAAAAAAATTGGTTAAAGAACCGAGACGCCTAAACAATAATACATGCTCTAAGAAGAATTCGCTCAACTCCATTCCCAACCTTAAAACTGGCCGCAAGGATCTCAAGACCAACAATTCTTTAGACATGCATCGGCCCAACTCAAAATATCAATCCGGTCATTCATGACGTTTACCTACAATGTTGGTTCGCGAAAGAAGATTACGACCAACCAGCGTGAGTGCTAGGTGCGATACATATGTATCTGAACCTACCAGATTCAAGTTTAACTCTATGGTCAATTCCTTGATTCTAGTCACTCGATCATCTAATTTACCTCGTTAGCAAACAACCTTCCTGTTGTTTCAATAAAACGAACAACATCACCTGTATCAACCGAAAATAACCTGAATACTATACCAACATCTACCCAAGAACAGTTCTACCGTCTCAATAATAAAGACATTAGTAATTTCTAGGTCATCTCAAAAACTTAGAAAATATCAAGTGCTTAGAGCGACCCGCCTTGGCGATTGGCCTCTAACGTAAACATCTCTCTCATATGATTGTATCTAGCACTTGTTGTGATATTGAGTACATCCTTTGTGTATTCAATTCCTGCGATCAATCTTCTTGACTTGGTATACTTCATTCTTTCATAATTGCTGAATTCAAAGGAAATCAAAACCCTTTTGTCTACTAAGGTGGTCAAATGAACCAAATCATCGGATCATCTTATAACCCTCTTGCCTCAACTCAAACCTTGAGTCATCTCTATTCTGTTATTAATTTATAGACAACTTTGAGTAACATTTAATCTCAACTAATCTCGCCAACTATTGTTGATCTATTCATTCGGTAGTGGTATTCAAATATCCTCCTGATAATAACATTCAGTTCTTCCTAAATGGATCAAATAAGAATACATCTTTTCTTTCACCTCCAGCGTTCTAAACATACTAAATACTATTCTCTAAATTTGATTATCCATAATAACAATCCTGGGTTTTTAATCAAAAGAGATATATATGGTAATATCCCTCATTTACTTACCTAAAACTCAAATAGAATTCTTCTCTATTTCTTCGCACGTCAACCTGGAATCACAAGACGAAGGTCCAGCAAAGCAATTGCGATGAAGACGATGTATCAACAGAACGACACAGTCATCTCCGAGAAAGAATTCCTAAATCTATCTCATCCTCAAGATTTGCAAGGTTCGCGATATTTACTGTTTCCAAATCCAAGATAACTTGGCGCCACAATATATTAGGCCATATCATATCATTGAGAAAATGGAAGATAAAGCACATAAATTTGAGTTGCCATCTCAGCTACCCAATGTTCATAATATCTTCTATGTATCACAGTTAAGGAAATATCTTCATCTTCCTTCTAAGCTCACCTAGCTAAATGAAATCAATCTATAATCTGAATCAACTTATCGAGAGCATTCGATTAAAAATCCTAAAAGAAACTAAACTCCACACTCGTAATAAATTCTGCAAGATGATCAAGATTCGACGAAGCAATCATTTTGAAGAAGAAGCATCTTGGAAACGAGAAGACCAACTCAGGAAGAGTTTCCCAACTTCTTTTAGAAATACCTTTTCCTTAGACTCCACCAAATCTCGGTCGAGATTTACGTAAGGGGTAGATCTCAGAACATCCCCAAAATTCAATAAAGTAAAAATAAATATTTTAAATTTGAAAATATTTATTTCGAAGTTTCTTGGCATCATTGGTTTTTAATTGAATTTCTTTGGAGTTTTGCATTGCATGAAGAATCAAATAAAGAGAATTAATGAATGGATAATGGTAAAAGGCAAAATGTAAAAAGTAAAAATTTAGAAAAATTTCCATGAGAACCACGATCATTCAATTAAATCATTTTAGCCAAAGAATTAAGATTTTATGCATAGAATAATGAAGAGATAAAAGGAAAAGATAACTTTTAAATCCAAAACAATGTATTGGAATCACAAATGGAGCTGAAAATTTTATAGAAGCATTCTGAGATTAAATCCTTTTGAAAAACAAAGTTTGAAAAGTAATAGATTTCAATTGGTATCAAAGGAAAATCAAAATCCAAAATGAAATTCCTCGAGCAGTCACCGACGTGTGGGCCATTCGTTGTTTTTCCGTTCCGTTGGCACATTGGAGAAGCTTGCAGTCACTGACAGTGGTCCCAAGGCCTTCTTGCCGCGAACGATCGTTCCTCGATCATTGTTCGTTCCTTGGCGACCTCCGCTCGCTCCACTCGAACTCTCCGGCTTGAGTACAGCCCACTACCAAGCCATTCATTGCATCTCAGAGACCTCCAGGCGCAGTGCTCTACTTCCCCTCACTTCTTCCCTTGTCTCCTCAAGCCAGTGCCTGAAGTCCCTCTGCAATTCCGCCATGAACCAAGCTTCAGAGCTCCAAGTCGTGAATCAATCCGAGCACTAGAGCCAACCAATTTCAAATTCCTCTGAACTGAAGCATCCTCATTCACTACTGATCAAAAGCCCCCAATTATATTTGGAAGTCCCCATGCAAAATCAAGCTGCACCCGTGCGCCTCATCTTCTCCAAAACCGGCCACCGGTGGCAGCTCACTCCGGTAAGTCCCCGACTTCAATAACCCCGAAAATGGAACCCTTAGCACCCCGTGATGCTATATATGCTATCGATTCGAGCTCTCACGCCTTGATTTCTCTTCTCCACCGTCCGCCATTATCGCCGCCGAGCTTGGTCACAAGACCACTCCGAGATCTCTCCCAGAGAATCGACAAATGACTCACTGGTGCGCTCGCCGTCTTGATGCTCTCAGATGCCCGCCTGTCAAGACTTCATCGAACTCCGCCGGCGATGAGCCCTAGAAGTCCTCTGTTTCTGTCTCTATGCACTGGAAGTCAGAATCTGAGGTAGAAGAAGGCTGAGTCCAAAAGACGCTTTCTCATTGATAAAACGCATTCTGGATTTCCATGCCATTTTCTAGCCGAAATACATTTAACCATTAATAACTTGTGCATTTTTAGTTAGAAACCAGTGTGATAAATTTCATTAATCATCTAAAATCTAGTTCTTCCGTAATACGCAAAAATATTTTGAAAAACAGTATTGGATGAATTTGAAATTCAAATTTGAATAAAAGTTTTAAAGATGTGCTACATATTAAAATGTTGCAAACAAACTCAAAATTTAATGAAACTAATTTTGTTTGAATCCTTATTCTACCAGAAACTCAAATATATAAAAATATTTATATTTCACCTTTGTTTGAATCATTTTCCATTAAATGTTAGTCTAAATGGAATGAATAATCAAAATTTGATACTTGTATAAAAGAAATTCTAAGATAAATAATATTTGTTTATAAACACTTACAGGACAGTGTGCTAACTTAGTATGCTGAAATGATTAGGATATAAATTGGATATAGACTTGTTTATAAATAATAAATGATTTAAATGGACAAAGGTGCAGATATATATATATATGTGTGTGTGTACATATAGCAATCTGTAGTAATATGTATGTACTTGTGAAGAGTATATAATAGCTATACAAAGATGTGAATAGGTAATAAAATGAGTAATTTGTCACTATTGAAGTCTTTTAATGAAATACCATATATATGTATATATGTATATACAAGTGTAATTGGCATCAAGAACTCAAGTATTGCATATATATAAAAGAACGTGTACATGCATAATTAATGAAAAGCAAAGTCATGAAAAGAAATTGGATTTTAAATATCTAATATAATCAAACTTTAAATTTGACAAAAACCAAATCCTATAACCTTGAGTAATAATACCCTTGCTGGTTATGCAAAAGTACTCCATATGTATACAAGTTTGAACTAAGAACATATTGGGCTCTAATGAACGTTTATATGAAAAACACCTCGGATAAAAGCCAAATATCACAAAAACCACTTTAAAACACTCTTGAGATTATCCCCTACTTATGGCAGAAAAATGAGTCAATTATCATGTATAATGTAGTTACAAAAGTAAAATGAAGCTTGGCCGATTCAATGTTACCCATATGGTCATTTAGACTAATTCAATAGTAGATAAAATAACTCACCTAAATACTAAAATTAGTAAAATTAGTTTAGTAACATTGTACAAAGTTTATACTACCATAATCTGTAAAAAGAATCTTATTCCATTAAGGTTTGCCTATTAATCTTATTAAATCAAAACCCTTAAGTGTTAACCTTTTGATTCACTTTTGGCCGATTCCGATAACGTTAACTTAACAATGCCACTTAAGCCTTTTCAACAATGAATATAATGTATTAGCCAAAGCCTAAAATTTATGGAATTAGCTTAGAATTGTCATACAAAGTATAAATCATCTTATTATGAAGGAATGACCATATTTCGTCATGTTTTATGTACAAATCCAAATAGCTTAAAACCCTTAATCGTTAATATGTCATTTCCCCTTTCTTGCCGATTTTGAATATTGTAGTCTTTAAGTGTAGCATGAACCATTTTAGCGAATAGATTGTAGCCTCGCCCAAAATCCTAAAACTTATGGAACTAGCTTAGTAGTGTTCTTTAAAGTGTAGACTACCCCATTATAAAAAGATAATCTCATTTTGCTAAGGTTTACATATTAATCTGAATAGCCAAATAACCTCAAGTGTTAAGTTTTCTGAACCTTATAAAATGAATCGGTAAGAATGATGAAACCTGTAGTTAAGTTATTTTTATCACCAGAACCTTCTCAAATATCGTGTAAAATAAGCCAGTAGCCTACAATTGAAGATCTAACCTGTGCAAAACCAATTCTAAGTGAAATCAAATTGAAGTAAAGAATTAATTGCTCATGACCTTATATAATCATTTAAGCCTTTTCATTAACTTGCTAAGCAACTCATCTAAATCCGAATTTAGTGCATAACAGCTTAGAAATGATCTTCAAGATACAATCTACAGCAATCTAAGAAAATATTCCTATTTCGTCTTTCTTTGAATCTGAATCCTAATAGAGCAAAACCCTTAAGTAATAAGAATTGGCAGAAACTCATATCATGAATGGTGAATCAATGGAACTTACAACTAATGACTAATTCTATTAATCTAATCAATCTTTGCATCTTGAATTCATAAAATAAGATTAATAAATTCATAAAGAGCAATCCCTATTCTTGTAAAGAGTTTATTGGTTTTGCTATCTATTTTCCTTTAGCTCTTATTGAAGTCTTTTATTTGCGTTATTTCTGTTGATCGACGTGTAGACTCCGACGTTGCTGTTTTGGCGTCATCTTCGTCAATCGCAACGTTGCCTTCACCGTAAGCAATAATTAAGCAAGGCAAGCATCCTTTGACCATATTGAGCCCATTATTTTATATTCCTTTTGTGCATCAAATTGTTTTATGCATGCGGTTACTTTATGTAAATTGCTATCTTGTGGATGTGGTAGTTATACCTGTTGAATTGTGAATCTCCTTTGATGATTATGAATGTGTGAACCTTGACAACCATAGATTGAGGTTAGACATCTCTTAATGTCATCTTGGGTATATGCGATCATATTTAACTTGCTTAGCCATGCTTTAGAATTAGCAATGTACATGATCAAATCAGTATTTGTTTTCCTGAAAACATTGAAAATGTCACTGTTGGTTGTGGGTACTTTGATTAAAAACCCAAAATAAAACTATGTGTTGATGCGGGCGATTATTGGCGATAGCCGGAAGTGCAATAAGGGTCTTGCACGTAGTGTAGGGTGGAGTGTCGCCCGTGTCACTTTTAAGGACCGAGCAATGGGACGCTATTGATCCGAGATTTCCGTGCAACCACAAGGGTGAGGATGGGTTAGTCATAGCTTATTATGTTAATTAGACATGGCTTTGTACATTGGTAGGCGGGAGCTAGCACAAGTTTTCGGCCAGATACCGACGGGTATTCGGTCAGTCTACTTGCTAATGCAGCGGTATCGCCTGCCGTGTTTAGAAACGTTGTGTTGGGTGTGTGAATGTGGATCCACGGCTTGGGTGTGTGTTTCTAGTTCTATGGCAGGGGTTAATGTCCCGGCTGGTCAAAGCCATGTCTAGGTAATGTAATGACTATGTATGGTCTTCTTGACGCCACACCTAAGGCAAGTGTGTGGGCAAAAGTTGATCATTCCTTGTGGGTAAAGTTGTACACCTCTGCGAGTTTAAATCTAATTAATTAGCGCCATGTCATGAGCACTCGGTGAAGTCATTCCAATGTTAAATGTTTTATTATTTCTCAAATGGGTTGGTATCATTTGTTTTGCAAACTGTGATTTTCGTCGAAGGGCCGACATTAATGAATTTCAGGAATGTGAATGATTCGCCGCTCACGTCATGGAGGACTGTGAGTGTTACATATGCTTTATTTATTTGTTATCAATCAAATCTTGCTTTTATAAATTCCGTTTGCAAATAACTTGATTTACAAATTCAAATTCGCTTTATGCAAATTAACTGTATTAGCCTTTCCATTGATATGGCCTGCATATATGATAGGTGTTGCTCAAGTCTTGCTGAGTACGTAAAGTACTCACCCTTGCTTAATTATATTGTAGGTGGTTTAGTAAGCGGAGCTTCGAAGTTGTTCATCGCAGGTTGCGGGATCCTTTTGCCGCGGTATTTCTATCTGGAGTTTATGCAGTGGGTTACTGCTGGATCGGTTGGGCAAACCACAAGGCTTGCTTCTTTTGCTGCTATATTTCTCTGAGTTGTAATATTATTTCTGTAATTAATCGTTTCCGCTTATTTATTATTTGTATGGTTATGATTTCCAATTGTTGAAAACATGTGAGTGCTAGCTACTGATCCAGGGAATAGCACAGTAATCACATGGAGGTTCCTGTTCATTAGAACGGGGTCGCACATAAGTTCATGTCAAAATAAACGAACAAAAACGGAGGGAATATTGTTGTCAATATGGATATGTGTGGTGCTAATTAATTTCAAAAGAGGTCCCCTTCTCAATCTGAAATCATCTTATGCTTGCTTCTTGTGATCTGCATGGCACAGTACAGAAGCTAGCTTACTGATTAAGGTTTAATTAGAAATGGGATACGCAAGTCACAGTACTTCTTTTTGTTAAGTCTTTTTTTCCTTTCATTTTCTCTATGGCCAGCTTCAAAATACCACTTTTTGATCCACTATATATTGCCATTTTAATTTCACGAGTGGCAGACTAATCTCTATTATATAAAGTGAGAGTTTCTTCCTACGTCACTTTATCAAAATTACCCACCTTTACCACTGCTCTTTAGTTACCCACCTTTGGCCACGTCACTTCATCTAAATTACCCACCTTTGCCACTGCTCTTTAGTTACCCACCTTTGCCCGCACCACTTCATCAAAATTACCCACCTTTACCACTACTCTTTCATATACTCACCTTTGTCATTGTTAGTGCTCTTTGCAAATAAATTTTTTTATCGTAAATTGAGTTTCCGTTGCAACGCACGGACACATAGTTATGTTTAATTTGCTAGTAGTGGCGCGCGTGCGATGCACGTACGCATCAGCGCTTTAATTAGTTTTATACAATGTACAACGTCTTCAATTAGTATATGCATTCACAAAATGAAGGTCGATCAGGACTTTGGAGCAAAACTAAGATTAGAACGCTGCATGCAAATAAGCAAACGCATGAAGGACGGAGAGGCACATAAATATCTCAGGAGCAATATATACTTGGAAGCTAGCCAATCCGAGAGACCTTAGCCAACCGAGTGTGGTGACACCAGTCGAGTCGATGAACCAAAGATCAGGTGGCTATGGTTATTGCCCAACTGAGTGTTCGGTTTAACTCCTAGTTGAAATTTCAAAGTGCAATAATACAAAGAGGATACTTCCTTCGTTTCTTAATATATGTCATTCTACAATTTCTAGACAATTTTTAACTATTTTTTCTTTATATACCCCTATCATGTATTGTTCCTAATATTATCTATTACTGTGGAATAGACTAACGTATACTATCTGTCGGTGTATTCTACACACACCGGGGTACTCTCTCCACCGCTGTTAGGTGGGACCGCGCGCGCAAAACATAGAAAGAAGAAGGTCCTGTATAAAGGACTCAACTTGCTGAAGAGAGGCTTGGCAGACGATCAGGATGCGTGGCCGCCCGGCGAGCAGTCGGGTGACCAGGTCCCGACCCCAGGCGACCAGGTCATGACCCCCAACGACCAAGACACGTGGCCACTCAGAGAGCAGTCGGGCGACCAGGCCACGTGGTCGTCCGACGAGCAGGCGAGCCTATTATCAGTCATCCACACAGACAGGGCTGGGAGGCTTCCACCCGAAGCCTTCGCCAGGATCACGACGTATCATAGTCATTAAATGCGCATGGGAGCCATTAAATGCGCATGGAGCCGTTACAATGCGCCTGGGAGCCATTAAATAGGCGTGGCTCCCTGATGGTATGATGACATGTCCTTCCGACTGAGCCAACTCCACCAACTCCCGTTCCATCTACACCGCCCAGGGCAAACCAGGGAGACGCGTGTACCAGGCATTCGTCGCGTAGCGTCCGAACCCCTCCCCTCGGGCAATCCGAAGACAGGCAATGTCTAGCAACGGCGTAGACAAAGAGGCTCAAAAGGACAGCAGCGATAGGACTCGACACAATCAATGTAATTAATGTAAAACCACTCTCTCCACTTGCTCTAGCCAGTCCCAAGAGTATATAAGGGAGCTAGTGTGTATGGGGTGGAGGAGGTCGGTCGATCAGCTCACAACAGAGAAGAGATCCAAAGCTCGAACGATCGAAAGATCGGGTGAACTAAGAACAAGTGGAATACTAGAACAACACGAACTTGAACAGGACGTAGGGCTGTTACCCGTATTGGAGGCCCGAACCTAGGTAAATCCCTGTGTGTTCTTGAGTTTCCTATCCTGCTCATCACGGAAAGAGAGTTGAGAGTGATACAGCTACAAAGACCCCCCTCTACCGAAATTCGGTTATACACTCGAACCAATACTGTCTAGCATAAACACGCCGACACTATCCAAAATCAATAAGTGAGCTAATGAAAGATATCGATGGTGATTTAGCCATTTCTATATGTACTTTAGTTAAAATATAAAATACTAAAATATCATCTATTCTGGAACAAAGATAGTATTAAATTTGCGTTATGTTCATGGACATATACACACCAATTGTTCGAAATTTCCATCAATATTTCTACAACGATATTTATAAGGCACAACGATTTATAGATGTTGTAATTGAATATCTGCACTTCCTGCATTGAAGGAAGATGATTTCGTACGCGCAAGAAGATGCTTGGTTATAGATAAGGCTGCCTTCTTCCGCTGCATCACCATCCATCGCCTTCCTCTCGCTTTCTCCTTCTTCTTCATTCAAGTCGGTGTTCCAAAGTCCTACCGCATGGAAGACCCGACTTGCAATCACATTTGTTCAATCTTTAATTACCCTACCTAAAGTAATCTATCAAGTACATCTACAATTTTACCAAAGTACCATGTTCGATCTCCCACCGGCACGACGGTGACGCCGTGATAAGAGCATGTCGTCCTGCCATCAAGACCGTGGCACTACGGTGACTGCAAGCGCAAAGCCACTTCAGATGGCATGAAGCAAATCACACAATCGTAGTGTGTCCGGTCGATGGAGAAGATCGTGGTTGCCGCCGCCATGTCGCTCATGCTCTTGGTTGATTTATTAGTCGAAGTTCCATCAACATTATCGTAAGAACGAGAGAAAAGCGCTACAAATGTTTATATTTTAAGTCTATCCTGATCGGACAAACTGTTGCCTCAATGCATATAGGAAGTGCAGATATTCAATTATAACATCTATAACTGACCGTGTCTCATAAATATTGATGTAGGAATACCTAAGTAGATGTAAATTTCGAACAACAAACCATAAATAATGGAGGTTCTGCTGAGGGTGTAGGAAAAATATCTACTTCCAACAAGCAAGACATTGTTAAGTTGTTGCATTCAACATGAGCAAATATGTATTAAGGATAATATCATGTCACAATACAATGAATCGTACAAACAAGAATAACCGCAAGTTTTGGACATATTTTCCGAATCAATGAATACCATTTGACAATTGTACAACTCCAGAAGTTATCAGGCTGCGTGGAACACGCCGTCTTTATTTATTACTTCTGTGAGCAGGAAGAAACAAACTTTCCCTCTAATGTTGCTCAAATCGACTGATTCAACGCAGCTTTTAACCATACCGCTATTTTTTTAGCTTAGCGATGGTTTGCATGTTGTGGCAAACATAAAATTCATATAGGTTATTTCCCGACCTTCTTTGGTGGCATCAAGCAAATAAAACCTACAGTTAGTTCTAGAGTCACTATTAGGGGTTTGAAATAGAATTGTTGTGTATAGCGGATACGGAAAGTTCAAATCATGTTGTAGTTTAGTCCAATCTTTCACGTGTTTGAACGCTCTACAAGATTGCAAAAGGTTAGCCCTAAGCCATTCCAATAGCAATATAAACCTGGAACAACTTACACGACCATGTACGGAGGAAACGTGATTACCTGCTGAGTAATTTTGCGATAGGTACCAAGTCGTGGTTTCCGCCACGTACGGAATCAAGGTACTTAACCCGCTTGTGGCTGGTTCAATTACAATTAGAACCCAAAGAAACCTACGGTATATCACAATGGACAATGAATGAAACAGAGTTGTGTGCACAAGATGCACTAAAGTATAGCATGTGGTAGCACTTACCACCGGTTATGGGGTATAAGTATGAGTTCTTTATCTTTTTGTGCTAGCAATGCCTCTATGACGTATGCATCGACCATGTTTATATCATCATCCATTATTTGCTTTGAGACTATATGTGGGTCGAGGAAACCGATCGATAGTTTCTTCCGTGTCGCTTCAAGTTGCATGTATCTATATATACAAAGGCGAATTATATATATATATTGGAGGACATTTATCACTATTAGATGAATGTAGACTGTGATAGCACACACTTACAAGGTCCAGCATCTTATGAGTGCGGCCGATGGCGCCGAGGTTGTAGAGATGGAACAAGTCCGTAAAATCGACCGTGAAGAAGCCCCCTCACGAGTTGTTGAATAGATGTTCGTACTTGAACTTAACGCCGATACTTATTGTACGTTCACGCTCTGGCTTTCCAGCTTCTTGGGTGTACCACTTATGCAATTGTTGACAACTTATACTAAGTGAAGTTACGCTGCCTTTCGTTAGTAATGGCTCTCCTAGCTTGTATTGTTTAGCCAACTCAGCAGATGGATAGTCGACTTGTTCTTGCCTTTCTTTCTTCTGTTTGCCCTTGCCTTTCTTTATTTTGTATGAACCCTTCACGGGAGAGGAATGCGCAGGAAAGAGGTCAACGTTATGTCCATCAAGTGAAGTCTGCTCTACGACTGCTGATTTGGTAGCCAACTGATCAGACGGCGATACAATAGGCGAATCGATCGTCGCGGTTGTTGCATGACGAAGAAGGGACGAGGGAGATGTCATTGCTAGGCCATTGGATGAATGTGCCAATGGCATCCCCAAGTTTCACGATCTCATCGCTTGGCGGCTTCGAGATCGACAATTTTGAAACTATCAAATACCCCGCCCACATTGACCTTGGTGAAACCCGCGCTATGATGGTACCATGCACAATGGTCCCTTTGGGGATGGATCGCCATGCCCCAAGCAGCCGCCGAGGAACGGTGCCATTGCTAATTCTCACTTGAGATTGCAATCACGTGGCGCCTTTAATGTCACATACTGTGATAAGTCCCGCTATGTTCATCTTGGTCACTTGGAGGAACGGATGCACAAATGCTGCTCTACGGGTAGTGGGGCTGACTTGCGGACATACTCGGGCTTGTGCAAGATTTCTTTCTTGATTGGTGAGCCTTTCCTCGAGGATTCAGATCCTTTCATAAAATTCTTCTTCGTTCTCCCTCAACTCTTCTCTCAACTCTCCTCTCAACTTGTCCTCCAAAATCTTTATAAGATTTGACTCGCTCGCTTTAGTTCTCTTCTTACTTCGGTATATGTGGAAGTCGTCTGGGAATCCGATTTTCCATGGAACAAAAACCCTTTGCCTCTTGTACGACTGTGGTGTTCCTTGTTTCCCAAGGCTATGGATGGTGCATCTTTCTCTCTGTCGGGAAAAAGAGCCATCGTGACGATTGTGTACTCAACGCCACCGCAAGATCCGGACAAGTTATTTCACTTATGAAGTCATGGACTAATTACGTAAAATTGGTAGTTCGATTTATATATTACCAGCGCGTTGCGGACTTCCTCGTCGCTGGGTTTACGGGAGACGGTTGCGGAGGACGTGGCATCCGACCTCGCTCGCTCTTAGCCGCCTCTCGCACGCTCATCTGTGATCGGCGGAAATGGCGCGATACCTCCTCGTCCTCCCCGTCCCATTGCGCTCTTCCAGCGTAGCGCAGCGGCCGAGTCTGTGGGGGTGAGTGTTCCTTGCTTGCAAGGCCTTGTTTGTTTCACCGTGACGCATTTAATTCGCCTCGTGGTCTTCACCCAACAAAACGCCCACGTGTCCTCATCAATGAACCCATACTTCGAGTATGGAACCAGATCCTTCTTGACGTAGTCTACATAAAGCGTGATGCTTAAAGGTCTTCCATGCCTTTCTGCCGCTAGCAAAGGCATACCGTCGCACTAGGGGAGCGGATTCTTCCGAATGTTGAATGATGAAAGAATTTCGTTAGCAAGGCATTGCGAGCCTCAATAGTCACCAACCTCCGTGAAGATAGCATGATCGAACCCGCTTCGCCTACTATCCCACACATACTCCAAATGCATTCGCCGCCTTTTTTGGCTTTCTAGGGGCCCCATCATTTGGATCGATCTCGTAATGGTATATCGGTCATTGGCCTTTTGTTTGGTCCTCTTGCAGGCTGGGTCGATTCTTCTTTTGAGGGCACATCATGTCCTTCGACGATGGATTAGAGGACGACATCTTCTTTACAAGTTAAAATAGTTTCAAAGTAACTAAAAGTGAAGAACAAATAAAATCACATTAGAGTGAATGAGTTTGTTATACTTGCATCTAAAAGAACTAGCCTAAATGGCTTGTTATTAGCCTTTTCAAAGAACTAGCCTAGATGGCTTGTTATTAGCCTTTTAAAAGAATTAGCCTAGATGGATTGTTATTAGCCTTCTAGCAAAGAAAGCGAACCAGGAGGTTGCCGAACTTAATAAAAATTTCGCAAAGACCTCCCTAAAACTAGGACATCCACACAATGCATAAGTAGAAGAATACATATGGATTCAACCATTTGACAGCTAATGTAATAATTGAATGAAGCTCAGATCTCACATATGAACATATGCGATAGATACGAATAAAGCAATTAGCATAAAGCTCATATTGATTGTTTGAATGTTCTCAGATGTCGGGTTGCCTTAAAGGCCCTCCTCGCCACAATAGACAAGTAATAGACTAGATTGTGACAACTTTATCTCAATAACAGATTTAATACTTGACAAAGTTAAGTATAAATCTACTCAATTGGTTATCTTATATGCATATTCACTAACTAAGCATATAAAGACAGTTTGCAATAGAGCTAATCAAATATATATATATATTTTTTTAGATCAAAAGGTTTCGCTTTTATTCCAGGACCATGTGCAACCACAAGATGTACAACCACAAAGATGTACAACCACAGCACCATCTCACATATGAACATGTACAACCACAAAGACCATCGCTTCCTAGCCAACCGTAACAAAGACATTTTAACTAGTTATCGCCATCGGGCTCTAAACAACCGTAAAACAAACATCATCGC
This sequence comes from Guadua angustifolia, assembly GCA_036346375.1. NCBI lineage: Eukaryota > Viridiplantae > Streptophyta > Magnoliopsida > Poales > Poaceae > Guadua > Guadua angustifolia. The sequence continues at coordinate 760,637 of JAYEVE010000723.1, forward strand.
CGAACTCACACTAATCAAATATATATATATGAAAGTGAAATTGATCGCTAAGATTTGTTGTCACAATTAGTCTATTCCATCCCTAAATCATCATGAACATTAAGCCCACACGTAAGGTCCCCAAGCCGCAGACGACAGCCCTTTGCAAGTCCGAGAATAATCACGAAAGTATCCCAGAACTCACGAACCAGCGAGCAACACCGAAAAATAGAGCAAATGGCCAGCAAAGGCCTCCAGATCGAGAAACGGCCTCTAGCTCGATGGCTAGTCCCCGTAAATACTCACGGTTGAAGCCCAAGGGGAGGACGCCGAGGGGAGGACGCCGAGGCAGGGGAGGACGCCGAGGCCGGGAGGCCGGGAGGACGCCGAGGCGGGAGGACGCCGAGGCCGGGGACGCCGGAGGGGAGGACGCCGAGGGGAGGCCGCCGGAGGCAAAACGTCTCAAAGGTTTAGGGTTTGGCGCTTGTGAATGAGATCTGCAGGGGATATATATAGAGAGAGCACATCACGAGCGGTTCTATAATATAACGATGCGTGATGAGATATCACACGGTTCTATAATAGAACGATGCGTGATGTTTAGATATTACAGATGGTTCTATAATAGAACCGCTCATGATGTTGGTGACATCACGGGACGGTTATATAATAGAACCGTCTCGTGATGTTGGTGACATCACGACGGTTATATAATAGAACCGTCTCGATAGTTGAGATATCACGACGGTTAGGTAACATAACCATCTCGTGACAAATAACATCATGCATCGTTATGTTAAAGAACCGCTCAGGATATATCTTGCTCATCGACATTCACTTGTCGGTTGATTCGATCGACTCTTATCTCATGCCACTTTGTTGTATCTTCCGGGAAAGTTGTCTTTACAGTAATATAGATCAGATTGTGGTTGAAGTGGAGATTCTAATCCTCAATTCAAACCCTAAAATCTGAGAGCAATCACATACAACTATTTCCATATTGCCAAAGTAGACATGATTCTTCTTGTCATCAATTATGTCCGAATGGCCATCTTTGAATCATGTATTTGGAATCATATTGATATTAACTAATAAATACGTGCTTTTATACTTGCATCTTTTCCATCAATCCAGATGCTTCACAAGCTACTTACAAAGATCATCACAATCATATATACATAATTCAGATGCTTCACAAGCTACTTACAAAGATCATCACAATCATATGTACAAAGCATGATGGGTCGATTATCTTTACAATAGCATTAATGTAATATTATTACACATGAAAATTAGTAAGCATGATGACAATGCACCCTTCTCATAACTACGCCACCACATGCTTATTCTTTTGTATGAAAATTAGCCCTTCATGATGATCGACGTGTGTAGCTTGCTTCCTCATGTTGTTCTTCTGGGACCAGGATGTCATTTTCGATAGGTGGCAACTCATCAAATTGATTGTACTCTTCCTCATCTACTACATTCTCAACTCCGACAATTCTCCTTTTTCCCTGAAGAACTACGTGGCGCTTCTTGTTGGACGGTCGGTTACATAGAAGACTTGAACAACTTGGTTAGCGAGTACGAATGGTTCATCTTGGTATCCGACACGCTCGAGGTCCACGAGAGTGATGCCATTCCTCACGACCTTCACGGCCGGAGGTGGACCCAACGGCACCAAATAGGGAATCTTGAAAAGTACGTAGTCCAGCTCCCATATCTCCTCTATGAACCCATAGTAGGAGCTCCTCGTCAACCCAATGGTATTATTGAATGCATCTATGCGGACACCACTGCTCGGTTTGTGCTCTTCATATCCCGATCTCTCGTAAAATGTGTACCCATTTAAGTCATATCCTTTCCATGTGACAACCGTAAAAGTTGGTCCTTTTGCCAACCATGTCAACGTGTCATCCGACGAGCTCCCAAAGGATAGGTCGCCCTTCAACCATTTGTTGAATCAAGGTTATGCTTGTCTCGTGATCCAAGACTCTGCCGGCTTTGGATTCTCTTGCCTTAGCCATTGCTTGTGCTCGACGATATAGGCGACACTACAGCCATGTGTTGCAAAACCGTGAAATGGGCTTGAGCATAATCAACCGAATCAGCGTGATTGCTTTCTTCCGATGGTCCCCATACCTGGAGCCTCCCCTCATGGCGAGATCGAGGCACACCTATTGGTTCGACCGGGCCATGTAATCGACGCTAACTCGACGGCCTCTTCATTGCATAACCTTCGACAATGCTACCCTCCCGACGAGATCGATTCCAGACGAAGACTTGAGAATTCCCATGTACCTCTCGAACGGGTACATGCTACGTAGGAACACTAGCCCGCATATCTTTATCTTTGTCATAAGGTGAACAATGAGATGGACCATGATATCGAAAAATGATGGAGGGAAATATATCTCAAGATTACATAGAGTCATCACCACCTCAGCTTGCAGAGCATCTAGTCCTTCGATCGATGACCTTCGAGCGATTGTGTTAAACAAATAACACAGCCTAGTGATTGTCTCACGGACCTTGACCGACAAAATACTTCTAATTGCGTGGTGGAGCATCGTGGTCATCAAGACATGACAATCATGAGACTTCATGCCGATTAATTTCAAATCTTCCAACTAAACAAGTCTCTTCATGTTGGAGGAGTAACCGACGGAACTTTCACACCATGCAAGCATCGCACGCTTCAGTTCTTTCGCCTTTGACAGAGTATAACAAGGTGTTCCAAGCACGCACGGCCTTTATCGCTCTTTCGGTGCTAACTCGGGTCTTATGCCCATATCGACCAAGTCAAGACGCATGCTGATACCATCCTTTGTTTTACCCTTAATGTTGAGTAAGAGACCAATCACGCCGTCACGGACATTCTTCTCACGTGCATGACATCGATGCGATGGCGAACTTCTAGGTGCTCCCAAGAAGGTAGGTCCCGCATATTGATCTCTTCTTCCACATGCTCTTTTCACGGGTACTTGATTTACGCCTCTTTCCATACGCAACATCCAAATCCTTAACAATGTCATGAACATCTCCCGCCAAACGCCTTTGAGCTGGACCATTTTCGCTCCTTCCGTCGAAAAGTTACTTCATCTTGCGATATGGGTGATTCCTCCGAAGGAACCTACGGTGACGCATGTACACGATTTTGCGGGAGTGATTCAGCCATAAACTCTCGGTATCATCTAAGCAAAGGAGTGCGTGCTTTGGTTCCTTTTGTACTGCGGCACAGCAGTTAGCAAGGGCAGGTAATCATTTATGGTGCGTAACAACAAGCGAAGGCAAAGTAAAGTTCTCTCGTTTGTACGCATCCCATACGTAAATTCCCAGTAATCCACGGTGTTTTAGATCTTCCACCAATGGAGCTAGGTACATATCAATATCGTTCTCAAAGTTGTTTCGGTCCTTGGATAAGCATGCATAACATAATGTACTTTCGCTTCATACACAACCAAGGAGGAAGGTTGTAGATACAGAGATTTACGCCAAGTGCTATGCCTACCGCTCATGTTACCGAAAGGATTCATTCCATCTGTACTCAATCCAAACCTTATATTTCTCCGATCCGCACCGAATTCTTGAAAGCTCTGTCGATGTTTCTCCACTAGATGGAATCAGCAGGTGCCTTAGCATTCCATCATTCTTACGCTCCTCAAAGTGCCAACGCAGCAGCTTTTGCCTCCTTTGGGTTCGCAAACAAACGCTTCAAACGGGAATTCTGTGCAGATACCATGCCACCTTAGCAGAGGACCTTTTTCACCTCAATGCTCTCGCCATCATCATCTGAATAACTCTTACACTTGTATCGGGATCGTTGCACACCGGACATATATGCAAGTTTGTGTACTCTTTGTACAGATACTGATCGCTTGGACATGCATGTATTCTTTCTACTTCCATTCCCAAGGGACAAAGAACACGCTGGCTTTGTAGGTGCTTGTCGGCAACTCGCTTCTCTCGAAGCATGTCCGCCAATAGACGTAATAAATATTTGTGAAACTCTTGTCGGACCAACCGCTGCTTGCCTTCAATTTGAGTAGTTGAAGCACGGATGATAACCTTGTGTATTTCAACTTGCACCCTGCGAACAAAGGTTTCTCCGAGTCCTCCATTAAGCCATGGAACCGCCCATATTCCCCATCATCAAGGTTTCTTCGCATCGCGTAGCATCTCGATCCAAATTGTTATCGTGCAACCCGTCCTCATCGGAAGCACAATCGATATGATTATCCGACATATCATTGACATCGCCGATGATATTAACACTACTTGTCGCTTCACGTATATTATGCTCTTCGCCATGACCGGTCCAACATGTATAGCCCTTTTGAAACCCCTTCGAATCAAGTGTGCTTCGATCTGCTTTTGAAGTTTCAAACATCTTCAGATTTTCGCAATCAATGCCTGAGACATGACATGAATTGCACCCCTTATTAAACATATCCTCCTCTGCGGCTCTTTTGAAAGTGGAGACGCCATTAAGGTACTCAAGACTTTCAGACGGTTCTCAACAGACATCCAACTTCGATCCATCTACGCTACACATGTAACACTTAGTGTTAAATATTAATGCACTGTGTAGTGCGATGCACACATTCTTAAACTAATTATGCAATTACATACCTTAATTACATCACAAAGAAATAATTAACAAAATTCAAATTAATCTTCAATATAATAATGAAATTAGAACCCATTACTAATCTTAGATCACCAAAAGACTTGAATTGATCTATAAGCTAGATCTAAACAATCTTTAAATTCTATCCTTAACAAGCTAGCTAGCTACATCATGATCGAATATTATATTATGCAAATAGAACCATTACTAGCTAACCTTATTCATCAAAAACCAACACATGGTTCAACAATGAGATCTAAAAAATCATCAAATTCCTTCCTTATGAAGCTAGATGTTGAATATAATGCAATTAAAACACATTACTAACCAAATATCACAAACAACATATGGATCCACTACAATTAAGCTAGATCTAACCAAACAATCTTTAAATTAATTCTCTCCTAACCAACCTAGATATATATTGAATTGGATGCATGCAATTAGAGAACTCATTACTAACCTTAGATCACCAAAATCAAATGAATCTAATATCACCCTTCAAATCAATGGCTTTTTTTAAAAATCGCCTCACTCCGCTAAAACCGCCACTTAGGATAGAAACCAAACCCTACAAACAAAGTGGATGGAACGAGGCTCGCTTTTTACGACCTCGGACGGTTTTATCACAGACGGTTTTATATTACGGCCGCTCTGTGATGCAAGAATATCATCGACGGTTTCTAAATATAACCGCTCTGTAATGACTATCAGATATTATGAGCGGTTGTGTTATATAACCGTCAGGAAATCACGACGGTTTTACTTTGAAACCGCTCGTAATGAGTATCATAGCCATCACATGCACGTTATATTTTGAAACCGTCTGTATAAGTTATTACATCACGCACGGCCGTAATATAAAACCGCTCGTGATATTAGCAATCGACGGTTTGAGTACATAACCGCTCTGTGATGTTCTGATATTACGACGGTTTTCAAAACCGCTCAGTGATCGTCTTGTCTGATATAAGCCTCGCTGTAGTAGTGAGATATGTCTATATTTGATTTATCATAATGGACATAAATGCACACTATGGCCAAGATGCCAGGAAATTAAATTCCCCTATTTTTCTGAGGATGAGAATAATTGATTAACTAGTGCAGCTATCTTAAGGCTCATAAATTACACGTACGTCACGTATTTAAATCATGAAAGGCCATATCATTCCTATGAAATTCACTCACTTCATTCATTCATACATACATACATACATACATACATACATACATAATTAATTAATTAATTAATTAATTAATTAATTAACCTTTAAGGTTGGGCTAGCTCTTTGTATAGAATTGACGAGGTATATTAGGGTATGAGCAATGCGCTCACAATCCAGGAGCTGACGAGAGAACGTCCTACATACTTGGCACCAACCATTAGAAGACCATGCAATGCTAAAAAGAAAAAAAAAATAGGAGCCAAGCTCATGTACAAGGGTCGGTTCCAAAACAAGAATAGCCGGCCGGAAAGGAGAGGGAGGACGTGGAAGAGTTCTTTTCATTCTATTTTAATATACAACTAGAACAATAAGCGCGGCGCACGCCGCGCGTGTGAACGGAAAACAAATTTATGTTTTTTTCGGAGAAAAACGGATCACAGAAAAAAATTTGCCACGTGCGTAAACGAAAAACAAATTTGTATTTTTTTCAGAGAAAAAACGGACCACGAATTTTGTTTTTTGGAAAAGCGAGGAAAAACGGAGCACGAAAACATTTTTTCCGGGAAAAACGGAGCACGAAAACATTTTTTTCGGGAAAAACGGAGAAAGGACTAAGCGCGGCGCACGTCGCGCGCGTGAACGAAAAACAAATTTGTGTTTTTCTCGGAGAAAAAACGGACCACGATTTTTTTTTTGAAAAACGAGGAAAAACGGACCACGAAAATATTTTTTCCGGGAAAAACGAGCAAAACGGAGCATGGAAATATTTTTTCCGGAAAGAACGGAGGGAAAAAGTCTAGAGATAGAGCCGAACACATTTTTCTGGTGACGAAAACATTTTTCCCCGAGAAAAACGGAGAAAGGACCTAGACGTAAAGAGCAAGGACCTGAATGTTACGTTTTTGGACCTGTTCGCTACCTGAAAAATTAGAAAAGGGCTTGTTCGCGATTTGAATTTAACGGAAGATTTTTTCGTAAAATGGCGCACGAGGGACCCAAATGCGATTTAGAAAAGAAAATCTTTCCCTCACAAAAAATCACGAAGGACCTATTCGTAATTTGCATGGACCTATCCGTAATTTCAAAAAACACAGGGGGTTTTTCGCAAAATAGGCAAAGTGACAGGTGGATAGGCTATCTTTGCCGGAAGTTTGTCAACTTTAATTCAAGGGATGATAGGTCCGACCTTACGGCGAAAATTGGGTGCTAAAAACTAGAGATAGAAATGGCAAATTTAATTAGCAGGTGGTGATGTGAGTGTGACATGTCTAGCCATCCTTCACGACATACGGCTCTGGGTGCAGCGCCGTGCACGTAATATACGCAGGACTAACCATTTATTTAATTTGCTAAGTGTCCTATTAATAGGGCCCACGGTCTATTAACTAATATTAGATTTAATGGAGGCATCTGCCCTTTTTATTCACGAATCATCAAATTAATTTGATCTTCCGTCTTTCTTCAGCCATCAAATCATGGATGCAAATATAAATTATGTATCAAACAGTACTATGAGACGGATAAACAATTCACAAACCAGGACAGGAATAGGAAACAAAAAAGGACGGGACAGGAGATTTTTTTCACCAAAATACTTAACGACAATATTTCGTACTAAAACTTAATTGACAGATCCTACATCCCTAGTAGGACACTTGGCAAAGTACGGTTGATTCTACACATATTAAGGATCTGTTTATTTTTTTCTTTGGATTTTAGATTATAGGATGGCATTTGGTGGGTAATTATTTCGAACTTTCAGTGGTATTATCATATTTGTATTCCTTATAATCCACAGAAGCACATATAAAATAGATTGCGTGGATTTTAGTGTATATAAGTAAATTAGATTATGAGAATCGATTCTGAAAATAGGATTATTTATTTTTGATTCTGAAAATAGGATTATTTAGAGAATCTGATTTCAGATTTTAGATTATTTCATTTTGAGCCAGAATTCAGAATCTACGGCAAAAACAAAAGCCTACTCACATTGCGCATGCTCGTAGTGCGCTACTGAACGTGTCCTCTTAAGGCAACAACATCCAGCCCAAGATCAATTTCGAGCCCAGCAGCCCAGTAGCTACTCCCCTCTGTGGGGCCTTTGCTCTGAATTCCCCTATGAACGAGGCAGACACGAAGCCTTAACCCACCTCTCGTTCATCAGACATCAAAGCTCATATCCATTCTATATTTCTTTTGATATGGGAGTTAGGAATTGGTGAAATTCTGAAATATGATTTGGAAGGTTGGGGGAATCTTGTTGTGATTTGCTGTCGATGCAGGTTTTAATAATCTTCATACCATGGTAATTGCGATATTGCTAATCTTGTGAGCTTGCTATTGGATAGGGTCGGTGTTAATGCCGTTGAACATTGGGCGTTTATGATCCAAGGCAATTCGTTTCCATCATTCCTCGTGCACTTTGTGAAGCGGACTGTTTTAAAACTTTTTTCTTATGTATGCGCGATTCAGATGTATCATATAGCTGAGCATATATTTTTTTTTCCATCTATACACATCATTGAGTTCCTTTGAGGACATTTGAGTTTCCATGCTCGAAAGTAACAAAGCTGCTCACTTGTTAAATTCAGGATCAGAACTTCGAAGTATGGATTAAGATCTACATTAGTACACCATTGCTCCAATATAGAACTGTTCAATTAAATTTATGTGAGTATGCTCCCTAAGATTACTTTATCTTTATCTTAAAATAGAAATAGTCCATATTTGGTACCTACGGTTTGGTTCGATTCACCCTGTATTATAAAACCAGGTATCTAAAGCCCTGTACTTGTAACACTAGATCAAATCCCCCATGGTGGCTTTGCACTGACGTGGCTTCCAGCTCATCCCGTGGCCAATGGACTCAATCCATTTCTCTTCTCACTGCCCAGTGGACCCATGGCCCAGCCTGGTAGACTCCTTGCCATCCCCTTCCTTCTTCCATGTACCTCCCAGTCCCAGGCTCCCAGCACTGGAGAGCAAGCAGCAGTGCGCTGCCTCCATGTCACCTCGGTGAGAAGCAGCGGTTACTCGTTCAATTCGCCCTTGCTCTTCGTATTTGCCTCAGTTCATCTTCTCATTGCTCACCTAGATTCTTCTTCCCCCACAGAATCGGCGTCGATGACTTCATCTTCCTCCCCTCTGGTAACAAGCCGCCTGCACTGCACATCTTTGCCGAGTCTCACTGACCCCTCTGGAGAGCTTCGAACCCCCCCCCCCCCCTCTGCATAGGAGCACTTGAAATGCCGTTACCATTCTTTTCCACCTTATGCCATTCACAATGGGAGTTTCATTCTCATTAAATGATATGACACATCATCATGTTTAGTGACATGGCAAAGTAATTATGAAGAAAGAGATAGAGAGAGTTTCATCTAGATGAAACTCAAGATACACGGTTATCTAGATAAAAACTGATGTGTCACTCTTGAAAATTAGGAAATAAAACTATGCACTGTAAATGGCCTTAGTCACCTTGGAGACATGCTGCCACCGCCACCCACAACTTAATTTCATCGTCCTAGCCAACAACTCCTAAGGGCACACATCACATCGTCTTCTAGGAGTAGGCAAAATTGTTAGGCCAGCCAATTTGGACAAATAGCACACTGCATCGCCACTGTGCCTTCGCCCCCAGCTCTAGCCTCCATGGACGGCCTCGCTCAGAGCACCACATGTCGGGTGAGTGGCACTACTTGAACCCCCTGGGTTGTAGATGCTCTGTGCGCCCAATTTTTTGAGTTGGGCTGCTAGCTAGCTATCCCCACTGTAGGCCAGATCGTCTCTGTCGCTGTGCATAGCCGCGCCGCCACCTTTGGCCACTTCAGTCCATGCCATTGTCACGGATAGGTTCTCTGGGGTAGGCTGTCTCAACTCGTTTCGGTGTTCGAGCTCTGCCGAGGCCAGCCATGGCGCTCCCCTGTTTTGGTTCGAATTAGGGGAGAAGAACTCTAGGGCCCACGTGATGAGTTAGAAGCCACACCAACGCAAAATCACCATTGGAGTTGCCTAGGGGGATTTGATCGAGTATTGTAAGTACAAGGGTTGGATACCTGATTTTGTAGTACATTGGGTGAATCGAATTAACTCGAAAGTACAGGTACCAAATATGGACTTTTTTCTCTTAAAATTCATCAAATTAGAAGTTTTTTACAGTAACTTGAGTATTTTGGTGTTTCTTTTTGTTAAGTATACTTACTCATATCTAGCCTTTTAGGATTTAGAAAGATGCGCTAGATAAATCATAATAAGATTAGGCACCTGTTTTTTTTAGGGGGGGGGGGGGGGCTAGGCTTTGGGCGTTGCCTTGCTAGACGCAGCCCCCAAACTGCATTAGCTGCGACACCGCTTGGGGGCGAAGCCACAGCGAAGCGCCCTCCAAAGTCGCAGCCACAGGGAGGGTGTTTCGGGCTGTGGCTTCGCCCGCGTGATTGCTCAGCCTCCGCCTTTGCCTCTGCACGCCCGGTTCTCTCGCTTGGCCGCTGGCTGCTCGGCCTTTGCCCCAGCTGCTCGCCTTTGCCTCGCTGCCTTCTCATTGGCTGCTTGCCTCCACCCGCTTCGGATTTGTGGATGGATCACTTCGGATTTGGGAGAGGACTCAAGAAAAGTCTCAAAGCCACAGCTAGTTTGCCAAACGGCCACTCTAGAAAAGCCACAGCTGCTTGTTATAACTGTTTGACAGCCCAACAAGTTAAAAGCAGCTCTTCAGCCTAGCCACAACCCCCAAAAACAGGCCCTAGGATTCATACTTTATTTTAGAGTAGGATTCCTACTTCCCTTTAGAGGACTAAAAGGGCTATACAAACTAGTGTCGTGGTTATAGAGAACCCAAGCCACAAATTAACTCTCCAAAGTAAGAGGCAGATGAGAGGATTAGAGGCTAGGTTATTATTTAGCACTAGATTCTTGTGTAAGATAAGGATAAAATGGTCCTAAAAGGTTCTAGTGGATTGTGAGAGATCAACAATCCTTATACTCTTTGGCGGTTGTGCTTAAATAATTTGCAGTCAATTTCCTCAAATCTTTCCTCTCTCGTTGTGGTTGCTTTAACATTGTTATTTCTGTTTTTTCTATGAGATTCATCTTCTTTGTTCTTGAGGTCATGTACGGTAGTGCCATATCTCATAAAACTTTGATTCGCTCTGGGGCTACTGCATAAGGGGTATCAAAGTGTAACAATTGATATCAGAGCAAGGCTGAATTAATCAGATTTGTGAAAAGGTTGGTAAAGCGTTAGGTAGCACAAATTCATGATCGATGTTGACGATGTGGAATCAACTAGAGAAATTTGATGGTGGAGGAAATTTTAGCGTGTGGTAATTTGTGTTGAAGGATGTCTTTATCTAGTAGGAGTTAATCATTGCTCTTGAAGGTGTAAGTTCAACCTTTATTAGTGATGGTTTTGGTGTTAATGACAAATGTAATCTTGTGTTAATGATAAATCTAATATTGTTAATGATAAATCCAATATTGAGATTATCCATTTAATGTGATTTTGTTATTAATGACAAATCTTATATCAAGACTAACTTGTTTATTTAGAATATCTTTGTTTAGTCTCATCGCATTGAAAAATGGAAAACCCAAGGTATGTGTGCGATTCATCTTTGTATTAGTTGCATACTTTGGAGTCAAGTTAAAGTATGAATGTCCCCGTCATATTAACCGCAAATGTGCATCATGTTTCCCAATCCATATATTACATGGATGCACATATTTAGGGGGAGTTCACACTCTAACTTGAAGAATCAATTTAAATGATAATTTAAATTAAGTTCATTTGTCGTGATTAATCATTCAAGAACATTTCATCATGTGTTGATGGTGTTCCTTGATTAATTAAGAACAAATGAATAGTTCTTAAGTATAATAAAGCATGTGTTGCATTATTGTACTTAAGGCACATATACAATCATTTAATTTGATTTAGGTTGTGCTCAATTGATCTAGAGGCATCCATTATGTGTTAATGGAGTGCAAGAGATAATTGAGACAACCATGCATCTTGGACTAACAAGTTTTATGAGTTATGTTTGAGTTAGGTCCAAAGATGAATGAGTTGATGAGAACGGGATAAGGACGGCATCATGTGTTGATGGGCGTCAAGGGTGGATCCCGAAGAGGATTCGAGTGATATCCCGGGGGAGCAAATATGTGAAGATCATAAAGACCCCAAAGGGGATTGCTTGCGTGCGGCGGCGGAAGGTATAACTAGATAGGCTAAGGACTTTTGTAGTATTTGTGTCTAAGGTTTTACCGCCGTACTATTAAGAGGGGTTGCCTCTTTCGCTTGAGCTTCATCATGTGTTGGTGATCTCAATCCGCGTTCACTCAAGCTCAACCATTTGAATTTGGTTTTTGCATAAAGGTTAACCATTCGGCATGTGTTGCGAATAAGTTAAAGCTTATGCTTGGTTGTTTGGTTCTTGCTCTGATTTGCATGTGTTGCAAAGAGGAAGAGCAATTGCGTTTGGTTTTCGCATAATGCTTTGATTTGCATGTGTTGCAAATAGGATAAGCTATGTGCGTTGGCTTTTGCTTGAAGTTCACTTTTGCATGTGTTGCAAATGTTGAAGCTTCATCGTTGGTTCATAAAACATTTTCTAAAACCGTGTGGTTGCTTAGAGCTAAGTTTTGCATGGGTTGCAAAAGGAGAGAGCTCAAGCATGTTTTGGTGTTTGTGTGGTTGTATGGAGCTAGAGGCTTGCATATGTTGCGAGTAGAGAGCTCATACATGTGATTTAGTTTTAGTGTGATGTTTGGTTTTGTGTTGCATTGAACTAGAAAATTGCATGTGTTGCAATTAGAGAGTTCATGCATCCTTGAGATGATGTTGCTTGGAGCTAGACTTTTGCATGTGTTGCAAAGAGTAGTGCTCAAGCATGAAATGTGTTTATTGCGTTATTTGCAAGTTCGTTGTGCGAATAAACTGAGGTTTATGAGTCCGGAATCCCGAGAGCATGTGAGTGGGGCTTGCAACGAGTGCTGGCAAGTTGATCGGGTCTTGTGTTGACCTTCACATGGCTAGGGGGATTAATCTCATAAACTCGAGTTTGATTTGCTTAATACGTTTTGCAAATAGATCTTGAGTTGGTTTTGGTAAAATGTGTTTTCGCCATTTGGAGTTGGTTGCGGTTGTGTAAATGTGTTTTGCAAATAAGCGTTGGAGTTATGCGTTTCGATCCTAGAGCATGTGTTGGCATTTGCAAATGTGTTTTGCGAAGTGTCGGGATCATGTGTTGATCCTTACATGGCTAGAGGGTTGAACACGTAAGTTCGGTGTTTGTTGCGGAATGCGTTTTCGCAATTTAGTTGCGATTCTTTGAGTGTGAGCTAAGTTGGTGCAAATGTGTTTTGCACGTGTGTATGATCATGTGTTGATCATCTAGAGGCTCAAAGAATAGTGTTTGGTTTTTCGGAGAAAAAGATTGCGCGAAAAACCGGAGTTGTTTCTATTTTGGTGATATTTTGAAATATCTATGGGTGCTTAAATCATGAAAATGGGTGGAGATTGTAGCCCTCGTGATAAGCTTCGCATAGAATCAAAGATCACCTAAATCGGATTTCGAGAGTAAAAGTTATGCTTTGTTTTTGTGTGTTGAGTGGTCATACCGCGGCACTGTGGTCATTCTCGAGCGGTATGACTGCTAGAAGTGCGATATGACTGCGTTTTCAGCCAACGGCTAGTTTTCTAGCCGCTGGTCGCCGAGGGCGGTCATACACCTGTGGGTATATGACCGCCTCCCCTAAAATCGTGTTTTTGCCTCCAACGGCTAGTTTTCTTGTGTGGGGTATAAATTGTAACATCCCAATTTTTGGCTTTTCAAATATTAAATATTATTTGATTGCTATTTATGATTTTTGTATTTTTCTGGATTTATTGGATTTTCGAGTTATCTAAATCATTTCGGATTAGTATATATGGCTTTTGTTAAAAAATAATAATTATAAAGGAAATTTAAAATAAAGTTTTACCAAAAATATTTTATTTGGGTCCAGGATGTTCCAAAGTATTTATGAGAATTTTTCTTCGATTTTCCTAATATATCTAGTTGCCCAAATAAATTGAGGATAATATTAGTATTTAATTTAAAAGAAAAATTCGAAAAAAAACAAATGAACAGTAATGGGCTACTGTGCAATCGCTAGCCATCTTCTATAAAACTGATGCCATCGCCATTGGTTTCCGATCGATCGGCTAATGATCTGTTGAATCCTAAAGTAATTCGGACGTGGATATCGTTTTGTCTCACGCCACCGATGTGCCACACGTAGCCAATTCGATCCAAACGCTAGCGCCAACACCGAGTACGGCAAGGGCTCTGAGCCGACCGGGCGAGAGCAGCATGTGGCCAGATGGATCGGATCGATCGAGTTTCACCGAAGGCTCTAGCTCGTGGTGGCTGCGTGTCCGGTTGGAAATCAGCCGACCGAAGGAAAATCCTCCTCGCTGCGTGTCCCGTTGGAAACTCGGACGCCTTGACCGAAGGATCTCGTAAGGAAGTACGGGAGCGCTGTGTTGCCGCCAAGGATTTGGAAAGTGTGCGCCGTAGCCGTTTCGGAAACAAGGCGCGTGGAGTAGCTCCTTCCAATTTCTCCTGAGCTGGCGCCGAATTCGGTAGGGGGAAACTCGAGTCCTTCCATCAAAGCACACGAAAAAAAAAGAAAGATAGCTTAGCAAGGAAACTCAAGTCTGTTCAAGAGTTGTAGTCCGACTCGCTCCCGCCGAGACTTTCCTTAGATTGTGCGCCCCACCGGGTATAAATAGAGGCCCCGACCCCTCCCCCAAAACTCACCTTGAGCCACCGCGTCTTTTCCCTCACGCGCCTTCGTCGGAGAGTCGCCGTAGTAGCCGCGCCAGCTCACCGGAGTTCTCGAAGGATTGCGCCGCATCTACGTCGTCGCCAAGTATCTCTTTCGCCGAGTGGGAAGCGGATTGGAGGCCGTTGCGTTGCGCCGAACCTGTTGCGCCACTTCTTCTTCGTCGGAGTACGCCGGAGCGCCATCGGGAGCGTCGTCGTCTTCGTCTTCGGTTGACTAGCGCCGTCGCCGGATTCTCGCGGAGGAATTCGTCGAGTTGTCGCCGAGAGGCCTGGGGATCGTTTCGCCTTGTCGAGGAGCATTCCATGCGCCATAGTTCCGCCGGAACATTGCCCGGGAAGGGGATCGTCGTCAGGATCGTCGTCTTTCTTCAAGTTCGGCGAGATTCGCACGTGGTCGCTTCATTATCGATCGGGAGCTTCGTCAGCCGTCGTATCGTAATCAAGTGCGCGGGGTTCGTCCACATCAGTCCGGAATCGGTAAGCGTCTTAGATTAAATATCACCCGTTGGATTTAGATCGGCAGTTAATATTAGACCACGTTGTAGTAGATTTATCCGTAACCGTTAGATTGAGTTCATCAGTCTAGATTTCGCCACGTTTTGTCCGTGTAGCCGGGGCGAAAAAAAACCGTATTTTCCTTTATAGAAATAATTCGAGAAAATAAGAATTATTAGTTTCAGAATTAACTAACATCCGAATATTATAACTTTTGCATATGAACTCCGATTTGGGTGATTCAAACTCTTAAAAATCTATAAATTCAAGATATATTTAATAGGGGTTTTTATTTGAATTTTTGAGTTCATTTGCTATTTGTTCTTGATGTTTATTTGCTATTTGGTTTTGGTTTTTATTTGCTTTCTCTCTCGATTCGCGTAGACGTTGAGTTGAGCGAAGTTTCGGAGGAGGAATTATTATTTCAAGAGCAATCTTCGGAGCAATACCAGGAGCTTAACGAAGGCAAGTTGTGCTTTGATCATGTTGCACCCATAGAATAGATTGCATGCTATTTTGATTTAACTTATCACTTGTTATTTCATGTTATAAATGATTTCAACTTTACTTCGGGATTAGTTATTGTACCCTTTGAATTACACCCTACCTTGTTAAATTGTATGCCATGATCCACTTGTTACCTTAGGTTGGTTAATTATAGTTGGTTAATAGAAAATCAACATGGAGGATTAGAACGGAATAGAATGCTTAGCCATGCCACGTCATCACATGTACATGAAATGATGATTATTAATTTTGACTAATGGAATATGGAACAATGATGTTAATTTGTGTGTCGTGTGTGGATGCACAAAGAGATTGAGTTGTCGTGGCGGGGAGGTCACACAACGATGTTGATTTGTGATAAGCATGTGATGCTTGGTAACCAACCGGGAGGTAATCACTTTAGATTAAAGCAAGTGGAAGGGGCAAGGGTGCCAGGGTGGGCTCGCAGGAGCTGAGGGTATGTGTATGTCTTGCTTTAATCAATCCTAAGGACTTAACCTTGCGAGCCTTTGACCTGAGTCAAACTTGCGTACCATCGTCTGTTATGGGGCAGCCTAGCTGACTAATTTGCAAATGCTTAACTTAAGTGCTATCTTGGTGGTGTGAGTCCGGGTGCACGGAGAGAACTCACATGGCGCAAGAGGGGGGCCCTGTTGTGGTGGTGTAGCCCTTCAGTGTTGAAACCTTAGCGGGTAGCATTGGGTTAAGAGGATGCATTGTAAAGGCTTTGTTATAATCGTTCGCCTGTGTGGTGCATGGTTATATCGTGTGGGTAAAGTGCATAACCTCTGCAGAGTGTACAATCTATTCGGATAGCCGTGCTCACGGTATTGAGCAATGCTCGGGAATTACAGTCAAGGGGTAGTTAATTAAAACTTGTCAACTGATGGGATGGCAGGATACCATGTGGGACATGGAATTTGATTTAGGTTGAGACTTGGGTTGATTTGCAAACAATGGAATCTATTTACTTGTTATTATTTGTTTTACTGTCTTTTCAATCTACATATTGCTTATGTTTGAAAATGCTGCTTTACTGCTTATGAACCATAAGCCTTCCTTTGGAATAAGCCTTGCATATAGCTATGATAGATTTGCATTCTGTGCACAACTTGTTGAGTACGTGTTGGTGTACTCACCCTTGCTTACAAACATCATCGATCTTTGGAGAAGGAGTACTATGAAGAGACGAATGTTTAGGGTGCGAGCCTTGTCGGTTATGCGTGGTATCTTGAGGGGTTATCTACGTCTTCATTCCGCTGCAGTTCAATTTGTTGTTCAGCCTTATGAGGCATTGCTAAGTAAGTTGACCATAAGGTCATACAACTGCTAATATTTAGTATATTATGTTTTTTTTTACCTTATTTACGTTGTGTATGATTGTGATATTCACTAATGTTGAGCCTGTGTGCACTAGCGTGATCCTGGACTAGTGCAGTATACACAGAGGGTTCGGATTTGCATATTCGGGTCCCGACAAAGGTGGTATCAGAGCCATACTGACTGTAGGTCTTGACCCTAGATAGCCGATCGTCTCTATAGGTCCTTCAAAATTATTTTCTAAAGTAAAAGACCTAATCTGAAAGAATAACATATTCTTGACTTATCTCATTCTTCTATCTCTGCCCTTACCAAAAATTCTTCCTTGTCCCTTGCTGAAATTTCTTTCTCTTACCTCCGCTAAATTGAATTAAAAATCCTATCTGAGTTATCCTGAATAGAAAATGATATACCACACTTTAGGAGATGTCATCAAGTGCCTGCTATTATCATACCGACCATGAAGGAAGGAATCATCAAGCTCATGGAGGAGCGGATCAACGAAGTGTATTAAGAATTAGAAGACTCAGTACTTCAAGTAGTCAGTTGAGACTCATGTGTGAGAGTCGCGTTCCCTAAGATAGGAATGTCGCCCATGTAGACGGTAGTTTTGTGTGTTTAGGTTGAATTGGTTCTTCTGAATTGCTGAGTGTGCAGTATGTGTTGCAAAGCTTTTAGGCTTATATAAGCAGCCATACCAAGTTATTAATATTGGTTGTTCAAGTTATTGGGTTAAAACCTATCTTCCCTGAATTTGGATTCTTGCTTCTTACCTATGCTATTTTGTCTCTCACCTAACCCCCTTTTTAGATAATCAAGTGTATGGTTCAGATTAGTAACAACAACAGAGCCAGTAGAAGTAGAAATCAACTCGGTGGAAACACTAAGGATGAGTCGGTTTTTCAACCATTAATATAGATAGGTAAGCAGAGTTTCAAAAAGTTTCTGGCCGCTAACATTTAGTTGATGATGAAACAAATACAGAATATGACCAATCAAGCTAATGCTCCATCTTTAAAAGCCGAGGACCGAGATTATTAAGAGGAACACTACCTCTGCAGTTTGTTCTAGAGCTAAACATTGTTCTATGAAGAACTGTCAACCAAATAATGTAAAAAAATCGTGCGTGCATTCGTTAAAATAATAATAATAATAATAAAACGTACCCCCCTGAACCTATCAACCTTAATCAAGAAATCAATAGGTAGTCATTACCCACGGTAGGTCTCTTGTGTGAGAAAGGAGAGTGTTTTGCCAAAAGATGTGTTGCGAATCAATGAGTAATGAATCACAAGAATTAAGCAGTGAAATTGCGAGGGTGATTGCCAAGAAAACCAATTGAAGAAAAGGCGTCTAGGTAAAGACACTATTCCAATCAACGAATACTAAGAAAGTTCACCCTAGACTCTGTTATAATTACTGCAAACCCAAGCACCTTGTCAATGAGTACCCCCAAAAGGGAAGCAATCGTGTCAGTTCAATTCAATCCCAACTCCAGCCCTATCGAAGCCCTAGTGCTAATGCTAAATAAGGAAAGTTAGGAGCCATGAGTTTACTTAATTGCAATATCGTAACCATATTTGCAAAGCAAAGAAATTAGTAATGAATTTCATGAAAAGAGCTCATTGCCGAAAGAAATAAAACAAGAAATGGTGGATACATTGGTATACAAAATAGTGGAATAAGGAAGCAATAAAATGAAATGATGATTCTCTAAGAGTATTCCGGCGTTTACAGTTCACCTGAAAATGATGCATGGGAAATAGTGGCTAGTTTAGTGGTACCCAGTGTGAGCTTGTTAACCAAAGGATTTGTCATTGTCAAGTAAAGTACCGTTTTAAACCAGAAGGTTAAGGGTTCAGTGCTTATTGAGTAAGTAAAGTTCAAGCACATCAAATGTCGAATGGATACTTAGACCTTTGACGTTACTATTGAAATTAGTTGGACGTTCAAACCATAAAGCTATTTTGGTGAAGAATATATCAATTTAAAATCCTAGCTATAAAAAAAAACAAGGAGTTTCAAGTGATGATAGTTCGTGTTAGTCAGCTAAGAAACAATAGTGTGGAAGTTGCCAATTAGAAGATACGTCAGTTGTCAGAGAATACCTTGATTTACTTTCTAAGAATTTGCCTAGCATGCCGTCATATCAGAAGATCACGATCGTGAGCAAATTAGTGCTTGATATAACCCAATAGGAAAAAGACAATATCAAATGTTTTCTAAATGAATTAATGAAAAATGGAAAGGCATGACAAAGAATTACTAGGAAGAGTTTTGGAGAAAGTTTAGTGCGTTATTTGTGGTTAACAAAAAGGAAAATAGAAGATCGGAAAAGTGCACTAAATCATGCTGTAAATAAAGACAAGGTCGAAAATTAGTATATAATATCAGGATCGACACCATGATTGGACAGCTGAGAAAAGAATTTGAGTTTCTTTATGACAAAGTTTCGCTTAGGCTATCATAAACTTAAGAGTCATGGGAAGGGTGTTTCCAAAATTTCATCTCTACATAAACAATATGAGTTTTGGCTAAATCTCCTGAATTAACTGATGCCCAGCATATCTAATGAACATGATAAGTAAGATGTTTATGGATTAATTGATAAATTCATGGTTAATAACACTATAGTATACTATAAGACAAGAGGAAAATACGCAGAACCTAGAAATGAGTTTTTGCGAGAGCCGCATTCGTACGTTAAACTCAACAAATGTGATTTATGGAAAAAAAGTGGAATTTCGTTAGCCATGCAAAGACTACTAAAGGAGCTATTGTTGAACCAAGCAAGGTAGAAGTTGTGTTACATTGTAAGCAACCAAAATCCGTTACTTAGAGTTGAAGTTCTAGGAATGGCAAAATATTATCACTAGTTCGTAGAAAGGTTTTCGACAAATAGCTAGACCTTTTATGCGACCAAAATAATAATAATAATAATATAATATAAAGAAAGGGGTTTCATTAACTCAACAAAGATAGATGTGAACCATAAGAGTCTAAATTGTATATTTACTCACTTAAATCTCAATATAAAACGAAGAAAATAGCTGGAAATGATCAAAGATACTAGTGTGAGAATCCATGGGCATTCTAGTAAAACTAATGTGGTAGTTGATGTTTGAGTTACAAGGCCGCAGTGCAATAGGTTGATAACGAACAACTAATCAGGGTTATGCAAAAGATTCAAGAGGACGAAATCGGAAATCGTTTGACAAAAGTTTCATACCCACCTTGGAAAATAAAAACCGGCAAGTCTCCGAACACCACGGAAAAATATCGGTTGTCCCTTGTCTCTTTACATTCAAGTATTTATCTTTTGCATATTATTGATTGCTTGAATTAGAATTGCTTAGTATTATTGATTTGATCAATTTAGCAATTCATACATAGAGACATAATTTAGCTAGTGCGCTAGTGAGCTTAGTTAATTCAGGCTTTAAATTGTCAAAACCTTTTTATCGCTTCCGCATATATAAATTGATTAGGTCTTGACATAGGGGTGGAGTAGAGCGAATTGTTATTGAGCGATCGAATTTTTATAATCGCCTATTCACCCCCCCTCTAGGCGCATCCTCGACCCTACAAGTGGTATCAGAGCCACGGTCACTCTCATTTTAGGCTTAACCATCTAGAGAGTAAAAAGGATGGCGCCTAGCGGTTTAGTGCACTCACATGATCCACAAATGCTTAATGGTTCTAATTATGCTTCATGGAAAATATTTATGATTAATCATTTTAAATCCATGAGCCCCCAAATATGGTGGATCGTAGATGTCGGCATTTCTTCTCCACTAAATGAAATTGCTCCAACTAAAGGAGAGGAGAAATGTCTACATCTCGACGCTCAAGCAACTAACGTTTTATTTAGCGTTGTGAGCGTAGATATTTTTAATCTCATTTGCAACCTCAAGAGCGTTCATGAAATGTGGATAAAGCTTCAAGATGAATTTGAATCATCCACATCATCAAGTGAGGATTGCAATGAGGAAGAAGTGTCGGTTGACGATTCAACTTCAACATCAAGCGATGAACCGACATCTCCTTCAACCTCAACCTCCGCCTCAAGCAACGACGAATCTTCACTTATATCAAAAATCCGTTGCTTCATGGCGAAAGGTAAAATCGAGGTAAGTGATGATGAAAATGATGATGAGCCCTCTTATAATGATTTAATGGATATGTTAGAGGAGCTAAATAATTATCTTGGGAAGGAGAAAACAAAATATAAAATTTTAAAGCTTGAACATGAATCACTTCAAAGTGAGTATAATATGCTTAAAGAAAATCATGAATCCCTCCTTCTCAAAGAAATTTATAAGTCTAAGGTGGATATAGGAGTCACATGTGATTTAATTGATGAAATACAATGCTTAGATGAAAATTCTAATATTTCATCAAAAATTGACATGTCCACCTCTTGCAATGATTTATTTGATATACCTTGTTGCTCTAATAAATTTGCTTCTAGTTCCTCTATGTCTTTGGATGCTAACCTTGTAGAGGAAAATAATGAGCTCAAGGCCCAAGTCATTAAATTGGAAAATGACTTGAAGAGATGCGTAAAGGGTAAAGCCCTCCTCGATGAGATTTTGAGCAAGTCAAGGGCGTCTCAAGACAAGCGAGGACTCGGCTACAACTCCAAGAGGGAAAATAGCAAGACAAGACACAACGCACGACACTCGAAGATCATCAAGTGTTTTGCTTGCAATAAGAAGGGCCACCTCGCCTCCGTGTGCCCAAACCAAGTGGATAACAAGGCCACAACATCAACCATGAGGCAAACCGGCGTTGAGCACAACAAGAAGGTCAAGAGAGGACCAAACGGAGTAACGTGCTTCAATTGCCGAGAAAAGGGACATTTCGGTAAGGATTGTCCCAAAGGTATCACCCCTAAGCCCACTATTATTGATAATAATTATTTGCTTAGGAAGGACAAGAATGGCAATGCGTTTGCCAAGCTTGTCAAGTCCCCTATGCCCGCTAAGAATGATAATATTCATTTGCATAGGAAGAATATTTCTAGAAATGTATTTGCTCAAAATACTAGATTTCCTAAGATTATGCAAAATCATGAAAATCATATGCTTAGGAAAAATATCTATAGCAAAACATTTGCTAGAAATGTTAGATCCTCTAAGCCAATGCATAATTTCAATAATCATATGCTTAGAAGACATCAAACTAGAAATAGTTTTGCAAAGTATCATTGCCCTCCTAAGCCTTCTCATAAAAATGCAAACCATTTGCCTAGGAGAAATAATTATTGCAATTCTATTTCTAGTCATGTTAGTCAATTCAAAAATGCTAAAATTAGGGCCATTTGGGTTCCTAAAACTCTTATGACTAACATTGTTGGACCCAACAAGGATTGGGTACCAAAAGTCGCCTAAAAGATTTTTAGGTGATAAAGAGATGGATTGGACGCTTGCACACTCGAAGAAGAACAGGATTATATTGGTCTACAAGTGGTGTCAAGCATGAAGAACAACAAGTCCATCATGAGCCAATGCCATCTCGGATAACAAGTATTTAAATTGATTACTATTTAAACTTATAGCCTTGTGTAGGTTATAATGCATTATTAATGAATATCAATTTAGATTACTTGTTGTGCAAAACTTGCTCTCGCCTCTTATCTATTCTCTTATTGCAAATCTTGAGCAAGTTAGAAAGTGGCATATTTAGGGGGAGTGTTAATTCATATTCATGTGTACCACATCCTTACGTATGCCCATATTAAAATAAGTGCATGTATATAACTTCAAAATCAACCATTTAGCCAAAAGTCAAAATTTTGTATACTATTAGTAATCTTGTGAAAAAAAAACTAGTTGAAAAATGTATACAAATGCTTTTGAAATGTTTGTAAAAGGTTTTGGCTTTACAAAAACTAATTTCAAAAGAAAACGAGTTTCATCTCCAAAATCTAGATTTTAGTATCTTGATTTTGATTTAAACTTATAATTTTCATAGAAATAAAAGTAAAAGGATTTTGAAAGTACTTCCAAAACAAAAATCCTAGAGTTGGTCATTCTTAACAACTTTCATGTTCAAAAGATTTTCAAAAGACCAACCTAGCAAAAGTTATTTGATTTTGAAACTCGCCGAAAAACTATACTCGACCCATAATGGTCATATTCTTGCACTTTGTGAGTTTCTCCATTTGGATCCATTCTTGTGTAGAATTGTGATTCAAAATGGTATTTTAGACTCATACACAAGAATCAAATCCATATTTCTTACCCTTGCTTAAATTTGAATTCTTTGTGTTATTGAATTTGGCTTTGTTTTTCAATTGCTTCTTCAATTGGACTATTTAGGGCAAAAGTCAAAAATCAAATTTAAAAGGCTCAAATTTGTGAAAAGCTTTGAAAAAGTATTCTAGTATGTATTTCAAATGTTTTTCAAGCTTTCAAAATGAAAATACTATGTTGAAACTTAATTTGGCTCAAAAAGATTTGATTTGATCCAAAATAACCGATATTAAGCATATAGCTCAAATCGTGGCATTCAAGTTGGATTTCATTATAAAACTTGGCTATAAACATTCTTGATACACCAATCTAAGCTATGAAAAATTAAATTGCATGAAATCCAAAATGAATTGCATTTTGAGGTTTTTCGTGAAAATCAATTTCCTTTTATGCCTCAAAGCGCAAATTGCTATATCTTTCAAAATAAAATTGATTTTGAGAAAATTCTTTTTGCAAAACCCTCAAATTAGTCCAAAGTTCATCTCTGCAAATTTTCAAATTTTTTGGACTTCATTTGAATCATTTTGGCCAAAATTTGCAAAAGTCGAGTTTTTCGATCTGTCGGTCTTGAGTAATCACACACCTATGATATGACCGGCTTGTGGTAACACCGACCCACGTGCGGTCATACCGGCCCTGACAATTTCACTTCTGAAATTTTTAGGTTTTTCGAGCGTTGCTTTGGGATATCTTTTAATTGGTATTTCCTTTTTCAAAATTTCTTCTTGTAATAGATTCTTGTAATCCCAAAGTTTATTTGCACAAAATTTGAAAAGTTCTAAAATTTATTTGATCAAGTTTTCAAATAGTATCAGTTATGAGCACTTTAATTGTCCCAAAGCATGATTTTCACTTGATCTTTCGAAAAGACAAAACTTGTGCAATTCAAATACAAATAACTCCATAATTCACTTGTTGAATATCTCAGGGAGTTTATTTATATCAAGTTTTGGGCACTTAATTGCTTCCAAGTGATATCATGTCTTTGTTTTGCTCTGATACTGATTCCTTGTGCTATTATTGATATATCTTTAATTTTTCTTCATTTCGATACCCGTAAGTATATTGCTTTAATTATATTGCTCTGATACCCATCGATGTTATCGATTAATCTTTCAAGTGGTATCAATTCTTCGTGAGTTGATCCTAAGTGGTATCAATCGAGCTTCTATTCATCCATATGCTTACAAGTGGTATAATTGAGATTCTTTTCTATAAGTGGTATCTTGGACTTCATTGCTCATTTTCTCTAAATGATAAAGGAATTCAAATAATCAAATGGTATGTTCAATTTCTTTTAAGTGGTATCATTGATTTCAATTATTTCCTACAAGTGGTATTCTATTGCATCTTTGTAGTATCTTTGCGATACCCACATTCTTGATTAAAAATTTCCTCTCAAATTAAAATTGTAAGTTCAACCACCTAAGACTTCTCTGTGTGAGAATCTTTATGTGTTGAAATACATAAAAGAGGAAAATCTCAAGTTGAGCATTGATTCTTAAATCAAATTTGCAAATGCTCAAATTCTTTTGATTTTTCATGCAAAGCTCTTGAGATAGATTTAAAGTGGTATCTAATTTCTCAAGTGGTATCTAATTCTTTTGGGTTCCTCGTTTGACCCGATTAGGCAATTTATTAGATTCTTCAAAAGAATCATGTTGAAAATGTGCAAAGCCTAATAAAATGAGGAGTGCGTTATTTGAATGTGTTTCAAATAACCCGTGTGATACCCTTTCCTTGCCTTTTATGCTTATTTCTACAAATGGTATCAGAATTATTTGAATGTGTTTCAAATAAACCGAGCGATACCCCTTCTTTGCTTTTCATGCTTATTTGTATTTACAAGTGGTATCCATATTTGCAAAAGTGCTTAATTCTTTTAAAAGTGGTATTCATATTCTAATGCAAATTTTTAAAATTGGTATCTTTACAAGTGGTATTTTTACAAGTGGTATCCAAAATCCAAATATGGTCTCTTTTCGAGTTTTCCTTATTTCTAGACCATACTTCAACTGAAAATTTGTTTTACTCCTTGTATACCTTTTTTATTTGGCATAAGCTTTTAATTGACCTCTTGTATGATCTTAATCGCTTTTGTTTGGCTTAAGTTCTTCAAATTCCTTGCTAAGGTCATAATCAATTATTTTCCATTCTTATATGACCTTCATTAGATATGACCCCTAAATAGAAATTGTTAAATACCAAAAAGGGGGATAATAATTGAAATTTTAAAGGGAGGAGAATTAGGAGCTTAAAAGGAGATAATTAAAAAGGGGGAGAATGATTCAGTTAAATGTTTAAATGCCAAAAAGAGGGAGAATATCTTTCAAGTCAATCTTTTAGTTTTCCATTTTTTGGTGTTTAATGCCAAAAGGGGGAGAATTAGGAAGCTTAATCTCATTTGGTTTAAAAAGTGAGCTTAATATGATTAAGGGGGAGAATTAATATGCATATGTGCTCAAATAAGTTTGAAATTCTCTCATTATGTTAATTTTAATCCAAATGTGCTCATTAAGCTTGGATTTGTCATTAATCACCAAAAAGGGGGAGATTGTAAGTTCAACCTTCATTAGTGATGGTTTTGGTGTTAATGACAAATGTAATCTTGTGTTAATGATAAATCTAATATTGTTAATGATAAATCCAATATTGAGATTATCCATTTAATGTGATTTTGTTATTAATGACAAATCTTATATCAAGACTAACTTGTTTATTTAGAATATCTTTGTTTAGTCTCATCGCATTGAAAAATGAAAAACCCAAGGTATGTGTGCGTATTCATCTTTGTATTAGTTGCATACTTTGGAGTCAAGTTAAAGTATGAATGTCCCCGTCATATTAACCGCAAATGTGCATCATGTTTCCCAATCCATATATTACATGGATGCACATATTTAGGGGGAGTTCACACTCTAACTTGAAGAATCAATTTAAATGATAATTTAAATTAAGTTCATTTGTCGTGATTAATCATTCAAGAACATTTCATCATGTGTTGATGGTGTTCCTTGATTAATTAAGAACAAATGAATAGTTCTTAAGTATAATGAAGCATGTGTTGCATTATTGTACTTAAGGCACATATACAATCATTTAATTTGATTTAGGTTGTGCTCAATTGATCTAGAGGCATCCATTATGTGTTAATGGAGTGCAAGAGATAATTGAGACAACCATGCATCTTGGACTAACAAGTTTTATGAGTTATGTTTGAGTTAGGTCCAAAGATGAATGAGTTGATGAGAACGGGATAAGGACGGCATCATGTGTTGATGGGCGTCAAGGGTGGATCCCGAAGAGGAGTTGAGTGATATCCCGGGGGAGCAAATATGTGAAGATCATAAAGACCCCAAAGGGGATTGCTTGCGTGCGGCGGCGGAAGGTATAACTAGATAGGCTAAGGACTTTTGTAGTCTTTGTGTCTAAGGTTTTACCGCCGTACTATTAAGAGGGTTGCCTCTTTAAGCTGAGCTTCATCATGTGTTGGTGATCTCAATCGCGTTCACTCAAGCTCAACCATTTGAATTTGGTTTTGCATAAGGTTAACCATTCGGCATGTGTTGCGAATAAGTTAAAGCTTATGCTTGGTTGTTTGGTTCTTGCTCTGATTTGCATGTGTTGCAAAGAGGAAGAGCAATTGCGTTTGGTTTTCGCATAATGCTTTGATTTGCATGTGTTGCAAATAGGATAAGCTATGTGCGTTGGCTTTTGCTTGAAGTTCACTTTTGCATGTGTTGCAAATGTTGAAGCTTCATGCGTTGGTTCGCAAAACATTTTCTAAAACCGTGTGGTTGCTTAGAGCTAAGTTTTGCATGGGTTGCAAAAGGAGAGAGCTCAAGCATGTTTTGGTGTTTGTGTGGTTGTATGGAGCTAGAGGCTTGCATATGTTGCGAGTAGAGAGCTCATACATGTGATTTGGTTTTAGTGTGATGTTTGGTTTTGTGTTGCATTGAACTAGAAAATTGCATGTGTTGCAATTAGAGAGTCCATGCATCCTTGAGATGATGTTGCTTGGAGCTAGACTTTTGCATGTGTTGCAAAGAGTAGTGCTCAAGCATGAAATATGTTTATTTGCGTTATTTGCAAGTTCGTTGTGCGAATAAACCGAGGTTTATGAGTCTAGGAATCCGAGAGCATGTGAGTGGGGCTTGCAACGAAGTCTTGGCAAGTTGATCGGGTCTTGTGTTGACCTTCACATGGCTAGGGGATTAATCTCATAAACTTCGAGTTTGATTTGTATCGTTTTGCAAATAGATCTTGAGTTGGTTTTGGTAAAATGTGTTTTCGCCATTTGGAGTTGGTTCGGTTGTGCAAATGTGTTTTGCAAATAAGCGTTGGAGTTATGCGTTTGATCCTAGAGCATGTGTTGGCATTTGCAAATGTGTTTTTGAGTGTCGGGATCATGTGTTGATCCTTACATGGCTAGAGGGTTGAACGCGTAAGTTCGGTGTTTGTTGCGGAATGCGTTTTCGCAATTTGGTTGCGATTCTTTGAGTGTGAGCTAAGTTGGTGCAAATGTATTTTGCACGTGTGTATGATCATGTGTTGATCATCTAGAGGCTCAAAGAATAGTATTTGGTTTTTCGGAGAAAAAGATTGCGCGAAAAACCAGAGTTGTTTCTATTTTGGTGATATTTTGAAATATCTATGGGTGCTTAAATCATGAAAATGGGTGGAGATTGTAGCCCTCGTGATAAGCTTCGCATAGAATCAAAGATCACCTAAATCGGATTTCGGAGTAAAAAGTTATGGCTGTTTTTGTCTTCTTTGTGGTGGTCATACCGGCGGCTTTGTGGTCATACCTCCGGCGGTATGACCGCTAGGGGTGTGGTATGACGCGTTTTCAAGCCAGCGGCTAGTTTTCTAGCCGTTGGCGAGGGCGGTCATCACCACCAGTGATATGACCGGCCTCCCTGCCCAAAATCAGTTTTGCCCCCAACGGCTAGTTTTCTTGTGTGGGGTATAAATAGACCCCTTGGAGGGCTTGGGGGTAGGGTTGCTGGCTTGGTTGAGTGTTTGGGTGAGGTGTTGCATGTGTTGCACACTCACATTTGATTCTTGAGCT
Source organism: Guadua angustifolia (assembly GCA_036346375.1). NCBI lineage: Eukaryota > Viridiplantae > Streptophyta > Magnoliopsida > Poales > Poaceae > Guadua > Guadua angustifolia. Next base: position 788,890 of record JAYEVE010000723.1, read on the forward strand.
TAGAGTGAGCTAATTGCATGTGTTGCAATTAGTGAGTGGTTGAAGCCTCTTGTGCATGTGTTGCACTTGAGGGAGGCCTTGTGCATGTGTTGCACTTGATGATCACCGGAGCACATTCGTTGTGCTCGGTGAAGTTCAAGCGAAGGAGCGGTTTGTTACTCTTGGAGGTTGCCGACTCCTAGATGGCGTGGCGTCGTCTTGAGGAGCTCTCGAGGTGTGAAAGCCCGCGAAGTTTGTGAAGGTTCGGGTTGAGCCTACGCGGCGTGAAAAACCACGACTAGTGGAAAGAGGCGGTGCTCGGCGGAGCCGGTCCAAGTGTGGGCTTGCCTCAGCGTGGACTAGGAGCAAGCAAGTCTCCGAACACCACGGAAAAATATCGGTTGTCCCTTGTCTCTTTACATTCAAGTATTTATCTTTTGCATATTATTGATTGCTTGAATTAGAATTGCTTAGTATTATTGATTTGATCAATTTAGCAATTCATACATAGAGACATAATTTAGCTAGTGCACTAGTGAGCTTAGTTGATTCGGGCTTTAAATTGTCAAAACCTTTTATCGCTTCGCATATATAATTTGATTAGGTCTTGACATAGGGTGGAGTAAGCGAATTGTTAGTGAGTGATCGAATTTTTATAATCGCCTATTCACCCCCCCTCTAGGCGCATCCTCGACCCTACAGAAGGGGACAAACTCAGAAAGACGTACGCTAAAGGTTAGAATGTGATGGAGTAGTAGGCTGTTAGTACAATCTATCTATCTCTTCAATGAGTAAAGTGCTCTGTGGTCAAGGAGGATCCGCTGAAGAAATTATGGAAGGACTTAAAAGAACTGTATATGGCAAAACCATTGACAAGCCAGTGGTTGCTGAAGCTATAGCTATATAAGTTATGCATGGAGGAATGTACACAGTTTGTTGATCATCTTAATGTCTTCAACAAGCTTATTACGCAGTTGATTAGTGGATGAGAAAATTGAGAAGAAGGGCCAGAGCAAGAGCACACGTGTATGCTATCTATGTGACAAGAAAGATCAAATGATAAAGGATTGTTCTATTTTGATGGAAATGAAGGGTACCTGCTCAATGGCGGTAGCAAATGATTATTCCGATATACTTATCGTCAGTCAATCAGGTACTTTTCATGGATGGATATTAGATTCAGATTGTTACTTCCGCAAATGTTTGACATAGGAAATATTTAATGAAGGATATCTACGCTCGGTGCATAGAATTGTTCACTTAGCGGATTTGAAGGAGTATGCAATTATTAAAGTTGGAACAATTATATTGGAGATGTATGATGGATATTAGATTCAGATTGTTACTTCCGCAAATGTTCGACATAGGAAATATTTGATGAAGGATATCTACGCTCGGTGCATAGAATTGTTCACTTAGCGGATTTCAAGGAGTATGCAATTATTAAAGTTGGAACAATTATTAAAGTTAGGTATTGGTTTCTCAATTGTTGTTCATGTTATGAGTCCTCAAGATAATTTTATAATAATGTAGATCACATCCGAATATAATTATATTCATATCATCAGAGGGTCCTAACCTCTGAAAAATTGTTGTATCATTATAGCACCAGAGGGTCTTGACCTCTAGGGTTCTTTGAAGCTGATATCAATCTCACTGGTTTTAACATTTATTTGTGGACGTCATTTATATTCAGATCTTATGTGCATAGAAAGTGATATCATTTAGTAACTCAGTTCAAACTAAGTCAAATATCAAATGTTTTTGCAGATCCGGAATGCTTAAGGTTCCAACAAATTTTAGAAATTTATTTCATAGTTTTTGGAGTTAGAAATTATTTAAACTCATGTCGAATATTTAAATATGAGGTATGAGTATATTCCAGAAACACGAAGGATATACCATATATGCTCCAATAAGCATCTAGAAACTCTGGATATCACGGGCTCGATTCTACGGGATAAGATATACGCGAAGGGGATATCTCCATACTAGGAAGGACTCGATCACTTTCTTGATTCGAGGAAACTGACTCGAGTACGCCTGATATCCAGGGAAGTTTGGATATGCTGCGAAGATCACGCGACGATGGATTCCTCATCGGCTACGATCTGGAATCCTAAACTGACTACAACTCAATCTGAGGCAGGGCTATCCCGACTATATAAGGTTAGGGGTAGAAATCGTCATAAAGAGAAGACATCAAGAATTAGACAGACAGAGAAGAAGACTTCTAGAGCTTCCACCAGACGCAGAGCACCTAGGAGCCGACGAACCATGTTTCGTCAACCTCTAGCCGTAGTATAGCCATCACCTAGATCCAATTTTCATTGTAACTAGGGCTAGATACATTGCTCTGTACTTCATACATCATCCGCACAGGATGTAGGTTGTTACTCCATCCGGGGGTCCGAACATGTATACATCGTGTACCACTATCTTCGTGCTTGACTTTGCTAACCCAAAGGTACCCGTGACTATAAGTTTATTGTTGATATCTAACCTTCGACAACTCATTAAAGTTTTCTTGACTTAAGATCATGATACCAGTGGACAATGGGTAATTAATCAAGTTGACTGATTAGAAAACTTTTTTAGGTAAGAATTTAGGCTTAATGAGCTTACCCTTCTGGCTTGAATTTCGGTTTTGGACCAACCAACTCAACTCAAAACCAAATGGCCCCACTTGCCATTGAGTGAAGAGGACAGCTAGTCACCAAATTACTTTGCAACCTGGGGCCACAAGACAAAGAATGAAAAAAGCAAAGGGAAGAACAGAGCTTGTTGTAGGCGCCATGGCTTGACCTTGGGGGTGCTTCGGCCGGTGGTCAGGGCAAAGCATGAGGGAGCTGAGGTGAGCACCAAAATGGAACCACGAGACCTCGTGGGTGCTGCAAGTTGCAGTGGTTAGGACTAAGGTGATCCGTGGTGGCTGCACATCGACGAGGAGCGGTGGCTCGGTATGGAGCTCGGTGGTGGAGGATTTGGGTGAAGCTTGAGCTTGGTCAAAGATGAAGGAAATGGAGGTGGATATGGGGCTCACATGAGCTTTTGGCTGGCTTAGGGAAGCCTTGGGTGGCTTTTATAGACAAGGAATGGAGTTTGATGTGTGGACCCCACTATGGGTGGGCCCCACTTGGTCATGATGGAGGAGGGGGAGAGTGGTGAGGTTCATCCCCCTTATCAGCTCATTATTTCGAGCATTAAATGGCCATCAAATCAAGTCTAGAGTGGACCCCACTTGGTCATGATAAAGGGGAGAGAGAGGTGAGATTCATCCCCCTTGCTACCTCATGATGAGGTTCAACCTCTCTTGCTACCTCATCAGTTTAGGCATTAAATGGCCATTAAATCAAGTCCAGAGTTTTCCAAAGTATTTGTGATTAATCCTTGATAAATGATTGGAATACTATAAAAATTTCAGACCTAGATCATGCCCCTACAATTTTTAAAAATTCTAACAATCCACCTGTCTAAATTGTCCTTTAAGACCAAAATGCAAGAAATCAGAGAAAATAATGAAAACTCAGAATCAAAATCATAAGGACACATGATTTCTTATTTTATCTATTTTGACATTGGCTTTTCTTTAATCATTCTATTTAAAAAATGGTTTTGTAAATTAACAATTCAATATTGAAAATAATTTTCTAAAAGATTAAAAATCCAATAAACAGTGAGAAAGATGGAAATTTAGCATAACTTTACAACCAAAATTTGATTTTTCATTTTACTTATTTTATTTTACATTTTTATTTATTTTGAAATTTTTGGGATGTTACAATGATTGGCATTCATATCCTTAAACTGTTAACACAGTGCTTTTGCCAAGTGACTACTGGTAGCTTATAGATGATTTCTGTCTGAAGTTATTATGAGTGTTGTCATGCCATATTGCAGATTTATGGTTATGTTGCCTGTTCTTTATGCATTGTGTTTTAGCACTGAATAGAACAGCAATTCATTACCAGCATTGAGGTAGGAAAGGTATTATTCAATACGCTTTTCATATATCCACTGCAGTTGTCTTGATTCTTGAAATGTCATGTCGTTGTGATTTTGGCTCATTTGCGAAATCTAATGAGATACTTGTCAGTTGTGACCTTCTGATTGTCTAATATGCCAATGTTTTTTTTACATCTTTCTGGACCCTCTTTTTGCCAATGTTTTTACATCTTGTTCGCATAGAGCTTTCCATGATATTTGCTACCCTCAAGTATTTTTCTCCTTTTCTTTTGCAGTGTCAAGTCAAGCTCATGTCCAAGACACGCAATGCTCTAGTTGCCACTGGCTTGTTGGCCTTCGCCGGTGCTGGCTTAGCATTCCCGTTCTTTTTTTGTGTATGTGTGAATTCATCATTCTAGCATCTACAGAGAAACTTAGGGTGAAGCATTGTGCATTAGCCTTTCTTTTTTATCTTCATCCATTCTTTTTCAGTAAGTCAAAGAACAGGCCTCTTATTGATTCATAAAAGCCTCTGCCACCGCAGGCTACTTTCCGAGGACCGTATGTAAATACTGGATCACGCGACATAGGGCCTGATCCTACCAACTACCCCAAGAAGTGATATTTCCTTACTTTTGAGGCACCATTCATCTTCCTTTTTTTTGACAGAAATCAGTGAAACCTGTAACGTTTGATGTTGCACTGAGATCAGGGTTAACAAAATTGGTATGGAAAAAATTGTTCAAAATTCGAAAATCAGAAATATCAAGCTGAAAATCGGTAAAAAATCGTAGAGCTTCAAAATCAAAACTTTTGAAAAAAAATCAAGAATCAACCATTTGCACGGAAAATCGGACTATTTCCATGGAAAATCGATGGACTGATTGAACTTTTTTGGCGATCGATTTTTTTGAGTGATTTTCGTTTTTCATCAATTTTTGGCCGGTTTACGTTAGATAAATTTTTCTAAATTTTGAATTTTTTTGAATCAGACCGATTTACCGAACAGCTTTAGAAGCCAAGCTACACCGATATGACCGAAAATCGCCTAAAAACGATTTTGCGAACCCTGACAGAGATTTCCATTACGACTTGTCTTCTGATCTTGTCTGTAGATCGTTGATTGATGGTTCGGCTTCTGGACTTTTGAATGGCCTTGTGCCCTAGCAACGCAATTACAGTAGTGAACTAGTTTCATTTTCGGCTATTATGTGGAGGATGCTTCTATGGACCTTCAAGATGTGTGAACTTTGACCATCTTTTGCATTGTTCTGTTTTTGTGCATGTACGTTTCGCGGATTAATTAGTTGCATTTTGCCGTGAATTAAGCAGAATATCCATCCATCTTTGTTGTCTTCTAATGATCATCTCAAACCCATAAGATATTAAAATCACATAACTAACCTCTGGTCGGTAATATTGACACTTTTTGTGGTACCTTCGAGTGCCTTCAGTTTATCGCATGGCCCACTGAACAGTGGACCATAAATTGTTGAATAGGCTCGTACGGTACTTCGACGTTGTAGTCCACGGTGCATGCTTTGTGCCTTGTGGGCATATATCGCTTCAGAAATCAGAAGATGATGTTGCATCGATGTCGTGCAGTCGTGGCGAGCCGAGTTGGCACACCACTTCGTCTTAAACACTTCTCCATTTTTTCTGGAGAAAAAGCAAAATTTGTACCCGTAATAAAGCAGCGAAAGTTCGAACCTAAGACACAATTTTACTTACAAATTAAGGGTGCATATATTCTTCTCTTGTTTGGCAAGAGTATATTGGGACACTCCTCAATTCCTCGTACAACAATAGCGACCAACACCACTTTTAGGCTGTTCGTTTGCAGCTAGCGAAAACGGATCGACGTGAACCGGTGACGGCTCTACCATATTTATTTTCTGCATTTTTTTTCTGTGCTTCGTGTTGAGAAATTAGACATTTGCCAGATTAAATTTCAAATATAAATCATGAACAGCATGACAGAAACTAGCATGTATATCTCTAACATACTAGATAGCACGAACATCATGATCATCTTGATAAACTTGATTAACCACGAGGTTAGGACAGATTGAGCGTCTTGGCGAAGAAGATGACGGCGTGTTGCGATGCGGTTGCGGTTCGGTGTCGATGTAGTAGATGCGGTTGCGGTGTTGCGAGGATAGCGTTGGTGACGGCGCGTCGCGAGTCGGCGCTCTGGCGGCGTCAGCAGCGAAACGGAAGACGAGCCGTGGTAGCGATCTTGAGCGATCGCGGAGCGCTTCCCAAAACCTTATTCGCCCTCTCCGGTGCGGGATCTCGAAGGCGAAGGGTTCGGAGACCTGCTCTCCGATGCGATATGCGTCGGCGCTCGGGATGGAGAAGATTACGGCGGCGATAGTAGCGAGAGGTGGCAAAACCCTAACGATGTGTTTGTGCGTATCTCTCTACATGGTGCACGACGCGATATTATAGGGTTACTCGTAACGCGACCGAACGTGACTCGAGGACGTGCCACGATCGGAATCGTTCTGAGTCCTTATCTCATCTGCAACGCGGCGAATCCGAGTAGCAAAAGAATAAAGCGCAAAAGGAAGCTGCGTCTGCGCAAGGCTCTGGACGGATTTTGGCGGACCATTCACGCAGTGCCGTGACGCCCGCCCTCCGCCATACTGCCGTGGCCCGAGGCGAGGCGAAGGCGTGTGGGCTTCTCTTCTTCTCCTTGCCATGCTTCTAGGAAGGTGGAGAGAGTTCTCCTTATAAATTGGTCATCCTCCACCTCCACAAGCAATATGGGACTAATGCTTGCACACATGCCTCCTCATGAATGGGCCTTTGAGATTTTCTAGGATTTATTTGTCTCAATTAAGTGGGCTTGGCCCAAATAATCCAACAATCCCCACCAGATCTCAAGGTCCATTTAGAGATTTGCCAATACTCACTCTTGTTTAATATACCGTTTGATGAGAGCTGTTAAGTTGAACTTCGCCTAGAGCTCCAAGCTACACCCATCCACAACTTGAACAATGGATTATGCCTTGAATTGCAAGTTTTGTATGAACAGGTTTCACTCAAAGTCATAACTGATACCTAGCTGCCAGTAGCCTTCTCCGAGGGTGGAGCATATGAGTCGTACTCCATGGTCTCTTCATGAGCTTACTAGAGATCACCCGGTCTCATAGATCGCAACTTTAGGCAATCGGGCTCATATAGGTGTGTTCTTTCAAGAATGCTCAGAGAACAGACATCTTCGCTAGTTATAGCCAATAGAAACACATTAAGGCATATTGGCATCCTGCCTTCTGACATTTTGAGAGTATTGCATCTTCACTTAGAGAGGGTAATGATTACTCTCCTCGGTTCGCCAATAGCTTGTTTTACCCAGACCCAATTCACGGGATCTCCGATCACAAAGGTTGGGTTACCACTATTGCAACTTATATGGGTCTCATACCCATCTCCTCGATGCACCTTCTATCACATTCCGTGATAGTCCCTTCATAAAGGATCTGCTGAGTTTTTATGCATTTGAATATAAGTCACACTTATTACTCAGGAGTTTCTCAATTTCTGACGAGACTTGATGCGTCTTTTAACGTGTCTTGATGACCGCATTATCCTTAGCATTGTTCACTTTAGCAATCACATTGATTATCACAGTTCATAAGGATAGCCGGTATCAGTTTTTCAACCACCAAGCAAGTCCATCAAAACTCACGCAACCAATCTGCCTCTCGAAGGGTCAGTATCTAAAGCGATGAGCTCCGCCTCCATGGTTGACCTTGTCAAGATGGTGCATTTGCAGACCTCCATGACCTCGCACCACCACCAATGGTAAACACATAACCACTTTGGTGGCATAGAGCTCATCTACATCGAAATCCAGATCGAGTCCTTTGTATCCCTCAAGCCTTTGCGGTGCCTGAATAGTTAATCGCATAACTCATAGTACCTTTCAAATAGCGCATTACCCTTTCAAGTGCATGCCAATGATCTGAACCGGGTTTGACATGAACCTACTCAATTTGCTCACGACAAATGATATATCGAGTCTCGTTGCACCAGACCAAGATACATGAGCGAACCGACAATCTGAGAATATCTCAATTGGTTTAAGCCAATTCTCTTATTCTTTCTCGATGTCACATGCGGGATCATAAGGAGTGGGAGAGGGCTTGTTGTCCATAAAGCCAAACCGCTCAAGACCTTCTCCACATAGTGGGATTGCGAAAGAGTAATCCCACTCTCATCATAATAAGCTTGATGTTGAATTACACGGCTTCTCCCGGATCTTTCATATCAAATTTCTTTGTGAAAAGACTTGACCTCATTGATCACATCAATATTTATGCCAAAGATCGATATATCATCCACATAAAGGCACAATATAACTCCTTCACCCCCACCATAGCGATAGTATACATCTATCGGCCTCATTAATGACAAAGTTCGCGAAGTTAAAGTGGTGTCGAACTTCTCATGCCATTGCTTAGGTGCTTGTTTGAGCCATACAAAGATTTCAATAATTTACACACCTTGCTCTCTTGACCCTTTACTACATACCCATCAGTTGTTCCATGTAGATTTCCTCATCTAACTCTCCATTAAGGAAAGCAGTCTTCACATCCATCGATGAGCGAGAAGACCATCTGAGGCACCAGGAAAGTAATACTCGAATGGTGGTCATTCTAGCAGGTGAATAAGTATCAAAGAAATCTTCGCCTTCTTTTTAGGTGTAACCCTTTGCCACAAGTCGAGCCTTGTACTTCTCAATAGTACCATCAGGCCTAAGCTTCTTCTTGAACACCCACTTACAACCCATGTGTTTACAACCATAGGGCCGTTCGGTCACCTCCCAAGTCCCATTGGCGAGAATCGAGTCCATCTCATTCAGACAGCTTCTTTCCAATTATCTGCATCTGGAGATGCATATGCATCTGCAATGGACGTGGGAGTATCATCCACGAGGTACACAATGAAATCACCGCCAAAGGATTTTTCAATCCTCTCTTTTGCTCTTTCTAGGAGCTTCATTGTCATCCTCCTCTAGGATTTTCTCAAGTGGTTGCTCGAAGACTCAACAGTGTAATAGTCTCGGGAATTATCTCGGAAGAAAATCTAGAAGTGCTATGCATATCTTTCATCGAAAATATATTCTCAAAAAACGTAGCATCACGAGACTCCATAATAGTATCAACATACATATCGGGCACATCAGATTTAACTACTAAAATCTATAGCGATGCTCCTCCGAGCATATCCCGAAAGACACAATCCATTGTCTTAGGCAGAGCTTACGCTCTTTGTTAATCGGTACATTGACTTTCGCCAAGCATCCCCATGCGCAAGTAAGAAAGTGATGGTTTCTCCCAACCCACTTCTCGTAAGGGTCTTCTCCATGTTTCTGGGAACTCTATTCAGACATGACATGAAGTCAACTGACCCTCCCCACCATGCCTTAGATAAACCAAAGAAGGTGTCTAACATGGCGTTCACCAAGTCGGTCGGTGTGCGGTTTTTCCTCTCGGCAATCCCGTTTGATTCAGGCGAATAGGAGGTGTCCTCTCATGAATAATACCATGTTCATACGAAATCATCAAAGATTTTGGGAAAAATTCGCCACCACGATCCGACCTAAGACGTTTGATCTTTCTCTCTAGTTGATTTTCAACTTCACTTTATAGACTTTAAAGTAGTCTAGCGTCTAGTCCTTAGTTTTCAACAAGTAAACATAGCAAAATCTAGTCGCATCATCAATCAATGTCATGAAATATCTCTTTCCACCCTTTGTCAACACACCATTCATCTCATACGGATCGAGAATGTATGAGTTCTAGAGGTGCCAAGTTCCTCTCCTCACCGCCTTGTGAGGCTTTCGAGGTTGCTCCGATTGCACACAACTATGGCACTTAGAACCTTTGGCAATAGTGAAATTCAGAATTAAACTCATCTTTGGAAAGCCGATTCATAAGACCAAAATTAATGTGGCATAAGCGAGAGTGCCAAGTACTCGCATCATCATTAACACTACCACATATATGGTTCACAGACTTATTATTGAAATCTGAAAGGAAAAGCGGAACAAGCCTCCGCACTCATAGCCTTTACCAATAAATAGTCCATGCTTGGACACAACTACTTTATTGGACTCTAACACTACCTTAAACCCATCTCTGCATAGAAGGAGCCACTAACGAGATTCTTGTTGATAGAAGGGACATGCGCACGTTCCTCAAGCGCACGATCTTTCCGAAGTGAACTTGAGATCCATGTGCGGTGCCATGAGCGAAGCATGTGACCCATTCCCCATCGGGGCGGAGGAATCCCGAATGACCCGATAAGAAAGAACATATTGATGTCGAACACACATGAACGTTAGCACCGTATCAATCCACCAAGCTGGAAGGCTGAAATATCGAGAATCTGAAGGTAAATTACCATACCTGCGTCTCGGCATTGCTAGCGGTCCTTGTGTTGATGACCTTGGACGCCTCATCCACTATTGGCCTTTTTCCTCGGCGGTGCGCACGATCGGGGCATTCCTTGGAAAAGTGTCCGACCTCACCACATGTGAAGCAGGGCAGCTCGGCCTTGTTCATCTTCTTCTTCTTGAAGTTGGTAGTCTTGTTAGGCTTATTTTTCCCTTTGTTCTTCCGTAGTTCTTGAACCATGTTGGCGCTGGATCGCCCTCGGCTCCTTTACCATTGAAATCCTTAGCTCGAGCCTTCTCTTCAACATCAAGGGACGCCATCGGGTTTCGATCGATATCTTTGTCCTCTTATGTTTTAGAGTAGTCAAACTCCTCCACGAGGGAGGCGGTTTTGCAATGATGCAACCGCCACAAAAGGATCGGGTAAGACACATTCTAAGAGTTCAAGTTCCTTGACAATGCCTTTGTATCTCATGGGCTTGCTCTACAACAGAGCGATTATCACCATCTTATAGTCATGAAAGTTCTCCATGACATCTGATTCCTTTGCCCGCATCCGATGCATCGAACTTGGCGTTCGATGTATCCCCAAGACCTTCGCGTCTGTTATGTGCATGTACACATCACATAGGCGGTCGGCAAGAACGCTAAGAATGCATCCCACTAAGAGAGTATTGGCATCCGTGAAACTCTTCTGCTTGCTTCAGAGAGATCACCTTCAGTTTGCCTTTACTAACCCAGAATACATTCATAGCCGTAAGCCAGAGCGTGACCTTGACTTGCCACCTCTTAAAGTGCACACCAAAGAATTTCTCCGGCCTCAGTGCGTCGGCAAAACCAGCCATTGATAATCCAGGAAATTGTCTACAATAAGGTTTTTGGATTGTTGAGAAATTAGACATTTGCCAGATTAAATTCCGAATATAAATCATGAACAGCATGACAGAAACTAGCATGTATATCTCTAACATACTAGATAGCACGAACATCATGATCATCTTGATAAACTTGATTAACCACGAGGTTAGGACAGATTGAACGCATCTTGGCGAAGAAGATGGCGGCGTGTTGCGATGCGGTTGCGGTTCGGTGTCGATGTAGTAGATGCGATTGCGGTGTTGAGCGAGACGGCGTTGGTGACGGCGTCGCAGAGTCGCCGGCCACGACGACGCCCAAAGAAAGGAACAGAAGACGAGCGTGGTGACGATCTTGAGCGATCGCGAGCGCTTCCAAAACCTTATTCGCCTCTCCGGTGCGGGATCTCGAAGACGAAGGTTAGGAGACTGCTCTCCGATTGCGTATGCGTCGGCGCTCGGGATGGAGAAGATTACGACGGCGGCGATAGCGTGTAGAGGTGGCAAAACCCTAACGATGTGTTTGTGTGTATCTCTACGGTGCACGACGCAGATTTATAGGGTTACTCGTAATCGCGATTAACGTGACTCGAGGGCGTGCCACGATCGAGTCCGATTCTGAGTCCTTATCTCATCTTGCAAGCGACGAATCCGAGTAGCAAAAGAATAAATTGCGTCTGCGTAAGGCCTGGACCGGATTTTGGCGGACCATTCACGCAGTGCCGCCGCGCGCCTCTCGCGCCCCGCCTGCCCGTGCTGCGTGCTCGTGCAGGCCCGAGCCCGGCGAGGAAGCAGGCGAGCTGTGGGCTTCTTCTTCTCCTTGCCATGCTTCTAGGAAGGTGGAGAGAGTTCTCCCTTATAAATTGGTCATCCTCCACCTCCACAAGCAATATGGGACTAATGCTTGCACATATGCCTCCTCATGAATGGGCCTTTGAGATTTTCTAGAATTTATTTGTCTCAATTAAGTGGGCTTGGCCCAAATAATCCAACACTTCGAAGGTACCAAGGTACCTTCTCTCTAAAAAGATCAACCTTTGATTTGTATAAGAGTAACTTAAGAGGAAGCTTTGAAAACATCGGTAATTTAGCAATTGTTTGACTTGACCATTTGTATTTGCCCTAACCCTCCTGTCCTATTCGCCTGTCACCGTGTTGATCCGCCTATCACCGTGTTGATCTGGTGCGGCGGCTCATCCCAACTAACTGTGATCAGCCGCGCTACCCCCACCCACCCACCCACAGCTAGCCCTCTTCTATACTGCTCTCCTTTTTGCCTTGACCCTTATTTCCACTTATCCAGAGTTTCTCTAGAATATGATTGTAATGGAGGACACTGTTTGGTTAATTGGAAAAAGGTTTGTCGTCCGAAATATTTAGGTGGTTTAGGCATAAAAGACATTGACAGATTTGGACGGGCCCTCCGGTTACGGTGGCTGTGGTTTGACTCGAATGGGCATCAAAAACCTTGGGCTAGTTCTACGCTTCCTTGCGACGCCGCAGACCGTGCTTTGTTTTATGCAAGTACCACCCTTTCCATAGGGGATGGCGAATCCGCTAACTTTTGGGAATCTAAGTGGCTCCAGGGCCGATCGCCTGCAGACATCGCTCCGTCATGTTACAAATTAATTAGGAATAGGTCAGGGAAGGTAAAGGAGCTGATGTCGCACGCTGTTTGGATTCGCCCTCTGCGCCGGATCACAACCGCAACGCAGCTCCGGGAGTTCTTTTCGCTATGGCTAGAGCTTCAACAGGTGTAGCTACAACCGCACGTCCAGGATACCATTACCTGGAAGTGGTCGCCAACAGGAGAATACTCCGCAGGTTCAGCTTATAAGGCACAATTCATTGAATCCACATCTGATCTATCATACAGGATGATTTGGCAGGCCTCAGCGGAAGGGAAGTGCAGGTTCTTTGCGTGGTTATTTGTGCAGGGCGAGCCGACATCCGACAAAGCTTGTTGCCGGGGGTGGCCACATTCCACTACGCGTTCTTTGCGGCACGGATCTCAAACGCCCAACCATTTGTCTTTGCTTTGTCCATTTGCAAGACAGGTCTGGCGAGCGGTGCTAAGTCGCGTTCAGGTCGGTCTCGGTGTGCGGCCACCGTCGGGGTAGCTTGATAATGTGTCCTGGTGGTACGACTCTCGGCGGCGGCTTCCTCCATGCATGCGGAAGGACTTTGATGGGGCTGTCGCGTATAGCCTCTGGAACATTTGGAAAGAGAGAAACAATAGGATTTTCAGTAACTTCTACCGCACGTTGCAACAAGTGGTCGGCGCTATCTCTCAGGACATCAGCAATCGCCAAGTTGCTTTCGGGGTGTTGTAGTGTTTTTGTAACCGGTTGTCTCTAGCTGTTTCTAGGTCGGCTCTCTGGGTTTCAACTGGGGAGATCCTTTTCGTCCTTGTAGGTTGTTGTTTCTTTCTCGGTTCTTCTTCCCTTCTCGAAATCGACGGTGTTCTTTCCTCTCTTAATGCATTTGGCGAGCTCTCGCCTTTCGTTAAAAAATGATTATGGCAATATTTTTTAAAATAATACATTTTAAAAATAATTTTACAAAAATAATATACCAAAATAAAATTTTACAAAAACATACCTCTATTGTCATTTCAAATGACGACAGAAGTCTCAGTCTTGTCAACCAAATAAATCCGCAACAAAATAATCCGTCGGCCAATGCAAACCGCAACTAAACAGACATATGTCACCGTTTGAAACCGCGGCAGAGGCTTTGTATATTTTTGTAAAATTTTGATTCGACATATTATTTTTGTAAAATTGTTTAAAAATATTATTTTAAAAAATAATTCGAATTTTGTATACGAGGGCGGAGAGCCATAGTGTCAATTTCCCTCTACCTCTTTAGTAATCAGTTAATCATGGGAAAATTATTATGTAATCCATATTGACTTTCTTAGTCTAGTATTTGGTTTATGAGTCATATGTCAATCGGCCTCCATGAGCTACTTAGTATTTAGCTTCTCCCTATGCATGTGCGGGCTTCTCTGATTGATTGCCACCAACGCAGAAGGAAGTTTCAATTTTGCAAATGATAATTACTGGGGTTGGCACGATTAGAGGGACATGTGCTTTTATGGGCTTACACTTTTGTTCTCGTTTGAGTTGATAAGGATATAAAATTACTTATCTAACCATCCACCTAATTTTTTAAGTTAATTCATGGCCAACAGGTTAAGTATCTTTAATTGTGAATCATCATATTGCAATTAATAAATGGCTCACGTACCTTCCAAGCATCGGAGAAAATATCTTTGTTTTTATATATTTTTTTGTGATGCATGAAAACCCCTTAATTGTATACACAAAATGAACATAACAAGTTTATTGGATCCAGACATTCATGAATTTTTTGCATTTTTAGCTAGGATTCCTTCACTAACTCTATATATTGATGTATATGTTAGTGTATAATAGGCTAATAAAGTATGATGCAAATGCGTTGAGCAGAAATAGGGGATATATGCTGCGGATATCTAGCCTTCTGAATATCCGGATCCGTATTCACGGATAACGGGCTATCAAATCCATATTCGTTTCTGGCCAAAGAAAAATATTCATTTTCAATTCAGTAATGCCCAACAAATACTCCAAGTAGGTTGGAAACTATTCGATCTATTTTTATCCCTATTTGCAACATCATATGCTGTTGAACGTGGGGTTTCTTTTTTCTGACAGGCGGCTAATGCACTGCCAGCATCCCAAATCTTTTTCTGACGGCAGAAACTGTCATTAATATATTTATCCCTAAACTGCAACGTGCACCGTTCCGCATGCTAAACGGTGTTGAATCGAACGAATATAATCACAAGTACCAGGAGAATTGTGCAAAAAATTCGAGGAAAAGGAAAGCTCAAGACCAGGCAAAAAAGAGACTTTGGGGTTGTTTGGTAACTTTTGGTTTGCTTCCCATGGTTACTGTGTTACCAAATTTTGGTAGTATTGATCATATTTGAAAGTATTTGGTGAATTGTAGGTTTAACATCACCCCCACCCACAGTTACTGTTGTCTTAGATGATTTGCTATGCAATGTTCAGAATATATTTTCACCAATTCACCACACGAGTATTCCTTTGCGACCCTTTTGTTGGTACACTCAGTCTTAGTCATTGACCTCCCCAAGGTTTTTGTGCTTAGGTGGAATTTAGTATACTTCAATGTGGAACACCTCCATGGACAGGGCAATGTTAGGCTGCAAAATCTTGTTCAGTTGCTTATAATCTTTTGTGGAATAGTTCGATTGATGGTGCAGATCTCCTGTGGGTTCTCGAATTTATTCCCCCAGATTATTTTATCACAGTTATTGATGGTGCATTTAGAAGTAGAGATTAGGCAGTATAGGAATGCTAGGAAAACGCAAAGCACCTAGATGGCATACTAGTGAAAGTTGCAAAACTTTCTCTGTTTATGTACGATCTAGCAACAGCAGAACAAATAACTTGCTAGCAACCAGCACTCATACTGCCATCTAAGCATGATGGTTCTCCAGTTTGCCTATCCCATAATTTTTGACAAAAGAGCAGTTTGTTACTGCTACATTTCTAGTAAATGAACATAACAAGGGTGAAGAGATTAGCTGAATCCGTGCGAGCAGCTTGCTTCCCTTCTCCCAGTGTGTGTAATTCCTTGTACTTACTGGAATTCTTTTCTTGCCAACTTACAATACCAGCCACAGAGGATGATACTTTTCGGTGCTGTCATTAAACAAATAAGTCATGGGTAGAAGGGATATTTAGGGTGAGCGACGCTCATGTCAGGACCAGTGCTATGCTATTGCTGGAAGGAGGAGAAGAAGCAAAGAAAGAAGCAGGGAAGAAGAAGACCACCCAAAAACAAGAAGGTAGTGTGAGCGTAAGTAACACTGAACGGCTAGGATGTAAGGAAGCCAAACGTTAAGTAAGATCCGTAGGCGAGGAAGAGAAGTAGTAACTACTGCTTAATGTAATTTCGTTTCTGTTACTGTTCACCGTCATTTACTTTTGAACAATTACTGCTGTAAGAAACGCGGGCTATAAAAGCCGTTTGTCTGGGAAATGGAAGGCATCGCAACAGAAATTCCTACTTTAGTTTCTCTAGAGTAAAGTAGCTTCATACTTTCCCCTCTATCGATTTTCACAAACTGCCTGAGTTCTTCGATTGCTCCCGTTGGATTGTTCTGCTGTTGTTGTGATCCTGACAAAGGTATCAGAGCGAGTTCTATCCTTGGAACTGGAGGCGATCGGTGTGGGTTGGAGCGAGGTATCATCGCGTCTGTAAAATCCCCGCACCAAGTGGAGTTCTCAAGACTGGAGGGCGTCGAGGTTGGCAGGTGACGCTGGTAAAATCCCTCGAGTGCTATACGGAAATCGGAGTATGGGTGGAAAGGAGGATATAACAGAGGTACGTGCGGAGATATCTGTGATCAAGGAGGACTTGGCCGATCTGAAGAACTTGAGATCTGAGGTGGCGGAAATGAAGGAAATGTTGCAAAAGATTTGTATCCAGAGTTCATCCTTGCCCTTACCGCCACCAGAGGTAAGTAGTTTTGCCCGGGCTGGGATATCGCAAGTAGGAGTATCAGATTTTGGAGCAATGGAACAGGAGATGGGCAGGGCTTTAGGAACAAATAGAGTGGCGAATGTAAATGTTCCTGCTCAAATTGAGAATATGACACATAGAGAAGAATACAATATGCAAATGGGGGGAGATCATATGGTAGATCCATCTGGGACTCATATCAGCAACAATCCCATGAACATGAGAGGTTTGGAAATAGATCAGAATGCTCCTAGGTATGAAAGGCACTCATCAAACAGGCCGGCTGTGAATGTTTGGACTGGTTATGGCTTAAGGCCCCCAAATCAAGGAGTCCAGTGGGTCGACACTCAAATGAACCAATATGTAGGTGAGCCCTCTAATATTAAACCTTATGCTGAGGCGGTGATTAAGGGTCCTCGTTTAGAGATACCACTTTTTGAAGGGGATGATGTGATGAATTGGTTGAAGTTATGTGAAAAGTTCTTTGAAATATCTGGAACACCACATGAGCAGTGGGTGAACTTGGCAACTGCCCATTTGGTTGGTAGAGCTGCTACTTGGTTTAAAGGAATTGGTATTCCAGAGCAATTGATCACTTGGCCTCAAATGTGTGCTATGGTTTGTGATCGGTTTTCAGATGTTAACGCGCATGATGCAGTGGAGAGCTTACTGAGCATTAAGCAGCAAACCACAGTAGCCAATTATATTGATAAATTTGAAGAATGCATGGCGCTAGTAAAAAGAGATCATTCTTATCTAAAGGAACACTTTCTGCTGAGTTGCTTCATCAGTGGACTGAAGGGTGATATCAAATACCAAGTGTGCAGTCAACGTCCACAGGGCCTGATGGAGTGCTACTGGTATGCAAGGGTTTATGAAAAAGCAACACTTGCAAGAAGTAAACCAAACCTAGGTGTTTTTAACAGAAACAAGTTGAGTTTCGGAGTGAACAAGCCAAACCAAAACAATTTCAGAGCTAACACTCCGAAGGAACCCACACATGCTGGGCAAGTCTCGAATGAGGAAAGAATTCGGAATCCATGTTGGTTCTGTAAGGAACCGTGGTCTCCAGGCCATAAGTGCAAGGTGAAGCGGGCTTTACATGCGTTGATTATGAAAGGGGAAGAAGAAGAAGATGATGATCAAACTCAAGAAGCTGTTGCTGAACCAGAATTTGTATCGGCGCCAGGCAGCCCAGGAGTGGTAGAAACACAAGACCCTCCGGAACACTTGATGATGATTTCACAGCAAGCAATCAAGGGGATGTTGGGACCGGCCACTTTTACTTTGATAACCTATATTGCCGGAAGGAAGGCTGTGGCTTTGGTTGACAGCGGTAGCACCAACTCTTTCTTGGATTATGAGTTAGCTATCAAAGCTGATTTTAAGTTAACATATGGGCCGGTAAAGAAGGTTGCCGTGGCTGGGGGAGGTGAACTCCGTACTGATGCTCAGGTGGAACAACTGCAGTATATCATTCAAGGGGAGAAATTCTGCAATTCCTTCAAGTTGCTGGCGTTAAAAAGTTACGATATAATTTTGGGGGCAGATTGGATATTCCAATATAGTCCAATCGGCTTGGACTTAAAACAAAGGAAACTAACTATTACCAAAGATGGTCGAGCTGTGCAGTTCCAAGACTTGGCAAACTCCGCTGATAACCGCACCATCAGTGCAGCAAAACTGGAGAAGATGATCACTAAAGGAGTGATGGGTTGTTTAATTCAAGTACAAGCTCTGACAGAGTTGGAGAATGACAAGGGGCATGAAGTTCCAGAAGATGTCAAGCTTATTCTGCAGCAGTTCACTGAATTGATGCTAGAGCCAAAAGGGCTGCCACCAAAAAGGTCTTGTGATCATGCCATCTATTTAAAAGAGGGGATTGATCCTCCTAATCTCAGGCCTTACAAAACCCCTCACTATCAGAAAAATGCTATGGAAGAAATCATTCGGCAGCTATTGGAAAACAATGAAATTCGTGATAGTATTAGCCCTTATGCTTCCCCTGCTATAATGGTGCGAAAAAAAGATGGTTCATGGAGGCTATGTGTTGATTACCGACAACTGAATTCAATGACAATAAAGAACAAGTTCCCTATGCCTGTTATTGAAGACTTACTGGATGAGTTATACGGAGCAAAGATATTCACCAAACTCGATTTGAGGTCGGGTTATCATCAGATTAGGATGAGAGAAGAAGACATCCACAAAACGGCATTTAAAACTCATTCTGGGCACTATGAATATCTGGTCATGCCATTTGGTCTCTCTAATGCTCCGGCCACCTTCCAATCCTTGATGAACAACATCTTCGCTCAGTATTTGAGAAGGTTTGTCCTTGTATTTTTTGATGATATACTTATATACAGCCGGAGTAGGAATGAACATATGGAGCATATTAGGACTGTGTTAACTGTGCTGCA
Organism: Guadua angustifolia; assembly: GCA_036346375.1. Taxonomy (NCBI): domain Eukaryota; kingdom Viridiplantae; phylum Streptophyta; class Magnoliopsida; order Poales; family Poaceae; genus Guadua; species Guadua angustifolia. Next base: position 808,038 of record JAYEVE010000723.1, read on the forward strand.
AGAAAATCAACTCAGGGTCAAACTGAGCAAATGCATTTTTGCTACTTCACAAGTAGAATATTTAGGCCACATCATCAGCAGTGAAGGAGTAGCTACAGATCCAAAAAAAATAGTAGATGTTCTTATGTGGCCTAAACCTGGTAATCTAACTCAGCTCAGGGGGTTTCTTGGTTTGACCGGTTATTACCGGAGATTTATTAAGGGCTATGGAGAAATTTGTAAGCCTCTCTTTGAGATGCTCAAGAAGAATGCTTGGCAGTGGGGGAAGGACCAAACTGCAGCTTTTGAAAGACTAAAGAAAATCATGACCAATTGCCCTGTTCTTGCTCTACCCGATTTTTCAAAACCTTTTGTTGTAGAAGCAGATGCTTGTGGAACTGGAATTGGCGGGGTTCTTATGCAGTCGGGTCAACCCATAGCATATTTCAGTAAAACCTTGGGCACACGAGCTGCATCCCTATCAGTATATGACAAAGAAGCTATGGCGATTTTAGAGGCAATGAAGAGATGGAGACATTATCTGTTGGGAGGAACAGTAATTATTAGAACTGATCAAAAAAGCTTGAAATACATCACTTCCCAACGTTTGAATGATGGAATTCAACACAAGCTCTTGCTGCGGTTATTGGAATTTGATTACCAAGTGGAGTACAAAAAGGGCAAAGAAAACACAGTGGCGGATGCTTTGTCGAGGAAGGACAGCTTAAATGAAACCACTGATCAGGAGTGTTATGCTGTTGCTACTGTCATACCTGAATGGGTTAAAGAGGTTAAGGAGAGTTATGTGGATGATGAATATAGCAAACACATTTTGCAGGAAGTAAACACTTCTGGGAAACAGAACAACAAATTTTCGTTGGCAGCTGGGCTGTTGAGATTTAAGGGCAGAGTATATGTGGGTGAGAAGGGCAACTTGAGGAAAAAAATATTGGAAGACTTCCACAAGTCTAACTTTGGAGGACACTCGGGTATAAGGGCCACTTATCACAGGGTTAAAAAACTGTTTTACTGGCCGAAGATTAAGAAGGATGTGGAACACCTTATCAGTGAGTGTCCTGTGTGCCAAGTTACTAAATCCGAAAATTTGCACATCCCTGGACTCTTGGACCCTCTTGAAGTGCCAGACATGGCGTGGACCCATCTCACCATGGATTTCGTTGAAGGATTGCCAAAATCACAAGGAAAGGATGTGATCTTAGTGATTGTAGATCGGTTTACCAAGTATGCTCACTTCATTGGGCTTTCTCATCCATATACAGTTGAACAAGTGGTCAAATTGTTTATTGACAATGTGTGGAAACTGCATGGACTACCTATTTCAATTGTCACAGACAGAGACCGTATATTTACTAGCAAGTTCTTCACAGAGATATTCAAGTCCTTAAATGTTTCGTTGAAGTTGAGTACAGCTTATCACCCGCAAAGTGACGGCCAGACGGAAAGAGTAAACCAATGTTTGGAGTCGTATCTTCGAAGTATGGTGTTTCTCAAGCCGAAAGACTGGTTTCAGTGGCTGCCACTTGCAGAATGGTGGTACAATACTAATTACCACACTTCCCTCAAGCTCACGCCATTCCAAGCTTTATATGGGTATCCGCCTGCTCAAGTTGGAGAATTTTCAGTGCCTTGTAATGTGTCTGAAGAAGCCAAAGTCAGTCTTCAGCAGAAGGAAGAAATGATACAAAAGATCAAGGATAGTCTACAGCAATCTCAGAAACGAATCAAACATTTTGCTGATCGGAAACGGACTGAAAGGACCTTGCAAGTGGGAGATATGGTCTATCTTAAGCTACAGCCATACAGACAAAACGCCTTTGGGTTGCGTGGCTCACTGAAGTTGATGTCTAAGTACTATGGTCCGTTCCGAGTGCTTGAAAGAATTGGAAACGTTGCATACAGACTGCAGCTCCCAGAAGATGCCGGCATCCATCCGGTCTTCCATGTAAGTCAGCTGAAAAAGCATGTGGGGAGAAATGCAGTACCACTGAAGGGTCTTCCGTTGGTTTGTGAAGATGGGCAGATAAAAACCGAACCGTTGGCCATACTGGATCGTCGGATTGTACCCAGGAAGGGAGCACCAGTGGCACAGTTATTGATTCAATGGCAGAACTTGGCGCCAACAGATGCGACGTGGGAGGACCTGTCATTCATCCGAAACACTTTCCCTCATTTTGTCACTTGAGGACAAGTAACACCTTGAGCAGGGGGAGATTGTCAGGACCAGTGCTATGCTATTGCTGGAAGGAGGAGAAGAAGCAAAGAAAGAAGCAGGGAAGAAGAAGACCACCCAAAAACAAGAAGGTAGTGTGAGCGTAAGTAACACTGAACGGCTAGGATGTAAGGAAGCCAAACGTTAAGTAAGATCCGTAGGCGAGGAAGAGAAGTAGTAACTACTGCTTAATGTAATTTCGTTTCTGTTACTGTTCACCGTCATTTACTTTTGAACAATTACTGCTGTAAGAAACGCGGGCTATAAAAGCCGTTTGTCTGGGAAATGGAAGGCATCGCAACAGAAATTCCTACTTTAGTTTCTCTAGAGTAAAGTAGCTTCATACTTTCCCCTCTATCGATTTTCACAAACTGCCTGAGTTCTTCGATTGCTCCCGTTGGATTGTTCTGCTGTTGTTGTGATCCTGACAGCTCATCATAAAACTGGGCGAATTTTCAATTGATAATATGGCAGTATGGAACATATAGCAGACAATCCGTAAAATTTCTCTATTACCTAAGGAAATTCTGTCATTTATACCACTGTAGAAGGATTCTGATGCCATTTTAAGCTATTTTGTGATGTATGCTGTTCAAAATTGTGCAGGAATCAGTTGAATGGTATGCCTAGTGATTAAGCAAATGAACTTACCACCCTAGTAGTATCCTGAATAACCTCTGTTATCTCCTGTCATTTACTAGTTGTATTGCATGTTACGTAATGCTAATGTTATGTTCAGATTTATTTCAGTCAGTTTTCCTGACCACCACATATGTTATTCTTTATTTATCATTTTGGCTTAGCATTGTTTTTTTACTTTGTTTCTTCATTGCAGCCATGTATGATGGCTATGGAAATGCTCCTGGAATGCAGATTCCCCCCACAAATCCTCAGCGTGGCCAATTTGACAATCCATTTTATGGGCCAGGCTCAGGTATAATTAGAACTGGGTTAGAAGCATATGGGGAGAAGTTCCTGGGTTCCAGTTCAGAATTCATGCAAAGCAATGTAAGGAATCTTTGAAGAACCTTGATCCCTACTGTCCTAATTACTCACATACTATCTCTAAATTATGGATTCTAATCTTGCAGATCAATAGATACTTGTCCAACCTGCAGTATTACTTCCATGTGAATGATCAATATGTCAGGAACAAGTTGAAAGTCATACCGTTTCCATTCCTACGCAGGGTAGATCGTCTTTCCTAGCTAGCAGCATTTCACATGAATCCGGTTCTTCTATCCAGTGTACTGCAATAAACTAGTATTTGCTATGCCTTTTCAGGGGCACTGGACTCAGGTAAGTGAGCCTGTGGGTGGCCGTTTATCTTACAAACCTCCAATATATGACATAAATGTGCCAGATCTGTACATCCCTTTCATGGCATTTGGTAGCTTCATTGTTCTCGCAGGCAAACATTAGGCTTCATGGGAAAGTGAGTTTTTGACTACTGTTCTTCGGTTGCAACACAGGAGCACTTCAAAGTTCAAACCCAATGTTCCTAATGCACATGATACTCATGCAGGTTCACTCCAGACGCTATAAATCTGCAGTTTACAAGATGACTCATCGGATGGGATTTACAGACTGTGATCCTGAAAGGGCTGCTCCACTCAATGGGAGGAGGCGAGGTGCCACGCCACTGCTTGACCTGGTAGCTTACGGCAGATATCTGTTTGCTGGGCTTTCACTTGCTGTTGTTTTAAGGCTTCTATGGGCTTATTCATAGACAAATTTTACAGTGGATAGCATAGGTAGTAAATAATGTAGTAGAAATCAAATCTAACCATCCATTTTTCAAGGGTATTTTAGACTTTTCCTATCCATTCATCAGCGGTATTTTAGACTTTTCCTAATCTGTTCACAGTTTTGGATTCACCGAATACCTGGTGATCTTCAGAGGCTTCTTATCCATTCATCCGCCATTCATCAGGATCACAGGACGTGTTTTACCGTAGAGGACAAATAGTATGACAGAATTTTTTACCTTTTTACCCATCTCTGAATTTTATTACCAATACTATAGATGGTAGTATAACTAGATCTAAATTGATTTCAACTATTAGATTCAAAGGAATGGACGACTTATATTGATTTTAACCCACGGTAAAAGAGCTCTATTCATATTACGGTATGATGCCATGGATGAGCCTGTGCATGGGGGTGTTCTTAGTGAGGACGATGAAGAGGGTGCTCTTCATGGAGATGAGGAGCAGTGAGAGGCACTCCACCCGGCAGAACTATTTCCTGATCTTCATGGCAATTGCACAGTTCCCCTTGTTCTTCTGGCTTGGCAGCATAGGTGCATGAGATAGCTTTCTGGTTGTAGTTTGTCAATATAAGTTACCTGTGATGTCTAGGTGCATTGTAAACTAGCCCAAAGAATGATGTCAAATTCAGAAAAGTCTGTGCCGTCTGAGGCTCATGTGTTCCTTGACAGGGCTTGAGATGTAATTATGTAAAGTTGATGAATTTTGCTATGAGTCACTCTTCTTACTTGATTTGTGTAGGATGCATGTTGAATTAGCGTAAAATATATACAAATTTCGATTTTAGAGTATGTTTATTGACAGGGTTGGACATGTGAATTTTGCTACGATTCATCCCACCATGCCTGATTTTCTTATAGTGTATGTTGGCTTGAGATGCGATTTTTGTGAAGTACGAATTTATGCTTTACAGTGCTGCCTGTTTCAGTGGCAGTCATGTACAGCCACTTCTGTTGAGTCACTGGCATGGTTGCAAGATTCATGAAGGTATGTGTTGCCGTGGGTTGGTAAATCGATGATTTCGTGATGGTAACAACAGATAGAAGAAGATACCGAGTGTTAACCAACTCTCTATATTATGTCATTGGGGTAGGATTAAGCATTAACACGAGAAAAATTACAGAAAAATTAAGCATTAATTTCGGTGTTGCTGGTTAATTACCATGGCGAGGCCGATGCTAGTCTGGACTTTCATCGCCACCAAAAATTCCTTGGTGTTGATTTTTTTTTCTCTTGAAATTTTTGTGTGATTTCCGATGAAACTTGCAAGAAACTGTTCTAGCACTCGTCCAAATCTTTGGAAATTGTGTTGAAACTAATGAAATTTGGAAAAACTTCTTGAAGTTTTGGGTTGAAACTCGAAACTTACTCAAACCTATCAAAACTTCTTGCATCTCTTTCGATAAACTATACTTCTAAAAATCTGAAACTTGTTAAAACTTAATCTTGAAATCTTCTAGAAACTCACTAAAACCTTAAACATTCTCAAATGTTTTTTCTTGGAAATTCTGAAACTTGATGAAACCTATTGCTATACCGTTGTAATGGTATAATGTTCTCTACTCGCTTCCATATAATGCTTACAACAAAACCATGATATTGCCAAGTAATATCTCAATTCTCAAGGGATAAAAACAGAAGTAAAATCAGGACCATAAGCCAAACAGACTCCCAGGTTTTCTTTTTTTAAGCAAAAGCACAAATGCATCTGCAATTAGATTATTATGGGTTTCACAGTATGCAATTGCGTATTACAGAGCCACTTGTCAAAATGTATATTACTGGAACGGTAGTTGGAACTTGAAGTACGTGCCATATCAGGAGTAGGTATCATCATGATGTCAATAGCGGAAGAAACTTCTGCATCTCAGAAGATGGCACGGCACTCGGCATCTCAGAAGTCAGAAGATCGCAAGGCACTCAACCTAGGCTACATCAAATCCCTGTAAAACTTAATATTATTACACTAGATATACTCCTTTTCGTCATTGTCACAATCATAGGCCACAACCATCTTGGTAACAACTTCAGGGTGATTTGTGAAGACTCATCAGAGGTTGTATCAATGAAGACGACCATGAACACACCCACCACCAGCAGCTCTGTTGATCATCCTCTGCCAGAACAAAACCTTGTAATTAGACAAAGATAGAAAATACAGGGGGAAAAGGAATGCAAAAGTTATACAATTTAGAGTAATAACGTTGGTAACAATTTAGACTAAGGAAACAAAGAAGTGAAGTGATGCTCCTAACATCATCAATTAATATCAGTACAATCAGTATCAAGTACAATGGGTACTTAACTTAGAAGGAAACATCTCTTGAAGCACATTTCGTACTCCCATGCAACTTGAGGGATCATTCCTTTCAATAATCATTTTTCTTTGAATTAATTTCGTGGTAGCAGAATAGGACCAATACATCATGTATACCATACACAAATAATGTCTTAGGCTTCCTTACACATGCCTTAATGACATATGTACTTGCAATTTATTAGATACAAGAGTGTCAGAAAAGAAGTACAATAATGAGTAACAAAAACTACCAGAAAATGAACCACTACAGCACCAAACAAAATGCACCAGTTTTTTTCTCAATGGAACCTTCATATCAAAATGAATGCTTAACATCGCACTAGGACAAAAAAAAAAAGTCCAATTTCTTGTGATCTTGCCCCTGATGGATCTCAAGTATTTCGTTTCAGCAGGACAGACCCTGCTATGCTGTTTCTAATGCACATGAGAGAATCCTCACGCACGTTGTTGGTGTCATGTCATGGTGCCACTCCCTAAGATTCTTAATATTCACTACAAGCCTCTTGAAAAAGCTACACGCTATACCACTATAAGGATGCTCTCAAAAAATTTCAGGTAGGTTAGAGATTAATCTAATGGTATGCATAAAAACAACTGTATGTAAAAAAAAATCAAAACTCGTTCATATGTTTGAGCACATGACAATAGGAAGAACGCAAATATCATCACCCCAAAATAAACTACTAAGTACTTTGACATTGAACTAATTAGCTGAAATACTTCGATCTAGATCTAGATCCAAGAAGTTAAAGTTATTAACAGACATACATTCGTAAAAATCCAGAATGACTTATCAGGACAAGATCTTTTGCGGTGTGAGCAATACGTCTTTTTACCACTTTTGTAGTACGCTTACCTTTAATGGTTTTGCTGTCGTCCCTGGAAGTACTATGGTTATGGGGGCTTTGATAAATTGTACCGCTGCTTTACATCTTTTCATGGATCTCTGTGGGCTCCTTCAGTCTCACCTATGTCTTGGACCTATGATAGCCCTGGGGCTGCTGTTGGATCATTATGAAATGGTTTACTCAGATTGGTTTAAATTCTTTCTGGATGGTGCTCTCAAGTTAAAGCTCTTTTCTAGGTTCCGGTTTAACTTCTTTGGGGTTAGCTTGTGGCTAACCTGTTTAATGTGTCGTTCTCTCTTCCCTTATGGCCATGCTCTCTAATAACCACTGCCGGAATTGGTCTATTCTTAACTGGAATGTCAGGGGTTTAAATGACCAGCTGAAATGCAACTTACTCCGTGCTAAAATCCTTGAATCTGGCTGCTCTATCATTTCTATTCAAGAAACCAAAAGATCTTTGTTCAACCATTCAATCCTCAGATCCTTTGCTCCCAAGAAGTTCAATCAATTTGCTTCATCTCCTGCTACTGGCGCCTCCGGGGGCATTCTGATTGCTTGGACTGGTTCCACCTTTTCTGGTCAAATTATTTTCAGTTCTGCTTTCGCTCTCTCCGTTAAGTTTACCTCCAACCTTAACGGCAAAGTTTGGACCTTGACCTCGGTTTATGGGCCTTGCTCTGGCCCGGGCAGATCGGATTTCCTTGACTGGCTTTCTAATATCTCTTTTAGCGATGATGAAGACCATATGATTTTGGGTGATTTCAATTTTTATAGGTCTTCCCTGGACAGAAACAAACCTGGTGGTAGACTCTCTGATGCCCAGCGATTCAATGAGATAATCATCTCCTTAGGCCTTATTGAGATTCCCCTCAAAGGAATGAGGTATACTTGGAGCAACATGCAAGCTGATCCTCTTTTAGAACAATTGGATTGGTGCTTCACTTCAATCCACTGGACTCAGTCCTTTCCTGGTTCTCTTTGGCTACCTCTTTCTAGAACTATGTCAGATCATGTACCTTGCTTAGCCAGAATCCAGACTTTCATTCCTAAGGCTTCCGTTTTCAGAACTGAAAATTACTGGTTGGATCAATCTGATTTCTTACCAATTGTTCAGAACTCCTGGAATTTCCATACTAATTGGGAAGATAATGCTGCCATCAATATCAAATCAAAATTCCATAAGCTCCAAGTTGACCTTAAGAACTGGAAGAACAAATTCTCCCGCAGCAAAGCCCACATCACTAATTGCTCCGCTGTGATTGGCATCCTGGACAAGATAGAAGATTACAGGACTTTATTCTTGCATGAAAGAAATTTCAGAAGTATCCTAAAAGACACTTGACAATGCTCTTGGGCATCCAAAACTCTTACTGGAAAAATCGTTGCACTATTCGTTGGATTCAGCTGGGGGACGAAAATACTAAATTTTTCCATGGCAAAGCCACTGAAAGATATAAGCATAATCTTATTTCCTCTCTTACCACAGATATTGGGGACATCCTCTACGATCATAAAGCCAAAGCCAGCCTCCTCTATAATTACTTCTTCGATAGGATGGGATCCTCTACGTATCCAGTCATGTCTTTCGACCTTCAAAATCTCATTCCGCATAAAGATGGCCTCCAGGACTTGGATCTTCCTTTCTCTATTCAAGAAATTGATGATGTGGTTAAACTTTTTCACTCTGATAGCACCCCCGGCCCTGATGGCTTTAACGCTAGGTTCTACAAAAAATGCTGGCCTATTCTTCAGGTCGATTTCTATAAAATGTGCTCTGACTTCCAGTCTGGAGTCTCTTCTCTTTCCGCCATTAACCAATCATATATTGTCCTTATCCCTAAGATTGAGAACCCTGTTTCCCCAAGTGACTTCAGGCCTATTTCTCTGCTCAACCTCAGTGTAAAACTGATCACCAAGATCCTGGCCACTAGACTTAACAAAGTCATCTCTACAGTTGTTCACCCGAACCAGTATGGCTTTATTAAAGGAAGATCAATTCAAGATTGCCTGGCTTGGACTTTCGAATACATTCATCAATGTCACCATTCCAAAGAAAAAATTGTCTTAATCAAGCTGGATTTTGCTAAAGCTTTCGACTCTATTGAACACAATGCCATCCTGGTCATGCTTAAAGCTCTGGGTTTCTCTGAAAGATGGATCTCCTGGATTACCGATATTTTAGGCTCAGCCTCCACTTCCATATTGCTGAATGGAGTTCCTGGTCCTTCCTTTAAATGCAAAAGAGGTGTCAGGCAGGGTGACCCCATCTCCCCCCTTCTCTTCGCGATTGCTGTGGATCTCCTTCAGTATATCCTCAACAAAGCCAGTCTCATGGGTATTCTTTCCCTACCTCTCAATATGGATCACAACAGGGAATTTCCGGTTATTCAATATGCGGATGACACTATTATCTTCATGAAAGGATGTCAAAAAGAGATCTTCAATCTCAAATGTCTCCTGCAATCATTTGCTACTGCTACTGGGCTCAAAATCAATTACAACAAATCTGAAATGCTTCCAATTAACTTGTTAGACGGTGATATCGATCGTCTGGCTGGTCTTTTCGGTTGCAAGGTTGGAAAATTTCCTTTTACTTACTTGGGCCTTCCTATGAGCCCCTTCAGACCTCAAGTTAAAGACTTTGAAAGTATGGTTAATAAGATTTCCAAAAGAATCTCGACATTTTCTTCCATCCTATCTTATGGAGGTAGACTTCAGCTTGTAAACTCTGTCATCTCATCTATGGCTACTTTTGCCATGTCCACTTTGAAGCTGCCGACTACTACCATTAACAGAATCGACAAAGTAAGAAGAATTTGCTTATGGGGTAAAAATGAGATTAATGGCCGAAGTAGATCTTTGGTGAAGTGGGATATGGTGTGCAGACCAAAAAATAAAGGTGGCCTGGGGGTTGTTAATCTGAGACTTCATAACACCTCCCTTTTGATGAAGTTCCTGCACAAGTTCTTCAACAAAAACAACATCCCTTGGGTCCATCTCATCTGGGCATCTTATCACCATTCCACTCCTCCTCAATCCTTCATGAAGAAGGGCTCCTTTTGGTGGAAGGACATCCTGGATTATATGGATCACTTCAAGGCTACTTCTAAATGCTCTATTGGTCGGGGAGATACTATTCTATTCTGGGACGACATTTGGAGAGGCACTAGTATGAGGTCTAAATACCAGCATCTCTTTTCCTTCGCTAAAAATACTAATTTGAGTGTGGCTTCATTCTTCCACAATCCGGGTATCTCTTTGCACTTCAATCTGCCTCTTTCTGATATTGCTTATGAGGAGTTCCAGGATCTTCACTCTAATTTTCTGACTCAAAACCTGATCACTGAGTCCAATGATGAATGGAATTGTATTTGGAATTCTAAGGAGTATGCCCCTAACAGGTTCTATAAGTTTGCCTTCAATCAGACCTCTGTTCCCAGACCTATCCTTTGGATCTGGAAGTCTAAATGTTCTCCGAAATTGAAAGTTTTTGCCTGGCTTTTATGCTGGGACCGCCTGAACACCCGGAATTTGCTTAGAAGAAAGAACCTTCAAATTCAAGGAAATAACTTCAATTGTGTTCTTTGTGATCAGAGGCTTTTATTATCGCCTCCTGGGGAATCTGGAAGCAGCGGAACGATAAGATCTTCCACTCTTTGCCTGCGACTTTTATCTCTTGGAAGGATTGGTTTATGGATCAAATCCATCTTCATTCTGTTAGAATTAAAGATCCTCAGAGACTAGACTTTGTTGCCTGGACTAATAGGTTTTCGTAATTTCCTTTTCTGTGCTAGCTCCTCGCTAGCCTGGTTCTTGTAATCTCTGTTTCCCGCTTGTTTTTCTTTATCTTTTTAATAAAATCCTCAGCAGTGGCTTCCATTGCTGATTTCCAGTTCAAAAAAAAAAAATAATACCAAATAGCAATGTGACATGGCCCAAGACACCACGATACAGTTGCTACTTGCTACATTACATTTAGAAAGAAGCAGTTCATGGTATCTTCACTTGTACAAACTGATACATGGGTGATATTGACCCATTAGCATCAGAATTCAGAAGCACAGAACCATGAGGAATTGAGGATGACATCTTTTTGCAAAGCACAACAAGGATTCAATCATTTAAGCATTGCTTCCAAGTACAAAGGTCCCACTTTTCAACCTATTATCATTTCATATAATTGTTTGTCAGTGCCAACCATTATAATCTGAACATAGGAAACTATGATGTTGCTTTGTACTGGACAAGGCATTGAAGCAAAATGTCTAACCAGTTAGGTCACTGTCAAAGGTTAAGGACCTAAGTGAAATTTATTTTTCCAAGATTGAGGACATGAAAAAGCTAAATGGTGACGTGTAAAATTGTTTGGAGAAGAATGTTCTCATATGATACTCTGAGGAACAATCTAGCAACTGTAAGTTAAGTGATACTACAAAAGTATAATGCATTTAAAACATGAAAGCGATTGGCTGATTGCAAACATGTCAAATCACATAAAATTATATATGACAATTCAGTATCATAATACTACAAAAGAAAGCAACTAGGCACATTGCCAGTGTGAATTAAATTTATATCAAATGTGCTGAAATAGCATCCACCACTTTTAGGCAGACTTAACTACTCACATAATAAAATATGGGTAAGCATACACCACTGGAGCACTTACTAGTATGACTATATGCAAAAGAGTTGTTGAAGCCTTAGTTTACCATGCAAGTTTCATTAAAAAAAAAAGATTGTTTCCCTACACAGAAAACACATTTTTCGTCCAATTTACCAAATATAAGATGCAGATATGGATTATAATTTTCCATGAAAGAATTATATTTTTCCTGTCCAAATAACCAAGCATGTAAGCAGTAAGCTTAATATAAGTACCGAAATCCATTAAAATAATGTCAATAATCATATCCTTGACACAGAGCCAGACAAACCTAGATTTGGTATGAAGCTATAGATGTGGATAATACTTGCACAAATCTGCAGCATGAACAGTTGAAGAACATACCTAATTATTTGAATTATGTTTTCTATTGACTGAAAATGTAGAACTTTATTATTCTATAAGTAAATAGAACTTTGAAAAGTAGCTACAATACCTCCTCATACATAATAAGTTCATTCCGAATTTAGCAAATCAGTTATTAGTGTTAATATTTAATAGTCATTATTTCATATTGAAACCAAAGTAATATCTCAATCCAATACAACTTAGCTCTAAAAAATGGGTGCAGATATGCTACTACCACTAACCAATAGGAATATGATTTGTTCGCATTCCTGATCAGTAATCAGAACAAGTACAGCTATACAAATGCAGATAGAACATCCATCTATCATTCAGTTCACCATATATGCTGCCTCCCAAGTCCTTACCAGTATATCAGGATGTTACAAAGATGAATGGATGACAAAACATAACTCCAACAAAACTAATATGAACCATCCAATGATGAATTTAGCTCCCCAATGTGATTCTTGCAGCAACTATGTGTGTGTTGTGTGGCGCACCCTGCCCATGCGCGGGCTATCCCAACAGTTCTTCACTGCTCATTTAACTATGGCAACATCGTCTTAACAAAGAAAGATACACAAATGCAGACTTAATTCTGCACATAATGCAGATGTGTCGTTCCAACTCTCTGTGTGTGTGTGGGGTTGGGGAGAGACCCGGGGGGGGCGGTTGATCAGAGTCTTTAGGCCCACAATCGACCAAGGAAGCACTAAATGGATTTTGCTAGGTACCGCTCAAAATAACATTATGTGGCAAAGAAAATCCTAGGGCAAACTGCACAGGTGCTGATGCGCACACACCAAGTCACTAACATGCAAATTAGTGACCATACTTAACTATTGTACATTAGAAAAAAGGAAACAAGCTAACCTGCATGTTCTTTCTGAAATTTGAAATAGGATATTTACTTCAAACCTATGAAACAACACATTATATTTGAAAAGCATCAGGAGCTTAATATACCTGACTGCTGAGCCAGAGCGCCATTTAAGCTGGTTAAGGTGCAACTTGTCTTTGTGCCAGCGTCCCAAAATTACAAGCCCAACCAGGGCAGCTGCAACCACCACAGACCAGAGAGCATTTGTTTCCTTAGCTTGGTGATACAAGCATGACATATGCTTCTTCAACCAGCATTTACAAGGGGCACCAAAGTCACGGCTCTTGCTGTCTGCAGATTCTGAAGGCAGATCCGATTTGTCATGAGAACTGTCACCACCAACACTGTCATCATCATGAACAACAAAACCATGCCCATCATCTTCAGAATGAAATGAACCGTACTCAGCTACATCACCCTTCATCTGTGCATCATCAACTGAGAGGTTTTTTCCTTCATCATAGGATTGAATTCTCTCTGACCCAACATCATACTTTCCACCCACATTCTTGAAACTCTCATCTTCCACGCTGGTACTTGCTTCCTGCACATCCTTTTCTGGCTGGATCTCATCAAAACTGGTCTCTATTGGCAGATTCTCATGCTCACTTGGGGGAAACACAAAGTGGTCAGACATGAGCAACGCATTTGATGAACCCCGCGCATGCTTACTTGCATCGAGGCCTTTGCTCTCTGTTGTAGGTTTGCCTGCTGTTCCACTGGACCCTGGCGCTGCTGCATAGGCGGATGCTGTGAGAGTCACCACTTCCCAGTCCACCCCTCGAGAGGTAGTTCCCTCTTCCACCTCTTTCTCATTATCAGCCATATCCACAGATCTGATTCTTAAAAAAAGACAATATCAGCATATCAGGATTGTAGACAAGTAATGTCATTACATAAACATCAGATAATCAATCACATTACATTGAAAGGACAGTTTATCAAGCCTTGTCAACTAAGACAGGAACTATAATTCATTCATTTATCTGAACGATAGCGTTGCACAGAAGAAAAAGAAGGTGGTGGAATTGACATGCTCCTGAACCAATTAAAGTGGTTGAATTAGCACTAGACCACAGATACCAACTTGAGAGAGACAAAGGCTAGAGCCATTCTTAACCTTATCGGCACATTCATCCACATCTAGGCATTTACATCACCTACCAACATAACCAAGAACGGTGCGCTCATCGCCAATCTCGTTTCTAAGATCCCAAAACAAGGGGCGGATGCACCTAGAGTCCTACGGATCTTGCCGTGCTCAAGAACAAGAACAAGAACCGAACCATATGGACAGCCGGAGTACATCACCAACAGAAAACAAATCCACGATTGTTGAGTACTCCAGTAATGGACGCATTTGCAGAGAAAGAACGAACTGGGTCGGACGGAATATCGCAAGAAGATTTTGATTTGGATTCGGTTCATCGGTTGCTCACAGCCGTCACAGTAAAGAAGATTACAGAGTAGGGCAAAGTGGAATCAATCCAAGCAAGTTAGGGCTTATCAACCTAGACGGATCTCCGGTCAAGTTCCGGGGAGGAAGAGGAGGGAGAGAGAAAGTTTAGAGGTGGCGCGTGCTTCGGTGGAAGAGGGGAGAGGATCAGATCTAATCACCATTGGTAGGGGACACCGGGACAGAAGAATAGACGGGAAAGAGAGAGAGAGAGAATGGTAGGAATGCCACGGTTCATAAAAAAACTGACAACTGGGACCCACGGTTTATGGACTCGGCCCACTCTTTTCTCATCGGGTCGAGCCAACACAAGCACAGTGCGCACACCCTACCCCCACATGGCAGAATTTTACAGTTTTTTACTTGTCTGTAATCCTTTTGCAATCTTCGACCCTTGGCCATTCCAACAAGATAGTTTTATTTTCCGCTTCAAAGTCTTGCCACATCGCCTTTTATCTGGTGAACTACGTATCTCAAGTTTTATCTAGATGAAACCCTCTCACCTCCCATGAAACTCTCTCTATCTCTCTTCATAATTACCTTGCCATGTCACCAAACATGATGATGTGTCATGTCATTTAATGAGAATAAAATTCAGTTGAAACTCTCACTAGGAATGGTCTTAGGGTGTGTTTGATTCAAAGGTATAAGATAGATGGGATGGTCCTATTCATGTTTTTTTACTCATCCTGATATTTGGTTGAATGGATTAGATGGATGTGGGCGTCCAAGAAAAAGGAATATTCTTTGTATACGCTGGATGGATTGATCCGAGGAATTCGACCGGATGAGGCCATCCACTCGCACGCTCGGCACTGGTGGGCTCCTCGCGCGCGCACTCCTCCCTCCTTCAGCCCGGTGCTGACGGCCCACCTCCCTCCTCCCGCACGACGTCTACCAATCCATGCTTGGCGGCGGCGGCGTGGCCGGGACCTCGGGCAGCAGCGGTGGAGACCACCTCCACCACCATCCTCGCTTGCACAGCCCCTGCATTGCCAGCGCTGGCTCGATGACCCGCCGCACCAACTCGTTCAAGCGCGGCTCTGTCGGCGAGATCGAGCTCCAGATTAGTTCCCCCCGCTCGCCGCTCGGGAGCCCACCCGCCGAGTCATCGGAGGCATCCAGTGCTGTTGGGAAGAGTATTTTGTTTGTCCATAGAAGTACTCTTAACTATATTTACCTTGTAGTAGATTGTAGTAGTAGGTTTGCTTAAGTGGGCTTATTCAGATGAAACATTCAGCTAGTTCGAGAACTCCTGCCATACTTAATCCTGTGCCAAGCTGGATTATAGGGGTATCAAGTCGTGCGGTGTAGATGGGAGATCCAGACTGCCGCAACCTTGAGCTAACTAACCAGTGTATTCTTCATCTATGGGTACTCAAACAACTGGCATCCACCACAACAATCAGCTCAGAGCTGAATTATTTGGAGTTCAGAACTTCATTGATAAATTTTTCTCCCCTTCCAATTCATCCTTCAAATAAATAGCTTGGTAAATTCAAATTTTAAGAAAATAAAGTACATATGGTGCCTTTTTGTATGTGTATTCAGGCTAGATGTTTCTATGAAATAATTATTTGCAAACTTGCAATATAATATCTATTCGAGATGCATATATATTGCACACAAGCATATGCTCTCACAACTTCAAAATGTTCCATTGCTAGTATTAAGCAAGCCAAACAAATGCTAATAGTAGGAAAGTCTGTACAGCCACAACCATGCAAATATGTTAATAGGTACACACTCAAGCAATGTCTAGTTGAAAATTGCTTCAGGCTTGGTAACACTAATCTGCTCATTCAAGTAGTTTTTGACTTCTAGTGCAATTTTCTCTTCATATTAGCTGCGGCGTGAGGTGGGTTCTGAGTGGGGAAACATTTCATGTAATGGTTACACCTTTATACCGGTTGAGATTGGAGAGAGCTCAGCCATCACACGTGTCAACGCAACATTTTCCGAAAACCCCCTCTGTTTCTTCGAAATTACGGATAGGTCCTTTGCGATTTTTTGTGAGATGAGAATAATTTTTTTTCTTCGCGTTTAGGTCCCTGGCCCGGTAATTTACAGAAAAACCTTCCGTTAAGTCCAAATCGCGAACAAACCCTTTTCTAATTTTTCGTGATAGCGAACAGGTCCAAAAAGATAACAAACAAGTCCCTGCTTCTTACGTTCAGGTCCTTTCGCCGTTTTTCTCGGAAAAAATGTTTTCGCCACCAGAAAAACCCGAAAAAATGTTTTCGTCACCCAAAAAAAAGGAAAAAAAATATTTTCGTCACCAAAAAAACATAGATTCATCGAAGGTTTATAGCAACTTATGGATTTGCCATGTGTCAGAAGCGTTTTTTAAAAAAAGTAGATTCGTCACAGATTTATAGCGGCCCACGGATTCGCCGGTGGGTCCTAACGACCCATTTTTTTAACAAACGCAAAAAAAAACACGGAAAAAATATTTTCAGCACAAAAAATCTAAACGATGTTTTCGTCCATGGATTCACGGTTGGTCCTAACGACCCATTTTTTTTAACAAACGCAACAAAAACCGAAAAAATGTTTTCAACACTCAAAAAACGAAAACAATGTTTTCGTCACCAAAAAAACACGGATTCATCAAAGGTTTATAAATGTTTTCAGCACCCAAAAAAACGAAAACAATGTTTTCGTCACCAAAAAAACACGGATTCATCGAAGGTTTATAGCAACTTATGGATTTGCCAACGGGTCATAACCGCGGGTCTTTTTAAAAAAAATGTAGGTTCGTCCGAAGATTTATAGCGACCCGTGGATTCGCCGACGCGTCCTAACGGCCTTTTTTTAAAACAAACGCAACAAAAAAACTCGAAAAAAATGTTTTCGTCACCCAAAAAAACCGGAAAACATGTTTTGGTCACAAAAAAACACAGATTCATCGAAGATTTTTTGTCCTTTTTCCTCTAGGCTATTTTTTACCGGTGGGTGGTTTTGCGAACATGTATTATTACTCAGTGAACACGTAGAGTATTAGGCTCGACAAAAGAAGGTTGTCATCTCTGATAATTTTTTGCCCTTTTTCCTCTGGACTATTTTTTACCGGTTGGTGGTTTTGCGAAAATAAAAAAAATATTATTTTCCCAAGCGCATGCTATCGAAATTCAACCGGCGCAGCGTAGCGCGCTTTTCTACCTAGTTGTTGTTCAAATGTGTTGACATGGGTGCCTCTGCAGATGCTTTGTAAGGATACGGGCATCTTCTTGGAGATAGCTGACTTCATCAAAGGACTCGGACTGACCATCCTGAGGGGTGTAATGGAAGCGCGGAAAAGTAAAATCTGGGCGCGCTTAACTGTTGTGGTAATATATCTAAATGTATTAAGAAGGATATTCTGTTTTTGTCAGTTCAAAGTCCAAATTAACAAAAAGAAGGCCATTTCCATCATTAAAGCTATGAAATGATGCTGATGATCCTTTGGCATTGCAAGCTGAATGGATTTATATCCTTTTTACATATGCTGAATTGTTAGCTTGCTGCTAACCGACAACAGAGAATACTGACCATTTGGTGGGTATGTTCATGCAGGCAAACAGGGATGTGACCAGAATGGAAATCTTTCTCTCACTTGTGCACTTATTGGAACCCAATTGTGACAGCAGCGGAGCAGCTGAGATTGCTAACAACGTGAACATGCCTCTTGGCTTGGTGCACCAACCTGTTATCCCAACAACAGGTCATATCCAGTGAGAAGTAGAGAGAACCCTCAAGCAATCAACTTTCAAGTGCTAAGAGCAGTTCAGCGCAGTCCTGCCATGACTAGCATTGCCAATTGCCAGTGCACCGCCTGCTTTCCTGTGACACCTTGTTGTGCAAATGTGCATCTTCATTGCTATCTGACCACAGGAAGTCTAAACATGAGATGCATCGAAGACGAGAACCGTTGATTCAGCGAATGATCATTAGGTAGTGTTTTGTTTGTATGATCTTAGTTTTGTCTGTTACTTCTGTTTTGTCATGTATATTAGTTGATTTTGTACCTGTTGTCCTGAATGGAAATTCTTCAAGTGGATTGGTTTAACGTTGGAAATGGAAAAGCTCCTTTATGTCTCCTCACTAGAACCAGAACTGTTAGCATGTGATTTATTACTGATTGCTCACAATGACTTGTGAAAAGCTAGTACACGTTACTGTATAAACAGATTCTGTGATGCTACTTTCATCAGCCTGTAACGCTGGTTGCTGCCTGTCAACATCCTCATCCAACCAACCAAACAAAAAGCTGGCTCATCTCATCCATCCTCATCCATCCAACCAAACAAAAAACTGGCTCATCCCATCCATCCAACCAAACAAAAAATTAGCTCATCCCATCCATCCAACCAAACAGCCACCTGGATGACTCCATCCCATCCAGACTTAGATGGCCATATCCCATCCAACCTCGTCCTCCAACCAAACGCACGATTAATCTTCTTCCCTGGCTAGCTCAGAAGAATTGTTGATTTGTCCCGTTTTAGTCGATGGAATTGATTATTTGTTATGTATATCTAACTGATATATAGTCTTAGGGTATATATATCAGTGAAACATCACAGGTCAAATAATCAATGACATAAAATAAATAAGGGCAAATCATCAATTATTCTAGCTGGCCTACCTTTCGTTCCCATCACTGAAAATTGTGGCATTGATTCTAGGAAAATTACATCTATAGTATAAATCTGAGCTCGATATCAAATGATACAGCGTAGTTCCAAACAATAGCATACGGGTTATCCAAATCTTCCATCCATACCATAAAGAGTTAGTTTTCTCTAGTAAAAAGTCTTTTCCAAATTCTATTTGCCCTAAATGTCACATTTATCCTTTGTCTTCTTACTTTTACATCTGGCAACAAAGCATGCTAGTTGTTTTTAACAGATACGTACAAATATAGGATTGTTTTTAGGCAACGACTGTTGTGCAATCAGGGCTTCCGTGCAATCACCGTGCAATCCAACTAAGAAAAGTTTCAAAAAATTCTGAAAAAATCATGGATGTACATCTCATCTTACCCCATCTACATATAAAATTTCATGATCAAATTCGTTCTATGCTAGAAGTTACAAAAAAGACAAATTTACATATAAAATTTCATGATCAAATTCGTTCTATGCTAGAAGTTACAAAAAAAGACAAATTTCCTCAAATTTGTCTTTTTTGTAACTTCTAGTATAGGACGAATTTGATCATGAAATTTTATATGTAGATGGGGTAAGATGAGATGTACATCCATGATTTTTTTCAGAATTTTTAAAACTTTTCTTAGTTGGATTGTACTTGATTGCTGAGCCTGATGACAAAGCTAGCCGCTTTTTGTTTTTAACTCCCATAACCTGTAGGGTTTTTGATAAAAACTATTCATACGTATCCAGTTATCATGAGAATGTAGCTTTTCAGGCTCTTCTAACTATAGCACCGATAAATGATCCATGGCGCACTTTGTTGGGATAGTTGAAGTGCTTGTGCTTATTGCTTGGGCTAGCCTTGACTTCGATTCGAGAGTTCCCTTAAAAAAATAAACAAAAGAAAATCCATTGCCTTGTTCATGTATGTTTGTCATTCCTCTTTCTTTTCCATTTTCCTCTTCACGCTAAGAAATAAATTTGTTTTATGTGATCGAGTTGTCAAAATCTTGATTCAACTCTTAGTCTTACATTCGTATGGTCCTAGACCTAGATGCGTTGAACTAATTTGATCGAATCTTAATAATATTATATTTCAGCAAGCTTTTAGTAGGATTGTGATCACAATTTACATGCCATTCTACTCAGTTCTATCGATCCTAATACTTAATTCCAAATAATTATTTGGAAATCTCCTTCCAATTGTAATGTTGAAAATAATTATCACAGTATATTTATTATAACAACTTCAATTTTATTTTTCTAACTTCTGAATTTTTGAGCTATTTTTTGGATTTCCATAATTTTAAAAGCCTTTTTTGTATTTTTTCTGATCCTAGAATGATATGTCCGAAATTATTAGAACATATTCAAAGTATAAAAATATTTTATTTGGGTTTAAATATTCTATTGTGACTCTATGATTTTTCTTATAATTTTTGGAGTTAATTTACTATTTTTCGGAGCTCAAAAAATAATTTATGAAATTTTCTAAAATCAAATTATAAACTTCTACCTCGAGTTGGGCCAAAATAGTAGCCACATATAGCCTGACTCTTCCGGCCCATTCCAACCTCGCCCGAGCCACTTCCAAAATGTCTTCTTCACATATGTGGTTCGTGTATTTTCCAGGATTATGTCTTCTCTCAGTCGTCTTCAACCTCACGCTTGAGTCGCGTTTGTGCCTAATTTGCCTACGCCACAGTCCACCCCTACTTTTAGCGTGCATTTGGTTCAAAAGTAAAGTGTGGATGGGATGGATTTATCTATCTTTTTCTACTTATCCCGCTGTCTGATTGGATTGATGGTTGGATGAGAGCAGCCAACTCTCAGGAGCAGTCAACTCTTAGGAATATTTCTTATATATGCTAAATGAGGTCATCCTATGAAATTGGCTGGATGAGTCAATCCAACTTTTATCCCACTAACCAAATTTAAACTCTCATCCTATCTATCATCCAACTCTCATCCCTCCAACCAAATAAAAATTTGACTCATCCCATCTGTCTATCATCCATTCAACTAAATATGAACTTAGATGCCTTCATCTCTACCACGGTAAATGACCCTATCCCATCCACCTTACTGCTGCATCCATGCATCAATTTAATGCTTCCCAATTCCTCTCGACCACCTGCACATCGTTCTCTTTTATTTAGTCTCATCTTTTCCCCTGCACCAAAGCTCAAATCGCGCTGCTACGATTCCCTCCCTCTATTTTTTCTATAGCAAGTGATAGTCTTGCCTGAGTCACTTAAGGATTGAACTCAAGTATCATTGATACAAGCATATACTGTTGTCGATGTTTGTTACCGACAATAAGGAAAATGGGGCTATGCGCTGGATCTGAACTCGATGGTAGCACAAGACGCAGGATGTATATAGGTTCAGGCTCTCGCAGAGGAGATAATACCCTAGTCATGTGCTTTGGGATTATGTGTGTCTAGCTTATTGGTGAAAATCTCAATTGACCTCCCTGATGATCCCCCGCTACCCCCTTTATATAGTAGAGGGGTGCGGTTATAAGGAGGAGTCCTATTTGATTACAAGATGGAGATTGTATCTCTATCCTTATCTGCCAAATATGGTAATGGTTAGAATTACAATTGTATCATACCTAATCAAGGTCGGTTACCATCTTCAGGGCTTCCTTGTCTCGCATGCCTGGTGTAACCCAGGTGACCTCCGCCTCCATGCAGTCGGCTTGGCCCGGCCTTATCCAATTGGGCCTCACAGGCTTGCCTTGCAGATACCTGGGGTCTATATACTCCACAGTAGCCCCGAGTGCTTTGCGATCGAATTACCGTCCTCCTGGTTGCAGCCCAATCGAGTCATACCTCTTGCCGAGTGCTTTCAGTTTCTGGCGAGATGCCCCGACTGGTTGTTCTTCCAGCCGAGTGCCATACTGTAGGCAGAGAGATCGTGAAGGACTCAATAGAGCTCCACGCATGAATATTTCGAGTGGTATCCGGTCCAAATATTGAACCAACGCTTGGCTCATCTTGGAGCATACCCTCGTTTGGATTGGCTTTTAGTCGAGTGGTGCCTGTGCCCCATTATCACGGCGCACAGTTTTTGGCCTAACATGAGACATACTATAGGTCATCCGAGTGGCACCTGCATCTGGTCTCTGCAGTATATGGCTGATGGCCCATCGTGGGGCGTACCCCTGGAATCCCTATTTTGAATCGACTTATGATATCTGATTTCATTTTGAATGGTAACCAGCATTTGACCTAACATGAGGCATATCATAAGAAAACATTATAGTTTAGTTCGGAAGGTACCTAATTCCCGTCTATCGCGGTACTTGGCATTTGGCCCATCGTGGGGCATACCGTATCCCAAACTGAATTGGGCCAAAAATTCTGCACAAGCATAGCAGTAAAGACACGATATCCGCCCATCTTGAGACGTGCCCTAGGTCATGCCCGGGACACGCGGAAGGCAAAGCATTTTTCCGCTCAGAGTGAGAGTTGGCGTCACTTTCTATAAATATGAGACTCGATGCAAACAATGCGGTTTTCTGCGCACTGCTCTCACCTGCCTCTTCGTCTTCTTACTTTCGGCACTTCAATCGTGAACTCCGCCGCTAGGGTTAGCCTCTTTCGCACCCATAATCCGACGCAGTTGCTAGTTCTTTTGCCAAAAAATGTCTTCTCCTTCCTCCAAAGACGTTCCTGCATCAGCCTTGGCCAAAGATTGGGCCATTTAGGTGACGAAGGAAGGGTGGTTGGAGGAGATGGTCGCTGGCAGCGTCTTCCCGGCATTGGTGTTGCTCTGCGCCCGACCTGCTGCGGGTGAGTCTTGCCCCATGCCCCGAACTGTACAATCACATGTCCTTATAGACAAGATCTGGCTGAAGGATTTATTAAGTTCTAGCATTATAACCTTAATAGTATAGATTAGAGACTTATTTTGGGTGTGTGAATGATGGTAATCGGCATCTATGTCCAAGGTCACACTTGCAACTTGAATGTAAAGGATGTCCGATATAACAATGCACACCTCATTGTATTGGTAATGGGTGTCCATACTTTGAGGGGGCGCTGAGCAGATTGATGTAAGTACTTGGTATTATAAAGGTCTTCTTATGATCATCTTTGAGATATTCTACCATGTTAAGTGTATTGGCTGACAAATTAAGTTGATCATATCGTGTGAATAGAATTGTACATTATCTACAATGTGATAATTGAATCTATTCAAGTAGTTGTGTCTCCGATCATAGGCATTGTAAGGAAAGACCACACTTAGATTTTGGTTTTGGAAACTGCTTTTAGAAATTGGTTTTGGACTCAAAATAGGGATATCGTATATGATGCACTAATGCGCTTGTGTTACTATATCAGTGTAAGTGCTTGATGGTACCTTTACAAACTATTACTATTTATCGTTGCTTGTTATATGCAAATTGGCTTTATTCAACTAAACAACGTATCCTTCCAGCATTTACAAAAGTCTCATGGAATATGAATGTACTCACATTGTTTGTTGAAAATTTTACCGGTTGAGGAAGATAATCTAGTATTGGGATATTTTTATGTTGTCGGATTTGTAGACTACGATGAGGCTAACTATTAGAGTACAAACCCTAGTCAATTTTTTATGGATTATGGCAAACCACTTAGACGCTATCTTTATTTATCTAGATTTTGTTTATTGTATCCGGCGCTTAAGGTCAAGTTTGTAAGACTGCTTAATTAATATTATCTATGTACTTTTTTATTTTCATGTACGAATGATGATGCTATTCTTTAAGTATGTGTGTACTAGCTATTAATTATAAGATTAATATATACATACACAGTAGTCTGGAATCACTAGATCTCGGATCTTGCAATTTAAAATATAAATCGCTCAAAATCAAAATAAAAAATTGAAACAGTGGTAAGTTAAAAAGAAAAGGAAGAGGGTTTTTCATTGTAGCACAGCGCTACACGGTAACACGCCGCCTCTCAACCCTGAGCCCTCGCCGCCGTCGCCGTCTCCTCCTTCCTTCCCTCCTCATACCTGACGGCGACTAGTAGAGAGGACGGCGGCGAGGAGGCTACTATCGCCGAGCCCTGGACATGGCAGGGGCGTGGGCCGCCATTTGGCCGACCGTGAAGAGCTGCTTCACCGGCTCCCTGATTGGCGTCACCGTCGCCGACCGGTGCGCCTCTGTCGTCATCGTGAATGGACCCTCCATGCACCCCACCTTCGAGCCCGAACCAGGTAAATCAACTGCATAGCACCACCGGATTCGTGTATCATCTCATTGTGCCAAGAGCAAGAAGTGCAGCTATTGACCGCCAGCGTTGCCAGGTGACCGCGCTCTGATGAAGCGGCTCTGCCTCGACCACTACGACTTCTCCTGCGGCGACGTCGTCGTCTTCCGGTAAGGTTGCCGCCACCGAGTTCTTGGTTGGCTTTATACTTGGGCGTTTCTTGATCGATGGATGGGTGAATGATGCAATTACTGGATCTTGATGTTATTGTTATTTGTAGATCGCCGACGGACCACCGGAGTTTCGTGGTTAAGAGGTTGATTGCGTTGCCGGGCGATTGGATCCAGGTCCCGGAGGCGGCGGAGATCCGGCAGATACCTGAGGGGCACTGCTGGGTGGAAGGGGACAATGCAGGCGTCAGTTGGGACTCGAGAGGTTATGGACCTGTAAGAGATTCTATCACTCAAATGATTTTTTTTACCTATCTGAAGGGGACAATTGTGGTGCCTCGCTTAGCCAAAACTGCGTAGATTAGTGGTGGTGGCATTCGCATTCTTGCTGCCAAAAGTGATGCAAAACTGCGTAGATTAACCAATGCTGCTGGCATTGCTAAATCGCCATTTGTACCTTTGGCCGATGCTGAGTTCAGTGGATCTACAGGTTTACAAAAAGAATAATGATTTAATTGGGCTGCAAAATTTGATAGTAAAATAGAACAGAAAACATATTGGTGTATTGATATCAGCTGGTGGTGCATATAAACTTTATAATCATGGTCCATGGCTCATTTTCTCACCACAGATGCTCCATCCGGTCACAAATAGTTGTTGTTTTGGATATTGACACGGTCTCTAGAACTCAATTTTGACCACTAATTTCTATTATAATATATTTAAAAATCTAATAAACTTATAATATTATGAAAGTACGATTCGAGATGAATCTACATATATCATGATTTTTATACATGCAATCTAAATATTTAAAAAGATATCGATAGCTAAAGTTTCAAAAGTTTAACTACACGTATCATAAACCGACAAGTTTTTGTAGACTGGAGGAAGTATGTTACAATATAAAAACCATTGAAATTATTTATCATTTACCTGCTTGGCATGCTTAGCACCGGACATGAGCAGTCAAGCCTCTCCTCTGTTATGCATAATTTTTTTTATCTTAAGCGCATTTTGACTTAGTTGACATATGCCACTAGAGGCATTTAACATGTATAAACATTTTAAGCATTTAAATGTATGCTTTTTATAAGTTGGAGCTCACCGACATAATGCTATCTCTTTATGCATGTTTGTATTCCTCTGTGTTATGAATTTTGCAATTGCACCTTTGAGCAAATGCCTGGAGAATTTTGCTAAGCAAAGTAGGCGAACTCATGGCTCATGGTCATCTCGAACCAATTTTAGTGTTTTTTATGATATCGTGTTCATCTGATGAATATCAGCATTGATGAACTAGAGCAGATCAGCATTTCTTTTGGTTAAGTACTAGCATGTGGGCAATGACTAAACTTGCAAGCAGTGATTTAATCATGGGGGCATATCCAGTGCAATCATGAGTTTGGTGCAATCACTGTGCAATCCAACTAAAAAAAGTTTCAAAAAATTCTGAAAAAAATCATGGATGTTGTCGGCGATGCTTTCTCGCACGGGTACTTTCACTCGCGCCGAAAAGCAGACCACGTGGCGGCTGGCGGACGAGGCGGGCGAAAGCACGGCCCGCGAAGCGCGCGAGCCACGTGGCGCCCGGCAGCAGTGGGCGAGACGCCTTACTGCCGGGCGCCCAACCAGGCGGCTTTGGCGGCGGGCGGCGAAAGACGACCGCTGGCCAGCGCAGCCACGTGGCGCCCGGCGAGCAGTGGCGAGGACGCCCTACTCGTCCGGCGCCGATCACGGGCAACTGGCGACGGGCGGCGAAAGCACGCCCGCCGAAGTCAGTCTTGCCACGTGGTGCCCGGCAGCAGTGGCGAGGCGACGCTTCGTCGGCGCCGACCACGTGGCAACTCGGTGATCGGGCGGCGAGCACGGCCCGCCGGCAGTGTGCCGCCACGTGGCGCCCGGCGAGCAGTGGGTGAGGACGCCCGCCGCCGGCGCCAGCCCACGTGGCGACTGGCGGACGGGCGGGCAAGACGCCCGCCAGAGCAGTGCAGTCACGTGGCGCCCGCGGCAGTGGGCGAGGACGCCTCGCCGCCCGCCTGAGACCAAAAGGCGGTGCGAGTAGCTTCACCTCGGCCATCCCGCTCTCTGCAGATGATGTCGAGGCGGTCTGTCGGTCGAGCCCGTTGATTACAAGGAATCCCACTGTAGGCCCATCCCTCTGACGCCTTTCACCTACTCGTCGCAAAGAGGTCCCATCGCGAGCGGACCAGGCGAAGGCATGCGTCGGCATTTAATGATTTGGAGGAACAGGGACAAAGACAGAAGGGTAATAAATGTATCGGGATCAAGATTATGACTCCTTTTACCTACTCCCGTTAGCCTGGCCTATATAAGGGCCTTCGGGTGCATGGGGAAAAGGGGGCCGGTCGGTCGCTAGTCGAGTATTGCAAGCCAGAGCGCTGTGTTAGAGAGAAGCTTGTAACCCAAAGAGCAAGGGACGAGTTTTCACGATCTCTATACAATCGAGCAGGAAGTAAGGCTGTTACCCAGCACAAGGGGGCCTGAACCTGGGTAAAAATCTCTGTGTGTTCTATTGTTCATAGTCGTCAAGGTTCGCCGCGTGAGAGTCTCTAGGGTTTCCCCTCGCTAGGATTCACCGGCCGCGAAGACGCCCTCCTATCGAACCAAACCCGGGTCTGTAGATCACGGGCCTGTCAGGCGGAATACGCCGACAGGGGCGCGCTAGGTAGGGGGCTAGTGGTTGGTTTCTCCGGCTAACTCTCCGGCGAACTTTTGCGTTCTTTGTCCAGTAGCCGGCACACCCGAAGATGGCGGGCTCTCAAGACCCAAAGGCGGCGGGGGCGAGTGGCGTCCGAAGCGAGTCCCGGCAGTCACGTCGATCGAGGGACCGCCTCACCCCGCCCCGGCAGGAGGGTGGTGTCGTCCCTCCAGAGACCACGAGCAACTCAGGCGACGCGTCGGTGGCTGGAGGCGCCACCGCCAGAATCGCATGCGGTTCGTCTCCTCTTGGACCACCCTCCGGTGGAACTTGCAGGAGACACCCCGGCCACTCCGTGGCTGCGGGACATCGCCAACCTCGTGGACGCGACCCAGCTCCGTGTTGGGCCTTCCGTCCCGGCAGGCACCGTTGGTACACCGCCGCCCGTGGCGCGCGCGGGGCACACTCAAGCGTCTAGCCGTCCCGGCCGTGCGAGCCGGAATCAAAGGGATGGTGCGCGCGGCGCTGGTCCCGGTTCCGAAAGGAGCCGCGGGGACCTCCGGGCCTTTGGATGAAAGTCGCGGGCGCGGGCGATGACCTCTGCGATGCTTGTCGCGTCACCGAGCTCAGAGAGCACGGCCAGCGGCAAGCAGGCAACTCCTAGCAACGGGAGCCCTCCCCGTGGCTCTCCGTCCAAGGAGGATGTCCACTCCACGGACTCTGTGGGGAGCCGGACCCTGCGTTCCCGAGGGCGGTCCCCCGATGAGCAGCTGGGCTCCCTCTATGGCGTCGGGTGCCAGGCCTTTTCCCGGCGGCTACGCCGTGTGACCTGGCCGGACAGGTTCCGCCCGGCGTCCCTGGAGAAATACGACGGCACCACCAACCCGGAGGAGTTCCTCCAGATTTACACAACGGTGGTGAGGGCAACTGGCGGGTCTGAAAAGATCATGGCCAACTACCTCCCAACGGCCTTGACGGGCTCTGCCCGTTCATGGCTGTTGAATCTCCCGCGAGGATCGGTGCACTCGTGGGGGGAGTTGTGCGACATCTTCGTCGCCAACTTCCAAGGCTCGTTCGCACAACCAGGCGTGGAGGACGACCTCCACGCTCTGGAGCAGGAAAAGGGGGAGTCGCTACGCGACTTCATTCGGCGGTTTTGTCACTGCCGCAACACGATTCCCCACATCTCCGAACAATCGGTCGTCATCGCCTTCCGGAGAGGGGTGCGCGACCGCAAGATGAAGGAGAAGATGGCCACCCGCTCCATCAACACCACCTCCGAGCTTTTCTCCCTCGCACATAAGTGTCGCGCGCGGCATGAGGCGAGAGGAGGCCGGCCCCAAGGGTGGCCAAGGTAAAGACGAGGCTGGGACCTCGAAGGGTTCCAGCCGTGCCGGCAAGAAGGCGCGGAAGCACGAGGCAGGAGAGACCCGACAGGTCTTGGCCGCCGAGCGCGAAGACGAGGAAGAAGACCCCGCGCCTCGGAAGCGCCGCCGCGCGGCGCGCGCGATGGCCATGAAGGGGCGACCCGTCGTGACCGGCGTGATGATCGTCGTGATCGGCGCGATGACCGTCGCGGTCGTGGCGATGATCGCCGCGACCAGAAGGAGGGCGAGCCATATTGCCCTATTCATCGAACCAACACCCACGACCTGGACAATTGTCGGGTCGTGGACAGGATGGTGGAGAAGCGGCTCAAGGAGCACCGCCCCGGCGACGACCAAGATGAAGACCCTATTCCGCTGGCTTTCCAGCAGGCGGATCAAGTGGTGGCCTATATCCATGGTGGTTCGTCCACCCTTCACTCCAACGCCGCTTATAAACGGTTGAAGAGGGAAGTCTGTGCCATCGCCTCGAGCTCGGGGGTGGGTCGGATGCTGAAGTGGTCTGAGCAAGCGCTCACCTTCAGTCAGGCTGACCATCCCGAGGGCGCCAACGGCCTGGGACATCTCCCGGTCGTAGTGTCGCCCGTGCGGAATGTGCGGTTAACCCGCGTGTTGGTGGACGGGGGAAGCTCCATCAACCTCCTGTCCTCCTCAGCATTCCTGGCACTCCAGATCCCGCAGTCGGATCTGCGCCCAGCTCTGCCCTTCTTCGGGGTAGCCCCAGAGGCTGGCTTGATGCCTCTGGGCCAGGTGCGCCTCCCCGTCACTTTTGGAGAGAGGGACAACTACCGCACCGAGTTGGTGGATTTCGAGGTCGCCGACTTCGACCTCCCCTACAACGCCCTGCTCGGCCGACCGGCGTTGGCTCAGTTCATGGCGGCCACCCACTATGCGTACATGGTGGTGAAGATTCCGGGGCCCGCTGGCCCCATCGCGATCAGGGTGGATATGGCCGAAGCTTTGCGTTGCTTCAAGGTCGCCACAGGACTGGCCGCCACTGCGTCGTCGCCCGACATAACCTCCTCGAGCCCTCAGCCGGACCGCGCCTCACAGCTTCACGGTGAGGTTAAGGTGGTCATACGAGCGGGCGAGCCCGGCGACCATCAATATTGGCGCCAACCTCGGCGCCAAATAGGAAGACGACTCGTCACCTTCCTCGATCTAATTCGGCGTGTTCGCACGGCAACCGTCTCGACATGACTGGGTCCCTAGGGAGGTGATCGAGCACCGTTTAACGCGCTCCCGAGGCGTCGGTCCGGCCGACAGAAGGTCCGGAGGCAGGCGCCGAGCGCCAAGAAGCCATTCGGGAAGAGGTAGAGAAGCTTTTGGGTGCGGGGATCATCAGGGAAGTCTCTCATCCCGAGTGGCTTGCTAACCCCGTACTCATCAAGAAATCCAACGGAAATGCCGCATGTGTGTCGACTTTACCGACCTCAACAAAACTCGCCTGAGGATCCTACCCGCCGTGAGTCGATCTCATTGTGGACTCTACTACGAGCGAGTACTATGCTTCACGGACGTACTCGGGTACCACCGGATCGACATGGCGCTGGGGACGAAGAAAAGCGCATGGTAACCCCTACGGGTGTATCTGTTATGTAAGGATGGCTTTTGGTTTAAAGAATGCCGGTTCGACTTACCAGCGTGCCATGCATATTACTTTCCGCCCCCAGCTGGGGAGGAACCTTGAAGTCTATGTCGACGACCTGGTTGTAAAAATTAAGAAGAGCGATGAGTTGATCCAAGACCTGGAGGAAACTTTCGCTAATCTCCGGAAGAACTGCTTGAAGCTCAACCCGGAAAAGTGCGTGTTCGGTGTGCCCTCCGGCAAGCTGTTGGGTTTTTTGGTGTCCAACCGGGGCATTGAGGCTAACCCCGACAAGATATCGGCCATCGAGCACATGAAGCCGCCGGCGCGGCTCAAGCAAGCCCAATGCTTGGCCGGTCGCCTGGCCTCCCTGGGGCGATTCATTGCCCGGTTGGGGGAGAAGAGCTTGCCTTTGTTTAAGCTGCTGAAGAAGACTAACCACTTTGAGTGGACGGATGAGGCGCAGAAGGCATTTGAAGAATTGAAGCGATACCTCTCCTCTCCTCCGGTGTTGGTCTCCCCCCAGGCAGAGCTGTTCTCAGACATTCTTGCCACCCCGAGGTGGTGAGTGCCGTGCTGATTGCGGAGAGGGAAGGTGTCCAAAGACCGGTCTACTATATCAGCAAGGTATTGCACGAAGCAGAAACCCGGTACCCACAAGCTCAAAAGATGTTGTATGCGGTCCTGGTGGCGTCCAGGAAGCTGCGGCATTACTTCCAAGGGCGGGAAATTACCGTGGTCACGGCCTACCCTCTGCGCGAGATCCTCCACAACCGCGAAGCAGAGGGGCGGGTTGCCAAGTGGTCGGTGGAGCTGGGGGAATTCAATCTCAAGTTTGTACCCCGCACCGCCATCAAGAGTCAGAATCTGGCGGAGTTCGTCGCCGAGTGGACTCCCGCCACTCCTGAAGCCGAAGAAGCGCCCGCGCCCTCTCCCTGGACTTTGTTCTTCGACGGCTCTTTCCGGTTAGAAGGCGCGGGGGCTGGGGTCGTCCTGGTCTCCCCGACTGGTGACACTCTCCAATACGTGGTCGCCCTTGACTTCAAGGCCACGAACAACATAGCGGAGTATGAAGGTTTGCTGGCAGGGTTGCGCATCGCCTCGGCGTTGGGCATTCGGCGTCTCCAAGTTAAAGGTGACTCCCTGCTGGTCATCAATCAAGCGCGGAAGGAGTTCCAGTGCTCCGACCCCACCATGGCGGCGTACTTGGCGGAGGTCCGGAGAATGGAACACCATTTTGAAGGGCTAGGGTATACACATATCCCCCGGCGCGACAACCATCTGGCGGATGGGCTTTCGCAGCTCGCGTCCTCGAAAACTTCTGTTCCGGTCGGAGTCTTCGAAGAAAGACTATCGCGACCGTCCATCGCGGCCCACGATCCAGGTGGGGATGATGGTGTCATTGTCATGGTCCCGGTTCAAAGGGAACGACGAAGAAGGCCGTCGCGACCTCCGACTTCAGCGGGAAGGCGATGTCAGCGCCATGGCCTCCGATTCAGGAGGAAGACGGCGTGCTCGCCCGACCCCCAAGTCCGGGAGAAGGCAGTCTTGCCAAGGCAAAGACACCGAAAAGCTTCGGCAATGGAGTACCCAGGCGAGCACCGAGTGGTCGCCACGCTTGGTCAGGAAGATCGATGGATGGATCCTATCCTAGCCTTCCTACGTGACCAAGTGATCCCCGAAGATGATGCCTCAGCTGAGAAGATTGCACGTAAGGCCAAGTGCTATACTCTGGTAGGTGGGGACCTATATCGCCAGAGCAGAAACGGAGTTCTACTGAAGTGCATCACTCGGGAAGAGGGGAGCGCCCTGCTCTCCGATATCCATGGAGGCGTGTGCGGGAGCCATATGTCCGGCCGAACACTAGTCGAAAAAGTGTTTCGCCAAGGATTTTATTGGCCTACCGCCCTCCAGGATGCTTGCGAGCTGGTGAGGACATGCGAAGCTTGTCAGTTCTTCGCCAGGCAGATCCACCGACCAGCCCAAGCCCTGCAAACCATCCCGCTCTCTTGGCCGTTCGCGATGCCGGGGCCGATATCTGGGTCCGTTCTCGCTGAACCCGCGGGGCTTCACCCACCTCTTCGTCGCTATCGACAAATTCACAAAGTGGGTTGAAGCCGAGGCGGTCGCCGCCATCACGGCACGCCGCCATATCAAGTTTATGCGCGGAATCTTTACCCGTTTTGGGGTCGCCAATCGCATCATCACCGACAACGGAACTCAGTTCACCAGCGCGGCCTTTTTGGAGTTCTGCAAAGAAATGGGCACCAAGGTCTGTTTTGCCTCGGTGGCCCATCCCATGAGCAACGGGCAGGCAGAGCGCGCCAACGCGCTGGTACTGAAGGGCCTCAAGACGAGGGCGTTTGATCGACTCCACAAGCGGGGCGCCCGATGGGTCGAGGAGCTCCCGGCTGTGTTGTGGTCACTTCGCACCATGCCCAGCCGGGCCACCGGCGAGACCCCCTTTTTCCTGGTATATGGGGCGGAGGCCGTCCTCCCCTCCGAGCTGTCGCTCGGCTCTCCGCGCGTCTCAATATTCAACGAAGAAGACCAAGAAGACCTCCGGCGAGAGGATGTCAATCTCCTGGAAGAGGTGCGTGACCGGGCTGCCCTCCGCGTCGCCCGGTACCAGCAGAGCCTCAGGCGGTACCACGCCACCCGGGTCTCCGAGAGGACACTGGCGGTGGGCGACCTGGTCTTGCGAAGGATCCAGACGCATGCCGGGTTGCATAAACTGTCTCCCCGATGGGAGGGCCCCTTCAAGGTGGTCTCAGTATCTCGACCCGGGCGGTCCGGTTAATGACGAGATCGGTGAAGAGTCGCGAACTCCTACAACATAGACTTGTTGCGGAAGTTCTATCCTTGAAAGAATTGTAAGTACCCCGCAGTTCGCTCTGGCCGGTCATGAGGTAAGTCTCTTCCCCGGCTGGTCGGCGGCCGCTGGCAGTTAGTAAAGTTGTTGCCTAGAAGGCTTTTCACTTTACCATGCTTGTCCTTCTTACGCCCCGGGCGGCTGTATTGTGCATGAATGTCCCTGGCCCTGTGCATTTCCTAATTCCTTGTGACCCCTGATGACACTCGGTGTCTATGGTCGGCGAGCACGAGTGACCGGGAGGTAAGTTAGGTGCGGTGCTCAAACGCGGCTCGCACGCCTCGGGTTGGCTCCCTGAAGCACCGCTGGTCGTCACCGCGAGCACCGTCGGCCTAGCACCCCTCCCGGAACCTCGCTGCTTTGGCACATAGCGCCATAGTGTGATTTCCTGAAAGGTCGCAAGGACTTAGAAGCCAAATAGGGTAGTCCCGGGCATTCCATGCTGGGAATTATGATGTTAGGGATCTGTGTCATACAGGCCCTTCCTTACGTTTACTTATCCCTCTAGTAGCTGTCCGTACCCGCAGGGTGTATACAGGTGTGCCGGACAGTTCCTATGAAAAGGTTCAGCTTTCCTTGATGCCTGTTAATGGGGCTGGTCATTAAATGCTTGGGGGCCGGTCGCCGGCCTTCGAAGGTGGTCGCCGCACAGACGGAAGGGTGCTCGCCCTGGCGTCTAGGGGCTGGCCGCCTAGAGACCTGGAGGGTGGTCGCCCGACGACCAGGTCCAGTTCCCCACACGCTTGGGGGCTGGTCACCCAGCAGCATGCGAACGAGATAAGTGCTTCGTGCCGTATTTTCCGTTCGTTTCCTTGAGCGTATACCTCGAGATGAATCAAGCTACGCGTGATTATCATGGATCTTAGGATCCAAGGGCCCCTTAGTGATAAAAGGAAAAATGTTAGGTGCTGGCGTCTAGCGAGGGCAAGCGACCAGAATGCAAGTTAGGCGCAGTGCTTAAACACGGCTCGAACGCCTCGGGTTGGTTCATTGAACAACACCGGTTGTCACCAGATTAAGTCTTTGTTGGTCTAAAGGCATTTAGGCAACTTGCTACCTCGCTGCGTTGCACTATAGCATAGTTCCAAAGATCACTGGGATCTAAGTCCCACAGGAATCTAAACTATGAGCAATCCCGCGTAAAGACTCTAGGGCTGAGGCTGTTTTACGTTCCTGTAGGATCGAAAGATACTAATCTAGCAATCAGAGGGGGGGTGAATGGTTGCGCGGAAGCCAAATTCCAATTTTGATCTTTTAAAAATTCACACCAGAAACAAACTCAAATTACTTGATTAGATTTGTAATGCACTCAACAAAACCTTAAAACACAGACCAAAACTTATGTGAGCGCCGGACCTAACTTTTGCTAAAGCCTATGTATGCGGACCTAACTTTTGCTAAGCTATGTGTATGCCGGACCTAACTTTTTGCTAAGGTATGTGTATGCCGGACCTAACTTTTACAGCATGACATGCAATCACTAAAAATGAAATTCCCGACGATCTAACCGTTGGATTGATGTGAAATTTTAACTGTAGAAACTAGACTTCATTCCGAAGCTAACCCAAAAAGAATCAACTCAATCGGACTTATAGATCTAAAGTTATATCCCTCGCAAAACAGCTGAAACAAATCCCGATCTAATAACGACGGACCAAATGAGACCAGTGACGGACCAAACTTAAAAACAAGATTACCAGAGATCCAACCGTTAGATTAACATGAAATTTTAACTGTAGAAACTAGATTCAATTATGAATCTAACCCAATAAAATCAACTCGATTGGATCTACGAATCAAAAGATATTACCTTCGCAAGATGACTGAAACAGATGATGACGGAAATTGATTGCAAAAGCTGTGACAGACCAAACTCGGATGAAACGCCCACTACGCTCGACCGAACTTTCTATCAAACGCCAACTATAGCGGACCTAACTTTCAAGGAAGCTTCAACTCGCCGGACCGATCTTAGAACGAGTCTTCTCTCACAATGAACAGCCGCGGACATGAAGTAAAACTTTCGGAAGATTGATTTTTATTTCATTGTCTAAAGTACTCCAACACAAGAGTACAAACCCTAAAACCCAAACGCCGCTCTACACATAAACAGAGACACCTCCTCTATTTATCAGAGCAAATTCACGAGATTGACTACGACTCCACTTCCAACATGGAAAGAGTCCAGTATCTTTCTCAACTTGGCCCAACATGACCAAAAACAACTCTTGCACGCATGCAAGAACAGAGAGATTGAATACAACTCCACTTCCAACATGGAAAGAGTTCGTATCTATCTCAACAACAGCCTAACAAGGCGAAACAAGAATCTTGCACGCATAATCAGCCCTCCTGCTGTTCATACGTGACTAACCGACCTTCACGTGCATGTTCTCAGCCGAACGTCCCGCATGACATCCTTGACCACCAAGACCTTGATTCCTCCTCGAACCTAGTCTCGAACCTCGGTTCCTCCATGAACCTAGTTCGGTCCGTCATCGACCACGTTAAGCCCTCGAGCAACACCTGCACATGAATTAACAAAAACGAGTCCGAACACAAGTCCACGACTTGACTCAAGGTTAATCCATGCAACCACTCACACGAGTGTATTGCATCAAGCAAAACCATTATGCTATCACCAGCATAATAAACATATCAACATAGCACATGCACAAGCACCACACATGCTATAACCAAAAACCACTTAGCAATGCCAATTTCACCAATCAGCCAATTTTTCATCACATGATTTCACAATCTCCCCCTTGATGAAAACATTGGCAACACCATTTGGAAACGAACATTGGCATTCACCTTACAATAGCAACACCATTTTTAAAAGAAGTAAAGTGACCAAAAGAAGAACAAAAATCTCCCCCTATCTAAAAAGAAATCTCCCCCTATGAAAAAGAAAGACTCCCCCTAACAGAAAGAAGAAATGTGTGTGAATGTGCAATGTGTGACCAAAAATTTCTCCTTTTGATTCCAAAATTTCTCCCTTTGACAATGGATTCATCAAGAATGCAAAAGAGAGCAAAAGAGAAACTTTTCCCTTTTATGTTTGTTTTTTTATGTCTTCGAGCATTATGAATCATGCACAAATGGAACAACTTGATTACCAAGTCATACTATCAAAAGTACTTGCACCTCAAATCTCACGCATAAACAATGTAGAGTAAGCATAACTATAATCAAGTATTATTAATGATTTTTTGCATGGCATGATCTCCTTTCTCAACACTCTAAAAACACGAAAACATTGAATTTTTGTGCACTTTATTTTGTGCTTTGAAAACAAATGATTCAATACTTTGATTGCAACAATAACAATTGCAAGGAATTACATGCACCATCGGCCTTACTTCTCAACCATGCCAAGCAACCACAAGCTTAAGGTTTCATGGTTTCGGTCATACACAACCTCTTCCAAGTTCATATCAAAGTGCAATGATAAGGTCTCAGTAAAGAAGAAGTGTGATAGTACATAACCTTGTTCTTGCATTTATCAACAATCACTCTTTTAGCTTTAGCACTTAACTTTCATATTTAGCACTTTTTGAACAGGATTAAGATAGTCAAGAAGGTTCAACCATGACAAGATTTAATTCAAGTTGTCATTCCATTTAAATAGTCATGCCATAAACTACACCATATATGTATAAATAGAAAGTGGCAAAAGACCCTGTAGCATAAACATGGCTTCAAATTACATATGTGTATGAAATACAATGCTCAGTACTTTTACTGTTTTTCAATTTTTTTGTTTTTCATTTAAGAAACACAAAACATGTTACACAATATTACAAAAACTTCAAAGAACTCCCCCTCAAAACAACCATCTTAAAAACCTTCTACAAAATTGTCACCTGAAGGGAATTATTTTAAAAACAAAATATTGAAAGAACAAACCTGCCAAAAAGGCAACCAAAAGGACTTTTACAAAAAAAAATCCAATAACTCCCCCTCAAATGGATAACCAATGAGATCAACAGAGAGGAGATGATGATATACATGTGCTTGAGTTATCATGGTATGTTCAATTACGCATAAGCATGAATCTTGATAAGTGAATTCAAAGCATGAAAGGCATGATATAAAATACAACATTATTGAACATGCCAGGGAATACAAATGAGCATATGAACAATCATTTCATTTCATGCCACAATTAGATATCTGTGAATGTAAAGAACATGAGTGTATAAAATAGCTCACAAAGTGGATGAAGAATTATTGCACATGCCTCTTGAAAACCATCTCAAGGGTGAGAACCATCCAAGTCTTGATCCCATCTTGCAAAAGACCAAGATCCACTAAGCTTCATTCTCCAACCCATTCACGAAAAACTACATAGCACAAGAAGATGTCGAGGCCTCGTGATCGGGTTAGAAATAAAGCATTTAGGAATCGATCTTCGAGACACACGACAGTAGGCACAACACTGAGTATGCTTGTTCACACAATCGAGTTGCCCTTTCCGTGTTTCTTGCAACAAAAGTGTTTGCATCACCCTAGGCACAACACGAGTATGCTTGTTCTCAAAATCAGATTTGCCATTTCTCGTGTTTCTTGCAACAAAAGGTGTTTGCATCACCCTAGGCACAAAATGAGGAGTGAGATGTGCCTTCCGAAATTAGACCTAGCCTTAGCCTTTTCTTTCTTTTTTGTTTGGCTAGCCTAAAGCAAAATCTACTAAGTGTCCATCTCTACCACAATGAGTGCAAGTGTACTTAACATGATGTTTAGCTTTAGGAGTAGTAACATTTGCATTCACCATAGTAGAAGATAACACACCAAACAGACTTGAAAACAGTTTTCTTAGGCTCATTAACAATTTGAATTTTCCATTTTCAAGTGTCTTCTAGCAGTTGGAGCATGTGATTTATGATGAGCATAAGAATCAAAACCTAAACCTTTGTGATGAGTAATTGACTTTTGATTGATCCAAAATCATGTTTAGGTTTTTCTTTCGAAGAGTGAACCGTTCTAAAGATTTTTCCAAGTAATCAACCTTTCGAGAAAGAGTTAAGCAGTTATTACATGGAACGTCTACTTTTCCTTTTTGTTTGCGACAAGTTGAGCATGAAAGAACCTCATGTGTGAGCAAATCATTGGTCATTTGAGAAACTCTACCATTAGCATCATTCAACTTCAATTCAAGTGTGGAGCATTTAGAACATGGAGTTGAATCATGCAAATCAACGATAGAACAACTAACATGTTTAACAAGTTTCTCATTTTTCTCCTTTTCGGCATTAATTTGCTCTAACAAGCTAACATGTTCTTTCCTAAGCAAAGTAAGCTCATTGTAAATTAAGTCACATGATTTGCAAGCATCATCATCAGGAATCAAAGATTTAAGTCTAGCAATTTCAGCATTCAAAGATTCCACAAGAACATCATGTTTCTTAATTTTCTTGTCGCGTTTGTCAAGCAATTTTCCAAGACGAACAACAGCAATAGTTAATTCATCGTAAGAAGGTTCTACCTCATTGCAATCACTGTTATGATCGTCCTCAGTGTAGCTTTCATCACTTCTAGCCATGAGACACAATCCTGTCAAATCATGCTTGCTTGGAACCATTGTATCATCCTCACTGCTATCTGAATCCACATCACTTAAGTTCACTTGTTCAAGAGCAGAAAGAACCCGATGAACAACCTTTTTGTTGATGAAGCTCTTTTTCTTTCTATCACTTGGTGAAAACTTCTTCTTTTCTTTTCTTCTGTCATTGTCCTCTTCTCTTGATGCTTTTCCTGCAAGTTTAGGACAATTTGGACGAATATGGTTGAAATCACCACACTCATAACATCTTGGAGGGCCACCACCAACTCTCTTTCTCATTCTCACATTCTGCAAAGCTTTATTAAACCGAGAAGAGAGTGATGCCAAGTCTTCTTCCGGAAATTCCTCAATCTGTTCATCGGTTAGTGAAGACAAGAAGGACAAAGCAAAACTTGAAGAAGCATTATTTTGAGACATGCTAGCTTGAGAGGTCAATGCAATTGATTTATGATCAGTCCTCCTAGCAAGAACATCCAATTCATGAGTTTTTAGCTTAGAGAAAAGAACATCAACAGTAAGTTCACTCATGACAGTCGATTCTCTAATGGATGTAACTTTCATCTCCCAAATAGACATGTCTAATGCACCAAGCAATTGTCTAGCATTAGTAGCCTCATCAAAGAAAACTCCAACAGCACGTAAGTTGCTAAGAATCTTATTGAAACGTGCAAAGAAATCATCTAGTGACTCACCAGGCTTCATCTCAAATCTCATGTATTCTTTTTTATATATATCTTGGCGAACCTCTTTGATAGTATTAGAACCCTCATGATAATCACAAAGAGATTTCCATACCTCATATGCGAGACTTGAGATGAATCACACTATCAAGTCACTTCTTCCCAATCCTTGAATGATCAAATTGCGTGCTCTCTGTTTTTTGCTTCAACATGTGCTTGATTGGTTGCATTGACTTGATCATTATCGAGGAACTTGATATGGCTTGTACACCTTCTCCCGCATTGCAAAGCCACGAGCTTGAATGTACGCCTCCATCTTCGCTTTCCAGGCGAAAATCAACACCATCGAAAACACAAGGTTTTGTCGAATACCTATCCATCGCTACGGTTTCTAATCACGGTTAAGATTAATTAGAAAAACCTTGCTCGATACCACTTGTAGGATCGAAAGATACTAATCTAGCAATCGAGGGGGTGAATGGTTCTGTGAAGCCAAATTCCAATTTTGATCTTTTAAAATTCACACCGAAACAAACTCAAATTACTTGATTAGATTTGTAATGCACTCAACAAAACCTTAAAACACAGACCAAAACTTATGTGAGCGCGGACCTAACTTTTTGCTAAAGCCTATGTATGCGGACCTAACTTTTTGCTAAGGTATGTGTATGCCGGACCTAACTTTTGCTAAGGTATGTGTATGCCGGACCTAACTTTTACAGCATGACATGC
Source organism: Guadua angustifolia (assembly GCA_036346375.1). Taxonomy (NCBI): domain Eukaryota; kingdom Viridiplantae; phylum Streptophyta; class Magnoliopsida; order Poales; family Poaceae; genus Guadua; species Guadua angustifolia. The sequence goes on from JAYEVE010000723.1 coordinate 848,036, forward strand.
AATCACTAAAAATGAAATTCCCGACGATCTAACCGTTGGATTGATGTGAAATTTTAACTGTAGAAACTAGACTTCATTCCGAAGCTAACCCAAAAGAATCAACTCAATCGGACTTATAGATCTAAAGTTATATCCCTCGCAAAACAGCTGAAACAAATCCCGATCTAATAACGACGGACCAAATGAGACCCGTGACGGACCAAACTTAAAAACAAGATTACCAGAGATCCAACCGTTAGATTAACATGAAATTTTAACTGTAGAAACTAGATTCAATTATGAATCTAACCCAACAAAAATCAACTCGATTGGATCTACGAATCAAAAGATATTACCTTCGCAAGATGACTGAAATAGATGATGACGGAAATTGATTGCAAAAAGCTGTGACAGACCAAACTCCAGATGAAACGCCCACTACGCGGACCGAACTTTCTCATCAAACGCCAACTATGCGGACCTAACTTTCAAGGAAGCTTCAACTACGCCGGACCGATCTTAGAACAGGAGTCTTCTTCACAATGAAGCAGCCGCCAGACATGAAGTAAAACTTTTACGGAAGATTGATTTTTATTTCATTGTCTAAAGTACTCCAACACAAGAGTACAAACCCTAAAACCCAAAACGCTCGCTCTACACATAAGCAGAGGACACCTCCTCTATTTATCTGAGCAAATTCACAGAGATTGACTACGACTCCACTTCCAACATGGAAAGAGTCAGTATCTTTCTCAACTTGGCCCAACATGACCAAAAACAACTCTTGCACGCATGCAAGAACAGAGAGATTGAATACAACTCCACTTCCAACATGGAAAGAGTTCAGTATCTATCTCAACAGCCTAACAAGGCGAAACAAGAATCTTGCACGATAATCAGCCCTCCTGCTGTTCATACGTGACTAACCGACCTTCACGTGCATGTTCTCTAGCGAGCGCCCCGCATGACATCCTTGACCACCAAGACCTTGATTCCTCCTCGAACCTAGTCTCGAACCTCGGTTCCTCCATGAACCTAGTTCGGTCCGTCATCGACCACGTTAAGCCCTCGAGCAACACTCGCACATGAATTAACAAAAGCGAGTCCGAACACAAGTCCACGACTTGACTCAAGGTTAATCCATGCAACCACTCACACGAAAGTGTATTGCATCAAGCAAAACCATTATACTATCACCAAAGATAATAAACATATCAACATAGCACATGCACAAGCACCACACATGCTATAACCAAAAACCACTTAGCAATGCCAATTTCACCAATCAGCCAATTTTTCATCACATGATTTCACAGTTCCGCGTAAACTACCTACTTTGGAGTCGCTGTTTACCTAAGTCCTATGTGACTTGCATGGTTTATGCTTGTGTTTGCAGCAGAAACACACAATTACTGGCAGGGCTCGGGAGCGTTGCCATTGCCCAGGCATTGCTTAGGCGTCCTTCAGACATTCCAGCTAAGTTAAAAAAACTGATCGCCTGGCGATTTAACCTAACGAAATTGATCATGCGGAAATAAGCAAACGCATGAATAACGGTTAAACATCTAACATTCATCCAAAAGATGTCAAAGGCCTTTCTGGACGCAGGTTCATCAACAGAAGCAAAAAAAAGGGAGAAGAGGGAAGCCGAAGAAAGCTTCCCGCCTTCACTCCTCGTCCTCGCCGAAGTCGAGTTCGTCGTCGGCGCCACCTTCGACAGCCAGAGGGGTGGAGACGTCCATGGCCGGCTGCTCCACTTGCAGCATCCCGGCCACGTGTTCGGCGACAGCTGACCAGCGCCTCGCTGAACCACACTCGCGTCTCGTTTTCGACGGCCGCCACCACCGCCATGGGATCAAAAGCGGCGTCGCTGTGGCGCGAAGAAAGGCAGCGGTAGGTCGCGGCCATGATCGCGACTGCGCGTCCTACGTGGCGGAGCGGCGGCTAGAAGCGTGGGAGTCTCGTAAGCGCCTCGCGGCTTTGGTTGGTCGCGTCGCAAATTGAAGCGCCGAATCCTCCAAGGGCGCGTCAACGTCACGCCTAAGGGTTCTGTGCACCTCTTGGTGCCTTTCGAACGCCTTCTTCAAAGATGATCGCAAGGTTGCGCGCGGCGGGCGATTCAAGTTCGAGGTCTTGGCGTCGCCTCGGCCTCTCGCTCGCGTCTCCGCCCGTTCCGCCGCCTGGCCGCATTGCGGTCGTGTTGGCCTCTCTCTGCGCCGCGCCGCCGCCGCTTCTCTCCGCTCCGCTCGGCTCGCCGCCACCGAGGCAAGCTGGCTGTTGCCTGGCGCCATGCTCGGCGATGGCGGCGAGCGGTGCCTAGTGCCGCGCGCATGTCGTTTATTCGAGTGAAGAGTTCGACGGCTTGCTTGAATGGGCGGTGGCGGCGGCGAGACCTCGGCGCTGGTCTTTGAGCATCTTGCCCTTGCGGCGGCGGCGGCGGAGGCGTCTGGCGAGGCCTCGGCGTCTCGGTGGCGCCGGTGTTGGCACCTTGGCGCTGTTCGAGTGGGCGCCTCGGTGGCGCTCAAGCTCAAGCCGGCCGTCGGGAGCGTGAGGCCGCCTGCGAGCGGCGGCCTGGGCTCCGCGACCAAGATTGTCGGCGCCGCGGATCGTCGGGCTGGAGGAAATCGCCGCGGGCGTCCTGTGCCCCGCCCTTGGAAGTACCGCCACAGCGGGTGGCGGTGGCGGTTTTGTTCAGGGTGGCAGCCCTCTTAGGGTCCGAGCCCGTGGTGTCGGCACAAGTGGCCGCTTGCCTGACGATCGCTGGCGGCGAGCACGCCCCTGATCACCGCCGGGTCGGGCGGGATCGCGGCCGACCCGTGGAGTCCATCGGCGGGAGCGACCGACGACCGCAGGCGCTCCGCGTGCTCAAGTCGGCGAAGGCGTCTGACGGAAAAGGCGTGCGGTTGGGACCGCAAAGCATCGGTATGACAAACCACCGCCTAGGTTTGGCTCCTCAAAGTTGCCCTTACTGTCGCAGAAAGGGAAAAAAGATGGCGGTCGGTTGGTAGGAAGCCGCAGAAAAAACATGTGCTTAAAGGAAACTAGAAGAAGACAAGGGCTTACGTCCGCCACCGCGTCTGCTGTCAGTCGTTATCGCCGTATATCGCCATGAGGGCCGGACGCGCCGGCGAAGAGGGCCGATCCTCCGGGCCGTGAAGTCCCGGGCTACTAGCCCTCCGTTCAGTTCGGCGTCCCGCAATCCGTCGATGCGGGCCGCCATCGCGCGGAGCTCTGCCGTCTCTTCGACCGGCGACTCCGATTCTCGAGCGCTGCGCGCCGCTCGTGGCACCCGAGCGTCGATTCCATTGCTATCGCGGATGTATACCGATCATTGCGCCATGCCCTCCATTGGACTGGTGAAGGGAATGTAGCGGAGGCCATCCCGTCCCGAAGACGGAAATAGCAGCTCCCCACTATTTCGTCGTCGTTGGTGGCGCGCAGAATGAAGAAATGGCGGAAGAGAGGAAGATTCGGCATCACCCCCATGAACATTTCACAGAGGTGCGCGAAGATGGCGAGGAAGATGATAGAGTTGGGGGTAAGATGAAGATGATGGATTTCGTAGAAGTGGAGGACGGTGAGAAAAAATTCGGAAAAGGGTGGAAGAAGGCCCGCCATCATGGCCCAGGTGTGCAGGACAATCTCGTCGGAGAGGCACACGGGCGTGGCGGTTCCCGGTCGGTACCGGAAGGTGCCTTCCGGCGCGATAATCCCCATCCGCTTCACGGCGGTGGCGTCAACAGTGGAGGCTGGGATGGGGTTCACCATGGCGAATCAAGGAAGGCTGAAAGCTTTGGGCAAAGAAGTCGAAGAAGCAAAAATAGAAAGGCGCAAGAAAGCAGAAGGCGTAAACCGCTCAATACTGGTGTATCTATATACGTGACAATCGCGCCGACGGTTCGCGAAAGGGCAAGATCGTGCGCCGTTTCGGGTCCCAAAGCGAATCGACAGATTCGGGAGGGAACCGAGGCGGTCGTATCCTCATGAGTGGTGGCCCCACCCAGGAACGCACCCAACATTTAATGAAGGTTCTAAAGGCGGCTTTGGCGCGTGTTCGCAGCGGCCCGGCTCTTGTCGGCGTACTTTCTGCGGGTACTTTCACTCGCGACGAAGCAGACCACGTGGCGGCTGGCGGACGGGGCGGCGAAAGCACGCTGCGCCGGAAAGCAGCGAGCCCGTGGCGCCGGCAGAAAGTGTGGGCGAGACGCCTACTCGCCGGGCGCCACCACTGGCAACTGGCGGCAGAAGCGGCGAAGCAACGGCCAAGCTTGGCAGCGAGAAGCCCGTGGCGCCGGCGAGCAGTGGGCGAGACGCCCTACTCGCCCGCGCCGACCACGTGGCAGCCTGGCGACCGGGCGGGCGAGCACGCCCGCCGGTTGTCTGGCCACGTGGCGCCCGGCGAGCAGTGGCGAGGCATACCGCTCGTCGGCGCCGATCCACGGGCAACGAGCGGCGACGGGCGGCGAAAGCACGCCCGGCGGTCTTGCCACGTGGCGCCCGGCAGTGGTGAGACGCCGCCGCCCGCCGCCCGATCCGCGTAACGCGGGCGGCGGCAACGGGCGCAAGACGACCCGCCAGAGCAGTGCGAGTCACGTGGCGCCGGGCGGCGAGTGGCGCGGACGCTCGCCGCCCGACTCAGACTAAAAGCGGTGCGAGGTAGCTTCACCTCGAAGCCATCCTGCTCTGCCGTATGATGTCAGAGGCAGGTCTGTCAGGTCAGGCCCGTTGATTACAAGGAATCCCACTGTAGGCCCATCCCTCTGACGCCTTTCACCTACCCGTCGCAAAGAGGTCCCATCGCGGGCGGACCGGGCGAAGGCATGCGTCGGCATTTAATGAGGCTGGAGGAACGGGACAACACAGGAAGGGGTAATAAATGTATCAGGATCAGCATTATGACTCCCCTTTTACCTACTCCCGTTAGCCTGGCCTATATAAGGGCCTTCGGGTGCATGGGGAAAAGGGGGCCGGTCGGTCGCTAGTCGAGTATTGCAAGCCAGAGCGCTGTGTTAGAGAGAAGCTTGTAACCCAAAGAGCAAGGGACGAGTTTTCACGATCTCTATACAATCGAGCAGGAAGTAAGGCTGTTACCCAGCACAAGGGGGCCTGAACCTGGGTAAAAATCTCTGTGTGTTCTATTGTTCATAGTCGTCGAGGTTCGCCGTGAGAGTCTCTAGGGTTTCCCTCGCTAGGATTCACTTACCGCCAAGACGCCTCCTATCGAACCAAACCCGGTCGTAGATCACGGGCCTGTCGGCGGAATCTGCGACAGATGTACATATGAACTTACCCCATCTACATATAAAATTTCATGATCAAATTCGTCCTATGCTAGAAGTTACAAAAAAGACAAATTTGGGGTGCATTTGAACTATTCAAGTTTGTCGAAATTTGTCTTTTTATTACTCTTAACATAGGACTAATTTGATCATGAAATTTTATATGTAGATGGGGTAAGTTGAGATGTACATCCATGATTTTTTTTCAGAATTTTTTGAAACTTTTTTTAGTTGGATTGCACGGTGATTGCACCAAACTCATGATTGCACTAGATATGCCCCCTTTAATCATACATATATGCTGTTCATCTTTTCTAATGCGTTTTTTGCTAATGTGTTTGTATGGGATCATAAGAGCCTTAAATAGAAAATGGAGATGCCTAAAAAGGGTATAACAATGCCTCTTGACTTTCTGCTCTTTAACCATTTGCCGACTTTTATATCCTTGTACCAGAGTTTACCAATCACAAATGCTTCTGGCAACAGTCAGCAAATATGATGTTTAATACTTGTTTGCACACTACAGAAAAATAAGTTTATAGGCATTGTAGTTTAGATACTAAGCATCTTTAGTTTTGATATCTGCAGATTTCTCTGGGCCTGATGCAAGGGAAGGTCGCACACATAGTCTGGCCGCCACATAGAATTGGTCGAGTTGACAGAAAGATGCCAGAAGGGAGGATTACGCAGCTTTGACTTTTTGAATATCTAGGTTGGTTATCCTGCATTTTTTTCCATTGTAGGGTATGATAACATTGTGAGAAATAGGAACGACAGAAGCCTCAAGATCCGGCTAGGCACGGTGAGGCCAGACCGCTTGGACGCCTATGATTAGATGATGAAAATAATAAATAATATCTTATATAACATGAAATTAAGATGAATATGAAGCAAAAGATGTGTAATCTTCAATGCAGATACCAACAAATTAACTGTTGTCTAGGGAAAGCATGTGGCAATGAAGAAGGGTTACCTGGGTGGGCATCTTAGAAGATACTGGAGCAATTTCATTTCCCATTGCTGCAAGAATGTAAACACAATCATCATGAGAAATGCCATCCAGTTTTTTGTGATGACAAATATCATTTTGAAATTTTGATGACAAATATCATTTTGAAATTTTAGGATAGAGAGTAATCCATACATTGAATAAATAAAACTTGCTCTGTTAGCCATGTAACCAAAGTACCAGATCTTACTTGATCAGGAAGAAAATCTTTTGTTAGAACTATGAAGATGTAGAAATGTGTAATCTTCAATGCTTACCTCATAAAAATTAGGTGGAGGTGCAGAAATATACCTCATATGAAAAGAAATTAGAGATGACAAGCAAGCGAATAAGTATTTCCAAATAGAAGGGCATAGATAGCTCCAAATAGAACAATAAAAGATACAACTAATTCCAAATAGCACAACAAAGTATCAAAGTTCATAAATCACAACAAAGTAAAAGGCCACATCATAGAGAGTGAAATAGTAACAATTTCAGTCATCATCCAGCTCCAAACTATTTGGGCAGTGCAAAAGAAGCATGCCCCTGCTGAAGCAGCTGGTGATCACTAACAAGGCAACTCATACCTGCTGGTACAGACAAATAAATGACCTGAAGAATGAGTAGAACAATATAGTTAAGAATACATGTAAAACGCCTCAAGGGACAGTCACCCGGCACAACGACAAAGAGCAGGTGTTGCTGCAGCACTTCACATCGTTACTGGGAGAAAAGGCCAACCGCTCCAAAGTAATCAACTGGCCATGCCTAAACATCCATAACCACGTTCTCACTGGCCTCAATGTGCCATTCTCAGATGACGAGGTCCAAAAGGTGATCTCCTTGCTACCAGCGGAGAAAGCCTCGGGTCTGGATGGCTTCACTGGAACCTTCTACAAACACTGCTGGCTAATTGTCAAGCAGGACATCATGGACACGCTTTTTTTCCTCCAGTCCGGCTCTGCTCCAGATTTTCGAATATTAAACATAGCTTCCATAGCCCTCATCCCCAAAAAGGAAGCCGCGGACAGTGCTACAGACTATCGACCGATCAGCCTCATTCACTCAGTCGCAAAAATATTATCAAAAGTTTTAGCTCAGCGCTTCTCCAGACAAATAAGCTCTCTCGTATCGATTTCACAAACTACCTTCAAAAAAGGAAGATGCATCCAAGACAATTTTCTATGGGTTCAAAACCGTATAACATCTTACCACCGAAACCAAACTCTGGCACTGATGCTCAAGCTAGATATTGAAAAAGCTTTCGACTCTGTATCATGGGAATATTTACTGGACCTCATGCAAGCTTGTGGATTCGGCCCTCGATGGCAATAATGGATAACAAACTCTTTCGCGACATCTGCTTCGTCGGTTCTCCTCAACGGGGTTCCAGGTCCTCAATTCAAGCACTAGCGTGGACTCAGACATGGCGACCCCCCTCTTGCCCTACCTCTTCCTGTTAGCCATTGACCTGCTGCACTACATCCTTGCAAAAGCAACCCAAGATGGCGTCCTATCTCCGCTGAGAGGTCGTGCCCCATCTCTCAGACTCTCCCTTTACACAGACGACACAGTAATTTTCCTGAATCCAGTCAGAAGCGACCTTGAGGCAATCATAAATATCCTCACCCAATTCGGGTAAGCATCTGGTCTTCGAATCAACTTGCACAAGAGTTCTATTGCACAGATCAGAGGACAACATCTAAACCTTAAAAGCATCTTGCAACCTTTTCAGGGACAAATTACGAATTTCCTTATGAAATATTTAGGCATGCCGCTAACTCTCGGACGCCTACGACGCGTCGACTTACAGCCTATCTATGATAAAGTTACGTGGCGTCTAGCAACCTGGAAGGCAAACCATCTCACCATGGGGGGGGGGGCGACTAACCTTGGTAAAGTCGGTCCTCACCTCGATCCTAATTTACTTGCTCACATCAATTAGGGCTCCCAAAAAGTTCATTTCAGACCTTGATAAGATGCGAAGAAGATTCCTATAGGCAGGACAGGGGGGGAATTCATGGAGGAATCGCAAAGTTTGGTTTGGTCGACGCTTGTCGCCGTGACGATATGGGGGACTGGTGTCTCGACCTAGACAGATTCGCCAGGGCGCTCTGCCTTCGATGGCTATGGCTCAGGTGGACAGATCCAAACAGGCCATGGATTGAAATGTCTACACTATGCGATCGAACCGACCAACAACTTTTCTCAGCGGCCACCAGCATCACCATCAGAAATGGCCAGATAGCAATCTTCTGGACAGATAGATGGCTCCAAGGTACGGCGCCTTCACAGCTAGCGTCGGACCTCTTCAAACACTCCAGGCGGAAGTCTCGCCCCGTCGTAGACGCCCTATCAAATAACAATTGGATCCGGGATATTCGGCACGACCTGACTCCTCATTTGGTGCTCCAATACGTCCAACTATGAGTCAAAATCCAGTCCCTAGAGCTACGACCACAGGTCAGAGATGTCATATCATGGACTCAATCATCCTCCGACATTTACACAGCCTCGTCAGCCTATCGAATGTAGTTCACAGCAAGCACTTTCACATCTTTTCATACCACAGTCTAGTCTACGTGGGCTCCACTAAGATGCAAAGTATTTCTATGGCTTACCCATCACAACCGGCTATGGACAGCCCAGTGACTGCAACGCAAGGGGTGGCCAAACCAGTACTTTTGCCCAATGTGCTGTCGAAACCTTGAAACCGTGTGTCACCTCTTCATAGAGTGCTCGCAAATTCGGTGCTTGTGGGAATCGGTGGCTGCATGGGCAAGGCTACCATCGCTCCAGCCAAACAATTGGAAACGAGCAGACACTTTCGAATATTGGTGCATTCAACAGGCAAATCAACACCCCAGATTTTGCAAAGGTTAGGGATGGCAATGGGTACGAAACCCGATACCGATGGTATTTACTCCATTAGGGTGCAAATATGGTCCAATAATCATACCCGTGGAATGCGTTAATGGGAGAAAACCATTACCCATCCGTATGATGCGCACGGTGCGGGTACTTCCACCCATACCCGTTTACCCATTTACCCGTAAGTGGGAGCGGCCCAAGCCTAGGCCCGATTGACGAGTGGCGACTAGACTCCAAAGTCCAAATCTCCAATTCCCTCGAAAACTAGACTCCAAAAGTCCAAAATCGAAATCTCCAATTCAAGAGAGAGTGTCTCCAATCACAGGATCATCAATAAAGTGTTCTTGAAGTTTTGAAGCTCTGTCCTAAAAAATCTGGGTAACTATTATTGATATTCTTTGATTCTTGAAGCTGTTGAAGCTAGGTTAATTCTAAATATCATGGTCTTCGCAATAGTTTTTTTCCTCAACATTCGGATACCCAATTTCATTGCCGAAGCGATATTATAGGCCGATGCAACATTACTTACATTTCGATTCTACTTCCTTTACTCATCAACGTCGGTGAAGAGCTATTAGCTAAAATTGTGTTCACTAAATTAACGGGTATGGGTGACCCGACGGGTGAAAAGGACCCGGCGGGTATGGGTATGGGCAAGAAGTTCTACCCGTGGTAAAGCATGTAAATTAATCGGTGATTTTTCATCCGAGTGCACGGTATGGGTGGCCGATACCCGACGGGTATGTACCCGTTGCCATCCCTAGCAAAGGTGTTAGAACTCTGATCACCCTCATATGTTGGCAATGATGGAAAGAACGAAATGACAGAGTTTTTCGGAACAAATATAACGCCAACAAGGATATTAGGAATACATGTAAATAAACCAAAAACATATCCAGGCAGCATTAGCATGCTGCCGCATCAATCACACACAAACTCTGTGTTTAGTTTCGCAAGCAACACTCACACCATGGGGTTCTGTTCTGTGACTAATAGACACACACCACAGGCACATATATGTCCCTCTTATTTCAAGCAGACATAACCACAATCCAAACCAAATACATGTAGTTTAGTCTCCTAAGAGACACACATTAACATAGTTTCAAACACACCAGCTTGGTGGATGCACGTAGCATGCACCAAACACCAATATATTCTTTAGAAAACACACCAACTTGGCAAGCAAACTGTGAAACCGTTGCGGCCATGGAAGCAGTAGAAAGCTGCAGTAAGTCGTCTGTATTTCCACCAAACCTACAGGGTTGATGATACAACTAATTAATGTTAGCAGACTTGATATACATGCTATGTGTGTAGAGATTGCTGCAGATATATACATAGGATCCATTGATGTTACCGTATAAGATGCATGCATTTAAGAAAGAAAAAAAACAAGGAAGATCATATGTGTGTGTGTATACACACATACATACCTGAGCAATGATACTGGTTCACCGGAGAACTAAGCCTCTGCGCGAGGCCTTTTGTAGTACAACGAGTGGCATGGCTTGAAGAGGGATGGGTCATGGCCGACATCCTCCCCATCCCAGTCCAGCTTCTTCCACCAGTCCTCCTCACAGTCCACAATAGGGTGGCTGTCTGGAAGACGGTGACCGACGGCCGGGAGGTGCCTAAGGCCCCAGCATCCTCTGACTCTGACCGTCTCGAGCATGGGTGCAGACATCTTGGCTTCACATATCTGCAGTAGACTGTGGAGATCATGCAGGTAGATGTATTTCAGCTTTGGGAATTCCAGGACACCTTTTCGATGGTCGGTAACAATTTTGTTTAGAAACTCTGTCTCCACGGGGAAGACCTGCTTGAGATCTCCACAGTAGACGATGTGGAGTGTCTCCAAGTTGGGAAAATACGAGTCTGGAGCATTCCACGACAGTGGGAGGACAAATACGAGCCTGGGACAGGAGTGTAGGTGTATGCTCCGCAGCACACTGAATGACCATATGTTCCTAGAAGTACGCGTTCTTCCTTTGCTCCAAATATAGTGGGCCATCAGGAGATCAGCCGCCCAAAATGTCTCCAGTTCTTCAAAGTAGTTGAGGTTGTAGTTAGCGGGGAAGACAGTGTGCAGCTTTAGACATCTCTCGACACGACACCGCTTGAGACAACACCAATCAATTGCCCCTTCTACTGTGGACATCATGCGTTGGGGGATGACAGTGGTGATGGAAGAATTGTGGTGCACGTGCAACGACTTGAACGTGTTCATCACAAAGATGATAGCATTGATTCCTTGTAAGCTCTCCACATTAGTGTTGTTGATTCCCTCACCAATCTCCAAATGCCTCTCCAATGGCTCAAACTGCGGGGCACTGCTGTCATCATGATCAGTAGTTATCTTGTCAACAGTGACATCCGTGTAGGCGCTGCAAGAAGTCTTGGGGATTAACAACTTATGCAGAGGCTGCCTAGTTACTCGTCCAATGCTATAATGGCCCATCTTCTCTTTGTTGCACCTCTGTCCATCTTCTTTGCTCATAGTAGATATGCAAAGGGCTAGATTAAATCTATTAGCAATCCAACCAAACACTCTGCCACTTCTTAGCACCAAGGACTGAATAAACTTCATGTCCCTAATAGCAACATATGCATGACAATATTCTTCTCGCAACTGATGGACGGGAGCACCAGGTGATAATTTTCTGACCTCCTCCCCTCCTCGAGTGTCAATGCATAGCATCCTCAGCTGTTGCATTCCCTTTTTTGGCCACATTATTGAGCGGAGCTGCTCACATCCCAATAGAATGATTTTCTGGAGACATGGGACATGGTCCAGCTCACTTTTCAGGTCAAGTGTTTTGACAGCTGTGCCTGAGAGGTCAAGTTCCTCAAGGTTTGGCAATGGCCCACGTAACGAGAAGTTTAGCAACCTTGCACAACCAGCCAAGGAGATACGAGATATTTTAGCTCCTGCATCTAGGCTGAATGATTCAAGTGATGGAGGGAGTCCTTTTGGGCCAACATGTTCCAACTCAACACAACCATCTAGAACCAGTGTCTTGAGGCCAATTACTCCTGATAAGCTTGGCAGAACTTTCATGGTACTGTTCCTAGAAAGGTCGAGGAGCTCCAACTTCCCCATATCAGTGAATTCATCCTGTTGGCCTGTCTCCCAAGAGCTTGTAGGTTCAGTTATGCGAAGCTTGCGCAGCATTTGCAGTCGTCGCCAAGCCATATTGCTGCGCCAAATCCTTCCCTTATTTATATGTACCTCCCTAATGTTTGCAGCCATTTGCTCTATTATCTCTGGGGGTAAAGCCAACTCCCAATCCGTGTCACATATGTCCAACACCCATAGGCTCTGAAAAAATTCCATAGCTGGTCTATCTCGCTTCTCCTCTTCTTCTTTTTGAGGTTGATCCTTGCAATCAGCTAATCCAAGGAATTTTAAGCTGCGGCAACAACAGAAAGGAGGTGAAGAAAAACTGAAGGTGCACCGGCAAAGTTTCAATACGCGTAGTTTGTTTGAATGAAGAAACATGTCATTGGGTAACGAGACAACAAAGGATGTTGACTCTGGAAAAGCTGGAGCTGAAGGATGTTGACTTTGGACAGCCAGGAAAAAGGATGTTGACTCTGGAGGTACGGTCAGGACATTTGTCTCTCTGTTTTGTTCACTATTAGAGTAGGTGACCAATATCCAGCGTTTAGGAGGAGTCTGCAGTCTACCACCAAAATATGGTGTTGTATTAGATGAGTAATCCTCTATTCTTATCTCTTGATGCAGGGCAGCAGCAACCTCCCATATTGCTCCATCAAACTGACCTCCTTGTATAATTCCATCACAGACCCAATAGTTGGATGCATGGGTAGCCCAGTTGTAGTCCATGATGTTGCCGCCCTTATGATTTAGTGACAACAGATACAAGCAACACTGTGCAGCTATTTCTGGATCGATGACTCGTTTATACTGTGTGTATCGAGCAATTTCTCTAGCCTCTGCTAGCAGTAAAACATTGACATCCGAAGGATAATGGCGCGAATAAAGGTGAAGATGTGAATTATCCACTCTTTCTTTTATTTCTAGGTTGAGCTGAAGCCTCCCTCTGAAGGTCCACAATACCTTGGTACCGAACAATTCAGGTTGGGGAATGCCCAAGCGAACTAAGTCAACTGCATCATTGCTTCCATTATGAAATACTACTAAACAACTGTATTCCATTAGGGCTTGAAGGATCCCTCTTCCGACATCCCCCATCTCAGCTCTAGAGCCTTCATCTACCCCGCTGAAATCATCCTCCTCGTCTTGCCTATCAAAAACAGCCATAACCCGGTGAGGAAGCTTCAGTTCCTCCGCGATTGCCCTCTGGAGTGCTCTTCGGCTTTTCCACCTGGAGCAATCGACGTGGATGATCCTGTCGAATTTCTCCCTCAGAGACTGTGGAGGGTCCTCGGCTATGGCTCTAAGCACCGCAGAAGCACCCAGTCCAGAGCATCCGTCAAAGTAGATGGCCTTGTGTACTCCACTGCTCGTATCCTCTAGATAAGGGATTATCCATTGCACCGCTTCCTCGACGTTGCGCGCATAAATCTCCTGCATGAATTGATGGCAGTTAATTAGTCGAGATCACCGACCGCCTCACGTGGGTAGCAGTTTTTATTAAAGAGAAGTAGTGATCGGTTATGTTCTTAAAAGGGTCATGCGACAAATTGTTTTGTTTGTTATGTTTTGATCGGTGGAACACCAGATTGGGCATTTATATATGCCTGCTAGCGACTACTTTATATAGGGTGTGTTTGGTTCAAAGGCATAGGGTGGATGGGATGGTCCTATCTATATTTTTCACTTATCCATTTGTTTGGTTCAAGGGTAAGGGTGGATGAGGATATCCAAGAAAAGAGAATATACCTCAAATATGCTAGATGAATGGATCCTAGCAATTTGGTGGGATGAGCTCATCCAGGATTTTACCATGTGCTTGGTTTAAATATTTGTTATCTCTTGATTTTCATAATCCTCACTTAGCTCAGTTGGTTAAGGGTTTTGGGCCCGGAGCAGGAGCTCTTGCGTTCGAATCTCAGCCGTCTCGATTACTGTAGCAGCTACAGTGTCACGAATACTGTAGCGCCCGCGTGGAATATCATTTTTTTTAAAAAAATTCCCCTTTTCTGGTATTTTTGTTTATTTTCTAAAAAATTTTAAAGCTATAGTCGGTTTATTTTTTTCCCTGTTAGAATTAACAAACCATCTATCCTCATCATTCATCCAATCAAACAAAAAACTGGCTCATCCTATCCATCCTCATCCATCCAACCAAACAAAAAACTGACTCATCCCATCCATCCAACCAAACAGCCACCTGGATGACTCCATCCCATCCAGACCTGGATGGCCATATTCATCCAATCTCGTCCTCCAACCAAACGCACCCATAGTTAGGTTGCATACACAAGCTCACCAACTAAATGAGGTTCACAATTTGAAATCAAAATGTATGGTCCCGTAGTCCATGATGTTTGGCTGTGTTCGCTATATATATATATATATATATATATATATATATATATATATATATATATATATATAGGAAGCTTCTTTTCTACTCCAGGAGTAATTACTCCCTATGTCATATCTCTAACGTATGGTATTATCTCGTGTAACGGAGGGTATGTACGTAGTATACAAGTATATAAGATCATCTAGGTGGTATGTACATTTTTTCAGAGGTGGTATGTATATTTTTGGACATACTCCTTTTTATATGCATATATGAAGGTATTTGCAAAATACGCTAAAAATCATGGACTCCTTGCAATTTTTTCATGTGGCTCACATTAGAGTATCTTATAATTAGTGTATGAGTACACCCAAAGTAATAAAAAGTATTTCAAGTTTGTTTAGGTAGTATTTCAGAGATGGGAATAACTACACCGGGAGTAAAAGATATTTTTCATATATATATATATATATATATATATATATATATATATATATATATATATATATGAATTTTGAACTGTGCGATCACCTATATATACTTTTATGACTCGGTGGGGAGGCTTATTTTAAAATCTTCGTTGTATCCTTTTCTTGTGTTTGTATATATTGTGAGACGATCGCACCTCGTAAGTTAATAGCACCATGGTGTGGATTTATCCGTTTGGTGATGACACGCAATAGGCGAGATATCATTATTTGCAATTTTTGAAATGCATGTAGACCAATATTGTATAATAAGTTTCAGAACTTACATTTTGAAGAAGAGTAGCGAGTACATAATTAAACTACAACAAGAACAAAAAACCCCACTAACAAGAATACCACTCTGCTTCGTCAAAATGCCATGCATACGTACCTACGTATAAAAATACCTCTACTGGCACGATGAGTTTCTCAATGAAGGCCCCAGCAAAAACAAGAAAATCCATAAATCTAACCCATCTGCACCTACAGATGGATCTCCTATATACACTTTTGTGACTCGTTGGAGAGGCTTTTTAAAAATCTTCAACATACCATTTTCTTTTCGGGATCCGATACAATGTGTCCTTCACACGAGAGTTTCAAATTTTGTTTCAAAAAATATTTTGGCATGCCATGCATATGTACATACGTAGAAAAATACCTTTATTTGCATGGTGACTTTCTCAATGAAGGCCCAGCAAACACAAGAAGATCCACAAAACTAACCCATCCGACTGTTAGGGATTTCCACAAATCTAACCCATCTGCACCTACAAGAGCGTATCAGTTATATCTTTGCATCGAAATTGTTAGCCATGTAGTTACTATATTGAAAACTAACTTGTGAACAATTAACATGGACGATAATCTTAATACCTTAATTGGCAGCTACACGTCCCAGAAATGTTGGTGTTGTCTCCTCCCAGAAGAAACGATGTTTATGTCAAGTGAAGGAGGATGAAAGAAACTGGAGAGCAACGTACCGTCATTAATGCTAAGCTATATTTGCAATGAGCTCCTCCAAATGGCTTGTGTTTTGGGTTTCGGGTGCTTTTACTAAAGCAAGAATGGTTCTTTGCTTGGGGTTGGAGCTAAAGAACAAAGGTTCAATTGCTGTCTTGCTAAAGAGACTTGATGGCTACAGACAGAATCCATCCAGCGCCGACGCTCTAGCTAGCTAGCTAAAAGCAAACGCGCGATACAGAGTAATTAAAACCGGTGATACAGAGTAGAGCCATAATTTTATGATAGTGCCTCAAGAATGATTATCTCTACCTCGCCACAATTTTATGATAAGTGCCTCAAATTTGATATGATTCACCTAAGTTCAAAGCACCTTGTATCCCAAATTTGCAAACACAATGCTCTCGATACCCAGCAGTAGAGCTGCGTTTCTAAGCACTATATATATTTGAATCCTCGTGGCTCCTAATTAAGAAGTTGAAAACTGGTCTAACATTGCTCTCACGGTTTCGGTGGGTTCGGGTTCTAACTTTATCACTAGAGTTGAAGAAAATTACTTCCTCCTACCAAAGTATAAATCCCAAACTACACCCCTCTCACTCAAAAGCTAGACTACCAAATACTAAATCTCTTCAGTCCAACTATTCAAACGTGCAACCTTTTAGCCATATAGCCTAGCTGAAGTTATATCAAACAAGGCCTATTTAAATGGAATAATTGGATATTTGCTAGCTCCTATTATCTGGCTGGATTCATTCATGGAAATAGTAGAAAGTCCATTACAACTATCCCACAAAATATTACAATCAAGATTGTAACACCCCGGAGCCCATACGCACCGCGAATACTACCCAAAGACCCATTCCAAAGAATGACACCTCTACGAGAAGACTGAAAATGAATTCAACCTTTAATCCCTTAAAGCGATTTAAAACTAAGCCACCGAAATTTACAAAATTTCGGCATGACCTCTCTAGAACCGAAGACATCCACTCAGCAGACAAAAGATTGACAGCAGTCATATAATATATCAAACACCCCTTTCCAGGATGACACATTCTAGCAGGTCCTTAGATAATCAATCACATCACCAAATCTGCAATTAGCAAACTACGCAACTACGACTAATATATTACAACCACTTAGATACAACCAAACTTTATGGGACAGTAAATGAATTAATGACCAAAGTCGTGTGTGTGCCACTATTCCCATCCAGGCGAGACAGCTTCAAGGTACCTAAAACAAGAAATAACAAGCGTGAGTCCAAGACTCAGCAATGTGCACCAAGAAGAAAAGTAAGGAATTCGACTCAAGTACAACTACTTCAAGATTTAAAGCAATAGTTCCTTTAATTCACATCCGTAATAAAAGAAGCAGTCTGAATTTACAATAAATCCACAACGCAGGAACACAATTACTTCACTATTAAACTCATCCATTACTAAATTGAAAACATCAAGTAAAAATAAATGTAAGTCAGCGACAACCCCACAGCTATCTCATAACTTAGATTAACTAAATTCCAACTTTAGGAAAACAGTTTAACTATCTTTCATACCTCCATCGACAGCTTCGGATGAGTCCACGACTCAATCCCCAACCTGCACTTACTATTAACCCAGGAACTACAATTACCATTCACTACGCAATGCAATCATGCTTTCATTCACATAAATCAACAATTAACAACTTCAATGCAGGGCAATGAAATGCTAAATGATGCGACGCAACCATGCTTTTATTCACATCCATCAACAATTAACAATTCCAATGCATAAAACATGATCCATCATTGTCAATACAATGCAGATGCAAATATGCCATACAAAAGAAGAATCTCATATCCATACATCATAATCAACTCATAAAACATGATCTATCATTGACAATGCAATGCAGATTGCACAATTTCTATGCATATGATGCATCATGCATGCACATCTCCTCTTTTAGCACATACTGGGGTAGGGCGAGTGCACACCGTCGGTGTGCACCCTCTCATTCCCCTTCCACCCCGTGGTGGAGGATGCCTACTCTTATCGACTCGCTCCCATACAACCACGTATATGGGACTACGAGGTAGGACTTTCGTGCTCACTACATGTGAGCACAGAGGCCCGCATCAGAATGGGTCGCCTCTTCCATAATGAATGCACAAATGCAATTGACGCAAACAAATTTGCATACTACATTCATTTTTCACATCCATAAATTACCATTCTCAACATCATATCCAAATTATCAACTTCCATATTCATATTCCCAACACTCATAATCACATTCTCAACACTCATAATCACATTCTCAAACATTCATATTCATACTCACATCACCAATACTCGAGTAATTACTAATTCCACCTATCTTGATCATAACTCAACCATTTTCGCAATCCAATTCTATACCTTCAGTATTCCCACTAGCCCTATCAAACTAGTGAGCATGAATATGGATATAATATTTAGCAAGATATCATCACGGTATCTAGACGGAATTCATCAAACAACTCACATAACATTCAATCCAGAGATGCAGCATAATGTCATGATGGCAAGGCACATAAAGTTCATCAAACAAGTCATAACACGTTCAGACATCGATGCACATGCATCAGAATACTTGCCCTCTTTATCAAAAGACAATTACCCTTCAAGACGTGCTTATAAACATGAATACAATCATAGCGTAAGCGTATACATAACACAAGCAGTTAACCAAATACCCCATAAGAGTTATACGGGTTGCACTTGCATTTAAACTTGTTTTAAATAATAGCATAACCATTGAACTATTCTCATTCATCATATCACCTGCAAAATCAAACCTGACAATATTAATGCATCACAAGGGTAACGGTAATATTGCAAAAACATAATGGCCACCTAAGCCACAACCACTACAACGCACTTGCCTTAAACCTCTTGAAACAGTATGGCGAGAAGTTGACGGCACTCCCGGGGGTCACACTACCTGCAAATAGGCATAACCCACTAAAATCATGCCAACCATTTAACCACAACTCAGGACAACCACGATTCTACACGACCCTCCGAAAACCTGAAAACTAGAAATCTGTCCAACGGGACAGCAGACTTCCTACAAGCATAACTTGAGTTTAACAACTCCAAATCAAATAAGTGAGTACATCTTCTCGAACTACAGGAAAATTCCCACCTTTTTCTAAGTATACAAAAAGCATGATTCGGCCTCTAAGATCCTCTAATCTGCATTTGAACACAAACTGCCCCAATCGCGACACAAATGGATAGCGCTCGGTAAAACGACCATAACTTTTAAACGGCTGAACAAAATTTAGCGATTCTGGTCTTCATTGAAAGGTAATTCAATTATCTACAACTTTCGTAATAGCCAAACCCCCAGGAAACGCTTGAAAAATTTTCAAATAGCAGTCCAAACAGCGGGACAGATTTGGCTCAAGCAGCAGTCTCTAGAAACACTATAGACTCTAAGTCCCTCAACTAAAAGCATTGCAAAACAGGAATCCTAGCTGGGCATTTCATCAAACACCATACATGCAAGCCTAAAGGATCCCCACCACCTAGGGTTTTTTTACCTCAAATCTCTTACTCATGGAGGAAGGGAGGTGGGGGATGCTGCCTTGACCCGGGGAGGAGGAGCTCACGCCAAGGGAAAAATCGTCGGAATCCTGCCGGAGCTGGGCAGCGCTGGAACTCCCAGGGAGGTGCAGGCCAGCAGCAGGAGCTCGACTGGGGGAGGGAATCGCTAGGGATGCAAGAGCTCGGGCTGGGGAAGGGAATCGCCAGGCTGCAGGAGCTCGACTGGGGGAGGGAATCGCCAGGCTGCAGCTGGGAGCAGGCGCCAGGGCTTCGGCCAGGAAAGAAATCACCAGGAGAGGAAGGCCACCAGGGAAGTATGCGCCAGGAGAGGAAGGCCACCAGGGAAAAATCTCGGCCAAAGACAAAAGGAAAAGGTATGGTGGCTCTTCCAAAGAATAACAGCCACACAAAAATGGAAGGAAGAGAGAGGGAGAGGTTAGGTGAAATTCCCAAAAACCCCTCCTACAAACAAAATCCAACTTTTAACCAGTTAGCGCAAACCAAAAATTAAATTCTTGGTGCTAAACAACAATTGTCAGGATAGACAACCTGCCGCAAAACTAACGGCATGGAGAAGACACCCATTCCGATAAGTATTTTCACGGAAAAACCCAAAACCTTTAATAAACTGCGATGCGACAAAAATTTTCTCCAGAATAAAACCTTGAACCAAGAAAATGAAGACAATTCTGGCCAAAAACCCAGGAAAACGATTTTGCGGTATTACAAAGATGCTGCAATGATGAGAAATAGCACATAGGTTTGTGGACATTTCTTGATGTGGACACGCGTTGGAAGGTGATAGGTGGAGTGCACGTGTGTAGATGATGAACGAATCCACTGGAGCCGGAGCTGTGCTGCCAAGCATGCTCTTGGCAGTGAATAGGGATGAAAACAGATTTGATAGTTTTTGATTGATTTAGACAATTTTTAAATACAGATTTTGTCGGCTCGGATATTTACTGGATAGTATCGGATCGAAAACGAATATGGATTTTTTTCTTTTAGATACGAATATGGATCCGATAGCTCGCTATATGTCGAATACGTATATGGATCCAAATTATCTGGATATTCAGGCGTGTGTGTTAGGCCAAAGCTACTTTTTTGGCCAAAAAAGATTTCTGAAATTCAAAATCCTTTTTAATTTAATTAATGTAGAAATTAATTTTTAATTATTAAAATTGGCAAACTAACTCCAAAAAATTATGAATTTTTGGGGACATCCATGGCATAGCTTTTCATTCAAAAAATTATTTTTAAGATTTTATTAGCTTTATGATTTTCTATAAAATTCAAATACTTCTGTCATTAATAGGAAAATATTTTAAATATGTAGCCAAAATACATAAAAACTCATAAATACATAATTTATTATTTTAAACATAATTCAATAAAGAATACAAATCTTGGGTCATTACATGTTCTTGATGAATGTTTAGATCAAATAAACTAGTTATGTTTTTGTCTATATTGTGTGTACAATTTAAAGGTACGTTGTTTCTATGTTCTGATAAATATTCGTGACTGTATTCGTTTTGAGATGTATTTGCTCCATATCTATATTCGATATTATTCGTATTCGTATTTGGATTGTGGGCACTCGAAAATATGAATCGAACCTCTCTCATATGTTGGACTAGAAGTGACACCCACAGTCCACTCAAGTGTATGTTCACTGCCATCAATAGTCCCATGCATGGAATGGTAACTGGACACTACTACAAAAAAACCTCGTTCTTACCAGCCTATCGCTGCCGGTTCGGCTAGAACCGACAGTGATAACACTTTCACTGCCGGTTCATAAGCTAAACCGACACAAATGCTCGATTAAAGAAGAACCGGTAGTGATAGTAACTTATCACTGCCGGTTCTAAAAAAACCGGCAATGATGCTATTACTTATGGTTCTTCTTAAGAACCGACAGTGATAATGGAGGAAGTATCACTGTTGGTTCGGAATCTGAACCGGCAGCGATAATAGTATTACTGTCGGTTCGAAATCTGAACAGTCAGTAATACTATTTTTCAAAAATCATAAATTTTACATACGAAGTCGGATGGAGACAAAATTTATATCGAGAGCTACAACTTTGTAGTTGACAACTTTTTCATTTGAAGTCATTTAGATGTCCAAATAATCATTGAAACTTTTGGATATGAAGGGATAAAAGGAAAATATATCTTATAGCAGTTGAGAAGTGTGTGTTAGGTGAGATGGTAAGGGGAGTTCACGCAAAGCAGCAGGTCACGGGTTTGAATCCTAGCAACCGCACGTGTGTGTATTTCATGCGAAAATCGCATGACTTGTGACTTGCGATGTGCGACCATGCATAGTAGTAGATACATGTTGGTCTAGGTGCAAATAAATTTATTTTTGATTTTACCGAGTGATTTTTGGATTTATACTATCATCGCCGGTTGATAATCCAACTATTACTACCGATCACTCACTGTCGGTTCCAATATCCAGCAGTGATGCCAGTTTAGAACCGGTAGTGATGTGGTGCTTTGTAATAGTGGGATAACCCGCACTCAACCATATAAGGGCCATTCGGTCGCACTGTACGCACTTACGCGCACAAGAGATTTTCGATTCTTTTTTGAATAACCAAACTAGGATTGAAACCAACCCATCCAGGCGTAGCGCACGTCGAGCGTCTCAGAACCTTGGTATTGCCCACATCCATCGAGGGGTGTGCGTCGCAATAGACAAAGAATGACGATCGCACATGTCTACATGTCAAACAGTTGAAGACAATTCCGGGTACCCGAATATGTGGCCGATGCTAGTTCCCAAGATCAAAGTCTAGCATTCACATATCCTGCATTTGAGAAGTATCATCACACATACACACATTTGTAAACATCAACATAGCATAGTAATAGGCTAGAGAGCTATTACATCTGCTTACTATTACAAGTACACGTTCGATCGGCCAAATATTACACACAAAAGTAAATTACAGTAGGATAAACTCATAAACCAAAAGTAGGGACAACGGTATGCCCATCTAAAACTCAGAGGTAACCGACTAAGAAGAGCCCTAGTTCACTCGTCTAAGTAGTCGTCGAAACCCGATGCGAAGTAAGAGTCCTTGGGGATATCATCTGTACCTTCATCTAAATATTGTAAATTGAGCAATGGTGAGTACACATATATACCCGCAAGACTTTAGTCTATGAAAATAATTTACATGCAAGGTTAGTCCAAGGAATCAAGCCTCTACATTAAGTTTTATTTTCAACATAAAGCAGATTTTATTTGCAAGAAAGTAGTTTGTCAAATGGTATCGCTATTTTGAAATGAGCAATTGATATGAAACTAATAACAGTAAATAAAATATGTTTCCATCATTTCATGACCCTCCATGTCCACGTACAGCGAGTAAACCTCAGCCAACCATGGCTTTCAAGTACACCAACCTATCAAACCACATTTTCCATGGTTTTCACAAATACAACGCTATACTTGACATTATTTCCCCTGAGTTGCTCATGATCGTGAGTACGGCTAATTAATTAAATTAATTCTCTGTAGAGAGAGTACACTTTATCCACATGACACATTCTAGCAATCATGTCAACCATACCTCACTATACCTACAATACCCGATTTGCTAGATTATGATGAAACCGTTTGACTAGCTAGAGCTTAGCCTAGCACTAGCCCGTTGATAACAAATCCTTGCTATGGCACTCGAAATTCAGACTCATACACATAGTAAAGATGGTTTACGCCCCATCGCATCCTCCCCCCATAGCAAGGCATACACCGTTGTATTAGACATGCTTTGATCCCAATACCTCGGTGAAGAGAGCACCTATGAGTGACACCGTACCTCCGGTTCGCCCTTACTACTTCGGCCTACCAAAATACAAGGCTAAACCCCAACTAATTTACTAATCTAAGGCTATCCCATACTAGCACATATGCTTGCACTCAATTACTTAGGTGATACATCAAGTTTGGTCCTTAATTGACATGGGCGAGGATCTCCCTATCTATGTGCAAGTCTATCCTCACACTACCGATTATTACCAATACTTTCCTCGCTAAACCATAGTTTTATTTTAATTTTTATATCAAAGTAACAGAACCACAATTCCCAATATGTTCAATAATTTCCAAGTTCGAACAAATAGCATAACCGCCAATGTTTATTAAGGAAAACCCGCAAACATAGCAATACGTCTACTAGTACTCACAATATAGCAATGTTTATCGAATATAGTGCATGCATAATAGTTTTGATAAAACAACATAGACACCATAAAATAATGGGATCGATGTGATCAAAGGAGGGTGATTGCCTTGCTCCTGATTGTGGTACTATGCCCGTTCGTTGAAGGTTTCATAAGCAGTGTCATCTAGGCAATAAAATATAAAGCCACAAATAAATACCGGCAAATCCTCATTATGTAACTTGCTCAAAAATGCAAAAAATTTACACAAATATAGAGCATGATTTATCATAATTTTTTCAAAAGGTTTCATTAAATTTGGAATTTATTTGTGTTAGTTATAAGCTTTTGAACTTTAAATGTATTGAAATATATCTATTTATGCAATTAATACAAGCTAAGCTCAAATCTAGATATTTTTTACATATTTCGAATTCACATGGTCTTAGGAATACATAAAATTAGTTTCATTATTTTTGGATTTGATTTGTGAAATTTTTTTGTAGTACACATTCTAGGTCTATAGCTTAAATTTGAGCTCATTTATCGTATAACCACCAAATTTAAAATATTTTTGCATATGCAGAATCTACATGAATTTACACAAATTTAGAAACTTGTTTTCACTGGATTTGGAGTTTTATTACAAAATATATGAGCATTTGAATCTTGTTGGTTAAAGAAAATGGCTGAAAATGACAAAATACGCTTTCTAACTTGAAAGGCGTATTTCCACATTTCGTGGGGTTTTGAATTCAACCGCACCGGCTAACATGGTGGCTCCACATGCTAGTGACCACGTGGCGTGAGGCACTGATGGCCCGGGCCCACTACTCAGTGAGCCAAAATAGGGGTGCGCGAAGAAGCGGTCGCCGATGGCGAGGCAGGGCCAGATGACCGATGGTGGCTCGATGAGCACCTGGGAGCTATGGTGGTCCTAGGGCACCGACCGGCTATGGTTGAACGACAGTGAGGGGTGGCGCACGATGGTGGTCACAACCGTCAGTGAGGAAGAGAGCACTTCGTGTTCGGCCAAGAGGAGGAATAGCTTTAAGGGGGTGAGGAGTTGGGTTTGCTACCTCGGTGTGGTGAGAAGTGGCCAAGGCGGCTTTTCACCATGCTACTAGAGCGGAGGAAGAAGAAGTTTGCGGTGGTGGCGGCTCGGTCGACTTGAGTTGAGATCAAAGCAAGGGAACCAAGAGGTGACTCACTGCACCCGGGATTTGAACGATGAGCTCACCCGATGAAGAATGGCTCGAAGGCGTGCTTGTCGGCCTCATTCTGGTGCTCCGGTGTCCTAAGCGAACAGCAAGCTCAAGGAGAGGGGAACGAGGGCAATGGCAAGCTAGGGGAGATGCGCAAGCCTTTGGTAGGTTTTGGGCAGGAGAGGGCATGGGTGATGTTGGAAATTCGTGGCCACATGGCGAGTGCGATCTACCCATGCCTATGCGTGGCATGGCACAGTGCCTGGTTGCGTGAAGGGCAAAGAGGGGAGGAGAGAGGGGATGTGATGGCATTCGGTCGCAGACGACGGGGCAACAACTCGTGCACAGGTAGGAAGGCAGCATGACGCAACGATAGTGATGGTGACCATACAGCATTACGTCGAGCACTTCGCGGGCACACTGTAGCAGCTCTGGATTTCCCTATTTTGGCTTGGCAGTTTGTGGTTGTCTTTTTGGGGATTTAGACCATTAAGAAAATTCAAAAAAAATTTGTGCAGATAGATAATTGAATTAAGTTTCTTCCTTGGTTTCACTCATTTTACTACTGTAGATTTCAATTTAAAATCCCAGGAAGATTGCTATTTTCAATCTATTTTTGATTTTTTAAGGCATTTTGATTTTGTGCAAAAATTGTGAAAAATTCATATTTATTCATCACAAATATTCCATTATTTTATAAAATTATTTCTCAGGTAGGTTAATTGGAGTTTTTATAAGTTTCTTTAGAATGTTCAAAATTGGGGAAAAGGGATTTAAATAAAGCCAATAAATTCTATTGCAAATAAATCTAGTAGAAATCCAAAAAATGCATTAAAAGGCATGCTGAGTCACTACACATTATTCTCACATTTTTTGGGATGTTACATGAATTATCCGTATTAGTTTCTGTTTCTGAGAAATAAATATGAAAACAAATATGATAGGGCTATTATCCGTCTGTATTTGATCCGTTTTCATTCCTAGCAGTGGGTAGTTAGTTGCACACAAGATGACCTCCTTCACTCCTATGAGATGGCTGATCAGAGCTGCAAGTTTGAGGTTAGGGTGGTTTGAACCCCTCTCATTGTCGAAAACCGCATATCCAGCAGTTCGGTCATAATTTACAACAAAATAAGTAGCTAGTACAATTGAATTCACCCAAAATAATGTCAATTGTTTGGAATAAGTGAAAATCATAAATTGGACTAACTAAATAGCTAGTACGGTGCAAAGCCCAGTCAAACTCTTGATATACTGCATGTAGCCGGTTTGATTGGAACAGGCCGATTCCCACCAGTTTTATGAATCCTGGTATGATATATTTTTGTCTTACCAGTCGATCATGTTCTAAAATGAATGGTAGAAATGGAAGATCAAAAGAATGGGAGAAATAGATTTAGTGTGAAAAATCCTTGTACGAAAACCTCGAACACATGAAGATGGAAATCACTCTAAGAGGAGATATTACAAACACGGGGAACTTATGCTCATCTAAACCATGTGACTGCAAGTGTACATATATAGACTAGGGAACAAGAGTTCTGAACAGAGGAGACTGATATTTGCAGCTACTTTGCTAGAAACCCTATTTCTTTTTTTTTCTTTTTTTTTTTTGAGAGAGTGAGAGAGTACATTGAGGATGCAGGTCACACTCACACTCTTCTCATGGCGCACATGCATGCACGTCTACTACACTCGCTACAAATTTTGTGTATGCCCCAGCCATGGAATCTGGAGGAGATCAAGCCGAACTCTTGGTTGTTTGGTGCATGGCAAAAAAGAGATCAATTCAAAGATGGAACGTCATATATCCACGCTGCAGGATCAAGCCTTGAGGAGTTCACGGCAGATCAAGCCACCACGTATGGCTTTGGGGGTGCTTTTACTAAAGTAAGAGTGTTTCTTTGCTTGTAGGGTTGGAGCTAAAGGACAAAGATTGAATTGTTGTCCTGCTAAAGAGACTTGATGGCTCCAAAGATGATCTATCCAGCGCCGATACTCTAGCTAAAAGAAAAGGGCGAAGTATTTGTATATATGACATTGCAATTAAAACCGGTGATACAGAGTTAATTATGCTACTAAAAGCATGGTTGGTTGAGCGCAGGTGTGCCGATGATGAACAGATCCACCGAAGCTGTGCTACAACTCAATGGTGTCGAAGATGGACCTCATTTGCTCTTACAAGACGGTTGATATGAACTGGAAGCAAGTTGTTGGAACTATTCTGCACCTCTGAGGTGCTTGGATCCCGTCAACAGTACTCTATGTATTTGGAAGGATTTACATGGAATCGATCCAGAACCAAGTAGAGTTACTGACCTTCCATGCCTAAACCTAAAGTTGGCTTAAACTTACAGCTTAACCAGAATTGAATCTAGGACCATGGAACAAAATGGGAGCTGATGAGCTACGGAGGGTCGATCTCCTCCAACTCCGCCCGATGAGTTTTATGAATTATTATATCCAGCGGTTCAGTTGGTACCAAGAAAAAAAATTGTCGGTAACCAGCCGATACTCATACCGGACCAAACTGGTAAAAATATATCGGTCTGAAAAATTTTCAGTTTACAATTTAAATTTCAAATTTGAAAAGCTACAAAAAAATGTTACTATGCTTGTTTGCAAGCTGATGAAAGTATTAGAGATAAAGTAATGAAATTAAATTGCATTAAATGAAAAAACAACACTAAAGCTTTCTTATTAATCAATTTCTTATCAACAAGAAAACTGTGTCAAACTTGTTTCCCTATCCCCCAGGACCCCAGTAACCTGCCAGTAAACTGTCAATTCTGGTCGGTAACCGGCTGACTGCCAATCAAATCCCCAAATTTCCATTCGAACATTTGAATTTTTGTTTGATAAAATTTGGCTGGTGGTACAAAACCGGTGACCGGTACCAGGAAGGGTCCGATATTTTTTCCATATCGGGTTCTTAATTCCTTGGTTGACATATGTAACCCCTTTAAAATTATAACCTTCTGTAAGAAAAATACATGTGATAAAGTGCATCGAATTTTAAGATGCAAGTCCCATAATTTGCATAAAATAAGTAGTACAATTGGAATTCACCCGAAATGAAATACCGCCAATTGGTTGGAACCGGTGAAAATTATAAATCAGACTAAATTGCTAATAATATGGTGCGAAGCCTGGCCAAATTCCTTATATACTGCATGTGGCCGATTCTGTCTTAGCAGTCATCAGTGGGAGAGAGAAAAATTAGTCAACAATATTTGATTTTTACAACTGACGAGAAGAGAATGGGCACATGAAAGAACTCATCTGAGCTAGCGTAGTCCATGTGAGTGAATACAATAAGCACTCCATAGCAAGTGATGAAAGATTCGAATGAATAAAACAATCAAAAAATGGGATGGTTAGTCTACCATTTAACAGGTCGAAAGGAATACTACAAAAAAGTTTGTGCCAACATGCCGAATCTACAAAGAACAAATGCGCCTATGCGGCATTAGTTTTAGAAGACTAACATCTACATATGTGAATGCGAGAGAAACAAATAGGAGCCTAGAGCGTGTTACTGACAATTATACCGAAAAAAAGAAGAAAAACCAAGCAAGTGCACATAGTACCGTCAAGGAAGCAATGATGAAAATGCTGCTATACCAGTGCATCTTTCACTTTCTGGATATAAATCCACATTGACTGCTCCCAGATCAGTGTCACCTACTCACCTACCTTCTCTATCAAAATTTACATATCAACTTTGATCGGTCAGTAACATCCTAAAAAATTCAAAAACAAATAAATTAAAATTTCAAAATTTAAAAATAACTAAAATAAAAATTTGAGTTTGAAATGTGACTTAAATTTAAAGTTTTAGCCTTAAGTCAAATTCTTCTCTGCTTATTAAGTTTTTCTAGAATTCTGCTCTTTAAATAAAAACTTTTAATGATTAAAAATAGTGATCCTTAATCAGATATAAAAACATTTGCCAGTATAAAAGATACTAAAAGTAACAACTAAATTTGCAAATCAGTCCTTATACCTAACTACATCATATATATCTCCCATAACACCTCATGCATATATGCTTGTGCAAAAATATATAACACATACACATATGCAGATACTTATATGCATAAGGTCGACACTAATACACACTCAGAATCTAGCAAAACAAATATATCACAAGTGCTACACAACCAAAATACTAAGTCATATCCACCAAAATGTAACAACCAATTGAAGCATCTTTATTTATAGAATAGCACAACATTCAGATTGTTCAATAATTAAAAGCAGAGCAAAAGACTTAAGTACAAATAACATATATCATGGATCATACGAAGGTTTATGCTCTCAAACATTTTATACATGCTACAATCCACATTTCATACAGCACTGATTGCATCCAAATCTCTAAACATACAAAAGAAGTACACTCTTATTTCCTGTTAACTAAACTGGCCTACTAGATACACTTCAATTTTAGAAACTCTTATACAATCAAGCCTCGCCATCTTTTCCTTGGCTTCCAAGCTTTTGCCAGCTCATGCACCGCATGCCCTCCACCTGCCACTTGAGCCCATGGTTTTGACCCCAGCCACTAGTTTACGCACCCAATCCCCCAAACCAACTTACTACATGCAAACCTCAGAGGACCAACTATTCCTCTTTGCCCATACCTCACCAGATGGCAAGAGAGGGTGCTGATGCCTCCCACCTGTCCCATTTGTGCTCTCGATTCATCTGCATGACAGCCACGAAATAGCAAGCCATGTCGGTTCACAGTAATATATAAGCAAGACAATAGTAACCCCAGTTTTTCCTCGCCTGAGCTGTTACAGTTCCTTACCTATCCTTTGTTGAATTCAAGAAGCAGCCAGGGAGGGCTAAAGCGGTCATTGTCAACCCCTGTCTCCCTCTTTCAACCACCCCTCCTGCCATCATTTCGTCTTCCCTACATCCATAAGGTATCAATCATTAATATGAATGTCTTTCCCTCTCTTATCAATTAGTATAAGTGATGGCAGCCATGCATTAGTTGGAAATATAGAATTAGTAGTAAAATGGATGGCAACAATCTGCATAAATGAAGGTGACACACTAGTGAATAATATTGAGTTCTGTAATCTTATAGCAAGCATCATGATCTTTTTATGCTAGTTTGCCAGATATTTAAGTAAACACAAAGATAGAATGTACTTCACAACTAAATCATCTAGAGACACTTGGTTAAATAAAGACACATACATTTCAACTCGAAAGAATTCATAATAAAATGGGGGCAAGATAACATCCTACTGAATCTAGGATGATACCCACCTAGCAGAATGATTATAGCTTAAATCAACCTAACCCCATTTCTATGTCTTTCATCATAAGCATCGAATGCATAAACCACTCTCTGTTTGAACATGAGAATATAGGCATCAATCACGCATCACTCACTAATATAAGAATACAAGACATCAATGCAGACATATAAATGGAATCACTAAAACTTGTACCATGTGATCTCAGAAAAATGTAACATATAAACATATGCACTACTCTCTGTCTAAAATACAAAAACAGTAGCATTCAATCCAGTGCCCAAAATACAAACACCTTATTGTATTCCAGAACATCACACATTTAACCCTAACAGTGGCAAAACCAAGAATCCCGAAGCAAGCATGTTGCAGTGGAATCAAACCATATTAATGAAGTCATCTAAACTACACCTCTATTCAAGCCTCTAATAGTGCCATCAGCAAGATGAAAGACACCAATGTAATCAAATCAATTGGCTGGGATTCAACAAATTAAGGGTGACAAATAGCTGTAGGTTGCAATCAGGCACATCATCAATGGCATGCAAGTAGTAGATAAGAGGAGATTAAAGGGTAGAGTAGCACATAGCTTATGGGGTTGAGGAGAGGAGAACCGAAGCTGAGGTAGAGGAAGCCTGGTGGCCGTCGAGCTCCATGTTTGGGCCCCGAGGTTTCGGGCTTTCCCCCTCCACCGGAGATGAAGCCGACCTGGCGACCTAGCCAAAACAAAGAGGAAAAGTGAGTAGAATAGAGTAGAGAAGTAGGAAAGAACAGGGGGCAATCACTTAGCTTGGTGTGGTGGATTCGGCGAGGGAGTCGACCAGCGTTCGGAGCCAAGCGACAGCGGTGGCGCTCGGGCCTGGTGACCGAGCAGAAGAAGAGGCAACGATGTCCAGGAGGCAGAAGCACATGGCAGATCTGGTGGCACAGGGCGCTGGTGTGCTGGAGAGAAGAGCAGGCGCGCAAGAAGTAGGAGGGAGGAGCTAGGCCAAGTGGCGGTGGCAATTAAAAAGAGCTAGAGCTCAAGTTGGTGCTCGGGAGCAAGAGTAGGGGTGCAATCGGCTCAGATTCGGTTGGATATCACTCTTTCCGTATCCTAAACCATATTTTTTGTCGGATTCGATATCGGATTTGGATAGTGCCAGATATGAATATGGTACGGATAATATCGGTCGCGAATTCGAATCGAATACAGATCAGAATCGATACAGTACCGGATAATTTTTGTCGGATAACATACGAAAACAGATACTACATAAAGCGCACACATATAGCACCAATTAACCAACCGTATGAGTTTAACATGTAACAAGATTATCGCAGTCTAATGTAAGGACCCGAATTCACCAATTCGGACCCACTGTGTTTACCGCACTAGTCCTAGGATCAATCGCTAATGCACACAGCTTAACATCGGTAAGCATCACGTCATACACAACGATAATGATAATAAGACTTCATTTATTCAATATAACTAGTGTATTGATCACTTACATTTATTCAGCCACATGGGGCAAGACTAAGATAAAGTAAGACGAATGCAGCGGAAAATAGTAGAAAACGTAGTGACTCATCAGTACACCACATGTGACTGACAAGGCTTGGCCTAGTGACTCGTATCCACCTGGAAATCCTCCTCCAATACGGGCGATGACTCCTCCACTGTTGTTTGTTGTTGATGGCAAGGGTGAGTACAAAAGCACTCAACAAGTTGTGCATAGAATGCATTTCTACCATAGCTATATGCAAGGCTTATTCCAAAGAATGGCTAGGGTTTATTTGCAGTAAAGCAGCATTTAAGAACGCGTACAATATATAGATTGAAAAGACAATAAAACAAATAATAGCAATAAATAGATTCAATGATTCTCAAGTAAACCAAGTTTCCATCTAAGTCAAGTTCCATTAACCACATGGCATCTTACCATCCCATTCAGTTATCCAATTAATTAACTACCCCTTGACTGTAATTCCCGAGCATTGCTCAATACCGTGAGCACGGTTATCCGAATAGATTGTACACTCTGCAGAGGTTATGCACTTTACCCACACCTGATGCAACGTTTCAGCGCCTGATGCCCAAGACCTTCGACCCTCAGATCGGCCGCAACCTTAAGGTCTACGTGGACGATATCATTGTCAAGAGCTCTTCTGAGGAAAGTCACGCCCAAGACCTTGAAGAAACCTTCGCCAACCTGAACAAGAACAGGATCAAGCTAAATCCTGAGAAGTGTGTGTTTGGCGCCTCCTCAGGAAAGGTTCTTGGCTACATGATCAGGGGCTCAGGAGTCGCCCCGGACCCAGAGAAGATAGAGGCGATTGAAAAGATGACTCCACCGACTTCGGTAAAGCAGGTACAGTGTCTCACTAGTCGAATGGCCGCTCTCAGCCGGTTCATCTCAAGACTTGGCGAGTGTGGGCTGCCGTACTTCAAGACCTTGCGTAAGCAAGGGGGCCACGAGTGGACGCTCGAGGCACTACGGTCTTTCGACGACCTAAAGGTATAACTTTCGAGTCCATCTTTGCTCACGACCCCGCAACTAGGTAAAAGGTTGCTGCTCTATCTCGTGGCTGTAACACAAGCCGTTAGCGCCGTCTTGGTGGCCGAGCGAGATGGTCAGCAGCACCCAATTTACTACATTAGCGAAGTGCTTCACGGACCGAAGGAGCGCTACCCCCAGGTTCAGAAGCTGCTCTACGCTCTCCTTATGGCTTCGCACAAGCTTCGGCATTATTTTCAGGCACATTCGGTGGTAGTCCCGAGCAATTTCCCGCTCGGTGAAATCTTGAGGAACCCGGAGGCCAGAGGTCGCATCGCCAAGTGGGCCATGGAGTTGGCTGTGTTCGACATATTGTTCGTGGCGCGCACGGTCATCAAGTCGCAAACGCTTGTTGACTTCATGGTCGAGCAGACGTCACAGCCAGCTCCTGAGTGTGAAGTCGAGGAAGAAGAGCCTTGGGTCATGTACTTCGACGGTTCGAGATCTTTCAAGCGCTCGGGGGCTGGGATCCTCATTCTCACCCCTCGAGGAGACAAATTGAGGTATGTGGTCCATTTTGGATTTTCGGCCACTAATGATGTGGCAGAGTATGAAGTTCTCCTGGCGGGTCTTTGAGCTTGCAAGGCGTTGGGCGTGTGTCGGTTGATCGTTAAGGATGATTCCTAGCTGGTTGTCAACCAATTCAACAAAGATTATCAATGTTCGGAAGACTCGATGGCCAAATATCTTGCCAAGGTACGTAAAATAGAGAAGTGGTTCCGGAATCTGGAACTCGTGCACATACCCATGAAGGACAACTCCAGTGCCGATCTCCTCTCCAAGCTTGGGTCGTCTGATGATGAGATTCCCCCAGACGTCGTCCTTGAGACCTTGACGGCACCCTCAATTGCTGGCCAGGAGGTCTCGATCGCATTCATTGAAGGTGCTCCTTCATGGGCAGAATCGAACTACAACTTCCTCTCAAGGGGTGAACTCTCGTCTGACCCCGCCGAGTGGAGTAGAGTCAAGCGCCGCGCATGTTCGTACAAGATCGTCGACGATCGGCTTTATCATCGAAGCGTCTCCGGAGTCTTGACGAAGTGCATCTCCTCGGAGGAGGGTAAGTATCTGCTAAACGACATCCACTCGGGTCTCTGTGGAGCGCACTCTTCTTTCAGGACAATGGTTGGCAAAGCTTTCCACATGGGGTTCTACTGGCCAACAGTGCTACAGGATGCTCGAGATATTGTTTGCACCTGTCGAGCTTGCCAGTTTCATGCTTGGAAGTCACACCAACCGGCCTATGCGCTTCAGACCATTCCGCTTGCATGGCCTTTCTCGACACGGGGGCTCGATGTGCTAGGCCCTTTTCCTCAAGCGGTTGGAGGGAAGAAGTTCTTGTTCGTCACCATTGACACCTTCACCAAATGGAGAGAGGCTGAACCTGTCTCGACCATCACTGCTCGGGCGGCTGTCAAGTTTTTCCGCTCGTTTGTTGTCACCAGGTATGGGGTTCCATGTAGAATTATTACTGACAATGAAACACAGTTTACCAGTGAGTTGTTCCAAGAGTACTGCGAGGATATAGGCACCAAAGTATGTTACACTTCGGTGAGCCACCCGCAGAGCAATGGAGCAGTAGAACGCGCCAACGGGCAAATTGTTCAAGGCGTCAAGAAGTGAGTTTCAGATGAGCTCGAACGACACGGCCAGACCTGGGTGGATGAACTCCCCACCGTCCTATGGTCCATTCGTACAGCGGTGAGCCGAGCAACGGGGTCAACCCCTTCCGCTTGTATTATTGATCGGGCCGCCCCGCCTCAAAGGTCATGCTGGGCTCTGCTAGGGTCAGTTTGGTTGATCAGGTTGACTTCGAGTAAGAACGGTCTCTTGACCTTACCCTAGCAGATGAAGTAAGATGTCGTGCACTGCTACGATCAGCGCATTATCTGTAGGCTCTTCGCAGACATGCGTCTCGATCGGTACGACCTAGGGAGCTCCTTGTTGGGGACCTAGCCCTAAGATGAATCTAGGGCTTGTCCAACAGCAACAAGTTATCCCCACAGTGGGAGGGCCCCTACAGAGTCGTTTCAACAGATCGCACGGGGGCTTACCAGCTAGCGATGCCCGATGGTAGAGAGCTCTCGAACTCGTGGAACATTGATCAACTCCGAAAATTCTATGTGTAACGCTTTTGTCTCACATTTTAATAAAAAGTTATTATTCGTTGGCTATATTGGTCTTTGTGTCCCTTCTTAATCTAGTACTTTGCACTGGGTGTCGCGACCTCACGATTCGCTTCCAGGGGTTATGCTAGCAGTAAGACAATCCTTATCGCGTCACGGCTTCCCCTGTGGCAGGGATTGAATTAGGGGTCCGGCTCGGAGTGTATAGCTTTAAAACAAACTGATGGTTCTCTGAATCTGACCTGCGTATAAGTGCTCTCGAACTCGATCCGAATATTATGAGCTTGTAGTTCACCTCCAGGGGTCGTGCCATCTGTAAGCTGACTACGTTCACATCCCGGCTCCCCCTGTGATAGAACTTGAACTGCAGCCCACATTCGGATCGTCGTCTAAACATACTTCGCGATCGGTGTTTTACGGAGCCTTTGGGACTAAGCTCTTTTCCATACGAGCATTTGTTTATTGTGCTTAACGGATCTAACGGCCTCCTCTATGGGATATATACCTTTCACCGACTTTTGTAGGTCATCAGGTACTTAGTAAGTTTTTACGGATCTCAAACTGACATTGAAACAAAACATTCACTAGAAAAACTCCGAAGAGTATAATGCAACCAACAGGTTGTCATCAAATTCCAAATGAATGGTGAATAAAACACCAGAATAATAGTGATAAAACATGAAGTTTTAATGAACAGTAATGAAACACCAAGTTCCAATGAACGGTGATGAAACACTGAATGCAGTTGTCTCCTTAACTAACATTATTTTTTCTTCTTCTCCAAATTTGATGATGAAACATCAAATAAAATTGCCGGTGATAAATCTCTCGTGAATACCTCCAATAATATAAGCACAAAATATTAAGCATAAAATTGTGCATGAATTACCGCCAATAATAGGCGTGAAAGTCTGAAATTTGCGCATAATATCTCGTCAATAATGAACACAAAATGATAGGTATAAAAATCTGAACTGTGTATAAAAATTACCTCCAAAACGGGTACCAATTAGTTGCCAGTCCAGTTAATTCCAATGCCGTTCTCAAACTTGTTGCCAAACGCCTCTTTGAAGCCAGGCGGGATGCAATTGAAGTGCAATCCAATTTTGGATCTGATTGAAATCCAATATCTTGCTCGCCACCCGTGAAGGCCGAAGTAAACCTTCAAACAACAAGGAACTGCTTGGGAGTTAAACCTGCGATGGAGGCCGAGTGAGGCAGTCGGCTAGGCGGACGGCTCTATGGCTGTTGCAGAGCTCGGGCCAAGGCAATGGGGCGGTCGGCCGAGAGCAGCGATGCAGCCGCTGGCGAAGGAGCCCCTTGGGCGAGGTAGCTGGCCTAGGAGACGGGCAAGCGCCTCATGATCGAGGCGAGGCCGACAATGACGAGCAAACATGAGGCGGAGATGTTGATCATAATCCTTGATCAGATCATCCAAAATGGTATTTGTATTAGTTACCTATTTTAGTTCCTAAATTGGTGTTACCTAGTTTAGCTCCTGAATTAGTGGGAAATTTCTTTCCAAGTTTTGTAGCTTGGCTTCCTTGTTTAGTCTCAGATCCTTTCTTATTTAAAGAGGAATAAAGCAATGAGAAAAGTCAGATCAAGACAAAGACCAAATATCCGGCGTCAATTTCTTGTTCGAGTTTTGTGTGTGTTCTTGGGTTGGCAGAGTTCTCTCTTCGTGGGAGAACTAACAAGTGGTATCAGAGCCTATTACCGGCGTCGCACGCGTGAACACGCACTTGTAGGCGTCTTCATCCCTTGTCGACGATCTGCTTCACCTCCGCCCTTTGGCTCTGGCAGCCGCACCCAGGGTGGTGGCGGCGGGAGCGACCGCGGGCTGGTTATACACCGCATGGTCAAGGAAGGAGGAGGCGGGCCGGCGATCTACCCCATGCTAACCAAGACCAACTACAACGACTGGGCGTTGTTGATGAAGATCAAGCTTCAGGCACAGTGTCTCTGGGGCGCCATCGATCCCGGCGGCGTCGGCATCGAGATGCACAAGGACCGGATGGCTCTTGACTCCATCTGCAGTGCTGCACCACTAGAGATGCTCTCCATGCTCGCGGTCAAGGAATCCGTGAAGGCAGCGTGGGAGAGTGTCCGGGTCATGCGGATCGGCGATGACCGAATCAGGAAGACTAGTGCTCAACGGCTCCAACGCCAGTACGAACTACTGGCATTCCGAGACGGTGAGGCCATGGAGGATTTTGCTCTACGGCTCACGAGCCTCGTCAATCAGCTGTCTACCCTTGGCGACCCTGAGCCTCCACACAAAGTCGTTGACAAGTATCTTCGCATCACACGTTCTAGGTTCAAGCAATTAGTCCTGTCCATTGAAACCCTGCTTGATATTTCCACCCTCTCTGTCGAAGAGATCACCGGCCAACTCCAGGCGGCTGAGGAAGAGCCCGAGTCAATCTCCATCCAAAATGGGGAAAAATTGTACCTCACGAAGGAGCAATGGCTTGAGCGCTACAAGAAGACAAAGCAGGAAGATTCTCGCGGCGGTGGCGGCTCAAGAAGTGCGGCAAACACCGTGGAGGAAAAGGGAAAGATCGCGGCGGTGGGAACACGGATAGCCGTAATGGCTATGGCTCGACGCCTGGTCGCAACGGCGACAAATGCCGGAATTGCGGGAAAAACGGCCATTGGGCCAAGGATTGCAGAAGCAAGCGAAAAGTGGAACAAGCCCACACGGCCCAAGATGATGAACCTACCTTACTCCTGCTGGAGGGTGGAGTCATCACAAAATCCACACCGCTGTCACTCCTTTCCCCATTGGCTGCGCTCAAGGATGAATTTAGCGCCACCACGAGAGATGTCAAGCCCGCATCAGACAAGCTTCTCCCACACGCGCCAAGAGCATCACCTCTGCCACGTTCGCATGTCGAGCTGGTGGAGGAGAAGGTCCTCGCCGCATTCAACGATGACGAGGAAGATTGGGATCCCCGGCGATGGATCTTCGACACCGGGGCCACGAATCATATGACGGGATCTCGGGCGGCCTTCTCCGACCTCGACACAGGCATCACCGGCTCGGTTCGATTCAGCGACGGCTCTGTCGTCCGGATTGAAGGATGCGGCACGGTGCTCTTCACGTGCAAGAATGGAGAGCATCGCTCCCTCCCCAACACCTACTTCATTCCGAGTCTCACCGCCAATATCGTGAGCTGCGGTCAGCTGGATGAGGGGAATTTTCAGATCCTAATCGAAGATGGGGCGATGCGGATCCACGACGAACAACGACGACTTCTTGCGAAAATACACCGCAGCCCGGGCGCTCAGATGTGCTCGACATCAAGATCGCCGACGTCCGGTGTGCTCGGCACAAGACTGCGGAAGACGCATGGCGGTGGCATGCAAGGTTCGGTCACATCAACTTCACCGCGCTGTGCAAGATGGGGCGAGAGGGACTAGTCCGAGGCCTACCTATGCTGTCCTAGGTGGAACAGTTGTGCGAGGCTTGCCTCGCCTGCAAGCATCGGCGTGCACCCTTTCCCCATCATGTCCAGCGCCGCGCCTCCGACGTACTTGAGCTTGTACACGGAGATCTTTGCGGTCCAATCACTCCGGCGACGCCGAGCGGCAACCGTTACTTCCTCCTCCTCGTCGACGATTACAGCAGATTCATGTGGGTGTCACTGCTACCCACAAAGGATGCTGCACCGACTGCCATCAAGCGCATTCAGGCGACAGCAGAACGCAAGAGCGGCAAGAAGCTGCGCGCACTGCGTGCTGATCGCGGAGGAGAGTTCCCAGCGGAGCACTTCAACGAGTACTGCGCTGAGCTTGGAGTCCGGCGTGAGCTCACAGCGCCTTACTCTCCCTAGCAGAACGGCGTCGTCGAAAGGAGGAACCAGACGGTGGTCGGAGCCGCAAGAAGCATGCTCATGGCGAAGGGACTTCCCGGCAAGTTCTGGGGGGAAGCAATCACTGCTGCGGTGTACATCCTAAACCGGTGTACGACGAAGGGCAACGGTGGCAAAACTCCATACGAGCTTTGGAACGGGACCACGCCGGCGGTGCACCACTTGTGCACGTTCGGGTGCGTGGCTCACATCAAGACCGTCGCGCACGGCGTGAAGAAGCTTGACGACCGCAGCAAGCTGATGATCTTCGTCGGTTATGAACCCAGCTCCAAGGCATACCGCGTCTATGATCCATCGACCAGGCGTGTTCACATTAGTCGAGATGTGATCTTCAATGAAGAGGCGCAGTGGTAGTGGAGCGGAGACCAAGAGGTGGACGTCGACAACGAATTCGTGATCGAGCACATCAACGTGGTCCAGCCCAAGGTGAAAAACACACTCCAACAAAGAGCCACAAGAAGACGCCAGGACGCCCCTCGCGCCAGCTCTCCGGCTAGCACACCCACGCAGGAGTCAAGTTCATCCACGCCAGAACCAACGATCGAGTTCACGTCACCACCACCAGGAGCAGAGGAGGGTCTCGATGCTGAACACGATGATGCACCGCTCCGGTTCCCCACCATCGACAAAATACTGGGACCGGCGACGCCCCCAGGCATGGCACTCTGGGATCTGGACGAGGAACTGCTTCTGGTGAGTATCGATGAACCGGCTTCATTTGATGAGGCACAGGCACATGAATGCTGGCGAACGGCGATGCTCGATGAAATGACGTCAATTTAGTCTAATGGCACGTGGGAGCTCGTCGACCCTCCGTCGCAGCAGTGCCCAATTGGACTCAAATGGGTCTTCAAGACCAAGAAGGACGCCGCTGGGAATGTCACCAAATACAAAGCGAGGCTCGTGGGAAAAAGGGTATGTGCAGCGTCAAGGGATCGACTACGATGAAGTGTTCACACCCGTGGCGCGCCTTGAGTCGATCCGACTCCTGCTGGCTCTCGCGGCGAGTGAAGGATGGCCGGTCCACCATATGGATGTGAAGTCAGCCTTCCTCAATGGAGAGCTACGGGAGGAAGTCTTCGTCGCTCAACCACCAGGATTCGTGGTCGCCGGGAAAGAACAGAAGGTCTTGCACTTGGTCAAGGCGCTCTATGGTCTTCGTCAAGCTCCGCGTGAGTGGTACGCCAAGTTGGACACCTCCCTTGTGTCACTTGGGTTCCAGCGCAGCGTCTCCGAACACACCGTGTACGCCCGCGGAGTGGGCGCGCACAGGCTGGTTGTGGGTGTATACGTCCATGACCTCATCATCACTGGCGGGGACTTCACCGAGCTCAAGCAGTTCAAGGAGGAGATGAAAGGGACGTTCCAGATGAGTGACCTAGGTCTACTGCAATACTACCTTGGCCTGGAGGTAGTCCAGACCGATGACGGTATCACCATCAATCAAGGCGCGTATGCAACAAAGATCTTGGAGGCGGCTGGACTGACAAGGAGCAACGCCAGCAATACTCCCATGGAATCGCGTTTAAAACTCAGTAAGTTGAGCATTGCCCCCGCTGTTGATGCTATTGAGTATAGACGGATTGTGGGAGCTTTGCGCTATCTTGTAAACACAAGATCGGACTTGGCATACTTAGTGGGCTATGTGAGCAGATTCATGGAGAAACCCACCACCGAGCACTTGGCGGCTGTGAGGCGCGTGCTACGATATGTCGCAGGCACAATAATCCACGGCTGTTACTACCGGAGGAAGAAAGGAAATGCAGATCTCATCGGGTACAATGACAGTGATCTTGCCGGGGATGTTGACACCCGCAAGAGCACTATCGGTGTCCTGTTCTTCCTCGGCAATAATCTCGTCACCTGGCAGTCACAGAAGCAGAAAGTAGTGGCTTTGTCAAGTTGCGAAGCCGAGTACATTGTCTGCTACGACTTCTCGCTAGGGGTTTATCGGCGCGCCTTCTTGCGAACTCAAGGAAAGGAGATCGGCGCATTTGTCACTTTGAAGATTGACAACCGATCCACGATCCAAGCGAGTAAAAATCCCATCTTTCATGATCACAAAGAAACATATAGATACAATATATCACTATATCAGGGAATGCATCGAGGAGAACAAGGTGAGGGTCGAGCCAGTTCATACCAAGGAACAGCTGGCAGACATCCTGACAAAAGCTCTTGGGCGTGATCGTTTCATCCAGCTACGCTCAAGACTCGGTCTCATCGACGTTAAACAGATGTACAAGGTTTAGGGGGAGTCAGGTGATCCGATCATGGCTTAGGGGGAGAATTGTTGATCACAATCCTTGATCAGATCATCCAAAATGGTATTTGTATTAGTTACCTATTTTAGTTCCTAAATTGGTGTTACCTAGTTTAGCTCCTGAATTAGTGAGAAATTTCTTTCCAAGTTTTGTAGCTTGGCTTCCTTGTTTAGTCTGTATCCTTTCTTATTTAAAGAGGAATAAAGCAATGAGAAAAGCTATACTGAAGATAGCACCAAATATCCAGCGTCAATTTCTTGTTCGAGTCTTGTGTGTGTGTGTGTGTGTGTTCTTGGGTTGGCAGAGTTCTCTCTTCCTGGGAGAACTAACGAGAGCGGTGCTGGCCGGCGAGCCGTGCGGCCAAGCGAGGCAGAGATAGTCAGCGCGGGGACCCGCACAACGTGGAGCGCAAAGAAGACGAACCAGCTGAGGCTGTCTACGCGGGGACCCGCACAATGCGGAGCGCAACGAAGAAGAACCAGCGGCCGCGCAGTGAGCGATGAAGGCCAGCGTGCACGACAAGGCCCAGAGGGCAGCGGCGCGCGAATCCGGCGCGGGCCGACCGAAGAGTGATGAAGACGAAGCGGCGGCGCGGGCGCTAAAGGCGAAGCGACGGCGCCCGAGATGCGGCCGAAGCTGAGGAGGCGGTGGCCGCATGTAATGTCCCGTGCCGCATGACTAAGAAGAAATCGCCGTGGCGTGAGGCGAAGCACTCGAGGAAGGATGAATCCTTGGCCACCGAGCGGAGATCGCCGAGACATGAGACTTCAACCTCGAAGCGGGAGTATCCGTGGCGTGGCGTGGGAAAGAAGAAGAATAGGACAAAAGGGGAACAAAATCTGATTCAATTTCTTCGCTGCCTCTCCGACTCGGTTGGTGACCCCTTTAAGCCTCTTCTAGCTCTCAATGATAGGTGGGTCCCATCCACCTGGTCATTACATTACCGTCCCCTTGAAACATTGCTTGTCCCCAAGCAATGTCATAAGATCAGATGTTGCCTTCATAAGAACAACTCCCTAATTCCGGGGTCCCATTGCACATAAAGCCAAATGTCAAGTTCAGGACCATCGTTCAGAAGATTAGGATCAGTGACACTTAGATAGCGTAGCTTATCAAGCGCATCACTTGCATTGCTGACCAACTCTCGAAGAAACGCTTCCTTGTTACTATACAAGCATGCACAATCAAAGCCATGAATCTATTAACCACAACCGATACTCGAACTTCTCAAAGAACAAGCGTGCAAGCTCGTGGTTCTGGCACTGGCATGCTCTAAGTAATGCACCCCACACACCAAGATTTGGTTGGATTCATTACTGAACAAGTTCAAATGCTTCATTCAGTCTCCCATCTCTTCCAAGTAGATCCACCATGCAAGCATAGTGCTCAGCCACAGGCTTTAACGAGTAGTCTTTTCTCATGGAGTTGAAGAAATCCAATCCTTCGTCAATCAATCCTGCCTGACTACAAGCTGATAAGATGCCCACAAATGTGACCTCGTCAGGTCTAACATCATTGGCTTCCATTTCCCAGAATATTGGGATTGCCTCAGTCCCATGACCAATAGAATCATAGCCATCAATGAACGCATTCCATGAAACAACATCCTGACCTGCCATCTCGTCAAAGACTTGTCCTGCTTCAAAGATCCTTCCACACTTTGAATATACAAAAATCAAGGTATTTATAGCAAAGGAATCACTGATATGCCCACTCCTGACAAGAAGACTGTGGAATTGCCTCCCAATTTGCAAAGCAGCCCAGTTTGCATATGCGCTGAGACAACAAGCATATGTAGACCAATCAGCCCTCATTGCATCCCTTTTCATGAGCACAAAATAACGGAGTGCTTCAACAAAGAGTCCATTCTGGACAAATCCGGAGATAATTGAATTCCACGATACTGTATCTCTCCGATTCATTTTCTCGAAAATCTTGACGCTTTTGCGATTTGACCATCTTGAGCATAGCCGCAATCACTACCTTGAGAAAGGTAATCGATGGCGGTTCGAATCGCCATCGATGACGGTTTTTGAACCGCCACCGATTTAGTGCCACCGATAATTCAGGATTATCGCGCGGTTCTAGAACCGCCACAGATAACATTATTTGTGACGGTTTTGGCTAGAACAAATCATCGATATCATGAGTGTCGATAATGGTTCTAGCCAAAACCGTCATCGATATCATGGTATCGATGGCGTTTTAACTAGAACCGCCACCGATAGTCCGATACGAGAAAAATAAAAAAGCGGCATTTGTGGCTAGCCTCAGCGAGGCTAGCCATGCCCTCATGACAGAATATATATAAGAGAATTGATAGAAGTAGCATACAAGAAGCAAGAGGGCTTGCTCGAGTGATCTTTCGAGACAAAAGCGACCATCTACAATGACACAAGATAACCTCATGGCCAAAATGGGTGTTTTACAAGAGGCTAATCGATTTGACTACACACGAAAATAAATTACCACAACACCGATGATTGGTACTAGTAATCAGTAATACTAACATACTAATACGCAACTAATATGCAACTCGAGATGAACAAAAGCATGGCACAGAACATCAAATTTCGCTGGAAAGATTAATTTGTATACTAAAATCTCAAAGGTGGTCAAGTATTACCAATATGCTAGTGTGTGTGTGTACATACCCATTCCAGCAGCATCAGAGCCTCTCATGATCCTCAGTTTCCGACAAATAGAGGTAAACAAGCTGCAAATGGTGTATAGATAGTAAGCATGCATGAATAACTACTGAAGCATTGAAAAGGATGCATGGTAACTCATTCAAGCAATTCATAGTAAAAAACTGACCAACAACAACTACTTGTACAAAAAGTGGGGCGGGGGACAGGCAGAACCAGTGGCACAAGATACAGTTCTCTGTATAATCTCTCTGAAGACGACAACCAAAGTTACACAAAAGACATTGTTCATAAAATTCATTTGCACTATACATATATCCTTAGGAAAATCAACAAGTGTATTTAATTTTCACTTCATACAATCTCCTCAAAGTCGATAATCAAAAGTTTACAGGACATATCCACACATTAGCGAGGAAAAAGGGCAAAATTGGACTTCTAAGTGAACTAGAGACTCATCAGTAACATCAACATCACAAGGGATATTGTCGTCTGGATGGGTAAAGGTATTATATGGATGAGAAGAATGCCATAAGAGGAGATCATAAAAACCATCATTATTTGGATAAGGTAAGCTGCCATAAGAGGTTTGCTTAAGGATCCAACCTTCTTAGCTGGTTTCTTCTTTTGTGCTGCTAGTTTCGCAATTGCAGCTCCATAATCTTCAAGCACCTGCATCAAAATCGATGAGTGACAAGTGAAACAAAAAGCATTAATGGAGACACAAAACATTAATTGAAACATGAGCCAAGCAGGGTCTATAGCAACAAAATAGGTAGATGCTAGATACTTACTTTCCTCCGTAGTGTCATACTTGCGAATTTTACCATCTGAGTCAAACAAGTGCATGTTTGTCGTTCCAATTGTAGTTGTCAACTTGAATTTGTTCTCCAAGCCTTCTTCCTTAGCTATG
Source organism: Guadua angustifolia (assembly GCA_036346375.1). Taxonomy (NCBI): domain Eukaryota; kingdom Viridiplantae; phylum Streptophyta; class Magnoliopsida; order Poales; family Poaceae; genus Guadua; species Guadua angustifolia. Next base: position 892,660 of record JAYEVE010000723.1, read on the forward strand.
TTCATATTTTCCTCATGCCACAAAATTCCACAATGTCTCTTGGATTATTAACCAAAATACAAGACATGCCACATAACGCATAGCAGAAATCAAAATAATTAAACCATACTCATACTACAAGTTTGCATCATTTTTCATACATCCAAATCAGTAAACCATGACACGCACCACAAAGTCCAGATAGATAGTATAAAGAACCATGACAACAGGCTCACAAATCTGAGGAAAATGAGGTAATCCCATGTAAATTCACAAAGAAGAAAGAAGAAAAGTAAGGATCATTGCCTCAAGTAAGTCATTTCAAGAATTAAAGAAAAGGAAGAAAGAGTTATTTACACTTTGTAATGAAAAAAAATTGAAGTAACAAAAGCCTAAACTAGTTTCCTAAACTAGAAGCCTACGGGTCTTCGGAGGTTGGAGACACGTGATGTGAGAAATGAGTATGGAGGAGTGGATCGTTGTTGTCTTCGTCATAAAACTACATTGCTTTTGTTGAGTACTTCCTTCATGATGAAGTAGGTATTTGTACTGAATGGCTTGGATTTGAGCGAAGCAATCCTACCGTGAGAAACTTTGACTTGGTATTTGTAAGTATGAAAAAGAATTAAGAGAGTATATAGAAATTGAGTGGCGTGAATCGATGTGTCATGTCTGCATGACTGACCTCCATGTCATTGTCTTTTATTGTGCAACCAAAGATTTCACGCATGTACTGGCACACGAAGTACCTACATAAATTTGTTCCTTGCATCTGCTTGTGACACTGCGAAAATTGAATGAGCTAAGATGTCGTCGAAGGAGCTATTTACTATGAAATACGATATAAGAATATTCCTTGCGTGCGTACCGGAAAGTTAGTACGGATTGTAAGGGATTTTTTGTATGGCCGGTGTCTCGTGCTCTTCTGACAATATCTTTTGAACGCGTCATTTATTAAATGTGTCATTACTTCATAGTCTGCTTTAGGTTTATCCAGTGGATCCATGATCAGCATCTTGCTCTTGTCTGGATGAATTACTACGAGAATCCAGTGGAATCTGGATGCCATAGCCATTAGTCCTTACGTTAGAGTAAATAACGAAATCAACGAGTAATTTAACTAGCTAGTGAGGAACTTACTTAAAATTATATGGTACAAGTATAAACTCCTTGTCTTGTAGTTTAAGCAAAGCTTTATAGACGTACTCCTCGACCTCCTTTGGTACTCTCTCGATTTCTTCTTGGCAAACCGTTCCCGGGTCGAGGAATCCCATTGGACCCTTGGTTCTTCGTAGTTCCTTCATCTCGTATCTATATAACGAAATAGTTAGACATGACATTTATCGGTATTACGTGAATGTAGACCAAGATTGATATATTAGACACTTACAATGTCCAGCATCTCAAAAAACATATGTCAAGGGCGTCGTGATAGAACAAGTTGTGCAAGTTATCGAATTCTATTAAGTAGCCCAAGCCCTCGTGGTGAAAATGTTCCTCACGGAAAGCTGCAGTGATCACCTTCGGAGTACGTCTTGGTTGGATCGCTCCATGTACCATGCATGTAATCATTGCATCATGGGTGTTAGACTGCTTAACCGAATCGGTGACTAAGGGCTTCCTACCTCGAATTTCAATCTTGGTTGATTATCTTGTTCATCGACTTCCTTGCCCTTACTTTTTTCCCCGCACGACATCATACTCGATCCTGGCTTCCTCGATCTAGCCGTCACTACTGTCTAATGTGCCATTTTTGGGATCGGGGTTGTAGGTTTGTCCTTTGAAGTACCGTGTTCTGTGTTTCTGCGTTGGAGTACTAACGATAGCCATCTTTATGGGGTCCTCAATGGATTTCTTTGGTACCTCATCTTACTTCTTCCTTTGTTTCACTCTCGAGTGCTAGTAGACGGATCGCGGATTACCTTTGCAGAGAGAGGCGGCCATTGCATGGTCCAAGACGATGTCGAGAGGTCGCCTTTGGATGGTCCAAGACGATGTCACGCTTGCGCCTTTGGATGAATGAGTGGGCGGCACTTCCTAGAGTTGTTATCTCGTCATTGGCGGGTTTTCTAGCCCGATATCGACAAAGCGTGCAAGTACCGTGTCCACGGACCTTTGCATAACTGGCGCTATCGGGGCATTGTGCAGACACCCCTTGTTGGCACGGATAAGCTACCCTCAGCGACAGTAGAAATATGTTCATCACGGCACGTTGGTGGCAGTGTGGGGTCTTGTATGTCGTTCACGGGATAATGGTTTAGGTCGCTTGTACTAATGGCGTGGACCATAGCTAATCGCCGCGACGACTGTAGGGCCGAGAGAGCGTTTGACTGCGTTTGGCTCAAGGCTGCTTGTACTTGTCGTTGGACTTGTTCTTGAATGGTGGGTTGTAATTCTCGCAGAACCCTTTCCTTCATACTTTCCATTTCCTGCTCAGCCCGCTCTTCTTTAGCTCTCTTCCGACTCCTATAAGAGTCTTCGTGCTAAGGGAATCCCATCTTCCATGGAACCTTGACCCCAACGCCTCGTGTTCGCCAAGGTGCTCTTTGTTTCGAGGGCGGCGATAGCTCGTCTTTCTCCTGTTTGGGTGGAAGGATCCTTGGGTGGATCGGGCGTACAACCGATGAACTCTTTGCGTCATTGCTTCGTTTTATTTGCTCTTGAATGATAAACTCGATGAGACAAGAGATCTCGCCTCGCTAGCACGTAGTGCTTCACTCGGCCCGTAGTCCGACCAAGGGACTTGCGCCAATCTGTTGGATCACTTGTAATTCTCGCCTCTCCCATTGAGCAATTTTACCAGTGTACCCACTCGTGCCAAGTCCGTGGGGTGAGTATTCCTTCTTGCGATGCTAATGTGGTCCTCACTAGACTTCCTTGTCGCTTCAGATTGCTTCATCGCCACGAACTCATCAAAGATGGTCAGAATCTTGGGTAGTCTCCGACGGTGACCGCTTTTGCTTCACATAATTTACGCTCACCTCGCCTTGAAGTTTCTCCACGCCGCATCCATGGTCATCAATGCATCGCGACGCACGAGTTCTTCGACTCTTCGGGAATGCGAAGGTTCCTTTGAGCTATGTCCACAAATCCGCTTTGGTGGCTCGGGGCATTTTATGCCAATCCGAATAGGTGATTGGCACTTTCTCCTTACGATGTACCCGCATGTTGACTCAGTATTTTCTTTCTTTTTTTTTGGTGCAACAGGGACCCGAGATCTGAGACCTCCGTGATGTGTGTACGGCCTTGAGCTTCTTAGTCTTCCTCGTCCTCGGCGTGTTGCAATAGAAGTGGAGGCCTCGGGAACAGCGGTGGAGGCCTCAAAGAACAGCGAGAGGTGGTTGGGTGGAGGGTAAGGTACTGCCGGGCTCTCCTCCATTATAGGCTCGATTTAGGGCTCCATTAGAACTACTCAATAGAAAGGAGATATTTGAGAGAGGAAAGAAAATATGTACTAAGCGATAGAATAACTAAGTGTATCATATTGAATTAACACATCGAGGAAAATATGTACTAACTGAGGAATAAGATAGAAGATGTACTAACTGAGGACTATATTAGATCCTTAAAGTGCATGTCCATGGCTCATTTCGAGTCACAAATGGAGTAATCCACTAATAACAAGAATGACATAGATAAGATAGAACTTAGCAATTTGAAGTCATCCATTAATATGAATTATGCCTTATATCTCAAAGAGAATTAATTTAATGTGCTCTCAGATTTGGGTATGGATGAAGATAAGGATCTTCACCACAATCACAAATGGGCTAACACTTTATTCAATGAAATAGGCCTTGAACTCTTACCACCTTAAAATACACACTAAAGAATTCTACTGTCTAGATATATACACTGCTCATATTATAATCAATAAGTCTTGCTAACAGGAACAGAACTCCCAGATCAGCAATAATATATCAAAACCAATCAGTTCTATATGGTTATCAGACTACTATCATTCAACACTTTCGAATATTCAAGATATCGAGTTAATCCTTTGGTGACTAAAATACGAGCAAGCGAAGCTAGTCAAAGCAGTGCGTAGTTCTTTCAAGTAAGACAAGTAAGCAATTCTTTCAAGCATTTAAGTCTATAGTTCAAGGCCTAAACTACATAAATAAAGGTTCTGATCATTCTAGTACCCAGGTTGATCACAAAGCATCACCCACGTCTGACCCGAAGGCAACAAGTAAAACAAGTATCTTGGCAGATGCATAACAATGAACCATAATGGAGACATACAACTAGCAATAATACTCAAGTTGAGGACTAAATTAGATCCTTAAAGTGCTTGTCCATGGCTCATTTCGAGTCACAAATGGAATAATCCACTAATAACAAGAATGACATAGATAAGATAGAACTTAGCAATTACAAAGACAATTAACCTCGTATTTGTTTACTATTTTTCTATAGTATTCAGGAACAAGAAAAGACAAGTACTATGGTTCCTACATGGCAGTCTTGAACACTAAGGTTGGAGTATTTGGTTTTTATTCTCGCAAAGGCTGGATATTTCTCTCTCTCCATATCTAGTTTTATGTGGTTAATGAATACGATAGAAGATGTACTAACTGAGTGTATCATATTGAATTAGCACACAATCAGAGATATCAACATAGACAAAATAATGCTTAGCAACATAGAGAGGAGATATGAATGATTTGCTCTCAGATTTAGGGTTTGGATGAAAATAAGAATTTTCACCACAATCACAAATGGGCTAACAAATTATTTAGTGACTAGGGCCTTGAACCCTTACCACCTTAGCATGCACAATTAAAGAGTTGTTCAGAATTTCACTGTTAAATATCTATGATCAGATTGATAACAGCATAGTTCAACAATTACTTCTACGACCTGACAAGTGAATTACCAGTGAACAATTATCTCTAACTATTGAATCAAAGCAGATACTAAATATCAACAGATTCTGAATTAACAGCAAGCCGACTAACCACAAGAGAGTATACTTATCAGAATATCAAGCAGTGATGTAAACAACACTCTCAAGCATGCTATTCTACCACAGGTGAGAAAATGTGCAGTTGTAGCTATAAAAATGCCTTGATTTTCCAAGGAGGGTAGGAAAGTATCATCCTTTGATATGCAGAAAGAAAATTAACTACTTAGATGCCATATGGATATGAGAAAACAATTTGAAGCATGTTGTTCTACCAGTTCAAGGCCCAAGACACATAATAATTGTTCTTATCATTCTTAACCCAATATCATCATAGAGCAACACCCAAACCTTCAGCCAACAAGAACAAGTGCAGAACCACCAGGAAGATGAGCTCAACTAACATCATGCACATGAAGCTCAACTAACATCAGCCAACAAGAACAAGTCCATCTCGATCATTTTACAATTTCTATTTGCAGCCAGTTCAAAATTATGTTCAGATAGTTTAGTAAATGAAGTTGCTACCAAAACAACATATCATCTGAAGTTAAAAGTCTATTTTCTATAGAACACCTTTCTGTTTCATATACCAACTTGTAGTTTCTATATCTCACTGTTGCAGCACAGGAAGTATCTTCAGGAGGAACCTTTTTAAATTGTCCAGGGCATTTTTATGTTAGGTCAGACACTTATGTCATCACTTCACCCAAGATCTAAAAAAAATTCCTTGTCATTACCTTTTGTTCGAAAGGTAAATGGATCTTGAATGAACACAAAAATAAGCATAGAAGCCATTCTTACTAAATCTAGAACAACCAATGATTATGTGCTTTACTTCTCAGATTAAACTTGGTGGATGAATTTAATTCCCAAAACAAGAATGACAAGCAATCGTTCAAAACAATATGTGCAAAGACTTGGAGTAGCAGTTTAGACTTCAATAGGAATAAGCATAACCAAATTTTGCCTCGGTTCATGAAATAAGCGCATAGTAAATTCAGTACCATCACAAAATATATGAATTAACTCGCATTGTAAACTTGGAGTTTATGAATGAAGCGCATAGTAAAATCAGTACCATCACGAAATTTTGCCTCATATCGAATTTGGCGAAGGAAGGACACTATCTAAGCGAAACCATTAAATCGGTTCGGATTAACCTAAAGACTACTCCAAGTGCAAAAGAACGTAAACCCGAATCACCATCTATTATCAACAGTTTGTGCGGTTCACGAGCCTACGGATCTAATTTGTGTCACCAAGCTTCATCGGTTCGGTTCTAAAACTTATTGTCAAAACCATGAATAGGTTCTTGAACTTCTCACATTTGGACGAGCCAATTAATCACCTTACAGGTAGGGTTGGGGGGCGTCGGTGGGGAGGCGTTGGAGGCGGCGCCGGTGGGGAGGCGCGCGGCGGCGTCATTGGGGGCGGTGCTGTGGGGAGGGCGCGGAGGAGCCGTCCAGGCGGCGCGGTGCGGGAGGAGCCTTCGTCAGCGGGCGATGCGAGAGCTAGAACGCAGAGTGGGGAGGAAGTGAAATTGCGAAGTATGCGTATATGCGCAGTGTGGTATATATAGAGGAGTATCGTGGCGGTTAAGAACAATAACAATCACAGATAAGCGATATCTGTGGCGGTTAAGAAAAATAACCGTCACAGATAAACGTTATCTGTGATTGATTATTTTTCTTAACACCACAGATAACGTTTAACTGTGACGGTTATTGTTCTTAACCGCCACAGATACTCCCTCCCACACCATAGATACAGATGACAATCATAATAAACTCCAGGAAGCATGCATAAGCAGAAATCATAATAAACCATGTTGCATATGACAATACATGATTTTTTTCTTCCATACATTAATACATATGAAGCATGTATAACATAAGTCCTACAAGCATTTAAATGTTTATATCCTAGAGCACATAAAAAATGAGTAAATAGAATTATTCAAGCTACTACATTTCCTAAGAAGCCATAGAAACCTGAATTCAATTGAACAAGACTCCACCATCGCCTCGTCGAGATTTCGAAGTTTCAAAGTTTTCTCATCAAAATCATGCATATTTATTTCCTATTAATTCCACAGAAATGTACATTTCTTACATCACATTTCCATTACTCCATACAAATGGCGACATGTTGCCATTACTCCTAGCTAATTATTTTCTTTCACAATTTGGCCTTCGTTGTGATCATCGCGATGATAGGTAACTTCTTGAGTGGTTTCTTCCTCGGGCCTGATGCTGTCGCCTGCGAAAGGAGGCAACTCATCAAACTGGTTGTACTCTTCCTCATCCACGACATTCTCAACTCCAATGATCCTTCTTTTCCTTGAGAACTACATGGCGCTTCTTATCCGCCGGTCGATTATGTAGAATACTTGTGCTACTTGATTCGCAAGTACGAATGGTTAAATCTCAGATCGACATGTTTGATGTCCACATGAGTAGAGCCGTACTTGTCCACCTTGACACCATTCGGGAGTCGTACCCAATGACATCGAAACACCGGATCTTGAAAATGCGAGAGTCCGGCTCCCAAATCTCCTCTATGAACCCGTAGTAGATGCTCTTCAGTATTACTCGTGTTGTCGTGAGGCATCTATACGGACACCACTGCTTTTGGTAAGTGCTCTTGCTATCCCGAGCTCTCGTGTAAAATGTATATCCATTGATGTCATATCCTTGCCATGTCGTGATTGTACCTGAAGGCCCTTTTGCCAACCACCTCAATGTAACACTCGTTTCTTCACCAGACATGTGCTCCCTGAACCAATGACTGAACAAACAATTGTGCTCTTTTGTTATCCAAATCTCGACTTTCCTCGGTTTCCCTCCTTAGCTTACCCTTGTGTATGTCCATATACGGGCACACGTCAAGTATTTGTTAATATCTTGTGAAATGGGCTTGTTCGAACAAAATATTATAGTAAGAATTTGTAGATTTCTTTCCTATTACACCTTTCCCACCTAGCCTACCCTCATGGCGAGACACGAGCACTCCTAGGTTCGACCTCCTCCATGTAATCGATCACGAGAACTCAATAACCTCCTCGGTTGCATAACCTTCTACAATTGAGCCTTCCGTACGAGATCGACACGTACATATTTCTTGTAACACCCATATACCTTTCAAATGGGTACATCGATGCGAGAATACGGGGCAAGCAAATATTTATCTCATTGACAAGGTGAACAATGAGATGAACCATGATATCAAAAATGATGGGGAAAATACATCTCCGGTGGCATAGAGTCTTTACCACATCGGCTGAAGTTCATAAAGTCCAACGGGATCGATGACCTTCGTGAAATCGTGTTGAAGAAGGAACACAACCTCGTGATTGCCTCTCGGACCTTGTCGAGCAAAACACCTCTAATTACAACAGGAGCATTTGTGTCATCATCACATGACAATCATGAGACTTCATGCCGCTTAACTTCAAATCTTTCATCGATACGGTTTCTTGATGTTTGCGAGTAACCGGACGGAACTTTCACACCATGTAGGCACTTGCGAGTTCATTTTCTCTTTCTTACTCAAAGTGTAGCAAGTCGGGGAAGGTAAAGCCGGCCTTTCCCAAATGTCTTGAGGATGTAGCTCGGCTCGATTTTCATGTCTTCCAGATCCTTCGTGCCTTCATCCATCATTTGTTTTGCTAGAAATATTCAAGAAAAGACCAACCACGCTGTCACGAGACATTCTTCTCTACATGCATGACGTCGATGCAGTGTCGAACTTCTAAGTCCTTCCAGTAGGGTAAGTCCCAAAAGATGGATCTCTTCTTCCACGTGGTCTTCTCAGTATGGGACCGCGATGTATTACCAGTACTCCCCTTTCCAAGTACAATATTAAGATCCCTAACCATATCATACACCTCTTCCCCACGAAGACGCCTTGGAGCTAAACCGTCCTCCTTTGTCCCGTCGAATTGTTTCTTCATATTGCGGTACGGATGATTCCTGCGAAGGAACCTTCGGTGACGCATGTACACTGTTTTCCTCGAGTTGTTGAGCCACACACTAGCGGTTTCATCCATGCACTGGGGGCATACTTTCGCTCCTTTTATAGTACGGCCGGACATGTTACCAAGCGCAGGAAAATCATTGATGGTGCAGAACAACAATGCGCGTAGAGTGAAGTACTCTCGTTTGTACTCGTCCCATACCTGTACACCTTCGTTCCACAATATCACAAGATCTTCCACCAATGGTTGTAGGTATACATCAATATCGTTGCCAGGTTGTCTCGGCCCTTGGATAAGCAAGGACATCATAATGTACTTTCGCTTCATACACAACCAGGGTGGAAGGTTGTATATACATAGAGTCACGGGCCAAGTGCTATGAATGCTGCTCATGTTACCGAAAGGATTCATTCCATCCGTACTCAAGCCAAACCTTACATTCCTCAGTTCATTTCCGAAGTTCTCCCTGAAGAGTCTATCGATGGTTCTCCTTGGCGCGTAATCGGTAGGGTGTCTCAGTTTTCCATCCCTCTTACGGTCTTCGAGTGCCATCGCATCAATTTGGCGTGCTTTTTGTTTCCAAATAAACGCTTCAAACGAGGTATTACTAGCAAATACCACACCACTTTTGCGGGAGCTCCTTTCTTCACCTCGATAGCTTCGTTGTCATCGCCCTTACGCTTGTATCGCGACGCTTTGCACCGGACATACATGAATATCGCATAGTCTTTGCGATAGAGTATCTGATCGTTTGGACAAGCATGTATTCTTTCTACTTCCAATCCCAAGGACATACAACCTTCTTAGCTAGATCGTGGTTTTAGGCAACACGTTTCCCTCAGCGATATGTCCGCTAAGAGATGTAACAACGCCATGAAACTCTTGTCGGACCAACCATTGGCTGCCTTCAATTTCAGCGGCGAGAGCACCGTGTGCAACTTTGTGTATTCCTCCTTACAACCCGGGAACAAAGGTTTCTCCGAATCCTCCATCAAACCCTTGAATTGATTAAACTCTCTCTGATTAGTGTAGTTCTCTTCTGCATCGCGCAACATTTGAGCCAGACTATTGTCGTCATCGATGACCAACCTATCCTCATCGGATCCATAACTGATGTCAGCTACCACATTGCCGGCTCCGTTGTCGTCGACGTTATCATGTTGAAGTATGATCTCCTCTTCACCGTGCCTTGTCCAACATGTATAGCGGTACAAAACCCTCCGGATCAAGTGCAAATGGATATGGTTTTGTTTGAAAACATCTTCTCATTCTTGCAATCAATGCATGGACGATGTATGTACTCCATCTTCTTTTGCAAGTTGTTCTCCTCATTTGCCCTTAGAAAACAGATATACCGTCGATATATTCTTGGCGCAACGGTTCACATCGTACATCCATCTTCGGTCCATCTACGTTCATTAATTTAAGCAATTTATTAATATCCAAAAATCTTAATTAAATAAATTGTTATTGAATATTCAACAATATCCACTAACGGGACAACATTAATACTAAGTAAATGTTGCAAACTTAATTAATTAATTTTAATATATACTCATACGTAACCAAAAAATTATATATATCCTTCGGAAGATCAACATAATAAATTCCTCATCTCCAAATTTCATGATCACCCAACTACCATATTAACTAAAATTTATTTATCATTCACATCCAACAATCTTAATTACATAAATTGCGTTTATATGCTTCATAAAAATTCACTAACAATACGCACTAATGGAGCAAGATGTATATGCACGCTAACGAAAAAAACAATGGTAACTAAGAAAAAATATTAACTACGTAATTTTTATACATATCCTTCGGAAGAGCAACGTAATAAATTCCTCATCTCAAAATGCAAGTCAATTAACTTCATGATCACCCATCTATCATATTAACAATAATTTATTTATCATTAATATCCAATAATCGTAAATACATATATTTGACATATGCTAACAAAAATTCATCATCTAAATAAGGTAGAGAACTTAATCTAATACAAAGAAGGTAATAAATTCATCATCTACAAATTGCTAGGTAAATAAAAACAAACTAAATATAGACCTTGCATCTAAACCTTAATTAAGCTAGAATAAACCTTTTAATGGCATTTTTACACTAGAAATGAAGAGAGGAGACATATTTTACACACCTTGGAACAATTCTAGGAAGTGGAAGCACAAGATCTTGGCCAAACAAAATCTGAAATCAAAAGGTGAGTTTTGTTCTCGGAGGAAGATGACCAAATGATGTGGGCAACGAGGATATTTATAGAAAGCATTATTAGTGGCGGTTCTAAAACCAACCCGCCACAGAAAATGTATTATCTGTGACGGTTCCATCTACCAACCGCCACAAATAGTCCAGCCGTTATCAGTGGCGGTTTTTATTTAAAACCGTCACAGATTAAGTATTATCTGTGGCGTTTTTTGATGAAACCGCCACAAATGGTCCTCCCGCTAATTTCCATATAGAACCGCCACTGATACATGTATTTGTGACGGTTCCAAAAGAACCGCCACAAATAGGGCGTCACCTATGTGCTGTTTTGTAGTAGTGAATCATGGTGTTCCAAGAAACAATATCCTTGTTCATCATTTGCTGGAACAACGCCATGGCCTCGTCAAGCATTCCACACTGGACATATCCAGATATCATTGTATTCCAGCACACTACATCTTGCACCTCAATTCCATCAAAAATCCAACGGGCATCATCAATCATCTTGCTTATCGTTGTCCATGAGATTGAGTTCTTAACTGGCATCTCTGAAAACAACTTATGGGCCTCCTCCATATGCAAGAGCTGCACATACCCAGAAAACATCACCTTCCAAAACACAACATTCCGATTGGGCATTCTGTCGAACAATTCTCTTGCCTCGCCTATCCTCCCCGCCCAGCAATACCCATTGAGCAAGGTCACCCAAGAAATAACATTAGGTGAGGGGACCCTCGCAAAGAAGCTAGCTGCAGAATCCCAATCTGTCTTGGAGGGAATGCATCCGATGTTGAGCGAGTCCCACCAAGGCGCCCTCTTCTCGTCTGGTGGTCTTAAGCCCAGGCGCCGCTTGATTGCCACCACGCACTGGCCAGGCCCGCCGCCCACCATGACGACGTCGCTCTCCTCCCGGCCGCAGCACACCCTCCACGCGGACACCACCGCCCCGGGCGCCATCTCTCGCTCCCTCCTTCTGATTGGCGGCCACGGGCTGGATATTCATGGAGGATTTGAGCGCAAGAGATTTGGGCTTGGTCTGTGAAGTGGTGGTTGAAGTGGATGATCCTGGGCGAATCCTCTTTGTCCACCTCCTTCAGCCGCGTCAGCCCACACAGTAGCTCCATCGCCCGCTTGCACTCCCGAAGTTCGTCGCCGTTGCTCCTCTCCTCTATCATGGTCAGCCTCTCTCTCTCTCAAACACGAAGTGTGGCTGAGGCTTGAGGGCTCTGATACCAACTGTAATGTCCCGTGGCCGCCGGCTAAGAAGAAATCGCCGTGACGTGAGACGAAGCACTCGAGGAAGGATGAATCCCTTGGCCACCGACGGAGATCGCCGAGACGTGAGACTTCAACCTCGAAGCAGGGGAGTATCCCGTGGCCGCCGGCGAAGAATGCCGCGACGTGAGATGAGCGTGGGAAAGAAGAAGAACAGGACAAAAGGGGAACAAAATCTGATTCAATTTCTTCGCTACCTCTCCGACTCGGTTGGTGACCCCTTTAAGCCTCTTCTAGCTCTCAATGACAGGTGGGTCCCATCCACCCGGTCATTACACCGCAGCTATTGTCGACGAGGGCGACCGGCGACGTAGCAGATCGGAAACCTCCAGTGCGTCGCGCTCGATACCGTAAGGGAGTTGGGAATTCGAGATTAGGAAAGAGTCCGGAATTAGGAAGAGTAGAAAGTCTGTTATGATTTTTGAGGAATCCTGATTTATCTCTAACACAAACTATATTTAATATTTTGGAGAGCTTCAAATGTTGACCAACCAACCAATCTGGCCAGGCAGAGTTGGTCCCAGCATGTTTGTGCAAAAGAGCATCCGAAAACAGATGATAAAGAGTTTCTTCCCTATTTTGCTGCCATCAAACACAAGTGTACTCTTCTCAATAGATTTCTCATATTTAATCTACCATGGAGTAGCAGCCAAAAGGGCACCTTATGTGGAGGCTGAGAACTCTTCCATAACCATTTGGGCAATGCATGACTGTTGATGTCAATCAAAGGTTTGTATGATTTAACTGGAGAATGAACATTAGACCCCCATACTCCATATATCCTTTTTCATTTGTTAAGATCAAGTCATGTAATAGGAGCTGTAATTGGCCAAATTGCAGAAAAGATTGTACAAAAAGTGGCAAATCGAAGCAGCCAAAAGGACACCTTATGTGGAGGCTGACAAGAACTCTTCCATAACCATTTGAACTATGCATGATAGTGTTGATGCTCAATCAAAAGTTTGTATGATTTAATAGGGGAATGAACATTAGACCCCCACACTCTATATATCCTTTTCATTTGTTAAGATCAAGTCATGTAAAAGGAGCTGTAATTGGCCAAACTGCTGAAAACCTGTACAGAAAGTGGCAAATCGAAAAACTCCTGGAACTTTGCATGCTGAGCAACTTGAGCCACTGTTAAAGTTGGAGTTTTAATAAACAAAAAAAAACTGCTGATTGTTCATAGCAATGAGATTGACGATATTTGATTGATAATCAAAGGGGTTACATGTATAGGCACAAATTTTTCATATCTCAACCACCGGTTTATAGAAATAAGAATCCGGGAGAATATGAAGGGAGGCCCATGATTGATGTGAACCAAATATAGTCTAACATCCCCCTGCAGTTTAAACAGTAGCAAGATGAACATTGTGACTAGACGAACGGCAGGAAGAAGGTAGCTAGTCATGCTATGCAGCCGAGATCGAGGCGCCGATGTCATGCATGCAGGAGCCGAGGCGCTCAGGAGGCCAACGGCCGAAGACCTATCTAACATGCCCCCGCAGTCTGAGCGTCGGTAGGGCGGACATTCTGGCTAGATCAAAACTTCGTGAAGACAGAAGTAGGCAGCCCCTTGGTGAAGATGTCGCCGTACTGCGAAGAGGTCGGACATAGAGCACACGAACATCATTGGTAGCAACGCGCTCCTAGACAAAGTGGAGATCAATCTCGACATGCTTAGTGCGTTGATGCTGCACCGGGTTTGTCGATAGATAGACTGCACTGACGTTATCACAGTATACCAAGGTGGCACGGCGAAGAGGAGTGCGAAGCTACTGGAGTAACTGGCGCAGCCAACATACTTCGGCAACAGCATTGGCATCTACGACCGAAACTTTTTTGGGTTTGTTTCTCGATCCTGTAATCCATTCATTTTCTTGTTCACATTCCCACAACAAGAATTCTCTCTGCCAATTTGGACCACCATTCCCTCAAAGAAAAAAAAAGCGCACCTCAAAATCCTTTAGAACAAAATTTTTGGTATTATAGATGAAATGACCCACAAATTTGGCAAACACCGAGAAATTGAAACTCTGGCCAAGAAGATGATAACATTGAAACAAAAGGCCGAACCACCTAGACAAGATTGTAGGAGAATACTATCCGAATCCTCAATGAGTTTGAACCTTGAATGATTGAAAGAGGCCACCTAAAAGAATTCTCGAAATCCACATTTAGGAGAGAACCAAACTTTTTCCAGACTTTGTCCTGAAAACCAAGGTCAGGGAGGAAATCTAGCCTTGGAAGGAGCTGCATCTTGGAGAGAATTAGGAGAAATCATTGGCAGGGGAGGGATGGGCCGAGAGAGGAGGAGGGGCAGGTCGTTAGACAAGGGTTCTCATGTTTGGCCAATGTGATAACCGTCCTCTCTGAGAAAGTGGCCACATGATAGTGTAGCTGAACCGAAATATAATAGGTTCACCAATGCTGACACAAACTATTGCTTTAATTTGATAAGTACACACAAAGTACTTCCTTTAGTCAGTGCCATTGTCTAATTTCATTTCTAGCAAAATGGAACAAAGAATTTCAGTTAATTGCGGCACGCACGCCCACTTTTCACCTAGATTCACACTCACAAACAACAAAAACTAACAATCAGAAACTTTGGTGCAGCCTCCCGTGCCATCTTTGCAGGATGCCCTCGGATCTTGTACACAGCACCTGGGGTTTTGTGAAACAATAGGGCCATAATACCAGGGTTATGTGTCAAACTCTGGTGTTATGCAACTATAACCACAAAACATAGGCGTTTGTGAAATTTACTAAAAAAATAAAGAAAGGAAGTCCGAAACACACATCTGACAAAGTCACCAGGACAGTATAATGTTTCTATTTATGAGGCCAAACGACAGTATAATGTTTCTATTTATGAGGCCAAACCTGTAGTAACCATTGCTGTTTATTACCAATTCATCATGTATGTTATGTCCTGTTAGCAAATATGAGGACCAATTCATCATGTATGGTATGTCCTGTTTGCAGATATAATGCCGCCAGACAATCTACTCCGTCTGCATCAGTTAAATTTGTGATGATTTGATTTTCCAATTTTCTCGCACATAATCTAATCTATGTGCAAGCTGCCAAAACCAGAAGAGCTTTATTCAGCAGAGCTTCAAACCAGAACATCACGCTGGAGCTACTTTCTATGATGCACTCTCTATGACAAGTTGAATTTCGTCATAAAAAACATACAATGACGATTTCAGAACTAATGATGACGAGTTTAGATCGTCATTAAAAATCACTTTTTTTAGTGATTTTGAGCTCCAAGATTCCCTTTCTCGTCACTGATTAGGAATCTTGATGCAAGTGGACTCGTGACTTGCCACCTCTCTCGATATCGCTCGGAAAATAAATGGGACCAGATCACACATGCCTTTTCTTATTCGGTTGTAAGTGGGCGAACCAAGTGAATTTTAATACAAAAGTCGGCAGACCCAAGCCATATTTTCAAGCCCAACGTGAATAATCTTCCATGTATGTATTTCACACTAGTTTTAGGCCTAAAACTAGGCTTCCAAGTGATATCCCTCGATATCAGCCACCTACGAGTCCTGTTGAAACGAAGGTCTCATGCACTGCTCTGTTATTGCGATCCACTACAAGAACTGAGATCGGAGGGTGTCTAAGGGCATGTACAGTGGTACAGACGGCAGCTGTCTATATTATATCTCCACATCATCTATAGATAGCACTAAAAATAACTCATACAATGGATCGCCTATATAGTAGTCTGTAATGGTCTCTCATCCAATTAACAGACTGTCTATACAATGGTACATACAATAAAAAACTGTCTATAAGACCGTCTGTTAAATAGTAGACAACAACTTTCTCTCTCCTCATCCTCTCTCCTCCACATCACTTAAAATCCTAAGTGGCGTGGTCTTACAGACAACTGACATGTACCATTGTACATGCCCTAATCCATGTAAAAATCAGTGTGGCATTTCGGAAAACAGGTAGCTTATGCTGCCCTCCTGCTATCTCTTACCAACGCACCTACTTCCCGACCACATCACGATATGAACCGTCCAAATTGTTGCTCGACAAATCAAGAGCATGGTTGCAGGTGGTGTCTACTGATTGTCAAGTTGTCTCAAACAGTGACAATCTTTTGTTACCTGATACTGTAACATCATGAAAAAATTAAAAATAGAAAAATAAAAATTTAAAATTAATATTGAATAAAAATTTTAATTGGAATCAAGATGTTAATTTAAAATATTATATTTTTCCACATTTTATTGAATTTTAAACCTTAAGAAAAGAATAAGTTCCAATATTAAAACTTTTTCTCTCAAAATGAATAAACTATGAAAATGAGTTTGAAATATACTATTAATTTGAATTTCCATATTTTCAAATTTTTTCTTGAAGTTTGGCTTTTAAGAAAAATCTTTTGTATTGATCATTTTTTCTCCTCCAAAATATAAGACCCAAAATATCTTAAGAAATAAAATCTAAAAACTTAATATAAATTCCAAATCATCTCCAGAGCCTTCTCAAAATTTTTTAAAGTATTGTGAAATCGTTTATTGCTGAAAAGAAATAAAAAATGTACAATGTGACTATGAACAGAAAAATGTCAGAATTATTAAATTTTTACAGACGTTGTCACATTGTATAAAATTTACAAAATCATATAAAGCACTATGGTAATATAAAAAAGTTTAAAAATAATATAGGTTATTTGGCCATTTTATAAAATCAAAATAGAATTAATTTATAAACAATATTATCAATGTCAGAATTTTGTAAACATAAATATAACTGATAATCATCTAAAATATTTATTATACCTTAAATAAGCATTAGTATTACACAGAAAAAGTTTCATATAAAATAAATCTTATTTGTTGTGTAAGAAAATAAAAACCAAAAACAGAATTTTAATGTAGCTGTTTTATCATAATTTTAATAATTTCCACATGAAAGATATTCAACTGAAAATTTTACATTATGGTAAAAACTGTCTTCAGATTACTTAGGAAAATTTTTAGTTAAGAATGACAACTCATTTATTGCCTTAGACTTATCCTGTCTAGTCCGCTAAAGTAGGTATAGCAGTCTTGTCAGAATTTAATAAAATTTTACAGATAAAATCTTGTCTTGAAAGTCTTACCAGAGGATAAGACCTGGCTTGTGATTATATACAAAATTTTTTAAATACTTTAGACAACGAATGACAGTCCAATTTAATACTTGAACCTCGTTCTATAAATACCAGTGCCCCATCCCTCCTGCCCACTTTTATATCCTGACAGCACCCATCCCCTGCCGAGAGCCAGCAGCTAAAGACCAAAGAGCAGCACCATGAGGTATTAAGGTCACCCCCAGACCCCCTCCTGGCAACACACCTCCCCATCCAGCCATTTCCCTGCTAGCTTTACTCCTGGAACAGCAAGAACAGCACCATGGAAATAAGAGCACCACCACCTTCTCTCCTTCAATCCACCACCACAAAAAAAGTAGTAGATTATGCATATCATACCATCATGTTCACCATCACCCATACATCCCATCTTTGCAAAAAGTTTTCGCATGCATGTTGGTTTGGATTGTTTTAGAGAGAAGAGGAGGGAGGAGCAGTGGCAGCCCGTGGCCATGACAGCGGCTTCGCCTCGAAGGCTCCTTCCGCCGCCGTACCGTGTCAGAACGGCAGGCCTGTCGCAGCAGGCTTATCAGTTGCAAGGGTTTCTGCAACAAGCCCATTCCTCTGACGCCTCTCACCTACCTGTCACAAAGGGGTCCCATCCGGCGGACCGGGCAAAGGCACGCGTAGGCATTTAATGAGGCTGGAGGAACGGGACAGCACGGGAAGAAGCATTAAATGTATTTAGATAAGCATGATGACTTCCTTTTACCTACCCCCGTTAGCCTGGCCTATATAAGGGCCTTCGGGTGCATGGGGAAAAGGGGTCGAAAAAGAAGGAGAAGAGAACAAGCAAGAGCTTCGGTAGCATAGCCTAGAACTGGTAGCTCAGGAAGCTCTGTACTGGTTTCAAATACACTCCATAATCAATCTAGCAGGAAGTAAGGTTGTCACCCTTCTCACAAGGGGGCCTGAACCTGGGTAAAAAATCTCTTGTTCTTCCTAGTTCATAGACGCCGAAACCCTCCGTGTGGGAGTCCTCTAGGGTTTTCGCCCTCTAGATTAACCAGCCGCGAAGACGCCCTCCTACCGAACAAAACACAGTCTCAGAGATCACGGGCTGTCGGTGGAATCTGCCGACAGTGGGTAATTAAAGAGCAGTGGCAAAGGTGGGTAATTTTGATGAAATGGCGTGGGTAATTAAAGAGTAGTGGTAAAGATGAGTAATTTTGATAAAGTGGCATGGGCAAAAGTGGGTAATTAAAGAGTAGTGGCAAAGATGGGTAATTTTGATGAAATGATATGGGAAGAAATTCTCACTTTATATAGTAGAGATGTGCACTAGAGTTGCATGTCTGTGCACGCATATATAAGTGTCGCCTCCATGTTTGAGCTGCATGCTCGATGTTTAATTAGATTAGCAGATAGATGGATTAGCATGGTAGTTAATTCAGTCGTAGCAAGAAAGGCAGAGTGAGTCTGCTGTGTATGTGTTAATTTGTACCGTGTTGGTTTGGATCGTGCGTGCGTGCGACGTGTGAGTTTGTTACTCACCGAGTAGTGCTGCTAGTAATAGGAAGCCGGTATAAAATGCGTGGTGTATTCCTGTTGAAGGGTGGTGGCTGCCACGGCTGCGCATAGCAGCTCGCGGGGCTGCCGCGGCAGCGGCTTTGAGACGTGGTGCGGCGATTTGAGGCAGACGCATATGGTGAAAATCGCCTAGTCGGTTTAATTTTAAAGGGTTCATTCATGGTCATGGCATACTCATGCATGCACATATTAAAAATTAGTCTGATGACTTACTACCAGTATAGCTACCAATTAGATCTTAATTGTTTGGCGATAAAAATAATTGTCGCTTTATATGAATAATTTGACCGTTGGAGTAAAATATTAATTGTCATAAAAATAATTGTCGCTTTATATGAATAATTAGACCGTCGGAGTAGAATATTAATTGTCAATCAGTGGATATCAAATTATTTAATTTGGTAGATTACAAGTCATAGTCGAATATTATTGGAGTCGTACAAAAACTTGCCAATTAAGTTGATCGTCAGAGTAAAATGCCAATTGTCCTTCTTGGGTGTTGAATACTAATTTAGAAGATTGCTTGGACATAGACTAATAATATTGGCCTCACATGGAAATTAGTTAGCGGGTCCTACATGATTGAAAATTGTGGGAATTTATCTCAAGATAATATTGATGGTTGAAAGGTTGTCGATTGATGGATTACATGCAAGATAGTCCAATGGAATGAGCACAGGCATGAGTGACCAATAGGCTATTAGGTAGTGGGTACGTAAAAAACTTGGAAGGCTCGTTAAAATGTTGCATGGTTGCATACACCCATATCGATAGGATATCCGGATTTTGATATGTACGGTCATGGATTTCTAAAGTGGGATTAACGCAACTTGATTGTTAGCACTAGTATAAATAGTTTGGTAAGGTATGATTGTTAGAGTGGATCACGGTCACTGGCACGTGGGACCGCCGTGTAAGTCAGCGGGTTTAATTCAAACCCTGTGTAAAAGACGAAGCACGTTTTCACAGTTGGAAAGCGTATCTCCAATTTTCAGCCATTTTCCCAAAATAATAGGATTCAAATGTCCATAACTTTTGCTAGGAAACTCCAAATCCAGTGATACAAATCTCTAAATTTGTGTAAATTTATGTATATTTTGAATATGTAAAAATATATTAGATTTGCTCAATATACAGTAAATGAGCTAAAATTTAAGCTATAGGTCTAGAATGTGTACTATGTAGAATTTTCACAAATCAAATCTAAAACTGGTGAAACTAATTTCTATGTATTCTTGAGGCCATGAAAATTCTAAATATGTAAAAATATCTAGATTTGAGTTTAGTTTGTATCAAATGCATGAATAGATGAATTTTAATATATTTAAAGTTGAAAAGTTCATAACTAGTGCAAATAAATTCCAAAAATTGTGCTATATTTTGCAAAATTCATGATAAATTATGCTCTATCTTCTATGTATATTTTGTACATTTTTTAGCATATTTCAAACTGAGGTTTCGTCGATGTTTTTTTGTGGCTTTATATTTATTTGCTTGGACAACACTTCTTGTAAAACCATTGACGAGCAACATTGGAGGGAATTATGTAGTTAGAAAAGCATGTTAAATTAGTGGGTCTTTCGTAGATCATAATACCTAGTTAGTGATATGGCTTACTTAGAAAATGCATGTCTTTTATAGTAGATGTTTTAGGAGTTGTAGAATTGGCCCTCGCATCATTCTCACATGCATCATCCTCATAAGCATTATTCTTATATACATAAACTTGCATAATACTTGTATGTATGTTGTTTATATTGAAGAATAGTAACTTCGGATTTGTTTGCTTGTATGTATGTTTACGTTGGAGTGTACACACGAATCGTGGGACTATGTGAGATGTTCTGTACTAGGTAACGTAATTGGTACTCTGATCAACCAAAACAAGACCAATTGCTCAACAAGCAAGGTAAACACTCTCCTTTGATCATGTTGATCCTAATATTTTACGGAGTTTATGTTGTTTTTTCAAATGATATATGCATACGTGTATGTTATATTAAACTTGCTATGTTGTGGGTACCAGTAGATATTTTCTTACTTGTTTGCATCACCGTTACCTTGGCACTTGTTCGCCTACTATTGTAACCTTAGCTTATGGATTAGACCTTACTACATTACTTAGTGTCACTGTGGGTAATGATTGTGAAGTACTTCATACATATGCTTAGTCATGCTCACTTAGACGTCTTTTAAATGTTAAGATACACTTTCTATTCAGGTTTGAGCAATTTTTAAAGGTATAGAGCCGAGTTATAGTATCCATATATTTTTATAAAAATCCAACCCAAAAATTTATGGTTTAGACGCGGGCGAGTTACTATTTAATTTTGAGATATGAGGAGGGACCTCGCGCATAAATAAGGGGAGATACTTACCCAGGTCAGTTAAGGACCGAACTTTGACGCTATCACCAAAGTGAAATAGTGCAACCATATGTGTTAGTATGGGATAGCTTTAGCTTAGTAGATTAGCTGAAGTTTAATCTTGCATTTTTATAGGCCGTAGTAGTAAGGGCAATCCGAGGTATGGTGTCGCTTGTAGGTGCTCCCTTCGTTGAGGTGTTGGGGTTAAAACATTCCAATACAACGGTGTATGCCTTGCTATGAGGGAGAGGATGCGATGGGGCATAAACCATCGTTAGTACTATGTGTACATGTCCGGATCTCCAACGCTATAGCAAGGGTCATCATCACCGGGCTAGTGCAAGCCTAGGCTTTAGCTAGTTGAATGGTTTCGTCATACTCTAGCACATCTGTTATGGTGAGTATCGAAAGACATGGTTAACATGATTGTTAGAATGTGTCATGCGAGTAAAGCGTACATTCTCTACAGAGATTTAAATCTAATTAATTAGCCATACTCACAGTCATGAGCAATTCGGGGAAGTAATGTCAAGTATAGCTTTATTTTTGCAAACATTTTGAAAGTTGTGTTTTGATGGGTTAGTATATTTGTAAGCCAAGGTTGGCTATGATTTACTCACTGTTCATGGCCATGGAGGGCTATGAAATGATGGTATTGAACTTTACTTACTGCTATTAATTTCATATCAAGTGCATTTTTCAATTTCATTACTGTTGATGAATTACAAATAAAATCTACCTTATGCTGAAAATAAAACTTAATGTAGTAGCTTGATTTTTTGGACTAACCTTGCATATAAATTATTTTTATACATTAAAATCTTGCGAGTATATACGTGTACTCAACCTTACTTGTTGATAT
Organism: Guadua angustifolia; assembly: GCA_036346375.1. Taxonomy (NCBI): domain Eukaryota; kingdom Viridiplantae; phylum Streptophyta; class Magnoliopsida; order Poales; family Poaceae; genus Guadua; species Guadua angustifolia. The sequence continues at coordinate 914,953 of JAYEVE010000723.1, forward strand.
TTATTCGGTGGATGAGAAAGAAGACAATCACTTGGATACCTTTGTTTTCGGCAATGATGGCGTAGAGGGTCACGGTCACACTCAGGCCTTTCTTATGGGTTTGTTTTCAATTGATGGTTCATAATTTAAATTTTAGGCCTGTGGCCTATAATGTTCTTTTAATCTCATTTAATTGGCTATATTTACCTATTTAACGATCTTCCACTGTCTTTTATTGTCATAAGCAGTTGATATATAACCTCTGTCCGAAACCGAATTCATGGGCAGTTTCTGGGTCGTGACAGATACTCTTAAGACAAGTTAGCCGTGGTGCCTCACAGGTGCAAACAACTACTCTCATATTCTCACAGAAATGGCTCTGTATAAGAACTAGGCCGTTCATGATCAGATGAGTGCAAATGTTAAATGACCTGAGATTTGATTGAACGTAACGTAACGTAATAATAATAATCCACAGAGTCACACCAACTGAATAGCACACAAACTCCTTTTTAGCAAGCTGAAGTTGTGAGTAGCACCAAATGTCACACATGCCGTTACATCATGAATAACAGAATAGCAAACCAAGTCATTAACACGCATGCTGTCGCATGTACAAATCCAAACCATGCAGAAATCAAACTGTCTTGTTCGGTCTTTGATAGGCAAGACACACACTAGGCACAGCGGGACAACACACCCTCTTTATTTGAAATACAAAACCAATCGCAAACCAAGCCAACTCAGTGATACATGTGTGATGTGCAGTCTCACTGAGGCACAACACACCACATCCGAACACATAAAGATAAATATTTTGCATGCTCTTGCACACAAATTAAAAAGCAGGGGTGGACGAATACACCATCAAACAGTCATTTATTCTTCAGAAATCTTGAAAACACATCAACGGCAAGAAATTACTCAATCCATATACCTCAAGAAGTCCATGGTAGAAACAGCAGTAGTACATGTGGCCACCATATGTACCTAGATTAGGAAGACATGAGAAAATGGATAACATAAGAAATTAATGGAAGAACAGTTTTATATGCTACACCCCTATGGTGCTATCGTATACTCTTTTTTGTTGCATAATTCCGTGACGGGAATTGTTATGATCATGTCTGCAGATCAAAAAGATTGACACCATATATTTTTGTGAAGATAAGTAAAGAAGTGGTCAAATCGAGGAATTGATTGACTACCCATCGGCTTACATTAACAAATGAAATAAAGTTCTCCTAATTAACCTGTTACTACACGTGTCTACATATACTCATACCTAAATGAAAGGAACATACAGCATACGTACCTGGATGGATGGTGGTAGCCTCACCGCAGAACTGAGGCTCTGGGCAGGGCCTTCTTGTAGTACAGCGAGTGGCGTGGCTCGAAGAGGGATGGGTGGTGGCCGGCGTTGAGCCCGTCCCACTCTAGCTTCTCCCACCAGTCCTTTTCACATTCCACAGTTGGGTGGCCTTCTCGTCGGCGGAGGTCAACTGCTGGGAGGCGCCTGAGGCTCCAGCAGCCCCTGAGCTTGATGGTCTGGAGTGCCGGTGCATACATTTTGAAACCGCATATCTGCTGCAGACTAGGAAGCTCATGCAGGTGGATGTGTTTCAGCTTTGGGAAATCCTTGCTATCCTTTTCACTGCCAGCAACTTGTTCATCTGAGGAATCAAACGGAAAGATTTGCCTGAGATCACTGCAGTTGATGATGTGGATTACCTCCAAGCTTGGCAAGTTGAACCATGTCGACAAAGGAAGTACAAATTTGAGACTAGGACAGGAGTGCAAGTGAATTTTCTGAAGATTTCCGAATGGTCTCCAACCCTGTACTTTCGCAATGATTTGTTTGCTCCAGATGCAACTCGCTGTGAGGAGATCAGACACCAAAATGACCTCGAGTTCGTCAAAGCTGTAAAACTTCCTACTATGATAAGAGACAAAGACCGTCTCCAGCTTGGGGCACCTCTCAATATTGCACCATTTTAAACGGAGTTGAACAGAATGGGAAGCTTCACGTACGCGTAGGGATTTGGGGGTAACACAAGTGATGGAAGAATTATCATGCACATGCAGGGAATCGATCGATAGCATAAGAGATTCAATAGCTTCGATTGCCTTATCGCTCTCTACATCGGTGTGGCTAATCCCTTCACCAATCTCAACATGGTGATCCAGCGGTGGTGGAGGTGATGGGATCCCATCAGCAGCAGTAAACCTCTCCATTATAGTATCACTGTATGGTCCAACTACTTGATCATTGTATGGATCTATCTCTCCCTTGCGGTTGCCTCGTCCTTTAGCTTTGCTACTTGAAGCTGTCATACGCAAATTTAAATAGAGGCTACTGGTTAGGTATGTTGTTCCTCCCAGCAGCAAGGACTGAATGAACCTTGCATCTCCTAGAACAACATAGCCATCATAGTTTCTGTATTGGATGCAGGGGGTTGAAGAAGAATCAGAATATGGCGATCTTCTGTCCTCCTTTCCTTGGGTGTCAATGCACAGCACCTTAAGTTGTCTCCCCTTTTCCCGGTCATTCCACCATAGTATTGCATGGAGCTGCTTGCAGCCCATCAAAAAGACTCTTTTGAGTTTTGGCACCTGCACGACCTCATCACTGAGGTCAAGTTTTTTTATTGATGTGCATGATACGTCCAGCTCCTCAAAATGTGTCAACCTTCCACGCAATATGAAATTCTTCAAATGCACACAACCTGCCAAAGAGATCTTGGAAAGTTTGGATTCATCCTTTTGTCTTGATCCTGCATCTAAGCTGAACGATTCAAGTGATGGAGGGAGCCCTTCAGGGCCAATATGCTCCAATCCAACACAACCATCTAGAACCAAATTCTTGAGGCCAATTGCTCCCGACAAGCTTGGCAAAACTTGTATGGTATTGTTGCTAGACAGATCGAGGAGCTCCAACTTCACCATATCTGTGAATTCATCCAAATGGCCTGTCTCCCAAGGCTGTGTAGGCGCAATTACTCGAAGCTTGTGAAGGTTCTGCAGTCGTCGCCATGCAAGATTGCTGCGCCATATCCTTCCCTTCTTTATATGTACCTCCCTAATGTTTGCAACCATGTGCTCTATTATCTCTGGGGATAAAGCCAGCTCCCAATCCATGTTGCATATGTCCAAGACCCACAGGCTCTGAAAAAATTCCAATTCTGGTCTACCTGGCTTCTCCTCCGCATCTTGTTGCTGTTTTGGTGCCTGTTCTTGTTGTTGATCCTTGCAGCTATCTAATACGAGGAATCTTAGGCTCTGGCAACAAGAGAAAGGCGGTGAATAAAAGCTAAAGGTGCACCGGCTTAGTTTTATCACACGCAGATTCTTTGATTGTTGAAACATGTTATTGCGTAATGATGATGCTGGATGATCGGATTCACTTTTGATTGCCAAGAAAAATGATGTTGACTCTGCTTGTAAATTTGATTCATCTATATATGGCCTTGCTTTGCTATTGGAGTAGGTGAGTGAAGCCCAACGATTTCCAGGAGTCTGAAATTCATCTTCAAAAGAAGGCAATTTATTATATTTTTTTTAGATAAAGGATTAAAATCCGGTCTCTGCAAATGCATACAACCGAGTTTGACAACGGACACAGCCGTAAAACATTATTGTGAACCAATGAGCTAAATTAGCTTAACATTAAAAAGAAATTCTATAATTGAGCATCCATCCATGCTTGGCAAAGATGTCCAAAGCCACCGTTTCCAATGCCTTGCTTGCACACGAAAGATCTCCCTATTGTCCTCGACCGCAATAAGGCCCAAAACCGCATCCAAATATGTTCCTTGAAGGTAGCTTTGCATGAAAGAAGAATATTGTTTTTTCTCAAATGTGAGTTCATTTCTTATGCACCAAATAGCCCATAATAGAGCAACGCCCCCACAAGAATCAAGCGCTTTGCACCCTTCTCGATACACGTTAACCAACTAGCAAGCATATGGGAAATAGACCTTGGTGGCGATAAACCCGGTAGCAATATGAACTATTTGCCAAATAATTTTTGAATGTTGGCAATCAAAAATAAATGCTGAATTGTTTCACTACAATTACTGAAACAACATTTTTATTCCCAATCCAATTCCTTTTAGCTAAATTATCCTTCGTTAAAATTACTCCTCGATGTAAATACCGGAGAAAATTTTAATCTTTAAAGGGAGTTTCAACTTCCAAATGAATTTACTATTAAAAGGATTACCATGGTTCATCAAATAACTATACATAGAACATACAGAGAATTGGCCATGGTTATGTAAACCCCAGTGGAAAGTGTCCCGACCATCAGAAAGCTGACAATTAGCTAATTTTGCTATAAGATTTAACCATGCCGTCGACTTATCACCGATAAGGTACGTCTAAAAGTAATATTCGGTGGCATCCGAGTCATGATCTTAGCCACGATATCATGTTGGTGATGGACAATATTATACAAGTGGGAAATTGAGTCTTAAGTGGCGTCGAATCCACCCAAGTGTCCTCCCAAAATCTAGTTTGGGTACCATCTCTAATCTGAAAGGAACCACAAGTCAAAAATCTTCCACGACCTTTAAGAGCCCTTTCGAGTGTGAGTCCCGGGCTTAATATGCACTTGGGACAAACATTTGGAAGTTAAGTATTTGTTTTTAAGAATAGTCCGCTTAAAGCCCATCCTCATTAAGCAATTTAAATAACCATTTGCTTAATAGACATTTATTCTTAGTCTTAAGGTCAATAATTCCCAAGCCTCCTTGATCTTTGGGGCGACACAAAATATTCCACTTAGCAAGGCGGTATTTTAAGCTTTTCGTTATTACCTTGCCAAAAAACCGAGATCGATAGCTATCTAATCTTTGAATAACACCCTTGGGAATTTCAAAGAAAGACATCATGAACATAGGAAGACTACTTAACACAGAATTGAGTAACACAAGTCTCCCCCCGTATGAGAGGTGTTTGGCCTTCCACATACTAAGTTTTCTATTGAATCTATCTTCAATTACACCCCAGTCCGCATTCCGAAGTTTATGATAATGCATTGGAATGCCTAAGTATCTGAACGGGTATGAACCAATCCCACAGTCAAACAAGTCAGTATAATCTTGTTCATATTGTCTAGCATCACCAAAGCAAAAAATCTCGCTTTTGTGAAAATTAATTTTTAAACCCGATAGCTGTTCAAATACACAAAGCAATAGCTTCATATTCTTAGCTTGTTCAATATCATGATCCATAAAAAGAATAGTATCATCCGCGTACTGCAAAATTGATAAACCATCGTCAATAAGATGAGGAATAATTCCTCGAATCTGACCATCCTCTTTCGCCCTCTTAATCAATATTGCCAACATATCAGCCACAATGTTGAACAGAATAGGAGATAAGGGATCACCCTGCCGAAGTCCTTTTTTAGCTTGGAAGTAATGCCCAATATCCTCATTAACTTTAATACCCACACTACCTCCGGTCACAAAATGATGGACCCATGAACACCATCGATGGCCAAAACCCTTCATCTTGAGAGTTTGTGAAGAAAAGACCACTTTACCTTATCATAGGCCTTTTCAAAATCTAGTTTTAAAATCACTCCATTGAGCTTTTTAGACTGAAGTTCATGAATAGTTTCATGTAATATCACTACTCCTTCCATAATATTGCGGCCAGGCATGAACGCTGTTTGTGATGGATTTACGACTTTGTTAGCCACCCCCATAATTCTATTAGTCGCCACTTTTGTGAAAATTTTAAAACTCACATTGAGCAAACATATGGGTCTATATTGTTGAATTTTGGTTGCGTCTGCCACCTTTGGCAGAAGCGTAATGATGCCAAAATTGAGACAATACAGAGGTAAATTCCCTTGATGAAATTCATGGAACAACACCATAAGATCCTTTTATTATATCCCGAAAACCGATAAAATTCAACTGGAAACCATCGGGACCAGGCGACTTATTATGTTCCATTTGAAAAGCGCTTCTCGGACCTCCTTTTCAAGAAAGTCGAAATGAGAGTATCATTTTCCTCATTTGTGACTGAGGTAAATCATGATTATGATCCTCCACCAAACTGAAATTATTATCTTCAAGGCGGTCCAAACAAACCCTTATAATAATTTGTAATATACACTTTTAAATCAGCATCACCCACAATGGTACCATCTTCATTGTCTAATTTGAAGATGCTACTTTTTCTATGTTTACCATTAGCAACTAGGTGGAAATATTTAGTGTTATCATCGCCTTCTAAAAGATCTTTTGTTTTAGCTCTCTCATACCATTTTATTTCTTCTTCCTCAACAAGTTCACCAATCTCTCATTGAGGTAATGTTTGATTTAATTCATGATTTGAGAGAAGCTGTATGTTCGCCTTTTTATCCAAATCATCAATTATTGAAATAATCTTTTTCTTTTCTTTCTTGTTGTGCCCAGTAGTATGTTTGGCCCAACCTCTTAAAAATTGCCTAAGAGATCGAATCTTATCTTGCCATTTATCCATAGCAGTATCCTCGAGTTTCAAACTTGCCATTTAGCGCAACCAATTCATAGAAGCCCTCTCTAGCGACCAACCACGTTCAAATTTAAAACATGGTGTCTTACTATTATGAGGCGAAACCCTAGTATTCAATATCAAAGGTGTATGATCAGAGTGACTCCTATCTCTAGCATGCACCATAGTGAGAGGGAATTTATTTTCCCATTCAGTAGATACCAAAATTCTATCTAACTTTTCAAAAGTAGGGTTATCACCGCTACCAGCCCAAGTATATTGTCTACCCGACATATGTATCTCCCTGAGATCTAGAGATTGAATAACCATGTTAAAAAGATCCGGCCATTTCTTATTAAAGTTAACCTTGTTCTTATCTTCCGGACCACGCATTATATTGAAGTCCCCACCAATAATGTAAGGTAATGATTCTTTGCTACAAATATTAGCTATTTCAGTAAGAAACATCTCCTTATAATCCTGTTGAGCGGGACCGTAAACTGCCATTAACACCCATTTAAAACCATCACTTTTATTTCGAAGCGTGAACTTAATATAAAAGTCACCTTCATCAATAGCTCCAATATCAAACACCGTCAAGTCAACCCCCAGGAGCATCCCCCCAGAACGACCATGAGGTGCCATACAGTGCCAAATAAAATCTTGGCCACCACATAATTTTTTCAGGGTCTTATCTGGGAAATGATCCCGACCCGTCTCCATCAAAGCGATGAAATCAAGTTGCATCTCCTTAACCATATCTTCTAAATACCTATGTTTAGCCAAGTCTCCAAGACCTCTGCTATTCCAGAAAACGCCTTTCATTTGAGACTCAACTTAGATGGTGTTTTTGGTTTTTTATTAGTCAATCCCTTCCTATTGATATTCCTCAAATTGGACTTTTTCCTACGAGAGGTAGCAACCAGGTCGGAACAAATTTGATCCAAACCCTCCTCAAACATATTTTGTTCAAATTCATCCCGAATATGGCCTAGTTGCATATCTAAAGTATCCTCTTCCTCCTCAACCAAATCAATTTTAGGTGAGCAGGGAGTATGACTAGAACCTCTATTTTTAGACGCAACACTCATCCTATCAATCTCTATATTTTTAATAGAAGTAATGGCAGAATAAATAGCCTCATTGTCGCTACCCATAGAAACCCCCAACTTTGCAATTCTAGTCACAAGAGCAGAATCTGAAATAGATGGAAAAGATGAAGGTTTTCCTGGCATCAAAGAATTCTTCTTCTCCGCCAAATGCATTGCTTTGACTAACATATTGGTATCACCCTAGATGCAATCCATAAGCTTGATCTTCTGGATGCATATTCATCCTTCTGAAGACTTCGATCCCTTTCCCCCACCCTTAATTTCCTCCGAGATTGAAGAGCACCACCATATACATATTGGACATATTTGCGGGATATTGTTACATTTACATAAATTTTGTAACATACGGTGAGGCAAATCTTGAATCTTCAAACCTCGGGAGTCAGCTGGAGAGACATCCTCCCTTACCTGAAGAACATGAGTCTGATCACCACCACTCAGACCTTCAACCGAAGACTGCAAATCTTGAATGTCAGCTTGATCAAAGACCTCAAGAGTCGTCTTCATACTGCAAGTTTGAATTTGAGCTCTCTCCTGAGAAACAACATGAGTCAGATTACCACCATTCTGATCATCACCCAGCAAAGTGTCATGTTCAGCCGAAGGGAGCAAAGCCTGAATATCAACTTGCCCAAAGTCCTCTAAAGTCATCTTCATACTGCCAGCTTGAACTTTATCCTTGTCCTGTGAAACATTTATGTGAGCCTCCACAACCTGATCGGGCACAGACAAAATCCCAGAACCTATCGACAAATTATTGACATTGAGGCCCTCCTTCTCCAGAAACTGCTCACAGCTACAATTCATATCTGAAAACACTTCCACATCACAATAGTCCACTTGATTCTCTCGCACAGACTTAACCAAGTTATCTTGCCCATCCTCCGGTGACATCCGACAAGATACATCCACTGTGTTGACATGAGATACATCCAGAACACATTCATCCATTAGCTGAACAGAATCCTCAGCATCCAACCCACCAACAACCTCAGTATTGCCAGCGTTAAAACCATTTGCAGCCAGTTTATCCCCAACCGGAGTCACAAGACCAGACACCGCTGTCTTGACTGGACTACATTTATCAGCAACACCAGCAACAACCTTATTGCTAATTTCATTTATCACATTGTTAGCAACGACAGTTTTATTCCCAACAACATCAGAATTGACTGGAATACATTTTCCAGCCAAATCCATTTGGGGCTCCCCTTCCTGTTCCTTATCATCCAACATCTTATCACCAACAACATCCAAAGAATAAGAAGGAAAATCAGATGTACCAGAATCCAAGCAATTAACAGAGGGTTTAAATATGTGATCAACAGCCAAGGAATGAGTTGAAATAGCAGATATACCAGAATCAAAGCTTGTCGCTGAAGGCTTAGACCTAATATCCCCACCCTTAACAACAACACATTCAGCATCAACCCAGTTGCTAGAATCATCAAGGGAATTATCGACCACAACCTTAATACCCCCACAAGTTTGATGCATCCCAGACAAACTTGGAGCACCAGTCGAAGCACCCTTTTCAACCTGAAAATTACCACTGGACGAAATTCCTTTCTCAATAACATTATCCCTATTTCCATTGCTTGCATCTGGCATTTCATGATCTCTGCCATCAGCTTGATTGCTCGGATCCTCCAGGTCATCATCTTCATCAAACTCATCAGGTTCCACATTATTCCCACTTATCACCTGATCAACTTTGAAGAAGATCTGGTATAAGCAATCGTCCACCACAATATCAGTATCCTCCGGTATACAATTCACATCCAGGACCGCCACCAATAATCTGACAACTCCTGTCTTTCTCATAGATCTCATATCAACCCTTTGAGTTGCACCAAGAATTGTTCCAACAGCCCATAAAGACAGAAAGGATCTAAACTCATATGGAACTCCATAAACATTGACCCAAACCTTCTGAAGCTTCTGCTTGGGCTTAATTTCCATATTCCATTCCTCAAACGACATAACTCCCTCATTATTATCAGTACGAAGACGCTTCATGCTAATCATTCTATGCAATTCCACCTGACTAGGAAAAGGAACTATATAAGAGTTGGAATCATGAGTCCGAACCATCCAATCCCATTTCACCGGAATCGCCCGTTTTAATTCAGATTTAACCAACTCCGCAGAAACCGTACCTTCAACTATTCTGATAAGGGCAGTCGCAGAAACTCTACTAGGAACCTTAGCAGCAGAAAAATATGGAATGTGGAAAAATCCCAGCCCATCTCCAGCCAAACCGCTAAATGCAGCATATGGTTTAGGTCCATGTAATAGAGGGCAATGTGGGGTTAAATGTTCTTCTTCACATATCTCACAACACAGCAAAAACTTTTTCTTCTTCTTCAATGCAGGTTCACAGACAAGTTGAATACCTTTATGCTTGCCGGCTTGAATTCCCGAGCTTTCTCCCTTCTCCTTTGAAAGCTTGGTCAGATCATCAACTGGAAGCTTCCCAGAGTTGGATAATCTGTGAACCCCAGGACTGACCGTATTCTGAGCGCCACCAGAATCAACACGGCCAATAGAAACCCCAGAGTTGACTGCGTTCTGAGCACCACCGAAACCACCGCGGTTAATGGAAGCACTGCGCCCCCCATATTCGGGAGCACGGTCCCGGACAACATACCAACCACGGCCACGCCCCAAAAATCTTTGAGAACGGGCACCACCGCGAGGTTGCCGTAACTGACCTCCATAGCTGCAATCTTGGAGCCGATCGCCACCAGCATCCGCCGCCGCACCGCCCGCCATCACCACCTGAGCGTAGGTGCGAAAATTTTTGTTGTGATAGGTCAGACGGCGATGAAGCATAGCCAATCCTGGAAAACGCCTGGACCAAACAGATTTCACAGACCCCAGGCCCCCCGGCCCAATTGGCCCAACAGCAGGCCGGCACCAGAGAAATTCAAATATTGATTTGCCTTACAATTAGTATCGTGCGGATAATCAGGAAGATTGCGACGATCATGCTGATTTGAATCACACACCGATCGGCTGATTGAAGATTTGTCAGCGATCAATGGCAACAGATAGTCTCCAATTGTTCTTGGCAAAGAATTCCTAGGTTTTGGCAAAGGACCCTTCCAAACCTTGTTTTTGTTCCAAGGCCATCTGCCCTTAAGAAGATGCTTTGTGCGTAGAGACTTATTATCCTGCACAAGATTAGATGGCAAATGTTTATAATCAACACAGCTGGGAAGACATACCTGCAAAGCCGATTGTTCAACGCTGACGAGCTCCTCGTAATCAGAATCGTATTCACTATTGGCGGTCCAAAATTTGCCACCGACAAATGGAACAACATGATTCTGCAAGGAATGCCCAATCTCCACCGAAGGGGAATCAGAACGAGGCCAAACAGATCGACAATTGGGAGAATCAGGGGAGACCGCCATGGCACCACCATCATGATCGCCTATACGTTCTGGCGGCCATGGCTCAGTATCCCTCTAGTTGCATCTCTTGATGCAGAGCAACACTGGCCTCCCATGCTTCATCTGCGTTGCCTGCTTGTATAATTCCATCACAAACCCAATAGTTGGAGGCATGGGTAGTCCAATCGTAGTCCATTATGTGTTCACTCTTAGAATTCAATGACACAAGATACAAGCAACATTTTGTAGCAATTTCTACGGGGACACCTTGCTGATGTGTGTAAAGAACTATTTCTCTAGCCTCTTCTTGTAGTAAATCCACCCAATTGGATTTGCCAGGATTAAAATTTGATGTAAGATAAATATGTGAATTGTCCACTCCCTCTGTTAATGGTTGTTCTTCAGGCTCGATAGATTTTTTTTTTTCGAAAGACACAGGCTTGATGGATTCGACCCTTGAATTAGGAAGTTGTTGTTCCATTTTTGGCTTCATTCCTGGGATGGGTCGAAGCCTTCCTCGGAAGGTCCACAGTACCTTGCTGACAACGTTTGACCATCGATCTCCAGGTTTTGGAATGCCAAAATCATTCAAGTCAATCGTGCTTTTGCTCCCATTATGAAAGACCACCAAACATCTGTATCCTTGGAGGGCTTGATGGATCTCTCTGCTGACGTCTGCTATCTCATCCCTAGAGCCTATATCTATCCCACTAAAATCATCCTCTGCATCTTGTCTATGAAAAATATCCATTACTTGTTGAGGAAGCTGCAGTTTATGTGCAATTTCCTTTTGTAGTGCTCTTCGATTTTTCCACCTTGAGCAATCGACATGGATAATCTTATCAAATTTCTTCGTCAGAGACAACGGAGTATCTTTAGCTATAGCTCTAAGGACAACGGATGCGGCCAGTCCACTCCATCCATCAAAGTAGATAACTTGATTTGCTTCGCTTGTATCCTCTAGATAAGGAATAATCCCTTGTACCACCTCTCCAACAGTATCCGCACGAATGCTCTACAATAATAAACAAAAATTCAGGCAAAGTGATGAGGGATGGACATTGACCATGCATGGGATGACAAAACAAGGTGCTCAAGCAAATGTGGTACTAATTTACACCAAATATGAAATATATATGCTGGTTGAGCTGGACGTAGCAATTAATTTGGGGCAAAATGGCAAGTCACCTTCCACTGCTGTATCCGGGGCTGCTCTATGGAACCGCTTGGGATGTCAAATGGACCACCGCTTGGGATGTCGACGGATGCCATTTCTGGCAACTGCTGCTCATCCTCATCCTCATCTTGAACGGGATATTCCTCCTGCAGACGCATATTCCATGGCAGCACATGAGAAACCACAACTGCAAAGCAAAAAAAGTCCAAAACCCCCACCAAAGCAATGCTAGCTTGGATCCCCGCTTACTCTATTTTGGTACAACTAGCCGCTAACCCATGCAATTGCACGTGCTAAATATTTAAAAATATTTTTATTCGTTGTACCAAAATTGTATCAAAATAAGAAATTTATTTGTTAAAGTTTAGAGAAATAACTAAAAAATCCTAATTAAAATACCTCGTGCCATTAATAGAATTGTATTTAGCTGGAATTCTTTCTTTAAATATCGTTATAAGTTAAGTTGATCCACGGATGAATGGCCAAATGTTTTTCTTGTTTTATTAACGTGGTAATTTCCTTAAGTATATAATTAGTGCATTATAATTTTATTTAATTATTAAAGTTGCCCTCCAGAACTGCCTAATACAAATTTTGACCAATGCTAATAATAGTAATTTGATTTATGATTTTTAGAAACCAAATTTACAGCTTTGATTTAGGTCTTACTACAAATTTCAATATTTTTGGAATTTTAGTTTAGAATTCAAGCACAAATTAACTCACCTTGACATAGAGTCCTCTTTTTTGAATTTAAATTTGGATTGTACATATAGATAAAACAGTAAATTTTATTTTATTTATGTTTTTGTTCCTAACATTCGGTATTTTGGCATTTTACACTCAAATTTGTGCTTAGTTTTCCTTTTTATCCTAATTTTCAATTGTACTTGACATAAATATTTCATTTAATCCAAATTTTGATTCCTCACATATATTCATACCAATCAAACTCATAATGTTATTTTAATTTTATTCTCAATATGCATATTTGTGGGACTCTATATCGAAAAAACAAATTTCTTTTTTCAGCTATTGTTTGGAAAATTAAATGTTTTATCATTTTACTTGTGAATTTGTATACAAATCAAATCTCTTATTGTCCTTTTGTTTTTACATTGTGCTTGATATGATTTTTTTTTAATTTTAGGTTGGAACTTGTGTACGTATGGAAATAAAATTGCTAATTTTCCTTTATTTTTTTTTGCTGAATTTCAATTAATTTGAATTGTGCTTGACATAGACTCTTTCGTTTAATTTGCTAATTTCCATTTAACTATTTAAGGACATTACTTTGGATGCCATATAGAAATTAAATTGCTAATTTTTCTTTTTTTTATTCTGAATTCATCTAATTTGGATTGTACTTGTCATCATATTTTTCTGTTAATCTAGGCTTGTTTGTTTTAATCTGATCTGTTATAACATAGGTTAACCAGATATATGGCTATATCTTTTTAGTTAACATGGGAGCTTTTCCAAGGAGTGTCCAAGTAGTATAGGTATGGATCACAGAAATAAAATTATACTGTTGTAGCATCCTTTAAAATTTTTGCCACGAACTCAAAATGTGTTAGAAGAAAAAAAATGTTTGGTGCGAATAGTAACATTTGTCCTTTTCTTTCTTTTTTCCTTTGCCATCTAATTTGTCATTTTTGTCTTGATTTTCTCAATTTTTTTCTTGTCAACATATATATGACGCATTGGAACTTGAAGTTTTATACATAGCTAGAGTAAAATAAGTACAACTTTAAAAAAATTCTTCGTGCAAATTTGATGCCCAAACCAGAAGTTGTTTCCTGATTATACTAAATTACGCATCTGTGCTAGTTATCTCCACTACTTTTACATTATAGTTCTTGTCGCTCGTAGCTTTTCATAGTCTCCAGAGTGCATAACATACTCGTTAATACTTTATTAACCATTCCAGTGTGCTAGGTTAAAAAATAAATATATAAATAATGCATATTTAATTACACATCTTAAGTTTCTAGAAATAACCTAAAACAAGTCTGGTGGCAACGGAAGTGCCACATCCATGTTTCATCTACTAACACCAGCACAGCAGAGCAGAAATAAGATAAATTAGTTATGTATAAGAGAGAAAAGGTAGCTATTGTACAGTTTCTAGAGATAACCTTTAGATATGATTATTGTATATGTTGGCTCTATTTCTTATTCTAAATGATATGAATGTGACAATATCTTTTTAACCGTGGAATTAAATGCGAGCAACTGATATTATCATTTACAGCGTGTAACGTGTGAATATTGATACTAATTAAGTTGAGTGAAATTGACGTCCTTTTGACCAAGATAGACTGTCGAAGCTTTTCTCACCTGTCAGAGTAGGCGGTCATTACTTATCAGGCCGTATGACATTTTAATACCTTATTCTGGTATAGCTCGACTTAAACCGCTTTGCTACTTTTATAATATTAGCTGTGGGCGGAATGGCAACTTACCGGCTCCGGAGCAGGTAACGTAGACGCCTCCTCCGGCCGGAGTGGTCTGCACGTATATTCCACAACAGCGCATCAATAACAAACACTGAACACAAATCCAAACCACACCTCGAATAAATCAGGAACCACACGCAACCACCTCGAAGCGGGAGCCACCGCGCGCGTCAGAAAAATAAATACATGTTGTTTTAAACGTGAGCAGCCAAACTTTCTTACTCTCTACTATTAATACATATAAAACTATTTAGATTGATCGTGCGAAAATAGCACCATTAGATTTATTGTCAAAAGTACTTTCGTAATATTAGATTTATGGTCAGAAGTACTTTCGTAATATATTATTCTTATAACATGTTACAATAGAAATTAATAGTCAAGGTTACATAATGAGACCACATATTTTTTTTAACAAAGGTGGAAGGGATCGTTGTAGTATAGCATATAAAGTCAGTATCTTTTTAACCATGGAATTAAATGCGAGGAATTGATATTATCGTTTATAGAGTGTAACGTGTGAATATTCATACTAATTAACTTGAGTGAAATTGACTTCTTTTGACCAAGATAGACTGTCGTCGAAGCCTTTCTTACTTATTATTACTTAGCTCTTCCCTTCCCCCCCTGAAGCATGTACATACATTCTCAAGAGACACACCACCGCAAGTCCACAACACAGCCTCAAGGGCACTCACTCTTCCGGAAAAAAGAAATGCCGTCAAAGGCAAATTCTCTGCCACAAATGACTTTTACCGACACATTTCTGTCGACACCGTCTGCCAGGGTCCCTGCTGTCCGCAATTATATTTACCGATAGACCTCCGTTTTCCCAACAAAGGGTTAGACCCTGATGGTTAGATTATCTCCAGCAAACATTTTATTACCAACGCACAGTTTATTTTGGCAAACAAGTAATCACCAACAGACAGTTTGATACCTACTCGAAGAATTACTGACAGAAAGCTTGCCATTATATGAGTTCCGGGAATATGTTAATATTTGATAATACTAAAGAATTGCATCATCTACTAATCCGTAAAAATCATCTACTAATCTGTAAAAACTATTTTCAGCATTTTCTTTTTTACTTATAAACTATGGAATTTAAAATTATATAATAAAAATCTAGAAAAATTATATTTAAATCTTAGTATAACTTCAGAATATTTTTACAAAGTTATAAAGTAGTTTGAACAAATTTAAAGCACTAATTAAATCAAAAACAGTGTATATAGACTATAAACAGTATTAATGTTAGAATTAATTAAAATTGTACAGACCTTATCACCTTCTAAAACTTTTATGACAATCTCTATAGTACCAGAGAAACCATTAGGAAAATTCTCAAAAATAATAACCTTTATTTGTTTCCCTTAGAAAATCAAAAAGTGATACTCCAAAAATTCAGCAAAAGCAATGTCAGAATTTTATAAAAATGTACTTAGCTCTTCCTTTCCCCCCTTGAAACATGTACATACATTCTCAAGATATACTACACCACAAAACAGTGCTTCAAGGGCACTCATTCTGCTGGAAGAAATGGCCATCTTGGGCAAATTCTCTGCTAGGAATGACTTTTATGGACACACATTCTACCGACACCATCTGCCAGGTCCCAGCTGTTCGCAACCGATAGACATCCGTTTTCCCGACAAAAGATTAGACACTGATGGTTAGATTATATCGGGCAATCATTTTATTACCGATCGACAGTTTATTTCCGCAGACAAGTAATTACTGACAGATGTTGTATTGCCAACAGATAGTTTGACACCTACTCGAAGAATTACCGACATAAAGTTTGACATTATATGGGTTCTGTAAGTAATCAATTAATATTTGATAATACTAAAGAATGAAAGACTTGGCGGATCTTAGCGCCTAAAACTAACACCTAGAAGAGGGGTTCTTGGGGGAAGTACCTTTGGGATTCGAGTTGGATGATGAGGACGCCATTGCATGTGGTGAAGAGGAAGCAGTGCCGGTCGAAGAAGGTGCGGGCTTCCCGTTCACGCGGAGAGGAAGAAGATTGTGGCAACGGCGATTCCTGTCACTTCCGTGTGCAATAGATTGGATCATCTAGGGTTTTGTGGGAGTGAGGCGACGCTAGGGAACCTCGGTTCCTGAGCCGGCCCTCACGTCCTCCCTTTTATATGGCGCACACGTGTGACAGGGGGCCACAACCAGGGTTTGTTGTTGCGCCCCCGATCAGGACGCTACGTGGATCAGGGGAACGATCCTTGACTGAAAACCCCCGAGAGATCAACCTAACATTCTCCCCCTTGATCTTGAGGCTAAACAACTTAACTTAACATTAATCCCGCTTCTCAATAAATTTGTGCACAAAGACCAAGGTGTTGCAACGGCCAGTTACATGCTGTTGAACTCAATGACTATAGTACACCTTTTTATTTCAAAACGGAAACTTAGTCTTATGGGAGATGATTGCTTATTTGACCCCTTACATCCAGAATTATAGGCTTTCCAATAAACCCATGCCGGCTACGTGTTCTCTGAACACATATGGTGGTAAGCTCTTAGTTAGCGGATCTGCAAGCATTCGCTTGGTACTTATATGCTCTAATTTTATGGTTTGATCCTGGATCTTCTCCTTCACAACATAAAACTTAATGTCAATGTGTTTGGCAGCACCACTTGACTTGTCGTTATAGGAGTAAAATACTGCTGGTTTATTGTCGCAGTATAATGTGAGTGGCATTTCTATGCTGTCCACCACTCTTAATCTGGGTACAAATTTTTTAAGCCATAGTGCCTGCCCGGTTGCCTCATAACAAGCTACAAACTCAGCATGCATTGTCGACGATGCAGTGACAGTTTGTTTGGAGCTTTTCCACGAAATAGCTCCCCCTACAAGGGTGAATACATAACCTGATGTGGATTTCTTAGTATCTACATACCCCGCAAAATCTGCGTCAGAGTAACCCATAATCTCGAGAGCACTCGACTTTCTATACGTTAACGTGAGGTCTTTAGTTCCTTGCAGATACCGCAAGACTTTCTTAACAGCTTTCCAGTGATCCTGGATTCGACTGATATCTGCCAAGCATTCCAGTTACAAATGCTAAGTCAGGGCGAGTACATACTTGAGCATACATTATGCTTCCGACAGCTGAAGCGTATGGAACCGATTTCATTTGATCGATCTCATATTGGTTTCTGGGACATTGAAAATTCCAAACTTATCGCCCTTGACTATTGGGGCAGGCGAAGCCTTACACGCATGCATACTGTATTTCGTTAGAACCTTTTCTAAGTATGTTTTTTGCAATAAGCCTAATACCTCTTTTGTTCTATCTCGGTATATCTCAATTCCTAAGACATAAGATGCCTCACCAAGATCTTTCATATCAAAATTTGAGGACAAGAAACTCTTAGTCTCCAGAAGTAAATTCTTATCACTGCTTGCTAGTAGGATATCATCTACATATAAGACTAGGAAAATAAATTTTTCATTCTTAAACTTAGTATAAATGCAATTGTCCTCCTCATTTTCTTTAAAGTCAAACTTTCTTATAGTCTCATCAAACTTAAGGTACCACTGTCTAGACGCTTGCTTTAGCCCATAGATGGATTTGTTTAGTCGGCATCCCATATTTTCTTTACCTTCCACGACAAAACCTTTGGGTTGAGCCATGTATACATTTTCGTATAGATCCCCGTTAAGGAATGCCGTCTTAACATTCATCTGATGTAATTCTAAATCATAATGTGCTACAAGCGCCATGATGATTCTAAAAGAATCCTTTGTCGAAACAGGCGAGAAGGTCTCATTATAATCTATTCCTTCTCTCTGAGTGAAGCCTTTTGCCATGAGCCTTGCTTTGAATCTTTCAAGATTCCCTCTGGAGTCACGCTTAGTTTCGTAGACCCACTTACAGCCTAATGTTTTGGCTCATTTAGGAATTTCTTCTAAGTCCCATACCTTATTTGCGCTCATGGACTTCATTTCATCTTCCATGGCTGCGAGCCACTTAGATGAATGGGGACTTCTCATGGCTTCCTCAAAAGAGGTGAGATCACCCTCTATCTCTAACTCTTCACTTACATAAACTTTATAATCAGCAGAAATAACTGATCTCCTGTTTCGTTGTGACCTCCTAAGAGGTTCTTGAGCAGGTACGTTACTCACTATAGGAGGCTGTTGTGACTCTTCAGGTGCAGCTGCAATAGGATCTTGGGGCTCCATAACAACAGGAGCTTCAGGTACGTTAATAGCTGCACTAGGAGAACTAACAGCAGGTGTTGCAACAACTGGAGGTGCAATGACAACAGGTATCGAGAAATGGGCTCTTGAATCATCGGAGTTGGGGCAAAGACCCGCTTCTCCTCAAGGCTTATTTCTTGGGGTAGGTACCTTGCAAAAGGTCCAGGAACTTGGCCATAAAGGGTATGTCTACCGTAGTACTCCCTTCCACGGTCTGATTTTACTACTTTAATCTTTAGATCATGCTGATTTTCAACTTCAACCTTAAATATCTTAAACTTATCTAATGCTTCTGATCGTTTTTTAATTGGATAGATATAGCCATAACGCGAAAAATCATCAGTGAATGTTATGAATGAATCAAAACCATCCACTGTCTTCACAGGAAAAGGACCACAGATATCTGTGTGAACAACTTCTAAAATTCCTATGCTTCGTTTGGCATCTTTCTTAATTTGCTTAACATATTTGCCTTTAATGCAATCAATGCAATGTTCTGAATCTGAGAAGTCTAACGGGTGAAGAATTTCTTCTTTGATTAATCTCTCAATCCTCCCCCTCGAAATATGGCCTAAGCGACAGTGCCATAATTTCGAAGACGTCCCACTTTCACTTCTCTTTCGCTTATTACATTCATTCATCGATGAAGAGGCATTCACAACATTCACATCATTACTTTGGGAAACTAAATAAAGCTTGTCTTGCATGAAGGCAAGACCAATATCAATATTATTGAATCGAATCAAACATTTCTTATTCCCAAAATGACATATATAGCCATCATCATCTAAACAGGATACTGAAATCAAATTCCTCCTCATGGAGGGTACAACTAAAACATTATGTAAATGAAGAATGAAGCCATTATTTAATTCTAAGGAGAGGTCTCAGATAGCTTCAACTTCTTCCTCGACGCCATTGGCGACTCTAATGCTTCTTTCTCCTCTTTTCAGGATCCTCTTCGTATGGAATCCCTGCAAGGAATTTGCACATGAATAGTTGCACCTGAGTCAATCCACCATGTATGAGTGGGAAAATCTAAGTACAAGGATTCATCTATGAATGTAATTTTATCCTTACCATTCTTGTTTAGCCATTTAAGAAACTGAACACAGTCCTTCATGTAGTGTCCTTTCTGATTGCAATGTCTACATGTATCCTTGTCTACCTCTGCCGGATTCTTACCTTTGCCTTCCTGAGGCTTCTGGCCTGAGGTAAATCTCTTATTCTGAGGTTTACCTTTGTTCTTAAAAGAAGCTTAGACTTGCTCTGAAAATTGCCCTTTTTCTTTGGAGATGACTTGAGATGATTAATAGAGTCAAGCCTCTGAGCTCTAAGCCTTTCTTGTTCTTGAATACACATAGCCATCAATTTTTCTATACTCCACTTTTCATTTATGGAGTTGTAATTTACTGCAAAAGTCTCATATTCCTTGGGCAAGGAATTTATGATAAATTGCACCAAATATCCTTATGAAATTTCCATTTCCATGGTCTTCAGCTTAGCAGCTATGTTGTTCATCTTCAGAATGTGCTCTCTAATGTTACTTTGCCTATCAAACTTCTCATTTGCAAATCTTTGCATAAGAGAGTTTACATACATCTTAGTAGAGCCAGTAAACTGACTCTGAACTTTGCTAAGATATTCCTTAGCACTAGCACATTCTGGGATGGCACCTCTTATTGCTTCCACGATGGAGTTTTTAATCACCATCATGCATTTTCTGTTGGAATTTTTCCACTTCACATGCTCAAGGTCGTATGCTATTCTGATAGTAGCATTATTTTCTGCACCCAGTTGACCATCAGGAATTGGTTCGGGTTCTATGGGACGATCATGCAAGATTGCATAATCGATGTCCGAGAGAGCGAGTGCCATCTCAATCTTCTCCCTCCAAGAGGGATAATTCCCCCCATTCAGGGGTTCGATCGCAGAGATCAGACTTAAGACATTCGAAGTATTTGGAGCTTCATAAAAAAATAATTTAATCAGCATACTGAAATAAAATGCATGAATTAATTCAATGTTGGTTCAATTAAAACATGCACTTAACAGGAAAAAAAATATGGTTCTACTTCTAAATCACCGTTGGGTAGAATTAGAATAGAACAAAACTTAAACTTAATTATTGTGGTAAATTTTATCATCAACGTTGGTCGGAAGATAAAATTTCCACACTGAGAATAAACTTAATATTATTATGGCAAAATTTTATCATCAACGTTGGTCAGAAGATAAAATTCGCATACTAAAACAAACTTAACATAATTTTTCTAATCAAATTTTCACGTTGGATCCAATTTAATCAGAAAATGAACTTCAACTTAGCAGCGGAAACATATTTTAACTCAGTGCTTAACTTAATTTTTCACAGCATAAAAAAAATGTTTACTGTTCATTGGCGAAAACCAAGCCCAAAATGGCCCAACGGCCATCTCTGTTCTCCCCGGTCACCAGGCCCCCACAACCTGGGCCTGGGCCGACAAAACTCCTTCCCGCCTGGGCCGAAAAGAGTCCAGCCCAGCCGCCTTCCAAGCCGCACCGTCTGATCGCCATCGGATGGCCAAAATCGCTTCAGTGCATGAATAAAAAAGCGGAAAATTCGGCGCCTCCAGCCTGCTTCGTCTCCAGAGAACACAGATAGAGACGGAGACGGAGGAAGCGGTGGCGCCGCCCACAGCCCCCTTGCCGGTGCTCGCCATCACCCTAGGGTTGACGTGCCGCCGTCAAGCGGCCTGGCGGCGGTGCCCTTGGCCGCGCGCGCACGTAGCCGAGAAGATGAACGCGGCGCGAATCGAATGGCCCTGCGCCGGATGCGGAGCGGCTTCTTCCCGTGGCCGCCGTCCACGACGATGAGCACAGCGAGCCCAGGTAGGGCTTCTTCTTGATACCATTGAAAGACTTGGCGGATCTTAGCGCCTAAAACTAACACCTAGAAAAGGGGTTCTTGGGGGAAGTACCTTCGGGATTCGAGTTGGATGATGAGGATGCCATTGCATGTGGTGAAGAGGAAGCAGTGCCGGCCGAAGAAGGTGCGGGCTTCCCGTTCGCGCGGAGAGGAAGAAGATCGTGGCAGCGGCGATTCTCGTCACTTCTGTGTGCAATAGATCGGATCATCTAGGGTTTTGTGGGAGTGAGGCGACGCCAGGGAACCTCAGTTCCTGAGCTAGCCCTCACGTCCTCCCTTTTATATGGCGCACACGTGTGACAGGGGGCCACAACCAGGGTTTGTTGTTGCGCCCCCGATCAGGGCGCTACGTGGGTCAGGGGAACGGTCCTTGACCGAAAACCCCCGAGAGATCAACCTAATAAAGAATTGCTAATAATATATATTTAATAATTTTCTTTCCTTATAAAAGTTTTTAAGTAGCATTGAGCCTCAGGAAAAGCCCCTCTAAGCAAGTCCAGTAGCATGTGAAAGCTTCTATCGATCACTCCATCCTCAAAGAAATTTAATGTGAAGCAATCGGACTAAGAAATTCAACTTTGAGATGGTCTTTTACCTAGGGTACGTATAGTTGTTGACTTGCATCATCAACTAATCTGTAAAAAAAAACATCCACATCCGCATTGATCCCCTAAACCGCCATCACTGCCATCCCAATCCCCTATTCCATCTAACCCATATGCCATATCTCTAAGCATTTTAGTCATTTCATCATGATCCTCCGGCATTTCTCTAGTTGAACCCCTTCATGTGCATTACATTGTGCAAATGAGGATGATGCTTCCCCACGAAACATCCATAATTTGTACCCACAGGTGGTCACACACAATGTCTGCTTCTCTCCAAGAACTAACATATTTCTTACAAATTCTATGGATCCTTCGACTCCTTGTATGTAATTAGGTATGTTCCTACATTTTAATTACTAAATTATTATGCTTGGCATGAATAAAACAGTGTAACTTCACATTTTCTAAAACAGTACAAGCAGTGTAGTACCTTGTGTGCCTCCACCAATCCATGCTTGGCTAAAAAGTTTAAAAAGTTATGTCAGAATAAAACATGTATATTATCAGTAATAAATAGTACAAAAGAATAGTAATTGTAATACAAGTACTCCTTGGCCCCCGTTATACCATACAATCTACTAATTAACACCAGCAGAGCAGAGCTGAATGTAGCAAGCTGTGGGCGGAATGGCAACATACCAACAACCGGCGGCGTATACGAATAATACGATCAATGTACTCCCGGTCCCGGGCAGACACATCCAACCCCCGGAGCGATCTGCACGCGTATTCCACAGCAGCTCATCAATAACTAACACAAAACTGCACAAAATCCAAACCACACCTCAAATAAATCAGGCGCAACCACCTCGAAGCGGGAGCCACCGCACGCAAATGGTTTTGAGAGCTAGCCCATTCTTCCTCCCATCACAAAAATAAATATATGTTGTTTTAAATGTGAGCAGTCAAACTTAATACATACAAAACAATTTAGATTGATCATGTGAAAATAGCACCTTTAAATTTATTGTCAAAAGTACTTTCATAATATTAGATTTATGGTCTAAAGTACTTTCATAATATAGTTTTTTTTTTAATTTTTGCTTGGAACTCTAGCAATCACTATAGAAAAAAGTACAACAGTTTGGCTATAGACACACACACACCCACACATGCGTACACACCCTACGCATGCACAGAAAAATTAGTCCAGCGACACTCAATTCGTTGGTTTTTAGCGATGTGTCTATGACACGTGGGTCCATCTGAGTCTATGACAATGGGCCAGTGTGGCATTTAGTGAATCACGAATTTAAAGAGTGTCAGTGGCGCCAATCTCCCACGCATGCACCCACACTTGCACTCAAACCCATGAACACCCAGGCGAGTCCAGGACTAGATCCCGGGTGGGCTACACGCTCAACTGCGCCGCAAGCCACCTGAGCAATTGCTCAGTCGCTTTTATAATATTGTATTCTTATAACTTGTTACAGTAGAAATTAATGGTCAAGATTACATATTGAGACCACTTTTTTTAACAAAGTTGTAATCCGGGATCATTGTAGTATAGCACATAAAGACAATATCTTTTTAACTGTTGAATTAAATGCGATCAATTGATAATATAGTTTACAGTGTGTAACATGTGAATATTCGTACTCATTAAGTTGAGTGAAATTGACGTCATTTTGACCACCGTCGAAGCTTTTCTTACCAATTAGAGTAGGCAGTTATCACTTATCAGGCTACCTTGAAGATTGTACATACGTTCTCAACAGGCACTACACCAGAACAGATCTTCGAGGGCACTCATTCTGCCTGAAAAATTGGCCGTCAAAGGCAAATTTTCTACCAGGAATAACTACGCCGTCTGCCAGGGTCCCAACTGTCCGCAATTGTATTTACCGATAGACATCCATTTTCCCAACAAAGGGTTAGACCCTGATGGTTAGATTATCTCCAGCAAACATTTTATTACCGACGGACAGCTTATTTCGGCAGACAATTAATTACCGACAGACAGTTTGACGCCTACTCGAAGGATTACTGACAGAAAGCATGCCATTATATAGGTTCCGGGAATCAATTAATATTTGATAATAATAAAGAATTGCTAACAGACATTTAGTCATTTTCTTTTCATCATAAAAGCTCCAGTGTCAAGCCTTTAGGAAAAGCCACGCCTCTCTAAGCGACTCCAGTAGCATATCAAAGCTTCTATCACTCCATCCTCAAAGAAATTTAGTGTGAAGCAATCGGTCTAAGAAATTTAACTTTGAGAAGGTCTTGCACCTAGGATATTGTTCTTGACTTGAATCATCTACTAATCTGTAAAAATAATCCACACCCGCATTGCCATCCACTAAACCACCACCATTCCCATCTCAATCCCCTATTCCATCTAACCCATATGCCATACCTCTAAGCATTTCTGGCATTTCATCACGATCCTGTGGCCTTTCTTCTATTTGAACCCTTCCATGCGCATTACAATGTGCAGAAGAGGATAAACATCCAAAATTTGTACCCATGTTTAAAGCCTTCGCAAATCTGGTGGTCATATGCAATGTCTGCTTCTCTCCATGAACAATTGACACACTTCTTACAAGGGCGTAACATCTTATTTCCTTTTGCTGAATCTAGTTTTAGTTTTGGTTTATTACTTGTTGGAGACTGCACATATACATAGAACTATAGTGCTATAATTTGGTCAGTCCATGCATCGCCTGCCTAAAATCCCAATTTTTGAGTTTCTGAATTTCTATTGTTTAAAAATTATTTTATAAAATTTCCCCTGATTTTCTCAAAATAACAAAAGCTTAAATTAGACTTTTAGAAAATAAAATGATTAAATGTGAATAAATAAACTGCAATTAAAGTCAAAACTATTTTATTTGGGTTTCTTGTGTTCCAGAGAGTTTTACTGAATTTTCTAGAATTTTTATGAATTCATTTCGTATTTATTGTGACTTCTTTAGATTTATGGTATTTTCTAAAAATAAAATAATAATAAATCTGAAAATGCTCTTGAGCTGAATCTCTCTTGGCCCAATATCTCTCCTCTCCCCACTTGGGCCGAAGCCCAATTTCCTAATCACCCGGCTCGCTCGCACGTTTTCTCTCTTGCCCATGGGCACGGCCCATTTGTGTGCCAGCCCAGCCCATCTGCATCGTTGCCACTCTCTCCATCACTGATCGGTGGGCCCGCATGTTTCTTCAAGGAGTGCCGATTTTTCCAGCGAGTTGTGAGTGTTTTTTGAATTAAGGAAGAAAACACTTGTTGCCGATCAGTAAAAGAGGCGTTAACCGAGAGAGCCTGGATCAGAGGTATCAGGGGAAGTTTATCTGCTGTGGCCATGAGTGAGTGTTTGCAGCTTTGGAATTGGTTGAATCAAGTTCATTTGCAGGAAGGGGTGCAAGATAATGTCATTTGGAGATGGTCTTCCTCATTATCTTAACAGAGTAAGATCAGCTTATAGGTTCTTTTTTTCATGGATTAATTAGCTGATAGACTGCAGCGTAGGGATTGTCACATGCTGAATGTTGTGTCATGTGTGTGCAAGATCAGGAGACGGTGCAGTAGCCAGGCAAGTTTGCCACGCTATTTTATCTACTACGAATTGTGAAGATCTTGTGCCAAGTGATTCAGTTCAAATGGAGGAATGGTGGACTTTGGCGAGGACTGCTATCTCAAAAGACCTGAAGTGGGGATTTGATACTTTTTGGTGATTTGGTTGTTACGGAAGGAAATAAAGCCTCTCCACCAAGTCATAAAAGCATACATAGTTAATTACATAGTTGAAAAGTTGTAGATCTGGCTCTATACAGTCGGAAGTGTAATTAGTTTTGCGGATATTCTTATGTTTGCTGGGTCTTCATCGAGAAAGTCACCATGCCAACAGAGGTATTTTTCTACGTACGTACAAATGCATGACATTTTTATGGAGTAGATAGTAGTAGTAGCCTTGTCAGTGATTTCGGTGGGGTGCCGAATTTTTTTTTTTCAAACGAAATTCAAAGCCCTGCATGAAAGATGTATTGTATTGGATCCCGAAAAGAAAATGGTATGTTGAAGTTTTTTTAAAAAAAATCCTTCTCCACCAAGTCGTAAAAGTGTATATAGGAGATCCATCTGGGAGAAATTTTTCGGTGTATTATACTGGTAGAATATAGTTGATAGTAGAAATCAGATCTAATTGTTGATTTGTTAAGGATATTTCTACCACTCTAGTACCAGATGATGTATAAATAAATTCTGGTTAATTTGATCCATTGAATCGAAAATAATGACAAAGCAGAGTAGTATTCTTGTTAGTGGGGTTTTTTGTTCTTGTTTTAGTTTATGTACTCGCTACTTTTCGTCAAAATCGTCAAAATGTAAGTTCTGAAACTTGGTATACATGCATTTCAAGAATTGCGAATAATGATATCTCGCCTATTGCGTGTCATCACCAAACGGATAAATCCACCATGGTGCTATTAACTGTGCCTATCTATGCAGGAAGTTTTGGAAACTACATCCGTCAAGAAGGAGCGCTGTGGTGTTTAGCTCGTGCTTCGTGCCTGCGTTGCTGGCTCCCTTAGCTTTAGAATTGGTATAGATTTGGCACATGTATTCCCTTTATGTTTTCGGTGTTTCTGTTTTTGATTTGGCTCCCTAAGTGCTCTGCCCATATTGTAGTAGAACGGTGGTAATTTCTCTTCTTCTATTAATAAATAAATAGATAAAAAAACAGTGGAGAACCAGCCCCTGACATCTTAACCACCAGGAATGCAACAATTAATGGGCATGGCTCAATCAGAAGATACTAAGGCTATTTATTAAGTAATGTAGTAACATACTCATTTAATACATGCCACATAAGCAATTTTGATGATGTGGCAAGAGAGTTAAGAGGGGAGAGAAGAAAGCTGTATCTTGAGGAAGATACCACTTGGGCACGAAATCATAGACATTGAAACTTGAATTATCTAAATGGCCCACAATTCATACTCTCATACACATCCAACATTTAATTATCTTGTGGGGACTAAAAAACAATCCATGATACTATGCATTGGGATAGTTGTATCTTCTATAATATCATATGACATGGTAGGTTTGGTTATTGTGACAAGATACAATGCATTGGGAATAGCCTAAGAACCCTATTTTACTGTCCCAAAAAATTTATTTGGTCTTTGCATAGATAAAGGAGACAATCACATGCCTTTAACGAACTCATGCAACCTTGCTGCTTTCAAAAATAATGTATTCTGTTCGTATTTAGCATTTTAATAAAATCGTGATACGCGTAGCATTTTATTCAACTTACTACATTTGTAATCAAATGTGTACTAATTACACCAATTTTAAGTTAAAGATTTTAACTGTACTCCACGTTTCTTCCAAGAACAAGAAATTCCCATGTTAATCGGACAGAAAATATGTCTATACAACTTATTTTGGTGGATCCGATTATAATGGCTTGGGTTAATCACATATATACGTGTTAGAGTTGAAATACAGATGTACTTTTAAGCAAAAGCTTTAGTGTCGTGTAACAAATATAACTCTGCTTTTGAAATGTAATCATATAGATCATACTGTACGTCTAGCTAGGCAATTTGTGCTGGAAATTCGGTTAGTTAAGGGTCAAATGAATAAATAAGTACTAGCATCAAACTTTTAAGATAAATAAAAAATTCCCTGCGAAAAGGGTAAAAGACTAGCTCTTAGTCTACTTTGTGAAATAGCATGTAGAGAAGCTAGCATACCACTTCAAGCATGAATATAGAACGCTTCATGGATCTAACCCATCTGCTCCTCCAGATCTCTTCGCCTGCAATGGCAAATGACGTGTGTGTGCATCGACGTTCTAAATATCCATCCACATGCAGATATGCTTATTTTGGACAGAACAAAGTTGTACTAAAAAAATGTGGTAGAGGAAGAAGCTAGTATATGTAGTACCTTAATTAATTAGCAGCAGCGTATCTCGTATAAATGATATCGCACCCCTGATGGTCTTGTTTAATTTCTCAGGAAACAAAAAAAAAAAAATAGAGTGGACTGTCGATGATAGCTCGCAACGAAATCTTCGGTCCGCCCAAGAAGAGGCTGCACGCTTTAGTTTTATTCAAGTCATTCTTTTACTAAAGCATGCACTTATGTACTTTTGTTTGCTTGGTTTGGAGCCGAGGAATAAAGATAGGAGGTGTCATCATGTCAACTAAAGTTTCACCCTGGCTTTGCTGACTGTAAAAGGAACCCATCGAGAGCCAATACACACATAAAACATGTAGCTAGGACCGACAACAGCGGAGGTGAATGGCAGCCTACACAAACAAAGGATTTTTGCAAATCTTTTTCCTCACGAAGACCACTGTACTTGCACTCCAATAGCTGTAAGGAGCTAGGAAGAACAAAGCCTAGCCACTCACAAAGAATGCTCCAAGAAAAACCGAGCCAAATGGATCAGGACATGTCTGGGCGATCAGATCAGAGTGCAAAGGGTCTGACCTCTTGACAAAATCAGCATAACAGCTAGAGAAAAACTTGCATAAATTTCAAACTATAGCTCCAAATGGCTTGAAATTTGAGCCAAAGCTAGATCATGACCATAGGAATATAAAACAACGTGACATATTGAAAGAACATAAGGAAGTCGGGACCTCTTCTAAACAAACCGGGCTTGAATCACAAAATGAGCCAACTCTGAAACCGAGGCTCCAAATCACTTGAAATTTGTCATGTGCCTTCTCTAGAATGTCAGGAACCTATTCCAATCAAAGATCAAAAAGATCATAGGTGAAGTTCCAATCTTTTTCCTTTCGAAGAAAGGTTACACAAAAACTGAGCAAAACCATGAAATGATGATAGAGAGGAGCTCATCGAAGAAATCAAGCCATGGTGGCTAATGTAGCGACCCTCCATTTTGGTACAGAATACCAAGAAGGATGATCTATGTACATACAGTACTAGTCCCATGATCAGTGGCTAGTATGCACATTTATAACAATTGGAATCACAATCGTACCACTACAAGAAACAAAAAAATTCGTGAGTTTTTTTAAATTCGTGGCCAAAAAAATACCCACGAATTTACGTATTTAAATCGTCGGTATATTAAGAACCCACGCCAAAAAGCACCCACGAATTTATGCACGACCTTAGGGCTGAGCGGCGTCTCTCGCTTTGTCTTCGCTCTCTAACGCACCCTTCGCCCCGCTGCTCTCACGCGACCAGCGCCGCCGGCGCTCGCGCCCGCTTGGCCCGCCCGCCTCTCCCGCCGCGCGCCGGCCCGCCCGCTTGCCGCGCCCGCCCGCCTCCCCTCCCGCTTCGCTCGCGCCCGCAGCTCGACTTCGCCGGACCGCGACGCCGTCGCCCCCACGCCGCCGTCCCCATCCCCGGACCCGCCGCGACGCACGGGTCTTCACCGGCGGCAGGATCGAACCTCACGGTGAGTTCTTCCTCCAGGCTGTTCTTCCTCCAGGCCAGATGCGTGCCGGTCACAACCTTTGGATATATATCCATGAATTCCTGACTGGTATTCTCTCTCTGAGAAAGAAATCGGTGTTCGTCCAGCACCCACATCTCATGAGTTTAACGGAAGTGCAGAGGCGTAAGTTTGCATATCCTTTCTTTCCCCTTCATAACATTTGAAGTTTCTCCAAATGTGTGCTTTGTGATGTTCTCATTCAAATATGTTTTCATTTTTGTCAGATCTTTTGAGGACTTTGAGATACTCCACGGGGATATGCACGGATTAACTGATACGATGGCCTTTTTGACGAGTTTATCAGGACTTGTTGGAAATGATCCAAGGAGCCCCGATAAGCAATCCCGAGAGAGCGCTGCTGCTACTGTGCTATTTGACAGGGAGGTACTCAATTCAACCAATCCTATACCTGAATAGTGAATTCTGCTTCCTTGCATGCCAAATTCTGTTCTTCTTTTTGAGCAAATTCTGTTCTTCTTTACTAAACTGGAAAAATTGAACTTACAACCATGTCCGATAGCACACCCTCCATTTTGTTTGTTAAATTTTGTTGATGTCATAGGCAATATTAATGAAATGATTTTTTCTGTTGCAGGAGGAAATATATGTTGCAAGAGCACCTGGACGATTAGATGTCATGGGTGGTATTGCAGATTATTCAGGAAGTCTTGTATTGCAGGTAAGTTCAGATGTGATAGCAAGTGCTATTTGTTCCATAGAGTGGTTACTTTGTGCACTTAACAAAATATCATGCATTTGTGTATAATATTTTTTTTGTTTTCCAGTGTTTGCATGTTAATTCTACAAACATAGTAAAATGAATATTCGATATTTATGGATTTTGTCATTCTGCATTTATTTCCCTTTTAGTTTGTTTCTCCTCTTCTCTCTTGCATGGGTATACTATCTCTGCCTTGTCAAGCCATTGAGCCTCACATATATTTGCCCTCCACACGGGGTTTCTCCTGTGAACATTGTGATATGATGTGCTGAAACGACCTGTATATTTCGGAATGCATGTATGTCGTATGGTAATTCAGTTATTTATTTTTATATTGATGATTAATTTTTTGAGTTATTATTATTTCCAAGAGAACTCCACACCTTAGTGTTTGAAAGCTTTGTTTAGGCCTCAATCTTTTCCTCCGGAAGAAGAATTGTTTATAGTAGGGATTGGTTGTCTCATCGTTATATAGAAATCTAGAATCTCATTTGGTATTTTTCTGCATTCTGCTTTTCGTAGTAAACTATCAACTTTAAAAAACTGACTTAATATATCTCTGACATAAAATTAAAGTGTATTTTTAAAAAATTTCGGCATGTGTGATTGACAATGTGTTGGTCCAATCACTAGATGCCCATCCGAGAAGCCTGTCATGTTGCGCTTCAGAGAAGCGACCCTATAAAGCAGAAGCTATGGAAGCATACACAGGCTAGACAACTAGCACATGGAGGAGCAGTTCCAGTGTTACAAATTGTATGTCATTATCATTAAATCGGCAAGCCTCGTTATCTCCTTTTCATGCACATAGTCTGAGTTCTTGAAAGGAACTAAAATCAATGTAGAATTTATTGCTGAATGTCTAATACACTCATTTGGACAACTGGGTGTTCTTTTAAATATGTTTGCACATGTATCATTTGGTTCTGAATTGAGCAATCGCGCACCTACCTTCGATATGGACCTGTCTGATTTTATGGATGGTGACAAACCAATATCCTATGATAAGGCCAAAGAATATTTCTCCTAGGACCCATCCCAAAAGTAAGAAATACCTTTAATTTTCCTCTGTAAATGATAACTAGTCATGTGTATTCTTGTTATCAACACTGTTCTATCTCAGATGGGCTGCATATATTGCTGGGACAATTCTTGTGTTGATGACCGAGCTAGGTGTGCGCTTCACAGACAGCATGAGCATTCTGGTCAGTATTGACTTTCTGTTATTTTCCATAAAAAATGTGATCACAATTTAAAATATGTAAATTCCATCTCTTTCTGACCTTTCTCATATTGGGGAGATACTTGTCAGAAAAAGAAATTGTTTGTTGATTAAGTCATCAAAGATCTTGTTTTCACATTTTACTGTTTCAACATGTTAATGAATCAAGTTTTCCTCTGTTATATACACTTTTAATTGGAATTTGTATGGGTCATTTCTGATATTTCTGTTTTGAGTCCCCAGGTTTCTTCTTCTGTTCCTGAAGGCAAAGGTGTCTCCTCTTCTGCATCAGTGGAGGTTGCTAGTATGTCTGCTATTGCTGCTGTCTATGGTTAGTATATTGACTACAACAATATTTTTTCCGTAGCTATAACATATAATGCTTAATAATTTTGTTAATTTTGGTTGAATTTTCAAGTTCTTCAAACGCTACTGGTGCACATTTAACTTAAATGGACATTCTGAATGACATCAATTCGTGTGATTTTCTTGAATGTAGGTTTAAATATCAAGGTTCAATATTAATAAAATCAATGTTACGGTCATCACTTCATCTTCTATTCAATTGAATAATTCATTCAATGGTGAACAACTGTGCAGGTTGAGAATTGTATCGTTGGAGCTCCTTGTGGGGTAATGGACCAAATGACATCTGCTTGTGGAGAAGCTAACAAACTTCTTGCAATGGTTTGCCAGGTTAGTGAGGGTTATCAAGCTCTACTAGCTGGTGGATCTAATCTTTCCTCCAGTCCAACTCTATGCCTTCGTTGTATTTAATGTGAATTCTTATGTGAATACTTACAATGCATATCATGTTGACTGAAGGTGCTGGGAAGGTAATTCGTGGATGGGATGTCGGTATTTGTGGTAATCATCTCAGAGCTTAATTTTTACATTTCATTGTCATTTTTGGAGTATGGCTTATAATTTTTTTATATCAACTATAGGTATGTGTGTTGGGGACAAAAGGAGACTCACAATCCCACCATCTATGTGGTATGCATTTGGATCACTGTTGTTCTGCAGCTATGGCGATAAAGCAGTGGGAGAGATACCCAAAAAGTCAACAATCATCTATGAAGTTGAGTTGGTGAAAGTCAGATAAACCAAAAGCGCATCCCAAGCTTCTGCATGTTCATGTCCTTTGCCAAAGGCTGCGACGTGTGTGATCAAATATGTGTAGGTATCACTATTTAGAATAAGTTGCCAAACATGTGTGATCAAATATGTGTAGGTATCATTGTGTAGTTTACAAATTGCCGTTAGATGTGTGATTGATTATCTAAGGATCTACTAGAATGTCTTCTTTTGGTTTGAGAGATTGATATATATATATTATAACTGCAAATGTTTTTTTGTCTGCTGAGTGGATGTCCTATTTACTAGAGAGGTCATGCCGAAATTTTGTATATTTCGGTGACTTAGTTTTAAACCGGTTTTAAAGAGTTAAAAGGTTGGATTCAATCTTTTAGTAGAGGTAATATTGCAAGGAACAGTTGAATTAATCTTGTGATTGTGTCTGCAGATTCTTTTCTTCCCTCTTGAGCATGCATTATAATTTCATGATTTTGACATACTAAGCTATTCGGCTAACATGCTCACTTTAGCTGAACTTTATTCGGAATGTTCATGTGCATGCTTATAGTTGGAGTTGCCGTTATTAATGATGATTGTATAATGTGTTTATATAGAGGCCACTTCAAAATTATAATCAGATTTATGTGCTCTGCCGTTGATAATTGAAAAGGAAATTATATCATGTTTTCTCCTTAATTTCAGTCATTCTTGTAGGTGGCTGTACATACGAATCCACGGCATGATTGTTGATGGCTTACTATTATTAATTAGGATGCATTTTTATGCTTTATGCATGTTCTTCATAAATGTTGGAGTGTAGTAGAACTTTGATGGTACATTTGTCTCCTTATATTACTTTGTGTAGTCTTAGTGACAGATGAGTTCATGGTTATATGCCTTTGAGATGATTTCACTTTACAACTTGATCATGTGCAAGATGAATATTATCATGTTCTGCAATAACCTGTGATTGATGATGTGAGGTCCAAAGTTTGACTCAATGTATTGATGTTTTGCTATAAAGATGATTATATTTGAAGCGTGGTGTGAATTCTGTTTGATCATTGAGAAATAGGAAAGATTTTAGCTCGCAATCCTGTTATGGTTGATCTTGTGTTTGTTCTATTTGTTAACACTGGTGAATTTCCTTTTAAGATATTTATAGTGAACTCTTTTCATTATGCTTTTATGAAATGATGCATAGGGAGGTTCTTATCGCCCTTTTCAATAATATATATCAGGTCATTCCAAAATTATGTCTCAAACAGTGATCGTGACGGTT
This sequence comes from Guadua angustifolia, assembly GCA_036346375.1. Lineage (NCBI taxonomy): Eukaryota > Viridiplantae > Streptophyta > Magnoliopsida > Poales > Poaceae > Guadua > Guadua angustifolia. The sequence goes on from JAYEVE010000723.1 coordinate 949,034, forward strand.
TATCAAAGCTGGGAATTGCCACTGATATCTTCATTGAATGGAACTAGCTCAGTGGTTGCTAAGTTTGCGAAACAAGGTAATTCTGTCAATTGTGAACCATACTCATTGCGTAGTTTACAAATTGCCGTTGGTTGTGTGATTGATTATCTAAGGATCTGCTAGAATGTCTCCTTCGGTTTGAGAGATTTATATATATATATATATATATATATATATATATATATATATATATTATAACTGCAAATGTTTTTTTGTCTGCTGAGTGGATGTCCTATTTACAAGAGAGGTCATGCCGAAATTTTGTACATTTTGGTGACTTAGTTTTAAGCCGGTTTTAAAGAGTTAAAAGGTTGGTTTCATCTTTTAGTACAGTAATAGGTTTGGTGTCTCGTTTGTACATTGTGGTCAAATTGAGTTGCCAATCCACCGAGATGACACAAGTGTGGAATTTGTGGTCAAATTGAGTGAGGAAAATATGAACATAGCTAAGGAAGAAGGCAACCAATACCAGGAATAAATCTGTTCTATCATTTTACGATGCCGAGTATGAAGAATGGAAAAAAGGTTAGGAGGAAATGCTAGTGGTTGGTCCGTGAAGTACTACAAGGTGCCTTTTCCATCTTGTTTATTTTGTTAGTTCAAATATTCGCCTTTTTTGCTTCTTGGTTACTAAAAAAAGGACATCTCTACGATGGGTGGTTGATAACCTTGTGAGTAATATAGTGTTTTAACAATATAGCGACTTCCCTACATTTATCCTTTCCTGAGATTTCAAGCGAATGATAGGTAAAGCTAACAAGTGATCGAGGGTGGTCAATTTGAAATTTGTGGCTTCTTTCACTGATGTATTCGCTAAGTATTGTTTGTCTTGTTTAAACATAAGTGCCTTTTCTTGTTAGTAGAGGCCTTTTTGAGCACCTCTAGGAGTCTGTTGTTGCATGAATACTTATACATGTATCCGATTTCTATTTCAGATTCAGATTGGAGGGGATCACTGCGTCATGTCTTTTTGGGGGACAATGTTCATTTGTTCATGAATCTCAACTTGCTCTTTTTTGTCATCATCATGTCGGGCTTGATGAATGTATAGGCTTATCCTTGCAAGCTGCATACTATCATGCTTTTAGTATATATTCCTATTCTATTTATTTATTACATTTTGTGTGGACAATGGGTGGGTATTTCAATTTTGGATACTTGATAAATGTGATGTAGTCGACATCTCAAGTGCTGGTTGTGATAAATTTTAATTTATATACTCTAATTGATTGTCTTAAGACTACACTCATCCTCTTTCTTTACGTTACCACCCTTACATTGGTTATATGAGTAATGAGTGGATGTGCTTGATATGAAATTTAAAGCTTTACAGCTCACCTAAGAACTATGGTAGTTGGCCATATCACCTGGTATATTTCGGTGACTTAGCTTTCTTGTTGCATAGATGGAACTAGTGTAAACATTTTTCGGTTTCATGTTGAGAAGAATGCAAAATGTTAGCCCAACAATAAATTATTATCAATGTAGCCTATAAGCATTTGCGAAATCATTTTGGGGTTAGTTGCTTGGGCTTGTCAAGTAGCGGTGGAGATATTTTTAAATTTCATTTGAAGAATCATATACAAATGTTAAGGGAAAGTATCTAGTGCAAAACCATCTCTGGGTGCTAAATGTTATCTCATAACGTGTCATGGGATGATATTGGGATGGATCAGATTTAGAGCATCATATGCATCAGGATGATTTTTTGTTGCTACTCCATTAACATAATTATTCAGCAGTTTTATAGCATTTCTGTAGTCCTTTATTGAAATGTAAGTCTACTTTCGTATGTTTGAAATGTAAGTCTACTTTCGTATGTTTGATTATTCAGCGGTTTTATAGCATTTCGTAGTCCTTTCGTGATTCAAAGATATTTGTACAATTATTACAAAAGCTTATATGGTTGTCTTTTGCATGTTTTTTGATGGCATCTCCGATTTACGTTTGTCAACTATTGTGTAGACATTTCATTAAATCATTCATCCAAGGGTTTCTTCCTGGAATTGCTTTGAAGATCTTCCTTATAGTGCTTCCAACTATACTAATGTTTATGTCGAAGTTTGAAGGATTGATATCACAGTCAACACTAGAGCGAAGATCTGCATCTAAGTATTATATATTTTTGTTCTTCAATGTATTTTTGGGGAGCATCATTACAGGATCTGCTTTGGAGCAACTTAAGACCTACCTACATCATTACAGGATCTGTTTTATGTTCTACATATAAAACATGTTAGCTCAAATACCTTAAGTGTTAACATTTCTACTCATGCATAAACAAATTGTGATAACTTAGTTTTTTTAACAACAATTAAAGAAATCATTGTTGAAGTGGATACAGATCATGTTGTACGTCATTGTGTACTTTATAAATTACCGTTGGCTGTGTGATTGATTATTTAAGGATCTGCTAGAATGTTTTCTTTTGGTTTGAGAGATTGATATATATATATTATAACTGCAAATATTTTTTTGTCTGCTGAGTGGATGTTCTATTTACTAGAGAGATTATGCCGAAATTTTGTATATTTCGCGACTTAGTTTTTGTTGAATTATGATCCAAATTCGAAGAAGGCTAACCTTCGCTTGAGCGGAGGCGGATTCGTCACGGGAGGCTTGGGCGATACATATGTAGAAATGGGCGGATCGCTCTCTACGGCTACAATTTTTTTGTATGAATGACACTAAATTGTGAGCCATTTAAAACCCACAATTTAGCGATTAAATTCATGGGTTTTTCAAATTTCATTTAATTTAGTGTTAAATCGTGGGTTTCTCAAATTTACCAATTTAACAACTAAATTGTGGGTTTTTTCACCACGAATTTAGCGAATAAATTCGTGGGTTTTTTTCACCACTTAATTAGCGACTAAATTCGTGGGTTTTTTCAGAACCCACGAATTTAATTGATTAATTTCGTCGAGTTAAATTTGTGAAATAAATTCGACGGTTTGCCCACTAATTTAACTTAAATTGTGGGTTTTAACTAAATTGTGGGTTTTGGCCCACGAATTTTTCCCTGTTTCTTGTAGTGTACACAATATTATTAAAGCGGAAGATATTAATATAGAGTAGTCTTACAATTCAGTATATTGTAGTAGAAGAAGCAAAAGTCTTGTAGTGTGCCCATCCAACCCTCAGGCAACTGACAAGGCATAAACCCTAGAAAAACTTGCTAAGATAATCCCTGCATCCTGTGTCAAACTACATGTCGACTGGAGGTTCACTATATTCACCTAAAACTAACAAATAAGCAAGGTTGAGTATTTTCGTACTTAGCAAGACTTAAGGTGGTATTTGCAAATGCAGTAATATAGGCCATGCCAAAGGAGGTTTCTAAAGTTAATTTGCATAAAGCAATATTTGATTTGTAAATCAAGTTAAAATTTGAAAAATGGAATTTGTAAAAGTAGGTTTGACTGATATGAAAACAACAAGTAAAACATAAATAATAACTCACAGTCTTCCACGACGTGAGCATTGAGATATCCAATTCTTGCCAACACCATTCTTTGCCAACACAAGGCAAACAGATGAAACCAACCATTTTTGAAAATAAGAAAACTTCTAACTATAAGATGACTTTACCAAGTGTCCATGACCGCGCGGTTTTTTTGAAAAGATTAACCCTCCGTAGTGGTGTACAGTTTTACCCACAAGAAATTATCATCCTCTTTTGCCTGGCCATTAACACACTTCAAGCATGAATATAGAAAGCCTCGTGGATCTAACCCATCTGCTCCTGCAATGGCAAATGATGTGTTGTACTAAAAAAATGATTATTTTCACATGCAGATATGCTTATTTTCGACAGAACAAAGTTGTACTGAAAAAATGTGGTGGAGGAAGAAGCTAGCATATGTAGCACCTTAATTAATTAGCAGCTGCGTATCTCGTATAAATGATATCGCACCCCTATTGGTCTTGTTTAATTTCTCAGGAAACAAAAAAAATATCTATTTGACTTAACTTGCAGTAGCTAGCAGCCAAACCAGGTGAAAGAGGAAGAAGGGAAATAAGGGAGTGGACTGTCGATGATAGTTCGCAACGAAATCTTTATTGGTCTGCCCAAGAAGAGGCTGCACGCTTTAGTTTTCTTCAAGTAATTCTTTTACTAAAGCATGCACTTACGTACTTTTGTTTGCTTGGTTTGGAGCCAAGGAATAAAGATAGGAGCTTTAGTTTCACCCTGGCTTTGCCGACTGTAAAAGGAACCCATCAAGCGCCAATACACACATAAAACATGTAGGACCGACAACAGCGGAGCTGAATGGGGGTCTGCACAAACAAAAGATTTCTGCAATAGCTGTATGGAGGTAAGAAGTACAAAGCCTAACCACTCACAAACAATGCTCCAAGAAAAACCAAGCCAAATGGATCAGGACATGTCCGGCGATCAGACCGGAGTGCAAAGGGTCATCTGACTTCTCGACAAAATCATCATAATAGCTAGAGAGAAACATGCATAAATTTCAAATTATAGTTCCAAATGACATGAAATTTGAGCCAAAGATATATCATGACCTTAGGATTATAAAACAACGTGATTTATTGAAAGAACATAAGGAAAGTTCGGACCTTTTCGCTATTAAATCTCTTCTGCACCAAAACCGGGCTTAAATCACATAATAAACCAACTCTGAAACCGAGGCTCCAAATCCCATGAAGCGCGATATTCATATTGATGGTTGTTTGTTGAACATATTCAGAGGTCGAGCATGAAGACCTATTGTTCAGTTATCTTTATGCCGTGGTTTTTTATGATGACGATGTTGAGTTCTAGGGTTTAACCTTGTCAATTGCTTGTGGTGGGTTGAGGCATATTTGTGTGAAATCATGTGCTGAAAAATTGGTTTAATGGTGAAATTGGCATTGCAAAGTGGTTGTTGTTAAGGCAATATCCTGGTTACCTAATATAAGAGATTGCTAATAATACCTTGTATAGAAGTTGCCTTGTATAGGCTTTCCTTGTATGCCCGCATATTCATGTATATATTCTGGCCATTGGCCTCATAATCAATACAAGTGCGCTATTCATAACATGGTATCATTAGAGTAGCCAGGTTAGGGTTAGGGTTTTCTTACGGGCATTGCACTTGCGCTCCACCTTTCCTCTCATCTGACTTTTTCGTCCTCCGGCGCCGTTGGCCTTCTGCGCCTGCTCTTCGACTCTCCTCTTTTCCATCGAAGCGATAGCAGGGGAGGTAGCATCGGGGCGCATCATCTCGGCCACACTTCTCTGGTGCCTTTCGGCTCTGCTGCTGGCCACTGATGTCCCCGATCGGACTCGTCCGCACCGCCGCGCCGCACTCAAGCACCGTCCGCCGCCACGCTCGTGGGACTCCATCCGTCCGCCGTCTTCTGCAACGCCGCCGACTCGACCCTCGGCGCCGGTTCCTCTGTTGACAGCTCGCTTCCGTTCTGGTGATCGCGCCTCGGCCGCACTTCTCTGGCGCTTTTCTTGGTCGCGCCCGTTGTCATCGAGCACCGACGCTGGAGTTGCTCGACCGCGTCCAAGAAGAATCTGATCGGAACCCAAATCTGATCGTGAGTTCAATTCTGGACTTGTTTCGTTTCCGGTCTGGTCTAGCCGGTGCAATTTGAGTCTGGTGTGCGGTTTCGGTTGGTCAGGTAAAAAAAATGTCATCGTTTTCTGGTTCTTCTTCGGGAACTATTTTTGTTCCTCGCTGCCCGGTCATTTTCGATGGTCTTAATTATCTAGACTGGGCTCTTCATATGCGTCTTCACATGCGTGGTCAGCGCCTTTGGGAGTTTCTTACTGGTGAGCTATCTTGTCCGCTTCGTCCTACTCCTCCTGCCATGCCTGTTCTTTCCAAGGAGACCGATGATGCTCGCCAGAAGACATCTGATGATTATGCTGATGTTGTGGAGTCTTTTCAGACTCAGTTTACTGCTTACAAAACATGGATTGATGAAGATGCTCGTGTCTCTGCTATTCTGGTTGCTAGTATGGAGGTGCATCTTACTGGTGATATTGTTGCTTTATCTTCGGCACAGTTGATGTGGGCGCATCTTCGCGATCGCTATGAGCTTCTTTGGTGACTCTCTTTACCTTCTTTGTTGTCAGCGACAGAGCGATCGCTTCTGACGAGGTGATTCTACTGTCGATGAGTTCTATGCGCAGCTATCTTCGGTATGGTGTCAGCTTGATTCACTGGGTCCGGAGGTTTGTCGCACTTACCAGTGTTGTCAACGTCAGCATTCTCATTTGGAGCTTTGCCGTATCTTCGACTTCCTGACATGTCTTCGGGCTGAATTTGAGCAGATTCGTGCCCAGTTGCTTGCTCGTCATCCTCGTGTGACTCTGTTGGAGGCTCTTACTGCTATTCGTACTGAGGAGACTCGTCTTCGTGGTGCGGGTTTACTGGTGTCTCCCTCAGTCTTGGCGGCGCCTCGTTGTACTCCTCCGTCTGTGGCGCCTACTCCAGTTTCGGCTACTGGAAGTGGAGGTCTTCACTACACCTACTGCGACAAAAATGGCCATGTGGAGCAGTTCTGCTACCGGAAGAAGAAGGATCTTGCTCATCGAAGTAACCGTCCTCCTAAGAGCAATGGAGGCTCAGGCATTTCCTCTCAGCGGACTCCTCCTCAGCAAACTTCTATTGGTTCTGACTCTACTCAGGAAATTTTTACGCTACTGCGTCGCATGGCTACCTCTACACAGACAGGTTCGGCTGGTTCTGCTACTCAATCTTCCAGTGAGAGACCACCCTCCTCATTAGGTATCACACCATGGATTCTTGACTCTAGAGCTTCTTTTCATATGACATCTGATCCTACTATTCTACATTCCATTAGTCCTCTTGTTGCTCCTACCACTGTGCAGACTGCAGATGGTACTTCTCTCTTTGTTGCAGGACGAGGCACTCTTTTGTCGTCCTCTTTTCATGTTCCTACTGTTTCTTATGTTCGCTTGTAGCTCATATCCGCTGGTCAGCTTACTGATCATGGTTGTCGAGTTATTCTCGATTCTGACTCTTGTTGTGTTTAGGATCATCGCACGGGGGCTCTAGTTGGGACTGACCCTCGCCGCCATGACTCTCAGCGTCTTTGGGAGCTTGACTGGCTTCATCTACCTTCCGCTGCCTCTGCCAGTCTCTCTGTTTCCTCTACTACTTCAACATCCGTTGCTTCTTCTACTAGGACTTTTGCTCAGTGGCATCACCGTTTGGGTCATCTTTGTGGTTCGCGTCTATCTTCTTTAGTTCGTCGTGGTCTTTTAGGCTCTATGTCTGGTGATGTCTCTTTATATTGTATGGGTTGTAAGCTTGGCAAACAGCTACAACTCTCCTACCATTCTAGTGAGTCTATATCCCAGTGTCCTTTTGATCTTGTTCATTCTGATGTTTGGGGTCCGACTCCTTGTGTTTCAAAAGGGGGTCATAAATATTATATTCTTTTTATAGATGATTTTTCTCGCCACACTTGGATATATTTTATGTCCTCTCGTAGTGAGGTTCTCTCCATCTATAAGACTTTTGCCACTATGATTCGTACTCAGTTTGATTCTCCCATTCGTGTTCTTCGTGCTGACTCGGCAGGTGAGTATCTGTCGGAGCTCTTCGAGGTTTTCTTGCTACACAGGGCACTCTTTCTCAGTTTTCTTGTCCTGGTGCTCATGCTCAGAATGGTGTGGCTGAGCGCAAGCATCGTCATCTTCTTGAGATAGCTCGTGCTCTTATGCTTGCTTCCTTTGTTCGCCTCACTTGGTGAGGCTATTTCCTCGCCACCTACTTGACCAATATCCAACCTTCTTCGCTCTAAAGGGTGGGATTCGAGTGAGCGTCTTTTGGCATGCCTCTGATTATTCGGACTTCGCCTTTTTGGGTGTGTGTCTTTGTGTTCTTCTTGCACCTCATGAACGCACCAAGTATTGCTTTCGATCTGTTGAGTGTGTCTTTCTGGGCTATAGTGATGAGCATAAGGGATATCGTTGTTAGGATCCTGTTGGTCGACGCATGCAGATCTCACGGGATGTCACTTTTGATGAGTCTCGTCCCTTCTACCCTCATTCTTCTTTTTCTTCTTCTTCTTCTACATCCCTTGTTGAGCCACTGTCTTTCCTGACTTTTCCTGATACTCCAATTGTCACTTTTCCTCTTTCACAATCGGCGTCTCCTTTATCGCTGGTTCCTTCACCACCAACCTCTCCTCCACAAGTCTCTTCCGATATTGTTCCTTCCTATCCTCTATACTACACTCGTCGTCCTCGAGTTGAGGATTCTTCTGATGTGCCATCCTCTTCTTCTAATGAGTCATCTTCTTCAGTGCCTTCTCCCCGTTACGCTCTTCATGATCGACAGTCTATTCGGCCTCCTGAGCGCCTTGGTTTTGTTGGTCTTTGCTCTGGCCGAGCCGACTTCTTACCGTGATCTTTGTTATTCATCGGGAATGGCAGCATGCGATGGCAGAGGAGCTTGCTGCTCTTGAGCGCACTGGCACGTGGGATCTTGTTCCACTTCCTCCATGTGTTCGTCCCATTACATGCAAGTGAGTCTGTAAGATTAAGACTTGTTTTGATGGTTCTCTTGGCCTTCTAAGGCTGCGTCTTGTGTACGTGGTTTTCAGCAGGAGCATGGTCGTGATTATGATGAGACTTTTGCACCTGTGGCTCACATGACCACTGTTCGCACTCTCCTTGTTGTGGCCTCTGTCCGTAAGTGGTCTATTTCTCAGCTTGATATCAAGAATACCTTTCTTAATGGTGAGCTGCATGAGGAGGTCTATATGCAGCCACCACCAGGGTATTCTGTTCCTGAGGGCATTGTTTGTCGGCTTCGTCGCTCTCTTTATGGGCTTAAGTAAGCCCCTCGTGTTTGGTTTGAGCGTTTTTCTTTTGTGATCACTGCAACTGGTTTTTCTGCAAGTGCTCATGATCCTGCGCTCTTTGTTCACACTTCCTCTCGAGGTCGGACTCTTCTCCTTCTATATGTTGATGACATGATCATTACTGGAGATGATTCTTAGTATATTGCCTTTGTAAAGGCTCGTCTCAGTAAGCAGTTTCTGATGCCCGATCTTGGTCCTCTTCGATACTTTCTTGGGATTGAGGTTCTTCTACATCTGAGGGTTTCTTTCTCTCCCAAGAGAAGTATATCCAGGATCTTCTTGATCATGCTTCTCTCACTGATGAGCGTACTGCTGAGACTCCTATGGAGCTCAATGTTCACCTTCGATCTACTGATGGTGAACCTCTTGAGGATCCTACTCGCTATCGCCATCTTGTTGGAAGTCTTGTTTACCTTGGTGTCACTCGTCCTGACATTTTGTATCCAGTCCATATCCTGAGTCAGTTTGTTTCTGCTCCTACTCAGCTCTACTATAGTCATCTTCTTCGTGTTCTACGGTATCTTCGTGAAACTATTTCTCGTCGCCTTTTCTTTCCACGCTCTAGCTCTTTACAGCTCCAGGCATACTCTGATGCTACCTGGGCTAGTGATCACTCAGATCGTCGGTCTCTTTCTGCTTATTGTGTTTTTCTTGGTGGTTCTCTCATTGCTTGGAAGACTAAAAAGCAGACAGCAGTTTCTCGTTCGAGTGCTGAGGCTGAGTTGCGGGCTATGGCTCTTTTGACAGCAGAGATTACTTGGTTGCGGTGGTTACTTGAGGATTTTGGTGTTTCTGTTTCTACACCGACTCCTCTTTTATCAGATAGTATAGGTGCTATTAGCATTGCTCAAGATCCAGTGAAGCATGAGCTCACAAAGCATATTGGTGTCGATGCTTCTTATATGCGGTCACAAGTTCAGGATCAAGTTGTGGCTCTCCAGTATGTGCCTTCAGAGCTTCAGTTGGCAGATTTCTTCACGAAGACACAGACTAGAGCTCATCATAACTTTTATCTCTCCAAACTCAGTGTTGTAGATCCACCATGAGTTTGAGGGGGGGAGGTGTTAAGGCAATATCCTGGTTACATAATATAAGAGATTGCTAATACTTTGCATAGAAGTTGCCTTGTATAGGCTTTCCTTGTATGCCCGCATATTCATGTATATATTCTGGCCATTGGCCTCATGATCAATACAAGTGCTATTCATAACAGTTGTGATCATGGCATGTGTGGTGTTCGTGCATATGCTGTTTCAGATGATTATTTGATATGCTTGTGATAGTATGATGATGATTTTGCTTGATGCAATGCGTCATGTGAGTGGTTGCATAGATTGACTTTGAGTCAAGTTATGGACTTGTGCTCGAAATTGTTTCTTGTTTATTCATGTGCAGGTGTTGCTCGAGGGCGAACATAGTCGATAACGAGACCGGAATTAGGTTCATAGAGGAACTGAGGTTCGGGACTATATTCAGGGAGGAATCGAGGTCTTGGTGGTCAAGAATGTCATGCGGGACATTTGGGCTAGAAAACAGTGTACATGGAGGCTGGTTAGTCACGTGAGTATGGCATGTGGGTTGTACACGCGTGCAAAAGTTGTATTGGGCCATGTTAGGTCAAGTGGAGTTGTATGCGAACTCTTTTAGGATTGCTCATTATAAATATGGGGAGGTCTCCAGTTTATTGTGAACCAAGTATTAGGGTTAGTACTCTTTTGATTCGAAGTATTGTAGCCGATCAGAAAAAAGAAATAAAAAAATTTCTTTCGGCCAGAGCAGCGTGTGTTCGATGACTAGCTAATTGCGACGTGTTGGTGGCCGGTGCCTTTGGTCTTAGCGGCGGGGGCTTGAATACTCCTTGCGGCGGCCGTGATTTTCTTTGTGCTCTCGATCGGTGGCCAGTGGCTGTGACGCGCATGCATGGACGACTAAAAGAAGGCTACGACTAGAAGTTCTCTGGTGACTATGTGCATGTTTTTGGTGACGAAGCCTGGTGACTAGAAATCTTGGCGTACATGCATGCAAGAAAACAAACGACACTCCTGAAGTTCCTTGGTGACTAGAAGTCGAGCTTCTTGGCTTCCTCGTTTTTGTTCCTCGCGGCTTGCTTTCTTGCATGAGTTTTCGCGCACTATAGGAATCTTGAAAATTTTCGTCGGCCAATTTAACTTTCGTCGGGTTGTGTTGGTTGATCTCAAGCAAGCTGCGTGGATATTGCCATCCTTATTACCATACACGCAATGCGTTTGCTAATGAAGACTTTCCTAACTAAAGGCTAATCCCGTGATTAGCTCTTTCCTTAATCCGCAGCGCCATGATCGGGGCGCTTTCCATCAATGGAACTTGCCCCGAGCTCCTCAGCGCCATATTAACAGGAAGAGGTGAGCTCGTGCGTGAGTTGATGAACACACGCACGATTTGACTCTTCCGAAAAAACCCTAACCTCTACCGATCCTCACCGGTATTTGGAGGAACTTGAAGGCGGTTCAAGGTCGATGCGGTGGTGCCCTAAAGGTCGCCGTCATCACCAAGAAGCTGCGCCATGAACCGGCGTACATTCTTCTACCTCACCAACGACCGACCTAATGACGACTTTGGCTTCACCGGGTTAGTTCTCACTACTAATTTCTGCATATTTGTGATCATGATCTAGGCTAGACTAAAGACTTAGTGATTAGTTTAATCTAACATTTGGTATCAGAGCCACCTAGCCTAATCATGTTCCAATTAGCCCAGTTTAGTCTCAGTTGTTCCATGTTCTTGTCAGATTGGAGTTGATTAGCTTCGGATTGACCTTGTTTAGTCAATTCAATGCCTAATTTTGGTTCAGATTTGGTCTTGTTTTAGTCGATTTAGATCGGTTTAGCATGAAGAAGGAGAGGATAAGAGCCAAAACCGAACCCTAACTCCGAAATCCCCACCAAATCCAAACCCTAATTTCCTAATCCCCTTTGGATTTGAACCCTAAATCCCCAAAACTCCCCAAATCCGAACTCAATCAAATCCTTAAATGGCATTAGGGAGTGTTGGGACTTACTTTTGCCATCATCATTGTCGCCGGTGGCTCTATTTTCGCCCGCGCTCGCCGTCGGCTCGTTACTTTAATGTTCAAGCGCGTTTTGTGCCGCGATTCGCAAGACACGCTTGTGGCCTTCGCCCTTGCTTCGCCGCCTTTCGTGCTCGCTTAGAAGCTCTCGCGCATTGTCTTGGCGCATGTCATGCCGCTTGCACCACGCCAGTTGCGCTAATTTTCCGTCTTGCGCTCAACCGCCGTGTCTTGCGAAAATTTTGGGGGAGATGCAAAAATGAAATTAGGGTTAGGGTTTTTCCTGGCCACGCGTGAGTTTTGTTTGCCCATGAATGAATCTGGTCCGTCCATCAGATCGGACGGCTAATGTTTTTCCGCCTCATTTGGTTGCGGCCGTTGTTGTAGGCTGTGTTCTTTGCTTAATTTGGAGCCACAAGTTTTGGGCCGAGACAATAGTAGACTTAGCCTTTAATTTATTTCTTTCAGTCTTTTAATTTTCAGTAGATTAGCATTGTTAAATTGTTTAATTCCTGGGCATTAATGTTATAATTAGTTTGACGATTAATTTTCTCTGCCAATTAATTTTTCCATGATGATTATTCTGGATATTATCTCTGATTAAATGGAACCAACGCGAAATTTAATTGGAGAATTAATTTTGGCTTAAAATTATGTATAACCAACGTTATTAGTAATTTTAAGCCGTTTCTTGTATATTTAATGCATATTTTGTTTCTGCCCAACGGTGATGCAATTTAGGACTTAATCTTGCTATTAAATTTCATTTCGTTTTCTGCCCAACGGTGATGCAAAATGAAATCCTATGATATTTTGTCATTTATATGTATTTAATCAGACCAACGTAGGATTAATTACATATATGGCAATTATTAATTAAATTTTGTTGTTATTTTTCAGCAATTAACAATGTTGCCTCTCAAATCAATGGCATTGAACATCTCAATGGCACTAACTTTCCCTCGTGGAAAGATAAGATCCTCATTACGCTAGGGGTCTTGGACCTTGACCTAGCATTACGAGAGGATGCTCCTATCGCGCCCGCCCCTAATGTTGAGAATTATGCTAATCTCAAGAAGCAATATGATGAGAAGGCGGAGCGGTGGGAGAAGTCTAACCGCATGCCACTGATGATCATTAAGAATAGCATTTCTGTCGGGATTAAGGGAGGAATCCCTGATTCCGAAAATGCTAAAAAGTACTTGGCTAATGTCGAGGATAATTTTAAGGGAACTTCCAAGACTTATGCTAGTACACTGATCATGCGCATGCTCACCTCCCGCTATGACGGTAACAGCGGTGTGAGGGAGCATATCATGAGCATGACTGACATGGCGGCTAGACTAAAGGGAATGGATATGGCCATTTCTGATGGCTTTCTTGTATATTTCATCATGAGCTCCTTGCCACCTGAGTATGGACCCTTCAAGATCAATTACAACACTCAGAAGGAGAAATGGTCCATAGCTGAGCTTATAAGCCACTCTGTTAAGGAAGAAGAGAGGCAAAAGGCAGAGAGACTGAAGGAACAAGCTCATCTTGTCAGCAATGGCAAAAGGAAGAATCAGGGGGAGTCTGGTGGGTTTAAGGCAAATAAAAAGCCCTATCACCCTCCTAAAAATGATGCTAAGGGAAAATCTATTGCTCATGGCCCTCGGGCACCTCTGTACCACCAAGCTGCAGGAACTTCCTTTGCAAATTTTGTAAGAAGCTTTGGCGCATACAAAAGGATTGTGCGAGATTCGAACCATTGGTTAGCAAAGAAGGGTAATGAAATCATTTCTCACGTTGATGAGTCCTTATTTACTGAGTTTACCTCTAATACATGGTGGATTGACTCAGGTGCAACTGTGCACATTACTAATTCATTACAGGGATTGCGTTCGTGACAACCATAAGAAGAGGGACCGAAGTCTTAGGGTTCTTGATGGAAAGAGATTGAAGTCAAAGCGATTGGAACCCTTCAACTTGCATTAGGAGGTAACCAGTCTTCATCTTTTTATGTTCTTTATGTTCCTAGTGTTAAGAGGAACTTAATTTGATCTCTGTATTCACTAAAACAGGTTATTCATGTGAGTTTGTGGACAATAAGTGCATTATCAAATTAAATAATGACATTATTGGTCTTGCCTTGAGCAAGACAAACTTTATTTACTCTCTATGGATGAATCTGTGTTGAATGTGTGCATTGTTGTAAATAAGAAGACATGTGAGGCGTAAATTGAAATTATGGCCTTGTTGCTTAGGCCATATTTCTAGGGGGAGAATGGAACGTCTCATTAGAGAAGAGATACTTCAACCCTTAGATTTTTTTGATGTGAACCACTGTCTAGATTGTATTAAAGGTAAATTCACTAAAAAAATTAAGAAAGGAGCCACTAGGAGTACGGGTCTTTTAGAGTTAATCCACACTGACATTTGTGGACCCTTCCTAGTGACATCAGTGGATGGTTATGATTCCTTTATTACATTCACTGATGATTTCTCTTGCTATGGCTATATTTTCCCCATTCGTGATCATTCTGAATCACTAGATAAATTTAAGATCTATAAAGCTGAAGTAAAAAATCAGCATAATATTAAGATCTAAGTAGTGAGATCAGATCGTGGGGGAGAATATTATGGGAGACATGCTCCTTATGGGCAAATACCTGGGCCTTTTGCCAAATTCCTTCAAGAAAATGGCATAGTTGCCCAATACTTTATGCCCGGAGAACCTCAGCAGAATGGAGTAGCAGAGCGTCGCAATCGTACACTTATGGATATGGTACGGAGCATGCTTAGTCATTCTAGTCTACCTATTACTTGTGGATGGAGGCATTAAAAACAGCTGCCCACATACTTAATCGGGTTCCTAGCAAGTCTGTACCTAAGACACCTTATGAATTGTGGACTGGAAGGAAACCAATAGTTAATTATTTACGTGTATGGGGCTATCGTGCTGAATCCAGATTATTCAACCCACAGCTAAAGAAATTGGACCCTAAGACTGTGAGTTGCCATTTCATTGGATATCCAGAAAGATCTAAGGGATATCGGTTTTATTGTCCAGATCGTGTCACTAAATTTGTTGAGACTAGACACGCTGTCTTTTTAGAGGACAATGAAATCAGTGGGAGCTCACAACAATGGGAGATAGACCTTGAAGAAATTTGGGCTCATGTCCCATTACCAACAATTCAAGAGTATATTTTCCCCACTACTCATGCAATACCTCAGACTGTGGTACCTCCAGATGAAAGTTCTGGAGCAGCACCCATCATTGAGGAGTTTAGTGAGCCAAATAATGAACCTAAACAACCTTCTATGGCATCTCATGGACAAGTAACTGAAGAAGTGCCTCCACAACCGCCAGTGATCCCTAATGAACCCTTAAGATGATCACAGCGAGTGAGGAGGTCTGCCATACCAGATTATTATGAAATCTTCCTTGGCGAAGACATTGGTAAGGCAAATGACCCCACCTCATTCAAAGAGGCCATGACAAGTGAATATTCATCTAAATGGATTGAGGCCATGGAAGATGAACTGAAGTCTATGAGCAGTAATGGTGTCTGGGATTTAGTAGAAATTCCTGAAGGAGTCAAAACAATAGGCTGTAAATGGGTCTACAAAACTAAGCATGACTCTAAAGGAAATATTGAAAGATTCAAGGCAAGGCTTGTAGCAAAAGGTTTCTTACAGAAAGAAGGAATTGATTACAATGAGACTTTTTCCCCTGTCTCTAAAAAGGATTCATTGAGAATCATTATGGCGCTTGTTGATCATTATGATTTAGAGCTCCATCAGATGGATGTTAAAACTGCATTCCTTAATGGTGACTTGCATGAACAAGTTTTCATGGCACAACCCGAAGGTTTTGTCGTAGAAGGCAAGGAACATATGGGATGCAGACTTAAGAAATCTATCTATGGACTTAAACAAGCATCCAGACAATGGTACCTTAAATTCGATAAAATAATTAGAAACTTCGGATTTAAGGAGAATGAGGTGGATAACTGTATATATATATCAAGAGTAAGGGTGGAAAATTCATTTTCCTAGTACTCTATGTTGATGATATATTATTAGCAAGCAGTGATAAATTTTTGCTGCATGAGACTAAGGATTTTTTGTCTTCTAATTTTGATATGAAAGATCTCAGTCAAGCTTGTTTTGCTTTAGGCATTGAAATTCATCGAGATAGGTCTAAAGGAGTACTAGGATTATCTCAAAAGTTATACATTGACAGAGTACTTGAAAGATATAACATGAGTAAGTGCTCTGCCACGCCCGCTCCAATAGTTAAGGGCGATAAATTTGGATTATTCCAAATCCCGAGGAATCAATTAGAATCAGATCAAATGAAGACGATTCCTTATGCTTTGATTGTCAGAAGCTTAATGTACACTCAAGTCATCAGCAGCGTCCGGACTTGGCATTAGATTCTTAGGGATGCTTGGCAGATTTCAGTCTAACCTAGGTCTAGACCACTGGAAGGCTATTAAAAAGGTTCTGCGTTATTTGCAGGGCACTAAGCATTACATGCTAACATATAGAAAGTCGATAACCTTGAAGTTTTGGGTTATTGAGGCGCTGATTTTCAGGTGTGTAGACACTAAGAAATCCACATCGAGCTACATTTTCACCCTATTTGAATGAGCGATTTCGTGAAAAAGCTCCAAACAATCTCTAACTGCATCATCGACAATGCAAAGAAATTTGTAGCATGTTATGAAACAATGGGCAGGCAGTATGGCTTAAAAACTTTATCTGGGGTGAGAGTGGTAGACAAGACATAGCAAGGCCACTCACTATATCTTTGCGATAACAAAGCCGCGATTTTCTATTTGAGTAACAACAAGTCAAGTGGTGCTGCCAAACACATTGACATTAAATACCATGTTGTGAAAGATAGAATCCAGGATCAAACTATTAAAATTGAGCATATCAGTACTAAGTCAATGCTCGCGGATCCACTCACTAAAGGTTTGCCTCCTAACTTATTTAAAGAACATACTACCGGCATGGGATTATTGGAGGACCTTTGATCATGATCCTGGATATAGGGGCACTAAAGCAATCAACACCCGTTATGACTAAGCTAGTATTCTGTCGAGGTATTATGGTGGACTATAGGTACTGTTGTTTCAATGGCATTTTCGTTTTGCTGCTGATAACACATTACCTTGGGCTACTATTTTACTAAGAGTGAATGCATTATGATAGCCTTTCGATCAAGTGGGAGAATGTTGGTTGATCTCAGGCAAGCTACGTGGATATTGCCACCCTTATTACCATACACGCGATGCCTTTCCTAATGAAGACTTTCCTAACTAAAGGCTAATCCGTGATTAGCTCTTTCCTTAATCACGCGCCATGATCGGGGCGCTTTCCATCAATGGAACTTGCCCCGAGCTCCTCGGCGCCATATTAACAGAAGAGGTGAGCTCGTGCGTGAGTTAGCGAACACACGCACGATTTGACTCTTCCGAAAAACCCTAATCTCTACCGATCCTCACCGTATTGGAGGAACTTGAAGGGTGGTTCAAGGTCAATGCGGTGGCATACTGAAGGTCACCGTCATCACGCAAGCTGCTGTATGAGAACAGTGTGCATTCTTCTACCTCACCAACAGCCAGACCTAATGCGACTTTGGCTTCACCAAAGTTAGTTCTCACTACTAATTTCCGCATATTTGTGATCATGATCTAGGCTAGACTAAAGATTTAGTGATTAGTTTAATCTAACGAGTTGTTCTGCTGTTGGTGACACATTAATTTGTATCGTGACTAGAAGCTTTGGGACATCATCTTTTGCATGCAAATTGGGAGACTAGAAGATCGGCGCTTGTGACGTGATTTCTTCCGAGCGACCGAATTTTTCTTGTGAACACATCTCGATAATAAAAATCAAGATTTGCAAGTTGATCGGTTGGTAATCTCGTTTTTCGTTTTCGCTCTTCGTTTATATGCTGTTTTATTTTTAGATTGATTCATAGTTTCATCATAATAATTTTGATTTGATCCATTCAAAATCTTTCTAGGGCATCAAGTGATTGATCTGAAAAGTTTGATTGGTTAATTCCTCATAAATCCTGATTAATCTCGTAATTAGGGTTAGATGAATTTTCGTTATTATTGATACAGTCATATTGCGAAGGTAATATCTTTAGATCCGTAGATCCGATCAAGCCGATTTTTATTGGGTTAGTTTAGAAATTAAATCTATTTTCTACAGTTAACATTTCACGTCAATCCAACGGCGGGATCTTTGGGATTTATTATTTTAGTGAACATATATCATTTTGTTTTTGTCGAATCCGAATCAGGCAATTTGAGTCCGAATTAGGGTATTTCAAAAGTCATCAAAAATTTGAATTTGGCTTCCACGCAATCGTTCACCCCCCTCTGATTGCTAGTTTAGTATATATCGATCCTATAGAGACCACTACCAGTGACATCAATCTGCTTCCCAAGTGACAACCAACATATTAAAAACTGTAGAAATAGAACGAAAAATCAAGATTTCAGAGCAGTGTTCAGTGACAGAACGGATGAACACAGCTGTATGTTAAGTCACAACTGATGGAAAATATGTAGAGCCATCCTCAGAATAGGATGACACAATTTCATAACAATTTTACTGCAAGCTTATGTTTCAATTTTCAACAGAAGCTTGTGTTGAACATGATGACACCAAATTGTTCTCTATTTGGGCAGTGCAAAAGAAGCATGCCCCCTGCTGAAGCAGCTGGTAATTAACTAACAAGGCAGCTCATACCAGCTGTTACAGACAAATAAATGTCCTGAACAATGAGTAGAACAAGATAAGTAAGAATACACGTAAATAAAACAAATACATATCCAGGCAGCAGTAGCATGCCGCTGCATCAATCACACACAAACTCTGTATTTAGTCTTTTGCAGGCAACACTCTGACACCATGGGGTTCTCTTCTGTGACTGATAGACACGCACCACAGGCACAGCTGACCCTCTTATTTCAAGCATACACATAACCACAATCCAAACCAAATACATGGTAGGTTAGTCTCCTAAGAGACACACACACATTAACATAGTTTCAAACACACCAGCTTGGTGGATGCATATACGTAGCACGCACCAAACACCAATTTATTCTTAGAAAACACACCAACTTGGCAAGCAAACTGTGAAACCTTTAGGGCCATGGAAGCAGACTAGCAATAGAAAGCTGCAGTAAGTCATCTGTATTTCCACCACCAAACCTACAGAGGTGATGATACAACTAATTAATGTTAGCAGACTTGATATACATGCTATGTGTGTAGAGATTGCTGCAGATATATACACAAGATCCGTTGATGTTACCGTATATGATACGTACGTTTAATAAAGAAAAAAAACGAGAAAGATCATGTGTGTGTATATACCTGAGTAGTGATACTGGTTCACTGGAGAACTGAGCCTCTGCTCAAGGCCTTCTTGTAGTACAGCGAGTGGCATGGCTTGAAGAGGATGGGTCATGGCCGACATCCTCCCCATCCCAGTCCAGCTTCTTCCACCATTCCTTCTCGCAGTCCACAGCAGGGCGGTTGTTTGGATGGCGGTGACCGATGGCCGGGAGGCGCCTGAGGCCCCAACATCCTCTGACCCTGACCGTCTCGAGCATGGGTGTGGATATCTTGGCCTCACAAATCTGCTGCAGCCTGGGGAGCTCATGCAGGTAGATGTGCTTTAGTTTTGGGAATTCCAGGACACCTTTTCGATCATCGGTAGCTATTTTGTTCAGAAAAATTGCCTCCACGGGGAAGACCTGCCTAAGATCTCCACAATAGACAATGTAGAGGGTCTCCAAGTTGGGAAAATACGAGTCTAGGGCATTCCATGACAGCGGGAGGACAAATACGAGCCTAGGGCAGGAGTGCAGGTGTATGCTCTGCAGCTTTTTGAAGGAGTAGAAATGCAATTCTGTCCGTGTGGTGAAGCTTATGCTGTACATCTCACTCGTTCTTCCTTTGCTCCAAATGCAGCGGGCCATTAGGAGATCAGCCACCCATAAGGTCGCTAGTTCTTCAAAGCAGACCACATCATAGTTAGTGTCGAAGACAGCGTCCAGCTCGGGACATCTCTCAACACGGCACCGCTTGAGACGAAGCCATGTAATTCTCTCCTCTGTTGTGGACATTATGCGTTGGGGGATGACAGTGGTGATGGAAGAATTGTCGTGCACGTGCAACGACTTGACCTCATTCATCACAAAGATGATAGACTCGATTCCTTGTAAGCTCTCCACATTGGTGTTGTTGATTCCCTCACCAATCTCCAGATGCATGTCCAATGGCTCAAACTGTTGGGCACTGCTATCATCATGATCAGTAGTTATCTTGTCAACAATGACATCCGTGTAGGCGCTGCAAGAAGTCTTGGGGATTAACGACTTGTGTAGAGGCTGCCCAGTTACTCGTCCAGTGCTACAACGGCCCATCTTCTCCTTGTTTTTTGACGGAGAAGCAACAGTGGAGGCCACTGTCGCTGGCTTGTGAAGCCAGCGTTCGGCGCTGGCGGCGCAGTCTCGCCCTCGCTCGCCAACCGGGCGTTGCCCGGTTCGCCCCATCTTCTCCTTGTTGCACCTCTGTCCATCTTCTTTGCTATTAGAAAGGCCACACAGATATAGATGGAACCGATCGGTGCTCCAACAGAACTTGCTATGACTTTTTAACACCAAGGACTGAACAAACCTCATGTCCATGATAGTGGCATATGCTTGATGATGCTCCGTTTGGACATGGCAGACCAAAGAGTCAACACATAGCACTGCCGGTCTGAACAATACCTTTTTGGGCCATAGTATGGCATGGAGCTTAAAACATTCCAATAGAATCATTCGCTGGAGAATTGGGGCAACCAGATTTTTGAGGTCAAGAATTTTGACTAATGTGCCTGAGAGGTCCAGCTCATCAAGGATTGGCAATTGCCCACGTAATGTGAAGTCTAGCAACCTTACACAACCAGCCAAGGAGATACGGGATATTTTAGCTCCTTTTTATGATCCCTCCTGCCCCTGCATCTAAGCTGAATGATTCAAGTGATGGAGGGAGTTTTCTGGGCCAACATGTTCCAAACCAACACAACCATCTAGAACCAGAGTCTTGAGGCACGTTGCCCTTGAGAGGCTCAGCAAAACTTGCATGGTGATGTTCCTAGATAGGTCGAGGAGCTCCAACTTCCCCATATCAATGAATTCATCATTTTGGCCTGTCTCCCAAGAGCTTGTAGTCTCAGTTATGCGAAGCTTGCGTAGCATCTGCAGTCGTCGCCAATCAATATTATTGCCCCAATCTGTGTTGCATATGTCCAGGACCCACAGGCTCTGAAAAAATTCCAATTCTGGTCTACCCGGCTTCTCCTCCGCTTCTTGTTGCTGTTTTGGTGCTTGTTCCTGTCGTTCATCCTTGCAGCTATCTAATCCGAGGAATCTTAGGCTCTGGCAACAACAGAAAGGCGGTGAAGAAAAGCTAAAGGTGCATTGGCTGAGTTTTATTACATGCAGTAGTTTCTCTGCTTGTTGAAACATGTTATTGGGTAATGATGATACTGGATGATCGGATTCACTTTTGATTGCCAAGAAAAATGATGAAGTTTCTGGCTGTACAGCTGGTATACTTATCTGCCCTTGACCATTGGAGTATGTGATTTTTGAAACCCAACGATTTGGAGGAGTCTGAAGTTTATAACCAAAAGCGGGCAATTTATTAGATGAATAGTCCTCTAGTATTATCTCTTTATGCAGAGCAGCACCAATATCCCATGCTTCGTCTTCGTCTTCATGTTGTATAATTCCATCACAAACCCAATAGCTAGAAGCATGGGTAGCCCAGTTGTAGCCCATGATGTCGCCCCCGTATAATTCAACCACAAGAGATACATGCAACACTCTGCAGCTATTTCTGGGTTGATGCCTCGTTTTGTTGTGTGTATCCAGCAATTTCTCTAGCCTCTGCTATCAGTAAAACATCAGCATCCGGAACATATATATAATCCCTATAAAGATAAAGATGCGAATTATCCACTCTTTCCTTTAATTCTGGGTTGAGTCGAAGCCTCCCTCCGAGGCCTTGTTTGGATACTAAGGGGAGCAAACCCAGGGCAGGGAAATCCTGAGCGGGATTGTTTTTGACACATGGGATCCCCGTGGGAGCACATCCCTTGAGAGGATATTTCCCTGTGATCGTTTGGAAGAAGAGGGGATACAAATCCCACCAATTCAAAAAATCCAAAACAATTGAAATTCGCACAAATACAGTGGTCCATGTTCCCGTTGTGTCTAGTCGTAACATTGGGAATCTGACTACAAGCTGAAACACAGTGTTCAGAGTTATCTTATTACAAGCTTTACAGACTCCAGATTAGCAAACATACACAATTATTTACTGCAGATTAAGGAGTGGCAATACAAGAGCTTCAGAAACCATAGGTTTTGCTGACAACGTAACCAAAGTTATATTTCTTCTTGGCTCGAGTGTAGAGCTTGTTTAGATCATCTATAAATTTGGTCTTTAACGCTCCCTCTTCAGCTCGAGTCGTCAGTCACCATCCCAGACTCTGGAGTCCATGGTTCAGGAAGCAATAAAATATTTGCTGGTATTTCAAATTTCTCAAGCCTTGCAGCTTTCATGGCCTATGCAATTTGAACACAGCGTTAGATGACACTGGACGACTATAAATTGGACCGTTGCATGAAAAAATGGAAATAGCAATAGATTAAATAATTCTCATGCAAGATGCTAACTTCATATACTATATAATATATGCAGAGTTCTGAATGATATTGCATTGCATCAGACATCCAAGGAAGGATTTAGCAGCATCAGCTCCAAAGCCTAGTAGGGCGAAAGATCTTAGGTGGCAACTGCGAATGTTATGAGAAACAATCCATGATTTTATCATCATTTGCAATGCGCCATAGCATACAAAAACTTCCTACAACAGGTAAGATCAGAATGACTAAAACAAACCTGAAGCTCATCCATTGCCCATGCATACTTTACATAGGAATTCCACCCATGGAGCATAGCCTCCTTAACCTTTTCCCTCCTTTCGTTATTAATAGGATCGATTTCTACAAGATCTCTTTCGGACATTTTGTCACTTACTGGATTTTCATCTAGATGAACTCCAGCCTTTCTTAACTACAGAAAAGACATTAAAACTTTGAATATTGAAATTCTCAACAAAAAAAAAGCCTGACTAAAAGAAATAAGTAAACCGGCATGACACTTCAAAGAAAATTTGCAACGGTATTTACCTGGTCATGCAACCGATTTATTTCATCATCTAATCGGGAAACCTCCAACTGCAATAGAAGAAATAACAAAAACAAAATTCATACGGTAAACAAGTTAGTATTGCTGGAGCTTTGAAGCCATCAATAATAAAGAAGTAAAATGACAATTGCGATGTCTTTCTTCAACAAAAAAATTATGGAAGCTGAATTGCATGCTTACAGAGTTGAGGTGACATCAAATAACTAAAAAAATGATGAGAAGCATTTATCAAGTGCATCCCAGAATCTGTCATCTTAGTATCGCGTCAACAAGTAAAATGCAAAGAAGTGTTTGCAAAAGAAACTTACATATTTACTAGTATAATTTAAATTATTCATTTGAAGCAGTCTAGAACACAAAATTCGAGTTAGTGACAGGCTGCTTTTGAATAGCATTGAAGCGAAATCACGAAGAATTTTATGCAATCTCAATCTTGCTATTTACTTAAGAGGTCGTCAAATGATAAGCATGATGCATAATGGTTACAGTCCAATGCTAGTAAGGACATGAGTTGAACGGTGCTCCTCAAAGAAAAAGAGATCCAGGGCTTCATCTCACAGTAGTCACTAACCTAGACTAGGAAAGCAAAGCATTGAAGCAGGGCAATCGATGGGGGTAGGGGTAGATGGTACTGTGAAGAAGAGATGACAAGGGGGCGGCGTCATGGTCGAGATCGGCGATCTTGGCGCCGGTATCGTCGCGGAGCTCAAGGCGCATGGAAGCGACGGCGGTGCCGGTCTTCCTCCAGAGCTTCTCCTTGAGGGCCTCGACGGTGGTCTAAGCACAAAATTCACAGCCATCCAAGAACTCAAGAGAATTGAGATCCAAGTGGAGCGACGAGAATCAAGGATTTGGGAAACTTCACAGAAAAGGAAAGAACAAGAATCAATACTTACGTTCCAGCATGAACTTACAAATTTGCAGATCTGAACCCTCTTCTCCGGTGAAGTCCTTCGGCGGCTCCTTGCTCTCCCTCCTCTCCCAATCAGCAGACCTGGACCTGAGAGGAACCTACACGAGCGGAGGCGATGCGAGCGGCGCGAGAGGAGGCGAGGCGAGCGGAGGCGCCGTCGCGAGAGGAGGCGATCCGAGAGGAAGCGACGAGAACGGATGCACCGTCACGAGAGGAGGCGAAGCGAGCGGAGGCGACCCTTGCGACGGGAGCGGAGGCGACGGGGAATGCGAGCCCGACGTAAGGAGGCGATGATTTTTTCCCTGCGGAAACGAAGTGGAATGGGCTGAGAAATCCCCGTCTCATGGGCACCCAAACATACTTTCCACCAGACCGGGAAAAGCTAGCCCACTGGATTTCCGTCCCCGGGAATGGGCCGGGATCCCGGCCGGGATTGGAGTATCCAAACAAGCCCTAAAGGTCCACAATACCTTAGTACCGAACAATTGGGGAATGCCCAAGCCAACTAAGTCAACTGTATCGTTGCTTCCATTGTAAAATACTACTAAATATCTGTAGTTCACTAGGGCTCGAGAGCCTTCATCTACCCCGCTGTCTAGTATTGCTCGAAGGATCTCTCCTGTGACTTCTTCTATCTCAGCTCTGGAGCCATCATCTACCCCGCTGAAATCATCCTCCTCGTCTTGCCTATCAAAACAGCCATAACCCGCCGAGGAAGCTTCAGTTCCTCCGCGATTGCCCTCTGGAGTGCTCTTCGGCTTTTCCACCTGGAGCAATCGACGTGGATGATCTTGTCGAATTTCTTCCTCAGAGACGGCGGAGGGTCTTCGGCTATGGCTCTAAGCACCGCAGAAGCAGCCAGCCCATACCATCCGTTAAAGTAGATGGCCTTGTATGATCCACTGCTCGTATCCTCTAGATAAGGGATTATCTGTTGTACCTCGATGTTGTCTGGACCAATATACTGCATTAATTGATGGCAGTTAGTATTGAAAAAAAAGGTGCAGGCTGGCAAAGCTAGAAGTAGTGATCGGTGGAACATGAAAAAAAGGGTAATGCGCCAAATTGTTATGTTTTGTCATGTTTTGATCAGGAACACCAGATTGGGCATTTATGCCTGCCTGCTCGCGAGTACTTTAGTTAGGTTGCATACACAAGCTAGCTCACCAACTAAATGAGGTTCACAATTTAGAAATCAAAATGTATGGATCCGTAGTCCATGATGTTTGGCTGTGTTCGCTATATATATATACTTTTATGACTCGGTGGTGGGGAGGCTTATTTTAAAATCTTCGTTGTATCCTTTTCTTGTGTTTGTATCACACGTCGTAAGTTAATAGCACCATGGTGGATTTATCCGTTTAGTGATGACACGCAATAGGCGAGATATCATTATTCGCAATTCTTGAAATGCATGTATACCAAGTTTCAGAACTTACATTTTGACGAAAAGTAGCGAGTACATAAACTAAAACAAGAACAAAAAACCCCACTAACAAGAATACTACTCTGCTTCATCATTATTTTCGATTCAATGATCAAATTAACTAGAACTTATTTATACATCATCTGGTACTAGAGTGGTAGAAATATCCTTAACAAATCAACAATTAGATCTGATTTCTACTACCAACTATATTCTTCCAGTATAATACACCGAAAAATTTCTCCTAGATGGATCTCTTATATACACTTTGAAGATGAGAATTTTTACTGTACACTACCATGGTAGTATATGGAGGTAGTAGAAATGAAATCCAACCGTTCGTTTGAGAGGGTATTATGGTCTTTTGGTAATTAAAGTATGAAGATTTGCAAGGGGTTGGATATCATCCTCTTCCCGCTCCTTTCATTTTTTCACTGGTTTTATCCACCACTGCGCCATCGCCCTTTCCCTTCGCTCGCGCCCTGACCACAGCAGCGCCTCGCCGTCTCGGCCCCCGCCGTCCTCGCCGCCTCGGCCGCGTCCTGTCGTGCCGGCGGGCCGTCCTGAAGCCGACCGTTCTCGTGGCGAGAAGCTTCGGATGGCCGGACCTCGCTGCTTCGCGCGAAGTTCGCTAACGTGGATTACTCCTCGGCCTCTCCCAGGAGCTCTGCGCCAAAATCCGCTCTGCGGCGCGCTCATCGTGCGGTCGGGGACTAAGGTGGGCGCGGCGTGTTTAAGGCCTCCGGCAGCTGCAGCGTGGTGGGGCATTTGGGGTGGGGATTGACAACGTTGATCTCGCCGCGCCACGAAACACGGTGCCTCGTTGTGAAGCGCCACCACGACGAACACCATAGCTGCGGCGAAGCGCGACATCGCGCTGCTCACCACCGCCATGGCCGGGAACATCGCGAAGCCGGCGCCTCGCTCAAGGCTGGTGAGTACAATCAATCTGGAAAATCGCCTTCTATAACATGATATCGCCATTCGCCGAGCTCTGTTGTCTAAAGCATTGACTTAAAGCTCAAAGTTTTTATGCATCTTAATTGGGTTACTTACCATTTTACCCTCTCTACAGGTTATACTACCCATGCTACACATGGTAGTACATTTAGATCTAGATATATCTCAACCTTTGGATTTAAAGAAATGAACGGTCTATATTCATTATAGTGTACTATAAAAGAGCTCTTGAAGATTTGGTGGAGAAGGATTTTTTAAAAAAAACTTCAACATACCATTTTCTTTTCGGGATCCAATACAATACATCTTTCATGCAGGGTTTTGAATTTCGTTTGAAAAAAAATTCGGCACCCCACCGAAATCACTGACAAGGCTACGTACGTAGAAAAATTCGGCACTCCATAAAAATGTCATGCATTTGTACGTACGTAGAAAAATACCTCTCTTGTCATGGTGACTTTCTCAATGAAGGCCCAGCAAACATAAGAAGATCCACAAAACTAATTACACTTCCGACTGTATAGAGCCAGATCTACAACTTTTTAACTATGTAATTAACTATGTATGCTTTTATGACTTGGTGGAGAGGCTTTATATAAAATCTTCAACGTAGCATTTTTTTTTCGGGATTCAATACAATGCGTCTTTCACATGCTATGTACTGTGAATTTATCCGTTTGGCAAGGGAGATGCATAGACGAGATATGACTACTACCAATTCTTCAAATGCATGAAGCCCTCTTGCATTATATTGTATATACCAAGATTAATTGAGAACTTACATTTTGAAGAAGACTACATATACAACAAGAAAAAAAACTCACTAACAAGAATACTACTCTACTTCGTAAAACGCCATGTCAGTGGAAAAATACCTTTTCTGGCATGGTGACTTTGTCAATGAAGACCCAGCAAACACAAGAAGATTCACAAAACTAACACATCCGACTGTTAGGGATTTCCACAAATATATCCCATCTGCACTTCCATATGGATCTCCAGTTGCTAGCACCTACAAGAACGTAGCAGTCATGTTTGTGTATCAACATTGTTAGTCGATCCATATGCCTACTGTATTGAAACCAACCTGTAAACAAATAACATGGGCGAGAATCTTAATTAGTACCTTAATTGGCAGCTACACGTCCTGTGCTGATAAGATAGCGGAAATGTTGGTGTTGTTTCCTCCGAGAAGAAAAGATGTTTATGTCAAGTGAAGGAGGATGACAGAAATTGGAGAGCAACCGTAGCGTCAATAATGCTAAGCTAGTTGAAAATGGCTTGTGTTTTGGCTTTGGGGTTCCTTTACAAAAGCAAGAATGGTTCTTTGCTTGGGGTTGGAGCTAAAGAACAAAGGTTGAATTGCTGTCCTGCTAAAGAGACTTGATTGCGCCAGACAGAATCCATCCAGCGCCGACGCTCTAGCTAGCTAAAAGAAAATCGCGAAGTAGTTCTACAGATGACATTGTAGTTCAAACCGGTGATACAGAGTTAATGATGCTACTTCAAAAATAATTATCTCTACCACACCACAATTTTACGATAGTGCCTCAAATTTGATATGATTCACTTAATTTCGAAGCACGTTGGATCCTACGAGATGGTTGATACGAGCTGGAAGTAGGGTTAGCCACATCAAGCAACCTTGAAAGTTGAAACTCAAGATGTGTTTGGTAGAGCTCTAACTCCACTAGATCCGTGAAGCTGGAGCTGTGAGTACAAATAGCACCATGGTGGATTTATCCGTTTGGTGATGACACGCAATAGGCAGGATATCATTATTTGCAATTTTTGAAATGCATGTATACCAATATTGTATAACAAGTTTCAGAACTTACATTTTGAAGAAGAGTAAGGAGTACATAAACTACAACAAGAACAGAAAAAAAACCCCCACTAACAAGAATATTGTTGTAAAACGTAGTTGAGCACCCGCAATCAATCCCCGAATTCGTAGATGCAATACAAGAGCAAGAACACAGAGGCACACAATATAGGTGGAAGTTTCTCTCTCACTTTATTGATTCATCCTATGAGAGAGGAGTTCGGATTCGACCACATAATGAAGAGATAGAGTCTAAACTGAAACATCTGGCCTAGGATTTATTAGGGAGATGCCTTAGCTTCCTGCAGAATCCTGAAAATTTTTCAGTACAGTCGAGAGGTAATGTCTAAGCTCCTATAAAAATTTCAAATCATATCAAGCTTGATGATTTTTTAAACGTCATAAAATGATGAAAATTCAAATTAAGGTCGACATTCAGGTTTACTTTTGCATTTCACTTTCTTTTGGATTTTTGGGCTGTTACATATTGGATAGCTGGGAGCTCGCACTTTTATCACTTTTGACTAAGAAGGCAAAGATGATATATTAACCATTTTATAGTTCTTCGGACAAGGTCCATAGAAGGTGTAAACTGAAGATACATATTGGTAGAGGGGAATCGAACTACAACTGGAAGTTGTAACATGGTTGCCAGGGAATTTGTTTAGAAGATCCAATATATAACGTGCCGAATACTGAAATACGCAATGTCGAGATTGATTGGCCAAGTTAGTTCACTGGCGCCGGCTGCATAGCCTTAGCTTCCTTTCTCAACTCCTCGATGAATGCAGACTATAAGTACCGCTCTCCCAAGCTTGGAAGTACAGTCTGAAACAATAGTGCACCGGTTAGTCTTTTGAAATTTCCTAGTGACAACATTTTGATTCAATGCACAAAGATGGATATGTGTAACTTTGAGCTTTCCCTTGTTTTCTGGCTCTTTGTGAGTTCAAGAGCTGCAACTGTGTTGGCTCCTGATGATATCCCCACCTGCAAAAATTTAGGAGGTTCAGTAACAGTTCAATGTATGCATAGCAATTCAATTGCCCATCAGCCAACAATCTCATAAGAAAGCAGGTGAACTCCGTATTTTCAATATTATTTTCTTCATAACAAAATAATCAATTTTCTTATTTTTTTTGTCATGAGAGCACTACTGATATAATACATAGTTGGAAGATAGCAGAAGCAAATATTGTTTGTCACTTACCAAAAGACACTCCTTCAGTGCCAACTCTCGAGCCATCTTAACTGCATCCTTACTTTTCACCTATCATATGCAGGTTTTAGTTAGTTGAGAGGTACTTCCTCTGTTGAAGAATGTACGGTGTTTTGGATATCGGCACAGTCTCCAACATCCAACTTTGATCATTACTTTTTATATGATTATGTTAGTAAAAAATTACAAATATATTAGGAACATACTTATCATGACAAATTTAATGATACTATTCTCACATGACTAATCTAAATAGTATTTCATATATTATTAGTCAAAGATAGAGAAGCTTGACTGCATGCTTTCTAAAACATTGTACATTTCTGAACGTAGAGTATTGATAAAAGAACACCTTGAGATTAATTCCTCGTTACCTCGAGAATCTTTTCCATTACATCCATGTCCAATATTTCCAGTTGGATAGGGTATCAAGTATAACTAATGTAAACCATTTACAGAATGCTACAGCTTGCCTGGCTTGCCACCATTCAAAACATTTGCTTCAGCAGGCTCAACTCCGTAGATCTGCATGCGCACACACACAAGCCAGGAATTTTTTGACATCACCGAGTGGAAGTTTCAGATCAACACCAATAACGCAGTTTTTCTGCCTGGTCTATGTTAGTACCTCCATAGTGTGTCCTCCCATATCTCTGGACCAGTTGTCTCATAGTGCATCTGCCAATTTTGATCAAAACCATAACTTATAATAAACAGCAGCCACTGAATTACTAACTAATATACTCCTCGACATGAAACTTACGGCCGAACCAAGCTATAGTTGCTCAAATGAGAAGCTTTCCCCAAATAAACTTGACCAATAAACATTTTGCAAATCACAGCAACTAGCAGTAGTCGATTACTGCACTGAGATGTTGTACATGGTCAGAATCAAGAATGGAGGGCTACCTTGACATTAGCAGGATTCTCAAACTGCTGGAGAATGAATGCACTAGGATGGTTTTCGTCGGGTCGGTAAGGACCAGCTTCGCACCGAATGCTCTAATGGTCACTCTCCTCTCAAGGCTGGTGTATGACGGCATTGTGAGTATGAGTTCATACCCCTTAAGTGCAGCCATGAACGACAGGCCAATGCCCATGTTCCCAGACGTGGGCTTGATCTGTATGGTCTGTTCAAGAAGTGATTTGGGGTTATTCGTAAATCCGTATGCAGGTGTGATGGATTTCTTGCAGAACAACACTTCCTTGCAGAACAACACTTCAGTAATTTTTCAACAAGCTCCGAATATGTGCACCAAAACGGGCACATTGATGCACGTTCCTAGTATTGTTGAGGACATGAACTGAACAAATCCTCTTCCTAGTATTCTTAAAAATCTTGCAATTGTAATGCCATTTTCATATGAAATCAAATTAAATGCTGAATGATTTCTGATCAAAATTGTTACTTTCCCTTAGTTAGACAGAGCTTAATTTCTGTTATACTTTTAAAAATTAGAAAAAAGTAATAAAATATTATTTTAAAAATTTTGGGATGTTACAAATCACATGTGCGTAGTGAGCAGAAAGAGTACTTGGTGCAAACTTGCAAGGACACATTATGCTGGTTTTAAATGAGCTCTCAACCTAGAAGTCAAAATATGAAAACAAATGTGAAGTTAAAAGTTTTTAGCAATATCAACTTTCTGATCTTCTTCATATGGCATCTTTTGCCGAGCCATACCTTATCTTTGGTGAGGTAGGAGACGCAGAAAGTCAGTCAAGAGCCCAATGGCTTTGTTTGTAGTCATGAACTTGTCATTGATCTGTAATTGAAACATTTTTTTTATCTGAATTTGGTCAAATTTGACGGCACAAAAACCGTGGATGTTTCATGTTTGGAACGTAGCTTGACTTTTTTTTTTGAAAGGAAATGGCAGGAGCTCTGCCTTGCATTAAAGAAGGATAGTCAGGAATACAACAAGAACATAAAAATTAGGTTGGGTACCGACTACTGCGGGCGAGGAAATGAGGACAAGACTATTTTGCCAAATCCGGCCCTATGCGTCAACCCTCAACAGCATCTAACGCCTAGCCTCTCTACGTATGGCGGATGTTTACAGCCATCCGTCGACTGCGAATATCATTAACTGCGGCGTCGGCGACGGAATCCATGGATCTGTACTGATTACTGAAGATCCTGCCATTCCTCTCCTTCCAGATATTCCATGATTCATGAGATCTGTGGACAGTATGTCTCGACGTGATTGAAGATGACTGGATATGGTGGTTTCAATGTTTGCAGCTGGCTTTCAGATGGGTTTCAGGTTTCGAGGTTTCAAATGAGTTTAAAACGTGTTACAGGTTTCAGGATTCGCATGTGCCTAGATTTTGGTATCATGTTTTAGGTTTCAGAATTTCTTGTTGGATTTTGGAATGGTAACAGAGGGTTTGAAATGGGGTTTATGAACTAGGTTCCCAATTGGGTTTAAGATTTCAGGGTTCCCAGTTTGGATTCAAACGTGCTACAAAAACAGATTAATCTACGTTCACTAAAACAGTAATTTCTGATGATCCCACCGTTAGATCGATGAGAAATTTTAACTACTGAAACTAGACTCAGTTTTCAAGCTAACACAACAAAAATCAGCTCGATCGGATCTACGGATCTAAAGTTATTTTCTTCGCAATTTTACTGAATCAAACGCCAGACCAAATAAAAACAGATTGACTCACGTTCACCAAAATAATAATTCCCAAAGATCCTACCGTTGGATTGTTGTGAAATTTTAATTGTAGAAACTAGATACAATTTTGAAATTAACACAACAAGAATCAATCCGATTGGATCAACGGATCTAAAGATATTACCTTCGCAATATGATTGTCTCAGTAATGACGGGAATTGATCTTGCCGTTTTAGAATTTTTGGGTGCCCCCGGCCCACCCTCTGGATCCGCCAGTGTCCAAAGTCTGAACAGACCCTTCACGCATGAATGTAGGAATTCGGCCAGAATTTTATTAAAATTTCACAAGAAGCATTTCATTTCATATATATGAATCGGTAAATATTCCAATGCTCCAAACGGTCCTTTGGGTGTTGCGCTCGCAGAGATTGACTTCGCCGCTCCAAACGGTCCTTTGGGTTTTGCCCCTCTGACACCCGCTGCCTACTGTGTTTGCTTAGTGCTCCGATTCCCAAGTGACAACCAACATGTTAAAAACTGTAGAAATAGAACGAAAAATCAAGATGTAAGAACAGTGTTCAGTGATAGAACGGATGACACAGCTGTATGTTGAAGTCACAACAGATGGAAAATATCTACAGCCATCCTCAGAATAGGATGACAATTTCATACAAATTTTACTACAAGCTTATGTTTCAACTTTCAACAGAAGCTGCAATGGTACACCAAATTATTTTCTATTTGGGCGGTGCAAAAGAAGCATGCCTCTGCTGAAGCAGCTGGTAACTAACACAGCAACTCATACATGCTGCTGCATCAATCACACACAAACTCTGTGTTTAGTCTTTTCCAAGCAACACTCACACACTGTGATTGAGAGAGACACCACACGTAACGACATCTTATTTCAAGCACACACGTAACGACAATCCAAACCAAATACATGGTAGGTTAGTCTCCTAAGAGACACACACAAATTAATATAGTTTCAGACACACCAGCTTGGCGGATGCACCTAGCACGCATCAAACACCAATTTATTCTTTAGAAAACACACCAACTTGGCAAGCAAACAGTTGAACCGTTGTGGGCATGGAAGCAGTAGAAAGTTGCAGGAAGTCGCCTGTATTTCCACCACCAATTGATTAATTAATAGAAGCAGTAGAAAGGGGTTGTAACAGTTGAACCGTTACAACTGATTAATGTAAACAGAATTGATAGTGAAGACAACTGAATGGATGAGCAGATTAATGAATTTAGTACATAGTGAGATTAGCTTGGTGATATACATCCTATGTTTGTAGAATTGCTGCAGATATATACACAGGATCTGTTGATGTTATCGTATATACTACATACATGAAAGAAGGAAATAAAGAAAAAACAATGGAGAGCATGGATATATATACCTGAGCAGTGATACTGGTTCACCGGAGAATTGAGCCTCTGTGCAAGGCCTTCTTGTAGTACAGCGAGTGGCATGGCTTGAAGAGAAATGGATAGTGGCCAACACCCTCCCCATCCCAGTCCAACATCTCCCACCAGTCTTTCTCACAGTCTACAGTAGGACGGCTGTCCTTCTCGCCGTCCACAATGGGGTGGCGGTCAACGGCCGGGAGACGTCTGAGGCCCCAGCATTCCCTGACCTTGACTGTCTCGAGAATGGGTGCGGACATCTTGGCCTCACATATCTGCTGCAGACTAGGGAGCTCATGCAGGTAGATGTGCTTCAGTTTTGGGAATTTTAGGACACCTTTTCGATGGTCGGTAGCTATTTTGTTTAGAAACTTTGCCTCCACAGGGAAGACCTGCCTGAGATCACCACAGTAGACGATGTGGAGGGTCTCCAAGTTGGGAAAATACGAGTATTGGGCATTCCACGACAGCGGGAGGACAAATACGAGCCTGGGGCAGGAGTGTAGGTGTATGCTCCGCAGCTTCGCAAAGGTTCTAGTGTCCTCAACATCACTCGTTCTTCCTTTGCTCCAAATGCAATGGGCCATCGGGAGATCAGCCGCCCAAAAGTTCTCCAGTTCATCAAAGCAGAAGACATTGTAGTTAGTGGTGAAGACAGTGTGCAGCTCGGGACATCTCTCGACGCGGCACCGCTTGATACGATTCCATCCAAGATATTTCTCCTCTCTGACAGACATCATGCGTTCGGGGATGACAGTGGTGATGGAAGAATTGTCGTGCACGTGCAACGACTCGACCTCATTCATCACAAAGATGATAGCCTCGATTCCTTGTAAGCTTTCCACATTAGTGTTGTTGATTCCCTCACCAATCTCCAAATGCCTATCCAATGGCTCAAACTGTGAGGCACTGCTGTCGTCATGATCAATAGCTATCTTGTCAACAGTGACATCTGTGTAGGCGCTGCAAGAAGTCTTGAGGATTAACGGCTTGTGTTGAGGCTGCCCAGCTACTCGTCCAGTGCTACAACGGCACATCCTCTCCTTGTTGCACCTCTGTCCATCTTCTTTGCTATTAGCAGATATGCGAAGGGCTAGATTAAGATCATGAGCAATCCAATTAAATCCTCTGTTACTTCTTAGCACCAAGAACTGAACAAACTTCATGTCCGTAATAACAACATATGCATGACAATATTCTTGTCGCAACTGTTGGACGAGAAAACCAGGTGATAATTTTCTGACCTCCTCTCCTCGAGTATCAATGCATAGCATCCTTAGCTGTTGCATTCCCTCTTTTGGCCACAATATTAAGCGGAGCTGCTCACATCCCAACAGAGTGATTTGCTGGAGACATGGGACATGGACCACCTCACTTGTCAGGTCAAGTGTTTTGACAGCTGTGCCTGAGAGGTCAAGCTCCTCAAGGTTTGGCAATGGCCCACGTAATGAGAAGTCTAGCAATCTTGCACAACCAGCCAAGGAGATACGAGATATTTTAGCTCCTGCATCTAGGCTGAATGATTCAAGTGATGGAGGGAGTCCTTCTGGGCCAACAAGTTCCAACCCAACACAACCATCTAGAACCAGAGTCTTGAGGCTAATTGCTCCTGATAAGCTTGGCAGAACATGCATGGTGCTATTCCTAGAGAGGTCGAGGAGCCCCAACTTCCTCATATCGGTGAATTCATCCTTTTGGCCTGTCTCCCAAGAGCTTGTAGTCTCAGTTATGCAAAGCTTGCGCAGCATCTGCAGTCGTCGCCAAGCAATATTCTTGCCCCAATCTGTGTTGCATATGTCCAGAACCCACAGGCTCTGAAAAAAGTCCAATTCTGGTCTACCTGGCTTCTCCTCCACTTCTTGTTGCTGTTTTGGTGCTTGTTCTTGTCGTTCACCCTTGCAGTTATCTAATCCGAGGAATCTTAGGTTCGGACAACAACAGAAAGGCGGTGAAGAAAAGCTAAATGTGCATCGACTGAGTTTTATTACACGCAGTTTCTCTGATTGTTGAAACATGTTATTGGGTAATGATGATACTAGATGATCGGATTCACTTTTGATTGCCAAGAAAAATGATGAAGTTTCTGGCTGTACAGTTGGTATACTTATCTTCCCTTGACTGTTGGAGTATGTGATTTCTGAAACCCAACGGTTTCGAGGAGTCCGAAGTCGACCACCAAAAGCAGGCAATTTATTAGATGAATAGTCCTCTAGTATAATCTCTTTATGCAGAGCAGCACCAATCTCCCATGCTTCGTCTTCATCTTCATGTTGTATAATTCCATCACAAACCCAATAGCTGGAAGCATGGGTAGCCCAGTTGTAGCCCATGATGTCGCCCCCCTTATTATTCAACCACAAGAGATACAAGCAACACTCTGCAGCTATTTTGGGGCTGATGCCTCGTTTATGTTGTGTGTATCCAGCAATTTCTCTAGCCTCTGCTAGCAGTAAAGCATTAACATCCGGAATAAGCTTCCTATAAAGGTAAAGATGTGAATTATCCACTCTTTCTTTTAATTCTGGGTTGAGCCGAAGCCTCCCTCTGAAGGTCCACAATACCTTAGTACCGAGCAATTGGGGAATGCCCAAGCCAACTAAGTCAACTGTATCATTGCTTCCATTATAAAATACTACTAAATATCTGTAGTTCACTAGGGCTCTAGAGCCTTCATCTACCCCGCTGTCTAGTATCGCTCGAAGGATCTCTGCTGTGACTTCTTCTATCTCAGCTCTGGAGCCTTCATCTACCCCGCTGAAATCATCCTCCTCATCTTGCCTATCAAAAACATCCATAACCCGCCGAGGGAGCTTCAGTTCCTCCGCGATTGTCCTCTGGAGTGCTCTTCGGCTTTTCCACCTGGAGCAATCGACGTGGATGATCTTGTTGAATTTCTTCCTCAGAGACGGCGGAGGGTCTTCGGCTATGGCTCTAAGCACCGCAGAAGCAGCCAGTCCAGACCATCCGTTAAAGTAGATGGCCTTGTGTGCTCCGCTGCTCGTATCCTCTAGATAACGGATTATCCGTTGTACCGCTTCCTCAATGTTGTTTGGATAAATATACTGCATTAATTGATGGCAGTTAGTATTGAAAAAAAAGGTGCAGGCTGGCAAAGCTAGAAGTAGTGATCGGTGGAACATGCAAAAAAGGGTAATGCGCCAAATTGTTATGTTTGTCATGTTTTGATCAGGAACACCAGTTTGGGCATTTATGCCTGCCTGCTCGCGAGTACTTTAGTTAGGTTGCATACACAAGCTAGCTCACCAACTAAATGAGGTTCGCAATTTAGAAATCAAAATGTATGGATCCGTAGTCCATGATGTTTGGCTGTGTTCGCTATATATATATATATAGCCAGATCTAGAATTTTTTAACTGTGCGATTACCTATATGTACTTTTATGACTCGGTGGTGGAGAGGCTTATTTTAAAATCTTCATTGTATCCTTTTCTTGTGTTTGTATCACACGTCGTAATACTACCCTTATTATACTTTGCAGAGTTCCGCCCAGCGCACGCATTTGAGCTGAGCCCTCGAGCCGGCCAGCCGGCTCGGCTCAAAAATTCTTTTCGCGTTTTGGTCCTTTTAGAAATTACGAATAGGTCCTTCGTGATATTCTGTGAGGAAACTTTTTTCCTCTAGATTCGCGTTTAGGTCCCTCGTGCGTCATTTTACGAAAAGAACCTCCCGTTAAATTCAAATCGCGTCGAGTTCCGCCATTATGCGCATTTGAGCCGTGGCATTTCGACTCAAAAAATTCTTCGCGTTTTGGTCCTTTTCGAAATTACGAATAGGTCATTCGCGATATTCTGTGAGAGGAAACTTTTTTCCTCTAGATTCGTGTTTAGGTCCCTCGTGCGTCATTTTACGAAAAGAACCTCCCGTTAAATTCAAATCGCGAACAAGCCCTTTTCTAATTTTTCAGGATAGTGGACAGGTCCAAAAACGTAACATTCAGGTTCTTGCTCCTTACGTCTAGGTCCTTTCTCCGTTTTTCTCGGGAAAAATTGTTTTTGTCACTACAAATATGTGTGACTCTATCTTTAGACTTTTTTCCCACCTCGATTTTCCATCTCGATCTCTAATATTTTTTAAAGCATGTATTATTGCTCGTGAACGCATATAGTGTTAAGCTTGACTAAAGAAGGTTGTCATCTCTAATAATTTTTCGCCCTTTTCCTCTAGACTTTTTCCCCCTTTCGGTTTTCTAGCTCGGTCTCCAATATTTTCCAAATAATTAAATCGAAAGAGATATTTCTCTGACTCTATCTCTCTACTTTTTCCCCGTCGCTCATTATTTTGATGATTTAAAAATAAAAGCAGTGAAAAAAAAGAAATCCCTCTGAAAAAACGACATGCACTGCGTGTTACGCCATGAGTCTCTAATATTTTTAAAACATGTCCTTTCTCCGTTTTCCGAAAAAAATGTTTTAAATGCATGAAATATTTGTGCAGCTCTATCTCTAGACTTTTTTCCCAACTCGATTTCCCATCTCGATCTCTGATATTTTTTAAAACATGTATTATTACTCCGCGAACGCGTCGATCTTTGATATTTTTTAGAACATGTATTATTGCTCCGCGAACGCGCATAGTGTTAGCCTCGACAAAAGAAAGTTGTCAGCTCTAATAATTTTTCACCCTTTTCCCTCTAGACTTTTTCCCCGCC
Organism: Guadua angustifolia; assembly: GCA_036346375.1. Lineage (NCBI taxonomy): Eukaryota > Viridiplantae > Streptophyta > Magnoliopsida > Poales > Poaceae > Guadua > Guadua angustifolia. Next base: position 987,316 of record JAYEVE010000723.1, read on the forward strand.
GCGGTTTTCCAGTTCGGCCTCCAATATTTTCCAAATAATTCGTCGAGAGAGATATTTCTACAACTCTATCTCTCTATTTTTTTCCCTGTTTCGACGATTTAAAAAGTAAAACGCCGCCGAGAAAAAAATATTTTTTTTCTACAGAAAAACGACACGCGCGGCGTGTTACGCCGCGGGTTTTTAATATTTTTAAAAACATGTATTATTACTCGGCGAACACGTAGAGTATTAAACTTGAGAAAAAAGAAGGTTGACATCTCTAATAATTTTTCACCCTTTTCCCTCTAGACTTTTTCCCCGCCGCGGTTTTCCAGCTCGGTCTCCAATATTTTCCAAATAATTCGTCGAAAGAGATATTTCTACAACTCTATCTCTCTATTTTTCCCCGCTTCGCTCATTATTTCGACGATTTAAAAAATTAAACTCCACCGGAAAAAAATATTTTTTCTTCGAAAAAATGATACGCGCGGCGTGTTACGCCGCGGAAAATTTCCTAGTTAAGTTAATAGCACCATGGTGGATTTATCCGTTTGGTGATGACACGCAATAGGCGAGATATCATTATTCGCAATTCTTGAAATGCATGTATACCAAGTTTCAGAACTTACATTTTGAAGAAAAGTAGCGAGTACATAAAAGAACAAAAAACCCCACTAACAAGAATACTACTCTGCTTCGTCATTATTTTCAATTCAATGGATCAAATTAACCAAAATTTATTTATACATCATCTGGTACTAGAGTGGTAGAAATATCCTTAACAAATCAACAGTTAGATCTGATTTCTACTACCAACTGTATTCTACCAGTATAATACACCGTAAAAATTCTCTCAAGATGGATCTCCTATATACACTTTTACAACTTGGTGGAGAAGGATTTTTTTTAAAAAAACTTCAACATACCATATTCTTTTCGGGATCCAATACAATACATCTTTCATGCAGGGTTTTGAATTTCGTTTGAAAAAAAAATTCGGCACCCCACCGAAATCACTGACAAAGGCTACTACTACTATCTACTCCATAAAAATGTCATGCATTTGTACGTACGTAGAAAAATACCTCTCTTGGCATGGTGACTTTCTCGATGAAGGCCCAGCAAACATAAGAATATCCGCAAAAACTAATTACACTTCCGACTGTATAGAGCCAGATCTACAACTTTTTAACTATGTAATTAACTATGTATGCTTTTATGACTTGGTGGAGAGGCTTTATATAAAATCTTCAACGTAGCATTTTTTTTCGGGATTCAATACAATGCGTCTTTCACATGCTATGTACTGTGAATTTATCCGTTTGGCGGGGGAGGTGCGCTAGACGAGATATGACCACTTGCAATTCTTCAAATGCATGACGCCCTCTTGCATTATATTGTATACTAGGAAACTTTTCGCGGCATAATACGCCGCGTGTGACGTTTTTTCGTAGAAAAAAGTTCTTTTTTTCGGCGGTTTTTTTTAAAAATCATTGAAAAAATGAGCGAAACGGCTAAAAAAACACGAACGAAATCACGTTGTTTCGCATCTATCTGGCTTATGAAGGATCCGCGAACATGTTAAATCGAAAATGTCCTTTTCATAAAAAAATAGCCGGATCGATCGAAACGTCACGACGTTTTTTTTGTTGGTATCTATTTAGAGTCCTCTAACGAAAGATCCGCGATTTTCTAAACCGGATCTACGATCGTATTAAATAGAAAAGGTCTTTTTCACGGTGTAATACGACGTGCGTGCCGGTTTTTCTTAGGATTTTTTTCCCGATGGCGTTTTATTTTGTTAATCGTCGAAATAATGAGCGAAACGGCTGAAAGAACACAAAACGTTTCGCGGCGTAACACGACGTGCGCGCCGTTTTTTCGCAGAAAAAATTCTTTTTCTTTTCGGTGGTGATTTATTTTTTAAATCGTCGAAATAATGAGCGAAACGGGGAAAAATAGAGAGATAGAGTTGTAGAAATATCTCCTTCGACGAATTATTTGGGAAATATTGGAGACCGAGCTGGAAAACCGCGGTGGGGAAAAAGTCTAGAGGGAAAAGGGCGAAAAACTATTAGAGATGACAACATTCTTTTTCTTGAGTCTAATACTCTACGCGTTTGCCGAGTAATAATACATGTTTAAAAAAATCTCAAAGACTCGCGGTGTATGCGCATGTCGTTTTTTCGTAGAAAAATTTTCTTTTTTTTCTCGGCGGCGTTTTATTTTTTAAATCGTCGAAATAACGAGCTTAAACGGCTGAAAGAACACAAAATTTTTTGGCGTAACCGCCACGCGTGTCGTTTTCCGTAGAAAAAATTACATTTTTTCCCGCGGCGTTTTATTTTTTTAAACCGTCGAAATAATGAGCGAAACAGAGGAAAAAATAGAGAGATAGAGTTGTAGAAATATCTCTTTCGACGAATTATTTGGGAAATATTGGAGACCGAGGTGGAAAACCACGGTGGGGAAAAAGTTTAGAGGGAAAAGTTTGAAAAAGTATTAGAAATGACAACATTCTTTTGCCGAGTCTAACACTCTACGCGTTCACCAAGTAATAATACATGATTTAAAAAATATCAGAGATCGAGATGGAAAATTGAGATGGGAAAAAAGTCTACACACATATTTCTGTTGACGAAAACATTTTTTCCTAGGAAAAACGGAGAAAGGACCTAGACGTAAGGAGCAAGGACCTGATTGTTACGTTTTTGGACCTGTCCGCTATCCTGAAAAATTAGAAAATGGCTTGTTCGCGATTTAAATTTGACGGAAGTTTTTTCTCGTAAAATGGCGAACGAGGGACCCAAACGCGATAAACGGGAAAAATTCTTCCCCTCACAAAAAATCACGAAGGACTTATTTGTAATTTATAGGGACCTATCCGTAATTTCAAAAAACTCAGGGTTTTTTTTGCAAAATCACCATGGGTGACAGGTGGACATGCTCTTCTCGTGGGAACTCTTCCATCTATATTTGGGGTATTATACCGAGATTAATTGAGAACTTACATTTTGAATAAGAGCACATATACAACAAGAAGAAAAAAAAACTCACTCACAGGAATACTACTCTACTACTTCCTGAAATGCCATGTCAGTGGAAAAATACCTGTTCTGGCATGGTGACTTTCTCAATGAAGGCCCAGCAAACAGAAGAAGATCCACAAAACTAACACATCCGACTGTTAGGGATTTCCACAAATCTAACCCATCTGCACTTCCATATGGATCTCCACTTGCTAGCACCTACAACAACGTATCAGTCATGTTTGTGTATCAACATTGTTAGTCCATATGCTTACTCTATTGAAAACCAACCTGTAAACAAATAACTTGGGCGAGAATCTTAGTACCTTAATTGGCAGCTACACGTCCTGTGCTGATAGGATAGCGGAAATGTTGGTGTTTGTTTCCTCCGAGAAGAAATGATGTTTATGTCAAGTGAAGGAGGATGACAGAAATTGGAGAGCAACCGTAGCGTCAATAATGCTAAGCTAGTTGCAATGAGCTTCTCAAAATGGCTTGTGTTTTGGCTTTGGGGTGCCTTTACAAAAGCAAGAATGGTTCTTTGCTTGGGGTTGGAGCTAAAGAACAAAGGTTGAATTGCTGTCCTGCTAAAGAGACTTGATTGCGCCAGACAGAATCCATCCAGTGCCGACGCTCTAGCTAGCTAAAAGAAAATAGCAAAGTAGTTCTACAGATGACATTGTAATTCAAACCGGTGATACAGAGTTAATGATGCTACTTCAAGAATAATTATCTCTACCACACCATAATTTTACGATAGTGCCTCAAATTTGATATGATTCACTTAATTTCGAAGCACCTTGGATCCTGAATTTGCATACAACACTCTCTCCACACCTCAGCAGTAGAGCTGCTTTTTTAAGCACTATATATACTTGAACCCTCGTGGGTCCTAATTAGAGCTGGATTCATTCATAGAAATATTAGAAAAGTCCATTACAAGTATACCGCAGATTATTACAATCAAGACGCTGCAATGATGAGGTACATAGGCCCTTGCATCTTTCTTGACATGGACACGTGTTGGAAGGTGATTGGTGGAGCGCAGGTGTGCCGATGATGAACAGATCGACTGAAGCTGTGCTACAACTCAATGGTGTGGAAAATGGCCTCCTTTGTTCCTACGAGATGGTTGATATGAGCTGGAAGTAGAGTTAGCCAAATCGAATCAACCTTGAAAGTTGAAACTCAGTCGGCACCGATTTTCGTAGAAAATCAGTTGAAAATCACCAAAAACCGAAGGGTATCAAAATTAAACTTTTTTGAAAAAATTGAAAATCGACTAGACAACTGATTTGCAACTGAAAACAAAATTTAAGCGATTTTCTTCAAAGATCGCTCTATTTTCACCGTTTTTCGACCCGTTTACGTCGCATAAATTTTTTCAAAATTTTTGAATTTTTTGAATTGGACTGTTTTAAGGTTTTGAACCAAGTCGATACGATTAAATTTCGTGAAAAACGACCGATTTTCATCGTTTTGTCAACACTAGCTGGAAGTTGTTGGAAATTGTTCTGAACCTCTTAGATGCTTGGATCTCGTCAACGCTACTCTATATGTATTTGGAAGGATTGATATGGAATCCGGAGGCTGGTACAGTTACTGCCTTCCATATGTAAACACAGTAATGAATTTAAGATGAAAGTAGAGGTGGGGTTCATATGTCGAAGTTCTAACTTAACATAAGCATACTAATGTTATATCTACCAATTTATTGCCAACTAAATTCCAAATTCATATATATTAAATCAGAGAGACAAAAATATCAATCAGTCAATAGAATATAGATTTGGGGTAATAGAATACAAAAATTAGACATCAGTTATCACAACAAAAGGTATTTAGGCATGAGGCATTGCATTGGGGCTTGGGGCAATTTTTTTATACCGAGCAAATCAATTAGTGGCGCTAGCGAATTAGTCTGGCTTTAGTGTCATCGTCCTAGCGATCAATATGAAGCTGAGAGGCTCCTCGTCCTCAGTTGCTCCTCCTTGCCGATCGTCTCGGTTCCTATCTAGGCTCTGACGATACGCGTTCGACCACCGGTTGGACGGAGCGAGTCTCGGTTCCTCTTTAGGCTCTGGAGATGCGTGTTCGGTCGCTAACTAGACAACACTCCGAGTGGCCGATTCCTCTCCTCTAGTGATGTGTGTTCCGCCTAACTCCCGACAATGCATATTCTGCTCGACGCTCTGGCTGGCGATGCGCGTTTCACCTACGCTCCTTTGGCGATGCTCATTCTGCCCTGCACTCTAAGTGACCGATAACTCTTCTCTGGCCTCTGCCGCCTACTGGCTACCCGCCTGTCTTGGCCCTGGTGCACGCCTGGCGCCCTCGACTCCGGTTCTCTAGCACCCGTCGGTGTCGGTGTGCCATGGGGAGTTCTCGTGAATCGGCCACCCGTTGCGTGGTCACGCTCGCCCGTGTGTCTGCCGCCCTCAATCTCTCATGCGTTGGTCTACCGCCTACAAGACGACACCGACATAATTCGTCTCTCAGACTCCTGGTGCTGCGCTACAGTAAAGGATGCCGAGTATTGTACCAGGTGAAAGCCCATAAGAATAAGGGAGCCCATGACTAATTTTGATGGCCCACTGACTGGCAGTATTTTTTTTTACTTTTCTTCTTACATCTTACTCCTGGTTGCCAGTTCCTAAACCTACTAATTTGTCGCTATGGCGCCATGTCTCAGCTTCTTTCTATCGTTGGGGATACTGGGAGGAAGGGTGTTCGGCTGATCGAAGGTGGGGCTGGCGCCCCAACCAACCCTAATGGACAGGACGGATTTAGGCCCTTGGCTGGGTGGGCTTTAGCCCTGGGCGTGGAGTTTCTAGTAGCCTGTGTTAGCTTATAAAACTTGTGCCTGGTTATTTTAGTTAGTGTTGCATTGTCTTAGTACATGCATGAGCTCACGGATTGTGTGTGGTTGCCATGCATACGGTTCGGAGACATCGGGATTAGCTCATAAGTCCGGAGTCTTGTGAGATGCACCTCAGCAGGCGTGAGAAAGATGCGGCCAAAGGTGTGGCGTGAGAAACGTAGATGCATTTCACATTCTGTTACACTCGTTTGAGAATAAATAGTGAAGAGAAAAAATCTGAAAAGCTGCAAGTTTTACACATCACCAATTCTGTTGTGTTCCAGTTTGTGTTCGTGTGAGTTCGTTCTTGTGATACTTCGTCTCCGGCGCCGGTGATCATCTCTGGGAAACCTGACAGCCTGTACCAGCTTTACTTGTAAACATGTTTGCATGTTTCTAGTAGCATGTAGCCCTGTACGTATACGTTTTGGCTCATTATGCAAATACATCCAGAGTACATTCTGTAGACTGCTAGGACCGCTTGACTGCCGACTACGCGAGGAAGTTCTGTGGACTGCGGCGGCGCGCAAGCTACATCGTCGCTACGCATCTAAAGCTGCACGACGCGGTGAGAATTCATAGGCCTTACCATCCTTTCAAGAACCTGTCGTTGCCGCGGTTCTTGGTGTCAGTGCTTAGTTTTCGCTATTTGTATATAGTTTAGTACATTATAGTTTAGCCTGGGGCTTGACGAGATTCTAGCTCCGCCACTGACTAATGGTGGATCCGCCCCTGGTAAACATATATCTAAACCTAGAATTGGCATTATGCCTACAATTGAACCATAATGAAATCTTGGACCGATGGAACAAAATGGGAGCTAATGAGCTATGGAGGGCTGATCTCCCTCCAACTCATCGCCCAATGAGTTGTACTAGATAGAGAGGTGCGCGACGCCGCGCCGGTGAAAAAATCTGACCTAAATATTTCTGCAAAAAATACATAATTCCAGTCTATTGTGTCGAAAGAACCGACGCTCATGCTAAATTTGCAGATCTACGGGGTCTTTTTTGCAAAATAACTGGCGAAAGGACTTGTTCGTGATTTCAGAATCTTCCGGGTCGAAAGAACCGGTGTCCGAGTTGAATTTTCGGAATCATGGGGTCTTTTTTTGTAAAGTAGCCGGCGAAAGGACCTGTTCGCAATTTTAGAATTTCCAGGGCCCTGTTTGCAAAATACCGATGGAAGGACCTATTCGTGATTTCAGAATTTTTGAAGGGTTTTTTTGCAAAAAAATGTACTTGACGCCTTGGATGCGCTAGAAATCTTCCGCGCTTAATATATAATACTAGATAATGACCCGCGCTACGCCACGGCGTATGTAATTTGTTTACTGTGTCATACGAAATTTTGACCGCTTGATATTTATGGGGAAAATTGTGTAATCTCGGCTTTTCTATTTTTTTTAGAAAAAACGTGTCAAAAATAGTCTAGACGAAAAAGGTTGTAAAATTATTAGAGATGATAGCCTTTTTTTGTCGAGCCTAATACTCTACGTGTTCACCGAGTAATAATACATATCCGCAAAACCACTCACCGGTGTAAAATAGTGTAGAGGAAAAAGGGCGAAAGATTATTAGAGATGACAACTTTCTTGTGTCGAGCCTAATACTCTCTGCGTTCACCGAGTAATAATACATGTTTAAAAAATATCGAGATCAAGATGGAAAATCGAGTTGGGGAAAAAGTCTAGAGATAGATTTGGACATATATCTCTGGTGACGAAAACTTTTTTTCTGGGAAAAACGGAGAACACAACCGTGAATAAAAAATCTACGGATTTTTTTGGGAAACAAAAAAATAAAGGTGAATGACCCGTACGCGAATATACGAAATGATAGAGCATTTTTTGCAAAACCATCGATCGAAGGGCCTGGATGTAATTTTTTATTTTCACAAAACCACCCACCGGTTAAAAATAGTCTAGAGGAAAAAGGGTAAAAAACTATTAGAGACGACAAACTTCTTTTGTCGGGCCTAACACTCTACGCATTCACCGAATAATAATACATGCCTAAAAAAATATCAGACATCGAGATGAAAAATCGAGTTGGGGAAAAAGTTTAGAGATAGAGATGCACACATATTTCTGGTGGTGAAAATATTTTTCCTGAGAAAAACGGAGAAAGAACCTAGACGTAAGGAGAAACGGCCTGTTTGTTACGTTTCTAGACCTGTCGTCTGGACGTATTTTTTTATTTTCGCAAAACCATATTTCTGGTGGTGAAAATATTTTTCCTGAGAAAAACGGCGAAAGAACCTAGACGTAAGGAGCAAGGGCCTGTTTGTTACGTTTCTAGACCTGTCGTCTAGTCGTATTTTTTTATTTTCGCAAAACCACCCACTGGTGAAAAATAGTCTAGAGGAAAAAGGGTGAAAAATTATTAGAGATGACAATCTTCTTTTGTCGAGCCTAATACTCTATGCGTTCACCGAATAATAACACATGTTTCAAAAAATATCAGAGATCGAGATGGAAAATCAAGGTGGGGAAAAAGTCCAAAGATAGAGATGCACACATATTTCTGGTGACGAAAACATTTTTTCTGGGTAAAACGGAGAAAGAACCAAGATGTAAGGAGCAAGAGCCTGTTTGTTACGTTTCTAGACCTGTCGTTTGGACGTAATTTTTTATTTTCGCAAAGCCACCCACCGGTGAAAAATAGTCTAGAGAAAAAAGAGCGAAAAATTATTAGAGATGACAACCTTCTTTTGTCGAGCCTAATACTCTACGCGTTCACCGAATAGTAATACATGTTTCAAAAAAATATCAGAGATCGAGATGGAAAATCGAGCTGGGAAAAAAGTGACCTGCCTAATACTCTAAGCCTAATAATCGGACTAATCTACATTTTTTTTAAAAAAAACCCGCGGTTATGACCCGTTGGCAAATCCATAAGTCGCTATAAACCTTGACGAATCTGTGTTTTTGGTGACGAAAATATTTTTCGGGTTTTTGGGTGACAAAAACATTTTTCCGGTTTTTGTGGCGAAAACATTTTTCCGGAAAAACGGAGAAAAGACTTGAGCGTAAGCGAGGGGACTGTTTGTTATTTTTACGGATCTGTTCGCTATCACGAAAAATTAGAAAAGGGCTTGTTCGCGATTTGAACCTAACGGGAGGCTTTTCCGTAAAATACCGCGCCAGGGACCCAAACGCGAAGAAAAAAATATCTTTGTCTCACAAAAAATCGCGAATGACCTATCCGTAATTTCGAAGAAACGGAGGGGTTTTTCGCAAAATACGCAAGAGACACGTGGATGGCCCAGTTGAGCGCCCTTTCTTCCGACTGTAATAGAGTTGATATTATGTAGGAATTATTATGTCCAATAATTCAGTTAGTATCCAAGATAAAAAAAATCGATAGTAACCGACCAATAGTCTTACCGGCCCAGACTGTTAATTACTACCGACAATAGTCTTACCGGCCCAGAGTGGTAAAAATATATCGGTTTGAAAAGTTTTCAGTTTATAAGTTGAATTACAAATTTGAAATGCTAGCAAAAAAAATGTCACTATGCTTGTTTGCAAGCTGATGAAAGCATTGGAGATAAAGTAACGAAATTAAATTACATTAAATGAACAAAACACTGAAGCTTTCATATTAATCAATTTCTTTTCAGCACGAAAAAATTGTGTCAAACTTATTTCTGTAGCCAGCTAGTACTCTGTCAATTTTGGTCGGTAACCGGCTGATTACCAATCAAATATCCAAATTTCCATTAGAACATTTTAATTTTTGTTTGATGAAATTTGGCCGGTTCAAAACCGGTACCAGAGAGGGTCCGATATTTTTACCATATCTGGTTCTTGAATCTTTGGTTGACATGCGTGACCCCTTTAAAATTATAATCTTTTGTGTGAAAATTACATGTGATAAAATGCACCAAATTTTAGGATACAAGTAACATACTTTGCACAAAATAATTAGTACAATTGGAATACACGCGAAATACCGCCGATTGGTGTAACATCTCAAAATTTTCAAAAATTGGAAGAATAAAAATTTTAAATTTTAAAATGGAATTGAATAAAAATTTAATTGAAATCAAGATTTTAATTTAAAATTATTATCCTTTTCCTCATTTGCTTGAATTTTAGTCTTAAGAAATGAATGGATTGTAATATTAAAACTTTTCTCCCAAAATGAATAAACTATAAAAATGAGTTTGAAATAATATTATTTTGAATTTCCATATTTTCTGAATTTTTCTTTGATTTTGGTTCTTAAGAAGATCTTTTATATTAATTATTCTCTTCTCCTTCAAAATGCAAAACCAAAAATTCCTTAAGGAATAAAATTTGAAAAATTTATATAAATCCAAAAATGACTCCAGAGCCTTCTCAAAAAAATTTCAAAGGTATGAGAAGAAATTAGTATGGAAAAGAAATCTAGAATAGTGACACATGACTAGCAACAGTACCTTTGTCAGAATTATTTAATTTTTCTCAGACCTTATCTTCTTATAAAAATTTTATCCCATAATCCATAGCATAGGGTAACTGGTAGGTAAAATTTTAAAAATAATAAATTTGGTTTGAAGCCTTTATAAAATCGGAAACAGAAACTGCAATAACTCAATAATAACAATATGTCAGAATTTTAAAAAAATAAATACAATTGATCAACATATGAAATTTTTATAGTAACTCCCAATGAAAATTATGATCACATAGAAAAAAATTTAGATAAAATTTTTATAGTAACTCCCAATGAACCTTTTAGATGCTTGGATCTCGTCAACACTACTCTATATGTATTTGGAAGCATTGATATGGAATCCGGAGGCTGGTACAGTTACTACCTTCCATATGTAAACATATATCTATACCTACAATTGGCATTATGCCTACTACTTAACCATAATTAAATCTAGGACCGATGGAACAAAATGGGAGCTAATGAGCTATGGAGGGCTGATCTCCATCCAACTCATCGCCCAATGAGTTGTAGGAATTATCATGTCCAATAATTCAGTTAGTATCGAAGATAAAAAATCGGTAGTAACCGACCAATAGTCTTACCGGTCCAGACTGGTAATTACTACCGACCAATAGTCTTACTGGCCCAGAATGGTAAAAATATATCGCTTTGAAAGGTTTTCAGTTTATAAGTTGAAATGCAAATTTGAAATGCTAGCAAAAAAATGTCACGATGCTTGTTTGCATGATGACGAAAGCATTGGAGATAAAGTAACAAATTTAAATTACATTAAATGAACAAAACACTGAAGCTTTCATATTAATCAATTTCTTTTCAGCACAAAAAAATTGTGTCAAACTTATTTCTGTAGCCAGCTAGTACTCTGTCAATTCAAGTCAGAATGGTGATTACCAATCAAACATCCAAATTTCCATTAGAACATTTTAATTTTTGTTTGATGAAATTTGGCCGGTTCAAAACCGGTACCAGCTGGGAGAGTCCGATATTTTTATGATATCTGGTTCTTGAATCTTTGGTTGACATGCGTGACCCCTTTAAAATTATAATCTTTTGTGTGAAAATACATGTGATAAAATGCACCGAATTTTAGGATTCAAGTAACATAATTTGCGCAAAAAAATTAGTACAATTGGAATACACGTGAAATACCGCCGATAGGCGTAACATCCTAAAAATTTCAAAAATTAAAAGAATAAAAATTTTAAATTTTAAAATGGAATTGAATAAAAATTTTAATTGAAAATTATCATCCTTTCCCTCATTTGCTAGAATTTTAGTCTTAAGAAAAGAATGGATTGTAATATTAAAACTTTTCTCCCAAAATGAACAAACTATAAAAATGAGTTTGAAATATAATATTATTTTGAATTTCTATCTTTTCTGAATTTTTTAATTTTGGTTCTTAAGAAAATCTTTTATATTAATTATTCTCTTCTCCTTCAAAATGCAAAACCCAAAATTCGTTAAGGAATAAAATCTGGAAAAAATTATATAAATCCAAAAGGACTCCAGAGCCTTCTCAAAAAATTTCAAAGGCATGAGAACAAATTAGTACTGAAAAGAAATCTAGAATGGTGACACATGACAAGCAACAGTAACTTTGTCAGAATTATTTAATTTTTCTCAGATCTTATCCTCTTCTAAAAATTTTATCCCATAATCTATAGCATAGGGTAACTGGTAGGTAAAATTTCAAAAATAATAAAGTTGGTTTGACGCCTTTATAAAATCAGAAACAGAAACTGCAATAACTCAATAATAACAATATGTCAGAATTTTGAAAACATATATACAATTGATAAACATCTGAAATTTTTATAGTAACTCCCAATGAAAATTAGAATCACACAGAAAAAGTTTCAGATAAAATGAAGTTTTTTTATCTAATAAAAAAAATCAGAAAATAGAATTTTGTAGCAGTACTTTTGTCAGATTTTTAATAATTTCCATATATAAGATTCCTAGCTTAAATTATTACAGTAGGGAAAAAACTTTCTCCAGATTACTGAGCAAAATTTTCAAGAAATTTTAGACAAGATTGATTGCTCATTTATTGCACTTAACATTATCTAGACCCGCTCCAGATAAGTCGGTTTCCCTCTCTTTCACTGCTCTTAGGGCCGCCAACTGTAGCTAGCCCCACCTGGTAGCGACAGCACCGCATGCCTTGCTTCTTCTCCACGGGTCTGAAGTCACAGCCAGCCACTGCTTCTCCCTGCCGAAGCTGCCACGGTAAGGAAAAGACCGTGATTTATCGGCCACAGCAATGAATCCAGCCCCGATTCGATGCCATGGCAACCCTAGCTCAAGCTCGCCTACACCATGTGAACACAAACTGATTCTTGCGATGCCAATTACTGTCCATCTTGTCACCTGGAACAAATCAACTGAGCCGAGCAATTGCTCCCTTCTTGCCAACTCTGCCACAGCAATCAAGCCGATTCAATTCTTTTCCACGGAAAAGATTTCACGCATCGCTGCCACAACTGGAATTGGTACTCACTGCTGACCGGCCACCCAAACCCGTGCCAACTTTGCCGCAGCAACAAAAGGCAGAGAAGATTGCAGCCACAGCAAGAGGCCATGACTTCAGTTCACCTAGCCACAGTCGAATTTGCGCCGTGTGAAACCAACGTGAGACCCAGCGCGACACTACCACAACCATGCTTTGTTATGACCCATCCCTCACCATACCCTGCCACGGCCAAGTTCTTCTGTACGTAGTGACCGCCGCAAGATCGAGCCGCCCTTAGCCCTCTACATTTCAACACTGCTCACACCGCCTTCGTTACTTATTTAAGCGAACCAGGACTCCTGCTCAATGTAACATCCCAAAACTTGCCTTAAAGTATTATTTATTGTTATTTATGCATTTTATGATTTTTCTGAATTTAGTGGATTTTTCTGAAATTTATTTGAATTTATTTTAGATTATGTATATTGGCCTTTTGTGAAAATTAATTAATTATAGATAAAATTAATACAAAGTTTGGCTAAAAATATTTTATTTGAGTTTAAAACATCTCAAAGTATTTTTGAAATTTTCTTGGATTTCTCCTGAAATTTTTAATGCCATAAATAAATTAATTGAATAACTCGAATTATTTTGAAAGTTAAAAGCTGAAAAATTGGATGAACAGTGTCAGGCTGAAGCCCAACACTATGTGGCTCTGTACGTTTTGCGTTATCATCCTAGCTTGCTCGATTCTAGAAGCTTTAACATGGATTGTTAGATTTTGATCTAGCAGTGGAGGAAGACTTCAGAAACCCTAGTGAACGGTAGCTATTAGTTTTCATTGGCGGTTCGAATTGTGCCACGTTCAGGTGATCTCAACCGTCTATCACGCCATACGAACAGCTGTGTGTTATTTTGAACTGTTAACAGAAACATATAAATATAGGATCTTTGGTCTTTTGAACTGTTAAATATAGGATTGTTTTGAACTCCCATAACTTGTAATTTTTCAATAAAAACTATACACGTATCCAGTCGTTATGAGAAGGTAGCTTTTCAGGCTCTTCTATCTATAGCACTGATAAATGATCCATGGCTCACTTCGTTGGGATGGATGAAGCTTGCAAGCAAGAAGCATTGCGTTTTCTTTCTCCTTTTCCTCTTCATCTCTACTATATAAAGTGAGAGTTTCTTCCCATATCACTTCATCAAAATTACCCACCTTTGACATTGCTCTTTAATTACTCACCTTTGCCCACATCACTTTATCAAAATTACCTACATTTGCCACTGCTCTTTAATTATCCACCTTTGCCTGTGTCACTTCATCAAAATTACCTACCTTTGCCACTGCTCTTTAATTACCCACATTTGCCACTGTTAGTGCCCTTTGCAAATAAAGTTGTTATCGCAAATTGAGTTTTCGTTGCAACGCACGGGCATATGACTAGTGCTAAGAAATAATTTTGTTTTGTGTGATAGAGCTTGTCAAAATCTCGATTCAACTCTTAGTCTTACAATCGTATGGTCCCAGACCTAGATGTGAACTGATTTTATCGAATCTTAGTAATCTTATGATTTCAGCAAACTTTTAGTAGGATTGTAATCACAATTTACATGCAATTCTACCCAGTTCTACCGATCCTAATAATTAATTCCAAACAGGGCCTTAATATTATCTATGTACTCAAAATCAAAATTAAAAATTGAAACAGTGGTAAGTTAAAATGAAAAGGAAAAAAAAGAGGGTTTTTCATTGTAGCACAAAGATCAAGACGCTAACACAACGCCTCTCAACCACGACCTAGAGACAGCGGCGGCGGGGAGGCTACTCTCGCCAAGCTTTCGGGCTGAAGCAAGGAGGAAGAAAGCAGTGAAGAGGCAAGAAGACTTACGAAAGTTTAGCGAGTTCCATAAATGAAGATCGACGGTGGAGTTTGAAGGCTTCAACATCCAACGGTAGTTTGACGAACTCTGATAATTACCTTATGTAGGATCGGATGGCGTCAATCGGAGGGGTGAATGATTGCGCAGAAGCTAAAATCAAATTTTGATCTTTTCAAACACCCTAATTTAAACTCAAATTGCTTGGAAATCGGTTTATGCGGTTGGAAAACAAATAGACTAGTCTGGCGACGATGAGCACGCAGGCGACGGTTTGGCACTTGAGCGACCAGTTTGGGCACTTGGGCGACCATTTGGGCACTTGGGCGAGCAGTAGGACACCTGGACGACCAGTTTGGGCACTTGGGCGAGCAGTAGGACACCTGAGTGACCAGTTTGGGCACTTGGGTGAGCAGTAGGACAGTTTGGGTGACCACGCGCACTGTTGGGCGACCACACACACTGTTGGGCGACCACGCGCGCAGTCTGGGCGAGCAGACCAATACACATCTACTAAAATAGTAATTATAGAAGATCCAGCCGTTGGATTGACGTGAAGTTTTAACTTTAGAAACTAGACTCAATTCCTCAACTAACACAAAAAGAATCAGGTCAATCGGATGTATGGATCTAAAGTTATGTCCTTCGCAAGATGAATGAATCCGGGCGACCACGCGAGCAATCGGGCGAGCAGGACATCAATCTGGGCGACCACAAATTACCAAAGATATAACCGTTGGATTGATGTGAAATTTTAATAGTATAAACTAGATTCAATTACAAATCAAACCCAATAAGAATCAATCCGATCGGATCTACGGATCAAAAGATATTACCTTCGCAAGATGATACCTTTGCAAAGAACCGAAACTCCGTGATGAACTTCGTGTCTGCTATGATGAACAAGACTTCAAGCGATCGATCAACTATGTCGAAGCCAAGAGCAAATCACAGACGCAAGAAGTAGCTCTCTGGAAGATTGATTTTTATTTCATTGTCTAAAGTACTCCAACACAAGAGTACAAACCCTAGTATCTGAACGCTCAAGAATAAACAGGGGACACCTCCCCCTATTTATACAGAGCAACCACAAAGAGATTGAATACAACTCCACTTCCAACATGGAAAGAGTGCGTATACATCTCAACAGCCCAACGTGGCCAAAACAACTCTTGCTGCGTATGTACGGCCCTTCTTTGTAATTACGTGACTAACCGACCTCCATGTGCATGTTCTCTAGGCGAACGTCCGCATGACATCCTTGACCACCAAGACCGCGATTCCTCCACGAACCTAGTCTCGAACCTCGGTTCCTCCATGAACCTAGTTCGGTCCGTCATCGACCACGTTAAGCCCTCGAGCAACACCGCACATGAATAAACACGAAAGCAGGTATGCGAGCACAAGTCCACGACTTGACTCAAGGTCAACCCACGTAACCACTCACACGATTGCATTGCATCAAGCAGAATTCATCATGCTATCACCAGCATAATAATTATCTCAACATGGCACATGCACAAGCACCACACATGCTATAATCAAAGTCACTATGCAATGCCAATTTCACCATTCAACCAATTTTTCATCACATGATCTCACAATCTCCCCCTTGATGAAAACATTGGCAACACCATTTGAACCTGAACATTGGCATTAACCTCACAAGAAAAGATTTTAAGAAATTTCATTTTAAGACAGAAAGCAAGGTGATCAAAAAGCAAAGAGAAAAATCTCCCCCTAAAAGGAAGCGAATGTGCACAGAATTTTCTCCCCCTTTGACTCCAAAAATTCTCCCTTTTGTCAATAAAATATTTTACTTCTCCCAGAATGTAAGCTTTCTTCTCCCTTTGACAATGATTTCAAGAAGAAAAACAAATGAGTGCCAAGAAAAGAACCAATGAGCTTTCTTGATCATATAACCGTATATATCACATAATAAGCATAATACATGAACTTAATATTATTTAACAAGTTTAGGGAGTGACATGCATCTCAACCTCAATTTAATCAACTATAGCCGAGTACTAAGCAAATCTTGACAGAAAACACTAGGCCAAAAAATGAAGCAACTAACAACTCAGGGCAAGCAAGTAGTTTCAACTAGTAGACCAAAATAATCTTGATAACGAAGGCGCATGTGGCATGCTTGAAGAATACTTCTTTTATTTTCAATGAATGGCATGCTTGAAGCATACATCTTATCTTTCAGGAATGGCATGCTTGTAGCATACATCTTATCTTTTAGGAATGGCATGCTCGAAGCATACATCTTGAAGCTTTTGCACATTTTGATAATTTTGATAAGCTTCTTGCAGATTTGAGCCCTTTTTTTCTTATTCCTTTTCTTTTATTGTAAACATGCAAAGTGATTAAATAGTCTATGAAAGAGTAAAGCTGAAAATACACATGCTTCATAGCCCAATTTTGTTAAGGCGATTCATTATCAAGCCCATAGAGGCAAGATATCACAAGGTATTAGCTATAGACAGTCAAACCAAGGAATTCGCAATGTCACTTTTAGTTCAAGTAAAGCGATTTAGATTATCATATATAAGCTCAATTACATAATATATAAAGAAATATGATAAAGTAAGCTCATTAAGTAATGAGACTTGGCATAAAACTCCCCTCAAAACAAGCTCATGGGATGCTGGCAACGACTCTCCCTCAAAAAGGCAAATCGAGAAGCATCAAGTGGTTTTGTGAAAATATCAGCAATTTGCAACTCAGAATCAACAAAATGCAACACAACATCTCCCTTTTCCACATGATCTCGAAGAAAATGATAACGAATATCAATATGTTTTGTTCGAGAATGTTGCACTGGATTTTTAGCAATATTAATAGCACTAGTGTTATCACAGAAAAGTGGAACACTATCTATAATTAATCCAAAATCCTTTAAAGTTGATATCATCCAAAGCACTTGAGCACAACATGCGGCAGCAGCAACATATTCAGATTCAGCAGTTGAGAGAGCAACAGAAACTTGTTTTCTAGATGACCAAGCAACTAAAGATGTACCAATAAAATGACATGTTCGGAGGTACTTTTCTGTTAATTCTACAACCCATAAAATCAGCATCGAGAAGGCTCTAAGTGATAAACATGATGATGAGGAGTACCATAAACCAAACTCTAAAGTGGATTGTAAATAGCGAAGAATTCGTTTTACTGGCTTGTCGATGAGAAGCACGTGGGGAAGCTTGAAAACGAGCACATAAACATACCGCAAAGTGTATGTGCGGTCTTAAAGCGATGAGATAAAAAGCGATCCAATCATGCTTCGATACTCCTTTTGATTAACGGTTCTCCTTCTTCATCCGGATCCAAAGAAGTTGTGCCAATAGGTGTGGAAATCGGCTTGCATGATTCCATCTCAAAAGCGTCGAAGGAGATCTTTTGTTTACTTCGTTTGGTGAATAAAAATACCTTGCCTTGTTTGCTTGACTTGTAAACCCGGAAAGTATGTGAGCTCACCCATCATACTCATCTCAAATTTCACGCTCATAGTTAGTGTCGAAAACTTGGCAACAAGAGCATGAGAAGTACCACCAAAAATGATATCATCCACATAAATCTGAACAAGTAACAGATCATTGCCATGCTTGAGAGAAAACAAGGTTTTATCAACTTTGCCCATTTAAAATTATTTTCCGGCAAATATGATTTAAGCCTATCATACCAAGCCCGAGGAGCTTGTTTTAAACCATATAAAGCTTTGGACAACTTAAAAACATGGTGCAGGAATTTTGGATTTTCAAATCCAGGAGGTTGTTTGACATAAACTTCTTCGAAATAAAACCATTTAGAAAAGCACATTTGGCGTCCATTTGATACAATCTAAAACCTTTAGATGCAAAGAAAGGCTAACAAAATTCTAATGGCTTCAAGTCTAGCAACAGTGCAAAAGTTTCATCAAAATCAAGTCCTTCAATTTAAGTAAAACCTTGAGCAACCAATCTAGCTTTGTTTCTAACAACAACCCCATCTTGACTTTGTTTATTCTTAAAACCCATTTAGTTCTAATGATATTACGACCTAAAGGAGGTGGAACTAAAACCCAAACCTTATTGCGCTCAAAATTCTCAAGTTCCTCATGCATGGCATTAATCCAAGACTCATCAGATAAAGCGTGACTTACATCTTGGGGTTCAAAAGATGCAACAAAAGCAGTATGAGCATATGAGGCATTGGTATTGTACCTGTTTCGAAGCACACACACATTTAACTCACCAATCATCTGTTCAGGAGGATGTCTTCGTTGAATATGCAATGGTGCTGAAATTTCTGAAGTTGTCTGAGGTCCAGTACCATGTGTGTTTGTTGGAAGAATTTCCGAAGATACTTGCTGATTTTCTTCCTGTGGTTGAATTGGCTGAGCCGAGTTGCCAACTTGATTACCACTTTCATCTTCATCTTCATCATCACTTTCTTCCAAAAAGATACTTTCAGAATTGCAAGTAACTTGTGTCCTGAAAATTCGGGTCTAGTACCAGGACTAGCCTCATCAAAAGTGACTTCACAAGTCTCAACAATTTTGTTAGTTTCTAAATTCAGCATCACGGTAACCACAGTATGAAGAGCATAACCAAGAAACAATCCATCGAGCATCTAGATTCAAATTTATCAAGATTTCCATGTTTGAGAATGAAACATTTGCAACCAAAAACACGCATGTGGGAGATGCTAGGAGTACATCCAAACCGAAGTTCATAAGAAGTTCTATGAAGCTTTGCTCTCAAAAATACTCTATTTGAAATGTAGCAAGCAGTAGAAATAGCTTCAGCCCAAAACTTCCTAGGAGTAGAATATTCATCAAGCATTGTCCTAGCCATCTCAACTAGTGTGCGATTTTTCCTCTCAACAACACCATTTTGTTGAGGAACTCGAAGCGAAGAAAATTGATGCTCAATTCCATGTTCGTAATGAAGGAAGCAAAAAGAGTGTTCTTAAATTCTCCTTCATTATCACTCCTAATTACTTTAAGTGCTTCAGGCAATTCCTTGAGCAACCTTAATGCAAACTCTTGAAACAATTCAAAAGCTTCATCTTTGGTAGTCATGAAATATACCCAAGAGTACCTAGAGTAATCATCTACAATCACAAGAACATACCACTTACCTCCTGCAGATTTTACTCTTCTTTGGTCCCCGATATCCATGTGTAAAAGCCGACCGGAACATTAGTCATAATGAAGAGTGATAGGAAAATGTTTGGATGCAATCATTTTTCCATGTTGACGAGGAGAGCAAGTCAAATTACTTGTTTTGTCATATTTTAATTCAGCAAACCTCTGAGCAAATTTGATTTACTAATGCGAGAAAGGTGATCAAAACCAATATGACCAAGTCTACGATGCCAAAAGTTAGATCTTTTGAAACATGAGATACAAGACAAGTCATTTCAGATGATGGACATAAAAAATCACCTTTAAACAAGCGACCAATGCGGTGATGTTGCATACTAGATTTTCAGAAACATCTAATATTCAACAAGAATTTTTCGAAATCTTACCTCAAGGTCTTCATCAAGCAAGCGAGAAACCGAGAGCAAATTATATTTGAGCTTGCTTACCAAAGCTACATCCTTGAGAATGAAGTTTTCATTGACTCGCACAATTCCTCTTCCAAGAATTCTTCCTTTGAATTGTCGCCAAAAGTGATGACCTCATCACGAACTTTGTGTGAGGGAGGAGAACCATTTTGAATCACCAGTCATATGTCTTGAACATCCGAATCTATGAACCATATGTTCTCCTTCCTCTCTTTCACACCTACACACAGACAATGTCGATGTCTCGATCTTGGGGTTAGATAAAAGACATTTAGGAACCCAAAGCCTTTGAGACACACGACAAGTAGGCACAAAGACGAGTATACTTGTATACAAAATCAGTTTTGCTCTTTCTCGTGTTTCTTGCAACAACAGTGTTCGCATCACCTTAGGCACATAATGAGGAGTAAAGCGTGCTGTCTGAAATTAGATCTAGCCTTAGCTTTTTCTTGCTGCTTCGTTGTTTGGCTAGCTTTGAAGCAAAAATCTACTAGATGTCCATCTCTACCACAATGAGTGCAAGTGTACTTAACAGAATGTTTAACTTTAGAAGTAGAAGCAACATTTGTATTCATCACAGGAGAAGATAAAATTCTAGCAGATTTAAAGACATTTTTCTTAGGCTCATTTGCAATTTCAAACTTTCCACTTTCAAGAACTTTGACAACAGTGGGAACATGTGTTTTATGATGAGCATAAGAATCAAAACCTAAACCTTTGTTATGAGTGCTGACTTTTCATTGATCCAAAATCATGTTTAGGTTTTTCTTTCCTTTAGTGAAACGTTCTAATGATTTTTCCAAGTAATCAACCTTTCTAGACAGAGTTAAACAATTGTTACAGGGAACGTCCACTATTCCTTTATGTTTTCGACAATTTGAGCAGGAAAGAACTTCATGAGTGAGCAAGGCATCTGTTATTTGAGAAACTCTAGCATTTGCATCATGCAACTTTAATTCCAGTATGGAGCATTTTGAACAAGAAGTTGAATCATGTAGATCAATGGTTGAACAGCTAGCATTTTTCATTTGTTTCTCATTTTCCCTATCTTTCTTTAACAGAGAAGCATGTTCTTTCCTAAGTGAAACAAGCTCATTGTGAATTAAGTCACATGACTTACAGGCATCATCATCAGGAATCAAAGATCTAAGCCTTGCAATTTCAGAATTAGAACTATCAATTTCTAGATCTTTTTCTTTAAGAGCCTTCTTAGATTTTTTTAAGTTCAGAAGCTAATTTAACCATAGCATACTCAAGTTCATCATAAGAAGGTCCTACCTCATCAAAGTCAGAATCACTATCACCATCCCTTTTAGCCATAAAGCACATGCCAGTGAAGTCATCATCAGTATCTCCCTTCTTGTCCCGTGGCTCATTGTCACTCTCAAAGTCCACATCACTAAGATCGCACTCCTCCAAGACAGCTAAGACTTTCTTAGCGACTTTTCGAAAATTGGAACGCCTAGGAGTAGTACGTCTTGAGCTGCGTTGTCTTTGGTTCCTTTCTTCCTTCTTTTTCAACTTAGGACAATTTGCTTTGATATGCCCGGGAAGACCACACTCAAAGCAGTTGAAAGACCCTGAAGTAGTACCTCCACGCCTCCTCATCCTCACATTGTTGAGTGCTTTGACAGCGCATGAAGAAATGAGTACAAGATTTTCTTGAGGAGCATCTCAAACTGTTCATCTGAAAAAAAAGCTAATGCAGACAAGGAGGCGAAGATGGTAATCCGAGAAGGCGTCTTTGGGGTTAGCAACAAGTGCATGTGTAGAGGTTTTATCGGCTCTAGGTGATAAAGAATCTATCTCATAAGTTTTCAACCTAGAATCTGAGATCATCCATGGTCAATGTATCCAAATCAACAGTTTGATTGATTGCAGTAACAACCATCGCCATTCAGAGTCGAGATCTCAAAATCTTACTAGCATTCTCCTCTCTTGAATTGTTAACTCCAACACCACATAAATTACACAAGATTTTCTCAAATCGAGAGTAAAGATCATCAATTGATTCACTGGTCTCATTACAAAATCGAAAAGTCCTTTTGGTAAATATTTTTATGCACTTTCTTAATCTTAGTTGAACCTTCATGATAGTCACATAATGTCTTCCAAACTGAATGTGCGAGCGTAAATGAGAAACTCGATCAAATTCTTTTTCAGAGATTCTTTGAAAAATCAAGTTTTTAGCTTTAGCATTTAAATCAACGTCGCTTTATTATCATTAGTGACTATATCAGAACATCATATGCGAGAAACTTTTCGCCAAACATCAGTACCTTGAGCTTCAATATAGGATTGCATGCGACTTTTCCAGTAAGGAAAATTTGAATCATTAAGCATAGGAGGACGATTAACATACTTATCTGACGCCATACCTCAACCTTGCTCTGATACCACTTGTAGGATCGGATGACGTCAATCAGAGGGGGGGTGAATGATTGCGTAGAAGCTAAAATCAAATTTTCGATCTTTTCAAACACCCCAATTTAAACTCAAATTGCTTGGAAATCAGTTTATGCAGTTGAAAAACAAATAGACTAGTCTGGGCGACCAGTAGAGCACTTGGGCGACCAGTTTGGCACTTGGGCGACCAGTTTGGGCACTTGGGCGAATAGTAGATCACCTGGGCGAGAAGTAGGACACCTGGGCAACTAGTTTGGGCACTTGGGCGAGCAGTAGGACAGTTTGGGCGATCACGCGCACTGTTGGGCGACCACACACACTGTTGGGCGACCACGCGCGCAGTCTGGGCGAGCAGACCAATACATGTCTACTAAAATAGTAATTACAGAAGATCCAGCTGTTGGATTGATATGACGTTTTAACTGTAAAAATTAGACTCAATTCCACAACTAACACAAAAAGAATCAGGTCAATCGGATGTACGGATCTAAAGTTATATCCTTCTCAAGATGACTGAATCCGGACGACCACGCGAGCAATCGGGTGAGCAGGACATCAATCTGGGCAACCACAAATTACCGAAGATATAACCGTTGGATTGATGTGAAATTTTAACAGTATAAACTAGATTCAATTACGAATCAAACCCAACAAGAATCAATCCGATCGGATCTACGGATCAAAAGATATTATCTTTGCAAGATGATACCTTTGCAAAGAACCGAAACTCCGTGATGAACTTCGTGTCTGCTATGATGAACAAGACTTCAAGCGATCGATCAACTATGTCGAAGCCAAGAGCAAATCACAGACGCAAGAAGTAGCTCTCTGGAAGATTGATTTTTATTTCATTGTCTAAAGTACTCCAACACAAGAGTACAAACCCTAGTACCTGAGCGCTCAAGAATAAACAGGGACACCTCCCTATTTATCTGAGCAACCACAAAGAGATTGAATACAACTCCACTTCCAACATGGAAAGAGTCTATATACATCTCAACTTGGCCCAACGTGGCCAAAAACAACTCTTGCACGTATGTACAGCCCACTGCTTTGTAATTACGTGACTAACCGATCTCCATGTGCATGTTCTCTAGCGAACGTCCGCATGACATCCTTGACCACCAAGACCTCGATTCCTCCACGAACCTAGTCTTGAACCTCGGTTCCTCCATGAACCTAGTTCGGTCCGTCATCGACCACGTTCGCCCTCGAGCAACACCTGCACATGAATAAACACAGAAACCGTGTACGAGCACAAGTCCACGACTTGACTCAAGGTCAACCCACGCAACCACTCACACGAGTGCATTGCATCAAGCAGAATTCATCATGCTATCACCAGCATAATAATTATCTCAACATGGCACATGCACAAGCACCACACATGCTATAATCAAAGTCACTATGCAATGCCAATTTCACCATTCAACCAATTTTTCATCACATGATCTCACACCTTACTGTGTTGTCGTTTTGTCGTTAATTTTGTTGTTTACTGAGTGAACTGCGCTTCACTTTTACTTCCCTTTTACTTTCTGTTGAGAACGAATCTTCTGGATGTGAACTGGAGTATAAAAGATGAAATGGGAAATGAGGAAAGTAGAATTCCCGCATATCCCTAGTTTATGTAGTTGGTAGTTTCTCTGTAGTTTGTGCTGAAATCCTGGTGTTCTTGGTTCGGAAGTTTGGCTGGTCTTTGTGTTTTCGTCAGATTTGAGTTCGGTGTTGGTGGAGGTCCTGACATTTTTGGTATCAGAGCCCTGATCTGCTTCCTCTCGCGCCTATTTGGAATCTGGGAAAGGGGTTGGGAATACCATAAAATCCCCCTATCAGGTGAAGCAGCAGATGGTCCAGAAATGGATGTGCAAGTCGAAATCGAGAAAATCCAAGCCGATGTGGAGTCGCTCAAGTCGGATATCTCAGAAATCAAGAACCTGTTGACAGGGAGAGCACAACATGGTGATAACTTGATGGATCAGCAAAGTCCATCAGTGAATGTAGAAGGTAACTTACCTCTTACCTCTCCTGAGATGAATCGAGCGGGATTACAGATAGGGCTTGCTGGCAGTCCAATGGATGCATCTGGTATCACAGGAAGCCAAGTCCTAGGTAGTACCATCCTACCTGTTTTTACCCCTGCGACTATAACATCTTCATATCCGTATGTGAGGGGTCCTGCTGGGGGTGTGTCTGTGGGGAGTGTGGCTTTTATGGGTACTTATATACCACCACAGATGTATCAAAGTGCTCAGGTGAGTCATGGGGGAGTTCAACTGCCCGGTTACTGTCATCCTGTTCTATCACCTGGAGTACCATCTGGTAATGTGTATGGAGGAGTTAGTGTGCCACCTCAGATGCATTATCCGGGAGTTCAGGTTACTGATAACCAAAGAGTTGCGTATGGTGGAGAGAATCGCAATGGTCATCACTATGCTGAAGCTGTTATTAAAGGCCCAAAACTGGAATTGTCACCATTTTCAGGAGAGAATCCTATTGGATGGATTGATCAGTGTGAGAAGTTCTTTGAGATGGCCGGGACACCTGTTGATCAGTGGGTGAATTTGGTAGTGGGCCACCTCATTGGTCGGGCCAACACCTGGTTTAAGGGAACAGGTATTTCTTGGCAGTCACTCCATTGGTCCCAATTCTGCGCTATCTTATATGACCGATTCACTGAAGCGAATGCTCATGATGCAGTGGAAAAATTGTTGAATATGAGGTAGTTGAGTACTATGACAAAATACATTGACTATTTTGAAAAATGCATGGAACTGGTGAAGAGGGAGCATGCCTATCTTCAGGAGAATTTTTTGCTGAGCTGTTTCATTGGAGGGCTCAAAGATGACATTAAATACAACGTCAGTAGCCATCAGCCAAGAGGGTTACTGGAAGCTTATTGGTTTGCAAAGTTGGAAGAGAAAGCAGCTGGTGCGAGGAGAAGTGGTTCAGCCGGAGGTGGTATGAAGCTGAAGGTGAACGCACCCATGAAACCCCTGAACAATATGCAGACCAAAGTAGAAATTAAAGAGAAGCCAAAAGACAATGTGCCGATCAGGACTGGGAAGACCTGTTGGCATTGTAATGAACCGTGGGATCCTAGTCACAATAAAAAATGTAAGATTCGGAATGCTTTACATTCTCTGCTTATGCATGGTGAGGAACGAAATAGCACCACTGAAGAAGGGGAAGACTCGGGGGAATTGTCAGGCTTTATCACAGCACCAGCGAGTCCGGAAGATGTGATTACTGAAGAACAACCTGAACAACTCATGCAGATATCAGCCTATGCTGCACATGGAGTAGAGGGACTGGTGACCTTCTCTTTGCTATTGAACCTGGGAAATAAACAAGTCCTGGCTTTGGTGGATAGTGGGAGTACTAACACTTTCATGGACTATGATCTGGCAGTGGAAAATGGTTATTCATTTACTTCAATACCACTAAAACAAGTCACAGTAGCTGGAGGTGGAGTATTGAATTCCGATGCAATGGTGGAAAATTTGGCCTACCAGATCCAAAACGTGAACTTCAGTTCCACTTTCAAATTGCTCAAGTTAGGAAATTATGATATTATTCTTGGAGCAGACTGGATTTACAAGCATAGTCCGATTTCTTTGGATCTCAAAAGGAAGCTTCTGACTATAAACAAAAATGGTCAACCGGTGCAATTCAGGGATGGAACGCAACCCACTGTGAATTATCTGTTGAACGCAGGACAATTACAAAAGGTGAGCAGAAAGAAATTCAGACGAATACTGGTGCAAGTTAACGCAGTTGAGTTAACTAGTCTAGAACCAGCAAACCATACTAATCTAGAAGTGGAAGCAATACTGCAGGAGTTTGTAGATGTCTTTGCTGAAGTTAAAGGGCTTCCTCCTCGACGCGAGTGTGATCATGTAATTCATTTGAAGCCGGGAGCTGAACCACCTAACTTAAGACCGTACTGAGTGCCTCACCATCAGCGTACTGCTCTTGAAGAGATCATCCAAGACATGTTAAAATCAGGGGAGATTAGACCCAGCTGCAGCCCATATTCTTCTCCGGTGGTAATGGTTCGGAAGAAAGATGGAGCATGGCGCCTATGTGTGGATTTTCGGCAATTAAACGCCCTCACTGTTAAAAATAAGTTCCCAATGCCGGTGATAGAAGATTTGATTGATGAGTTGCATGGGGCGAGTGTTTTTTCCAAATTGGATTTAAGATCGGGATACCATCAAATTAGGATGAGAGATGAGGACATTCCAAAAACAGCATTTAAAACTCATTTGGGCCATTACGAATACACGGTAATACCATTTGGACTTACTAACGCTCCCCCGACATTTCAAGCCTTAATGAATAGCATCTTTGCTCAGCATATCAAAAGATTCATCCTAGTCTTCTTTGACGATATATTGATATACAACAAGAATTGGAAGGAGCACTTGGAGCATATCAGATCAGCTTTGCAGATTCTGAGAGAAAATCAGCTGAAAACTAAAAGAAGTAAATGTGTTTTTGGGGTTGCTACTGTTGATTATCTGGGTCACACCATCAGTGCAGCAGGGGTGGCAACAGATAAAAGGAAAATCGCAGATATCATGAATTGGCCAATTCCCGATTCAGTCACTAAGCTTCGGGGATTTCTAGGCTTAACGGGTTATTACTGGAGATTTGTGAAAGGGTATGGACAAATGTGCAAGCCTTTATTTGAACTGCTCAAGAAGAATCAGTTTCAATGGGGTCCGGGTCAAACCATGGCGTTTGAATGCTTGAAGCGAAGCATGACGACCTACCCAGTATTAGCACTGCCCAACTTCAACAAGCCATTTCAGCTAGAAGCAGATGCATGCAGCACTGGAATCGGAGTTGTTCTCATGCAAGATGGGCATCCCATTGCGTATTTCAGTAAAGCTTTAGGTCCTCGAGCTGCCGCCAAGTCCATATACGATAAAGAAGCAATGGCAATACTGGAATCTTTAAAAAAATGGCGCCACTACTTGTTAGGCAACAGGGTGATCATTAAGACAGACCAGCAAAGCTTGAAATTTATAACTACCCAGAAATTGGTTGAAGGAATACAACATAAACTCATGTTAAAGCTTCTGGAGTTTGATTTTTCAATAGAATATAAAAAAGGCAAAGAAAACCGTGTAGTGGACGCTCTATCCAGAAAAGAGAATCCACTTGAGCCCGAGGTGCAGTGCGAGGCAATTACTCAGGTGATTCCGGAGTGGATCAATGATGTCAAGGCAAGCTATCACCAAGATGCAAAAGTGGAACAAATCCTGAAGGAGATACATTCGGGTGACAAGACTGATACCAAATTCAAAGTCGAAGCACACATCCTCAAGTATAAAGGCAGGATTTATGTGGGGGAACACACTGACCTTAGAATGCAGTTGATGGAATCATTTCATGCTTCTTCCTTCGGTGGACATTCAGGCATGAGAGTGACTTGTCATCGCATAAAGAAGCTGTTTTATTGGCCCAAGATGCGGAAGCAAGTGGAGCAGTTCATTCGTGAATGCCCTGTCTGTCAATTAACAAAACCTGAATTGATACATCCACCGGGGCTACTTAATCCGTTGGAAATTCCTGAAATGGCATGGACTCATATCTCAATGGACTTCATTGAAGGATTGCCTAATTCAAAAGGAAAAGAAGTCATCCTGGTGGTGGTTGACAGGTTAACAAAATATGCGCATTTCATGGCCTTATCCCATCCATATACAGTGCCTCAAGTGGTTCAACTTTTTATTGACAACATATTTAAGTTACATGGGTTACCAATAGCTATTATCACAGACAAAGACCGAGTGTTTACTAGCCGGTTGTTTCTGGAAGTATTCAAGTTATTGAAGGTTTCACTCCGTTTCAGTACCGCTTACCATCCGCAAACGGACGGCCAAACTGAGAGGGTTAATCAGTGCTTGGAGGCTTATTTGCGCAATATGGTGTTCCAAGAACTGAAACAGTGGTACAATTGGCTATCCTTGGCTGAGTGGTGGTACAATACCGCATATCACACTGCACTCAAGACCACACCCTTTCAAGCTCTGTATGGGTATCCCCCACCCCAGCTAGCTGAATTTTCCATCCCGTGCGGCATATCAGAAGAAGCTAAGGTCACAGTGGAGGAAAAGAATGAAATGATCAAGAGGCTTAAAGAGAATCTGAGTCAAGCCCAAAACAGGATGAAAAAGTTTGCTGATCTGTTGAGGTCTGAAAGGAGCTTTGAAATTGGTGACATGGCATATTTGAAGATGCAACCCTACCGCCAGAATGCATTTGGATTGCGTGGTTCTCTTAAACTCAGGTCGAAATACTATGGCCCCTTCAGAATCATGGCTAAAATTGGACCTGTAGTTTACAGACTGCAGTTAACTCCAGACGCGTTGATTCACCCCGTCTTTCATGTAAGTCAGTTGAAGAAACACATTGTCAAGAGAGCTGTTCCATTGCCGGGCTTACCTTTGGTTGATTCCAGTGGCCGAGTCAAAACTGAACCCATACAAATACTGGCTCGATGGATGGTACCTCGGAAGGGAGTGGTGGTAACGCAATGGTTGATTCAGTGGGCTAATCTACCAGAGCAAGACGCAACCTGGGAGGACGCCGGATTTATTCAGAGCACCTTCCCTCATTTCCAAGCTTGAGGACAAGCTGTGTCTCAATGGGAGGGCAGTGTCAGGCTTGAAGCAAGGAGGAAGAGAAACAGTGAAGAGGCAGCAACACTTCTGAAAGTTTCGCCGAGTTCCATAAATGAAGATCGATGGTGGAGATTGAAGGCTTCAACATCCAACGGTAGTTTGATAGGCTACAGTAATTACCTTACTGTGTTGTCGTTTTGTCGTTAATTTTGTTGTTTACTGAGTGAACTGCGCTTCACTTTTACTTCCCTTTTACTTTCTGTTGAGAACGAATCTTCTGGATGTGAACTGGAGTATAAAAGATGAAATGGGAAATGAGGAAAGTAGAATTCCCGCATATCCCTAGTTTATGTAGTTGGTAGTTTCTCTGTAGTTTGTGTTGAAATCCTAGTGTTCTTGGTTTGGAAGTTTGGCTGGTCTTTGTGTTTTCGTCAGATTTGAGTTCGGTGTTGGTGGAGGTCCTGACACAAGCCCTAGACATGGCAGGGGTGCGGGCCGCCATTTGGCCGACCGTGAAGAGCTGCTTCACCGCATACGATTGGCGTCACAGTTATAACCGGTGCGCCTCCGTCGTCACCGTGAGTGGACCCTCCATGTGCCCACATTCGAGCCCAAACAGTAACTCACCCGCGCATCACCACCGGATTTGTGTCTCATCTCATTGCGCCAAGAGCAAGAAGCGCAGTCTTGACCGCCGGCGTTGCGGTGACCGCTATTTGGTGGAGTGGCTCTGCCTCAACCGCTACGACTTCTCCACGGCGACGTCGTCATCTTCCGATAAGGTTGCCGTCGCCGAGTTCTTGGTTGGTCAGTATACTTGGGCGTTTCTTGATTCTTTGGATGGGTGGATGATGCAATTCTTGGATCTTGATGTTATTGTTATTTGTAGATCGCCGACGGACCACCGGAGTTTCTTGGTTAATAGGTTGATTTGCGTTGCCGCGATTAGATCCAGTCCGGGCGGCGGAGATCCGCAGATCTTGGAAGGGAACCTTCTGGGTGGAAGGGACAATCAGCGTCGATTGGGACTCGAGAGATTATGGTCCTGTAATTATTTTCTTAACCACAATTTCAATCACTCCAATGAATTTTTTCCCTATTTGGCGTCATCTACTAGGCACAATTGCGGTGCCTCGCTAGGCAAAACTGCGTATATTAGTGGTGGTGGTATTCGCATTCTACCTGCCAAAGGAGATGCAAAAGAGGTGTCTTGTTATTGTGTTCAACCAATGCTGCTGGCATTGTTAAATCTTCAGTGGATCTGCAGGTTTACAAAAAGAACAATGATTTGATTGGGCGGCAAAATTTTGATAGTAAAATAGGACAGAAAACATATTGGCGTATTGATGCCAGCTGGTGGTGCATATAAGCTTTATAACCATGGATCATTTTCTCGCCACAGATTTATTACAAGATTAAAACTGATTCGATTACTCATCATTTACCTGCTTGGCATGATTAGCACCAGACATGAACAAGTCAAGTCCCTCCTTTGTTATGCATAATTTTTTTTATCTTAAGCGCATTTTGATCTTAGTTGGCATATGCCACTAGCGGCATTTAACATGTATAAGCTTTTTAAGCATTTAAATGTATGCTTTTTATAAGTTGGAGCTCACCGACATCATGCTATCTCTTCTTGCATGTTTGTATTACTCTGTATTATGAATTCTGCAATAGCACCTTTGAACAAATGCCTGGAGAATTTTGCTAAGCAAAGTAAGCGACCTCATGGCTCATGGTCCTCTTGAACCAATTTTGTGTTTTTATGATATCATGTTCATCTGATGAATATCAGCATTGATGAACTAGAGCAGATCAGCATTTCTTTTGGTTGATAAAGTACTAGCATGCGGGCTATGAAGTATAACTTGCAAGCGGTGATTTGATCATTCAAATATGCTGTTCATTTCTAACGACGTTTTTGCTGATGTGTTTGTATGGGATCATAAGAGCCTTAAATAGAAAAAGAAGATGCCTAAAAAGGGTATATCAATGCCTCTTGACTTTCTGCTCTTTAACCATTTGCTGACTTTTATATCCTTCTACCAGAGTTTACCAGTCACAAATGCTTCTGGCAACAGTCAGAAAATATGATGTTTAATACTTGTTTGCATGGTACAGCAAAATAAGTTTCTAGGTATTGTAATTTAGGTACTAAAGATCCTTTATTTTGATATCTGCAGATTCCTCTGGGTCTGATGCAAGGGAGGGTCACGCACATAGTCTGGCCGCCACATAGAATTGGTCGAGTCGACAGAAAAATGCCAGAAGGGAGGATTATGCAGTCATGAACTTGTCCTAGACACTACTGGCTTTGTAGTCATGAACTTGTCATTGATATGTAATTGAAACATTTTTAGCTGAATTTGGTCAAATTTGAGGGCACAAAAACCGTGGACGTTTCATGTTTGGAACGTAGCTTGACTTGATACGCGAGATCTGTGCACAGTATGTCTCGACCTGATTGAAGATGACCGGATATGGATGTTTCAATGTTTGTAGCTGGCTTTCAGATGGGTTTCAGGTTTCGGGGTTTCAAATGAGTTTAAACGTGCTACAGGTTTCAGTATTCGCATGCGTTCTAGACTTTGGTATAACTTATCTATGAAAGCGGAAGGAATCCGCGAGCTTTCAGCCAGACCATGTCACCTGTTTTTTTGGTGCCACTCATCCCTTGCATGCGTATGATCTGACCGTCCACGTGTCCACGTGCCCCCGAGGCAGGCTTGTCCATCACCAAAAAATCCAGCCGCACTGAGCTGTGTTCCCTGTCTCCCAGCGCGATCCCCTCCTCCCTATGCATGCGTCCCCTTCGCCCCTGCTGCCCTCGCCACCTCTCCGCCGCAAGGTGGCCAATGTCTCCGTTGCCTCCGCCCGCCCCAAGAAGCAACCCTGTGCAAGCCTCACCACCCCCATCGCGCTCCCGCGCCACTTTGGACACGCCCGTGTCATTCCGCCTCCCTCTACTGCGCTCCCGTCGTCGCACCTGAAGCCTAGGCCTGCCGACTTCCCCCTCTCCGAAGCCTTTGTCGGTGTCGCGGACTCCTCCCACTCCCTTGCCTCCGCCATCATCGTAGCCTCCTGGCCACCGAAGGCGAAGACCCGTACAGACGGGCTCAATCCCGGCAAGAGCTGGTGTTGGACAAGGAGACGGTCGACGAGGATGGCCTATCCCGTTGCCATGTTGATCTCAAGGCCCGCGGCTAACGGATTTTAGCTCAGGTGATAGATACATGACCTCGACCTTGCCCCATACAGAAATATATTTAGCTGTTGCTGTACCGTTCGGTTATTGTTGGCCTTTTACTATCAAAACTGTGTTGGATAATGTTTCTAGCATGTCTGATGAGGAATGTCATGGTGGTTAGGTTTTACAAAACGAATATGTTTTGTGAGTCTTGGGTTGTACTTCTTGCCAGATCGGTCTAGCAAACATTATCCAACACAGTTTTACACCTAAAAGTTTTTAGTGACTTAAGATTCGTCAGACCTGACATGTTAAGATCGCTATCATGGCATAGCTTGGATGGAAAATAGCAATTATCCATGGTATTTTACATTGAACCTGCCCATGCTGTCGATCAAGATTAGTGTAAATAGTAGTCCGGCAGATCTCCGTTCATATAATGAAAGCATCTCTTGTGTTTGATTGATAATTTGTGAGGTATGTAGTTGAGATTTAGCTAATCAAACACAAGGTACTCAGGTCCCATTTTACTCTCTTATCTGCAATACATTCTTTTAAATTTCGCATGAGTGTTTTCACAGCACACCTGTGTATTTGTATATTAGGACAAGTTTGTTTGAACATTAATCAAATTTATCTTAAGTTTTCAGTACTTGATTCATGTTTCATATATTACAAGGGTTTGCACATGACATATATATACATATATACATATACACATATGTATGTATATACATATGTACACATATATATGTATATACATATATATATGTATATACATATATATATGTATATACATATATATATATACACACATATATATATATATATATATATATAGGAAACCTTTTTCGTACTCTCGGAGTACATACTCCCACCTCTAATATACCACTTAAACAAACGTTGTATACTCCTTTATCACTTTGGGTATACTCTAATAATAATTCTAAGATACTCCAATACAACATGATTAAAAATTTTCATTAGACCCTTTATTTTTTGCTACATACTCTTTTCCATATGTATAAGGAATATGTAAACAAATTATGCTATAAAAGGTGGATTTTAATGAAATTTTTCATAGAACTCACTTTGAAGTACCTTATAATTAGTATTAGAGTATACTCAAAAGGATAAAGAGGTATAACAACATCATTTAAACGGTATATTAGAGGTGGGAGTACATACACCCAGGAGTATGGAATCATTTTCCTATATGTATACACACACACACACAGAACAAGGATTCTCTGAACTGATTCAAGTTAATATTTTGCTTTAGGTTTGAACATTTGAATTAGTGGTTAATCTTCTAATTTGAGTTAGAGATCAAATCTGATAATCAATGATCGCTCTTTTCTGATTTTTGTGCCCTGGATTAGTTAGCTAATCATGTAATCAATTATTTGATCCCACTTGCCATGGGGTTGGAAATGCTAACTGAAGCTACTAATTCTATTTACTCTAGATGTGGAGCCATATGAGAGCAAAGAACAGAGAGGCTGCTTACTATCTTTACCTTGGCACGAACAGAGGAAGCTACACTGGCGCCATGGCAGCAGTGAGCATGGTCGGCGGTAGGACAGGCCCAGGGAGGCGAAGAATACCCCAAAAATGGAATCCCGAGGACACGCTGAGTCCATTGAAACCGTCGGCCGGAGCTCCGGTGAGCCGAGATGGCGGCGCAACAGAGAACTGGCCGGCGGCTAGAAGGCCCATGTGGTGGTAACTATTCGGTGGGGGAAACAAGAATCTACTTGGGGGTTCTATTTGGTACTGCTTGAGGGTACTCCATGCCAGTTTAATTGAAATTTGCGGCTGTGCATGGAGAGTTGGCCGGTGATGGAGGTGATGGCCGGTTTTGGGCAAAAAGCGAAATTCTCTTCATCTGATGCTTTCCTAAGGTGGATGGAGCTCTAGGAAGTTGGTTGGTACTCAATTGAACCCTTGAGCTGCTTAAATAGGGAACAACCTATGGCTCTAAGCACCGCAGAAGCACCCAGTCCAGTCCAGACCATCCGTCATAGTAGATGGCCTTGTCTGCTCCGCTGCTCGTGTATCCTCTAGATAAGGGATTATATATTGTACCGCTTCCTCAATGTTGTCCGGGGCGGGCATTTATGCCTGCCTGCCTGCTCGCGAGTACTTTATTTAGATTGCAATATTGCATACATGAGCACACCAACTAAGTGAGGTTCACAATTTCGAGATCAGAATGTATGGATCCGTAGTCCATGACGTTTGGCTGTGTTCGCTATATATAGCCAGATCTAGAATTTTTTACTGTGTGATTACCTATATACACTTTTATGACTTGATGAAGATGTTTATTTTAAGAGCTCTTTTATAGTACACCAAATTTAATATAAATCGTTCATTATATTTTATTCAATAGATCAGATTAACCATAATTTATTTATGCTTTATTTGATAGTAGAGTAGTAGAAACACCCTTAAAAATCAACGGTTAGATCTGATTTCTACTACCTACTATGTACTACTAGTATAATGCAATATAAAATTTCTCTATTTGAAAATCTTCAATGTTGTTTTTCTTATCAGGATCCAATACAACGCGTCTTTGTCATGCTTTGTATATATATTGTGAGACGATGGCACGTCGTACGTTAGTAGCACCATGGTGATGCACGCGCTAGATGAGATATCATTATTTGCAATTTTTGAAATGCATGTATACCAAGATTGTATACCAAGTTTCAGAACATATAGGGGTGAAAATGGGTCGGGTATTACCTATCGGGTATCAGATACGAGTAGTGTTTTTACCTATTTTTTTGGATGCGAATATGGATATTTTTTTCTCGAGTCGGATACGGATAGTACCCGGATAGCTGAGCGTCGAATTCGGGTTGGATTCGGAGCAAGTACTACCCTGAAAATACCTAAGGATTTTGGACGGATACAGATACCTGGGGTTTGGGTATCCGGGAGTATGAAATATATGCTAAATTGCTAGGCATTAGCAGCCCACAGGCCAGACCAGAGCAGCCCATGAGCAATGTCGCCAGAGCATCAGTTAATTGACCACTAACTTTCTTTTAACAGTTTTTCTTCTCGCAGGTATATTATTACACATATAATGCCGCCTGGGATTGTCGGAAGGAGAGGCATTTCAGGTGTCACCCTACGCTATTTTGCAAAAAACCCCTCCGTTTCTTTAAATTAAGGATAGGTTCCTGTAGATTACGAATAGGTCCTCCGCGATTTTTTGTGAGGGGAAGATTTTTTTTTCCCGATTCGCTTTTGTGTCCCTCGCACGCTATTTTACGGAAAAAAACTCACATTAAATTTAAATCGCGAGCAAGCCCTTTTCTTATTTTTCAGGATAGCGGACAGATCCAAAAACGTAACAAACAGGTTCTTGCTCCTTACGTTTAGGTCCTTTCTCCGTTTTTTCCCGGAAAAAATATTTTCATCACTAAAAATATGTGTGCAGCTCTATCTGTAGACTTTTTCCCCGGCTCGATTTTCCATCTCGATCTCTAATATTTTTTTAAACATGTATGATTACTCGGTGAACGCGTAGAGTGTTAAGCTCGACAAAAAATGGTTGTCATTTCTAATAATTTTTCGCCGTTTTTCCTCTAGACTATTTTCCCAACTCGGTTTTCCAGCTCGGTCTCCAATGTTTTCCAAATAATTCATCGAAAGAGCTATTTCTACAGATCATGAATAAGTCATTTCGCCAGTTGTTTTGTGAAAAATACCCCGTAGTTCTGCAGATTCAGCACGAGCGCTGGTTCTTTCGACACACTAGACTGGAATTACGTATTTTTTACAGAAAAAATTGGGTTAGATTTTTTCATCGACGCGGCATCGCGCGCAACTCAGCCTGGTTTATACATATCTACTATATAATAGCGCCTGGGCTCGGAGGCCTCAGCGCGCTGCCGTTATCACCGAGCTAATCACGCCTGTCACCCTATGAACACCGTAATCACCTTCTCCACACAATCAACGCTTCACTTATGCGTATACTTGGTTTAACACTTATATACATCTTTACTACCTTACCTACATCCCGTCTCTATTTACACGTACACACAGCATGACGTGCAATAGCACGCTACCATATCTAGTGGTTTTGGTGTATGTATGATTGTTTGGCGCTTTGATGCTGGTTTTTCCGGTCTATGTTGGTTTTTTAAGCCGGTTTTCTATGAGAAAGACGATCCTCCCGATGCGTGAGGTAAACTGCATTTTTATTAGTTAAGGAATTAAAAATTTTAGTTATTTTAGATTGTAATTCACATCGACTCTTTCTTTGATGGTTAGATTTTTTTTGTTAACGTGAGAGTTTCCACAGAGTGCTTAACTAATATAGATATAGATAGATAGCTATGGTGAAATGTTATTTATTTCATTTTGAAATAGAACTCATTCAGAGTAGATTATTGATATGTGTTCACTTTGTTTTTTTTTTCAATTTCTGCCCATGTAGTTATAGCAAAAAGATTTCATCAACCGTGTCTCATTATTATTTGATTCCGTTATCATCAACTGAAAGACTCGGTTGCAACTTGAAACACGCATCAAAGCGCCAAACAATCATACGTACACTAATACCATACACTGAAACCCCCCAGTCTTTGGCTTACGAGCCTCTTCTGTCAGTCCCTCGTCGTCTTCGGTGGCGGGGGCGCCGGTGTGGCCCTCATCGTCTTCGGTGGCGGGGGCGCCGGTGTGGCCCTCATCGTCTTCGCCGGTGTATTGCCTCCATTACCACCAGACTCCTTAGTGCACATGCATTCGGTGTTGAACACGCCGCGGCAGTACCCGCCCGTGAATCCCTCGGTGGTGCAGACGGCGGCGCAGTTGGTGCTCTGGTTGCACCGGCCTTTGAAGGTGGCGCTGCGTTGCTCGCATATGTTGGCCTCGGCAGCTGCTCAATCAATCACAACACACTCGTCAGATTAACATGCTAAACAATTACAAGACAATTAGTATATCAGGATAGATTCACGTAGTAGATCGAAGTGTTAGGCTTAGTGAAGATTTGCTTTTGATAAACTCACTGACGGTCAAGAGGAGCAAGGCAAAGGCTACTGCTGCAACCATGGCCTTCATGCTGAATCAAGCGTTCAAGCTGATCAACTGAATTTTGTTGGGTGTGGAGGAGTGAAGTGTCCAGGTGAGACATTTATACAGCTTGGGCTGTTGGCATGTTTGTGCTTCATAATTGCCACCTTGCATCTCTAATGGATGTGCGTATCTTGTGGATACTTTGAAATCAGCAGAAATTCATCTGCATATCTTGCAGATACTCGATAAAATGAATGTGCAAATCTTGCTTTTGGAGGAACTAGTACCGTTAATTTAGTTGTATTCTTCGTGAACAGCAACTCAGCAAGCGCTCCCAGAGTCCCAGGTACTGTCTTTATGTCACACTAGTGATTCGTACGTGCCAATGAGGCTTTCTATATATGGTAAGCAATTTGTAACAGCCTTTATTGGCATGTGCATATACATATATACTCATTTTCTTTCGTGCTAGATTTAACATGCGTAGCTGCAGCAAGACCGCCAAAGGTTCATTATTGGATATTAGTTTTGAAGGACCTAAGAGCATCTCCAACAGTTCCCTAAAGTTTTTCCCTAAACCATTTTTTAGGAATAAAACAGAAAATTAGCGCTCCAACAGTCGCTCTTTAGAATTCCCAATCTCTCCACACGCCCTATCGCTCCGGCCGAAGTGTCCAGATTTTCGCCACTCGCGTGCTTTCCCAATCACGATTTTTCCTTCTCCCGCGCCCGCGTAGAGGATTTCATTCGCGCCATCCAGCCGAGCTCCATCCTCCACCCCATCCGGCGTCCTCCTCCGTTCCAAGCTCGCGGCCCTTTTGCGCCGCTGGGCGTGGGGCAGGCCGCACCTGCCGGACCTCGAGTCGAGCTCACCAAAACCCAAAACCCCTGCACCGTCGCCACCGTTCGTCTCCGTCTCCACCGAGCACCTCCTCCCCATCGCCCTCCTTGAATCCCCCAAATCCCAACATCGAGATGGCGACCACCTCCCTCTTCTCCCTCCCTCGCTCCGTCTCACCCACCGTGTCCTCTACCCCACCCCGCCCCCACCTCCGCTTCCAAACACTACTTGTGAAAAGCCAAATGTCTCCACCGCGTCGGGGCGGAGGAAGAGGCGGGTTCTTGTCGGTGCTTCGACCGGTATTGGCAGACGAGGAGGAATACCGCCTGTGCGTGCCAGTGCAGCGCAAGGGTGTCGAGGTGGAGGGCACGCCATCGAGGGTCTCGGTGGGCGGGCACGACCTGCGTCACCGTGCCGTCCCTGAGCGTCGCCGCCGACATCGACGCGGGCCGCTCTTCGCCGTCGCCAGGACTACCTCTTCATCACCCACGCACACCTCGACCACATCGTGAGCATTCCGATTTGTCTCATCTCTATAATAATTGATATGCGTGTGCCTCTCTAGCTAAGCTTGGGTGCGCCATTGCAAGTTGTAGCTCTTAAATGTCTCATGGAAGTAGCAATCTATGGATAGTGTTTCAGACTTTCAATAGTTGTAGGGAATAAAATGTTGCGTGACTTAAGTAACAATGTATAGATATTCCAAGCTTCGTTTTGTTGAGTTGTTCCTTTTGCATCTAGAATGAATTATCATTGGGTTTGGGAAACCGTTTGGTTAATATGGTATTTATCCACTAGTCTGTGGTAAGTTAATTTATCGAACAAGATAATACTGCGAGCCGCGAGGGTTAAGATTTTCATCACCAACAGTAGTGGTAAGTTAGCCAAAGTAAGGCTGCTTACAGTGTTTTAATAATGTCATATTACTCTATTACTTGCATTTTGGCGGGATAGCAAGAGCTTCTTAATTGTGCCTTCTTATTTCTCCTCTGCAAAGTAAGGTGAGATGTTCCATTGTTTGATTTTTCAAGTGTCGTGAATGCTTCAGTACTAGTGTTACCATTGCTGCTGCAACGTGATACCATCATATATTCTCTTGCTCAACAAAAATAGTGACAATTTATAATGCATCCACATTCACATCCACTTCCATTATAGAAACTAGAAAGATCAATAACACGTCAATTTTGCTGTGGTAATTGTTCAGGGTGGTCTTCCAATGTATGCAGCAACTCGTGGCCTATACAACTTGAAGCCTCCGACTGCATTTGTACCACCATGCATCAGGGATGATGTTGAGGAGCTGCTTCAGATCCATCGTAGAATGAGTCAAATTGATCTGAAAGTTGAATTAGTTGCACTGATTTGGGTATGGAGATCATTTCACCATTGTTTTGTGTGTTTTCTCCTCGTCTGCTTCTTACAATGCAACAATTTCTTTCAGGAGAGACATATGAAATACGTAATGACCTTGTTGCCAGACCATTTCAAACTCACCATGCTATACCCAGCCAGGTACCACTCCTTAAATCAATTGAAAAATTATAGTTAGTAGGCAGGTCGTGAGCATGATGTGCAGCAGTTCTTGAACATTTTGAAAGGTGTTTTTTGGGAGAAAATGTGGGAACTATTGGAGAACAAGGTATTTTGTAGACCCAAAAACTTTTGGGAATATCTCAATCTAAAGATATTGAGAGTCTAAATATTAGGAACTGTTGGAGATGCTCTAAGCTCCCAGGGCAACCCGTAAAACACACAATATTAGTATGTATAATATAAGGTAAGTTGGATCTTATGTAAAAACGTTTAGGTATATACCCAGTCCTCTCAAACGGCAGACAGAACTCACTGCTCAGTTATGCTCTATTATGAAGGATGTAAGAAATTTTAGTGGTAGCGCACAAAAGAAAGTTGAGAAATTAAGACAGTTATTATCAGGAGTTTTCAGTGAGCTTACCAACTTTGATGATGTAAAGCCTGTTTTATTTTTTAAAGTTCTTACCTTTTACCTTTCTTCAATGCTAGAATCATACTGACTAACATGTGTTAGTTGCATTAATTGACGTGTTCTGTTAGTTGCATACTGACTAACATGTGTTAGTTGAATTAATTGTGACTGTCTTACATTCTTGTGCATGTTCCATCCAAGCCTTAGACTATCTCCAGCAGCATCTCTTCAGCCTCCAAATCCCTTCGCAGCGGCATCTCTTCAGCCTCCAAATCCCTTCGCATACGGTTCTTCAGAAAAGGATTCTCTCTCCAATCCCTATACAAA
This sequence comes from Guadua angustifolia, assembly GCA_036346375.1. Taxonomy (NCBI): domain Eukaryota; kingdom Viridiplantae; phylum Streptophyta; class Magnoliopsida; order Poales; family Poaceae; genus Guadua; species Guadua angustifolia. Next base: position 1,027,917 of record JAYEVE010000723.1, read on the forward strand.
ACCCTTCGAGGGGATGCTGCTGGAGATGATAGGAATAGAGGGAATGAATATGGGGAAAGGAATGAGGGAAGAGAAGAGAATGAAGAGAAATTGTTGGAGATAATCTATCCCTCCTGAGCTCCTGGCAAATATCGAGACACAAATACTATAAGCGAAAGAAGAGTCCCCTATTCAAAAAGATATTATGGATAGGATAAATAAATGGATTGCTGCTTGTGATGAAGAGGCTTGGCTTGAAGAATATAACCAGGTATTTTAGGTATGTGATTGCTTATCTACTATCGCATTGATCTATCGGCTTGTCAAATTTGCAACTAAAATCTAGCTTATGGTGCAATCTTCTTGTTGTTTTTATCACATATTTTGATCCTAGGTAGTTTGCGTACTATTCGACTAAGTACCCGTTATCCGTATTGTACCCGTCCGTATAATATCCGGTATCCGTTTTCTACCCGTTCGTAAATACCCATATTTTTATCCGTATCCTACACGATTTTCCACTAGCCGTACCCCCGTATCCAAAAAAAATAATTAGGGTAGGATACAGGATGACCTACTACCCGACCGTATCCGACCCATTTTCACTCCTAAGAACATACATTTTAAAGTAGGGAGTATGTACATATACTACAACAAGAACAAAAAAAAAACTAACAAGAATACCTCTACTGGCATGCATGATGATGACTTTCTCGATGAAGCCCAACAAACACAAGAAGATCCACAAATCTAACCCATCCTGCACCTCCAGATGGATCTCCTATATACACTTTTACGACTTGGTGGAGAGTTTTTTTAAAATCTTCAACATACCATTTTCTTTTCGGGATCCAATACAATACATCTTTCACACAGGGGTTTCAAATTTCGTTTAAAATTTTTTTTCGGTACCCCACCAAAATCACTGACAAGGCTACTACTACTACTCTACTCCATAAAAATGCCATGCATTTGTACGTGCGTAGAAAAATACCTCTTGGCACGATGACTTTCTCAATGAAGGCCCAGCAAACATAAGAAGATCCGCAAAACCGCAAAACTAATTACACACTTCCGTCTGTATATAGCCAGATCTACAACTTTTTAACTATGTAATTAACTATATACGCTTTTATGACTTGGTGGAGAGGCTTTATATAAAATCTTCAACGTAGATTTTTTTTTTTGGGATTCAATACAAAGCGTCTTTCACATGCTATGTGCGCTAGACGAGATATCACTATTTGCAATTCTTCAAATGCATGGCGCCCTCTTGCATTATATTGTATACCAAGATTGGGAACTTACATTTTAAAGAAGAGTACATATACAACAAGAAGAAAAAAACTGACCAACAAGAATACTACTCTACTTCGTAAAAATGCCATGTTAGAAGAAAAATACCTGTTGTGGCATGGTGACTTTCTCAATGAAGGCCCAGCAAACACAAGAAGATCCACAAAACTAACACATCCGACTGTTAGGGATTTCCACAAATCTAACCCATCTGCACCTTCATATGGATCTCCACTTGCTAGCACCTACAAGAACGTATCAGTCATGTTTGTGTACCAACATTGTTAGTCCATATGCTTACTCTACTGAAAACCAACCTGTAAGCAAATAACTTGGGCGAGAATCTTAGTACCTTAATTGGCAGCTACACGTCCTGTGCTGATAGGATAGCGGAAATGTTGGTGTTTGTTTCCTCCGAGAAGAAAAGATGTTGATATGGACACGTGTTGGAAGGTGATTGGTGGAGCGCAGGTGTGCCGATGATGAACAGGTCGACTGAAGCTGTGCTACAACTCAATGGTGTGGAAAATGGCCTCCTCTGCTCCTACGAGATGGTTGATATGAGCTGGAAGTAGGGTTAGCCAAATCGAAGCAACCTTGAAAGTTGAAACTCAGTAGGCACTAATTTTCGTCGAAAATCAGTTGAAAATCACCAAAAACCGAAGGTTTTCGAAATTAAACTTTTTTGAAAAAAATCGAAAATTGACCAGACAATTGATTTGTAACTGAAAACAATTTTTAAGCGATTTTCATCTATTTTCTTCGAAAATCGCTCTATTTTCACTGATTTTTGATATGTTTCAAGTCGCATAATTTTTTTCAAATTTTTGATATTTTTTTTGAATTGGACCAGTTTAAGGTTTTGAACCGGCTCGATACAATCGATTTTCACGAAAAACGACCGATTTTTGTCATTTTGTCAACCCTAGCTGGAAGTTGTTGGAAATTGTTCTGAACCTCTTAGATGCTTGGATCTCGTCAATACTACTCTATATGTATTTGGAAGGATTGATATTGAATCCGGAGGCTAGTACAGTTACTGCCTTCCATATGTAAACATATATCTAAACCTAGAATTGGCATTATGCCTACAACTTAACCATAATTAAATCTAGGACCGATCGATGGAACAAAATTGTCACATCCCCATTTTCGGTCTTCGTGCAAAAACTAATTTAAATTAATTAATTTAAAATTTAGATTTTTCTCGATGTTCTAATTAACCTGGCATCATTATCCTTCCGAAATTAGAGTTCAATCCTTTATCGTCCGCAAAATCAAAATTTCAAATTCCGGTCCTTACTCGAAATTCCACCTACATTCCAAAATCCTCCAACAGTCCTGAAACCTATTACATTAGGTTCCAAAAATTCCAAAATGATTTTGGGAATTTTTCCAAGATTTATAGAATCTCTTTGCTATTTTATCTCTCATGCCATTTCATCAAATTTATTTTATTCGTCTCGGAATTTTCTAAATTCCAAAATTCATCCAAAATCTGTGAAACTAATTTTATTATGTTTCATTTATTCTCTAGTATTTTTAGAAAATTTTTGAGGATTTTTATACTATTTTTACTATTTTATCCCGTGCGCTATTGTCGAAATACTATTCATTAGCCAATGGGGGATTGCCACCTGTCATGCACGGTTCACCTGTCTTCCACCTCCAGCCAAAGTTCAGAGAAACGATCTCTCTTCCTTCCATAGACACCTTCTCTTCAAATCACCATAACTCTGCGAGTCCTGCACCGAATTGAATGAAACCAGTTACAAATCGAAGGTGTGATCGCAAGGAATTCATTCCGGGCCTTCCCCCTCCCCGAAACGTCTCAAAACCGCCGCAATAAGCTTCAAATCAAGATTAATGTTTCTTTGATTGCGCGGCCGTTTCTCTGTCTTTTCGAGTGCCACCACCACCTATAAGAGTGTCCCAACATCCTCTACCCGGTGCACACATCCTCTCTCAGAATCTCCACTTCAATCTTTCGGGAGCTCGAAGAAACCGACGTCGATCGTCCTCCATCGACATCACCGCGGCAACTATTGATACAGTGAGGCGATTGCAATTCCGTTCGCGTCACGGTGTGCGCATCGTCGCCACGATCAAAAGGCCTCAACCAAATTCACATTTCGTTGCAGGACGGCGGCGAATTTCGCGGTCAAAGTTTCCGATTGGAGCTCCGTTCGTCGACGATTTCTCTCACTCCGGTGATCCCCTCCAAAATCCAGCATCACCATTAGGTTCGTGTTGTTGCGTTCTACGTGATGCTCACTTCCTCTTTGCCATTGCATGCTCCGAATTTTTTTATTCGTTTGGCCACCGTGCGCGTCTCATTTCTGGCCATAACTCCGGTGAGCGTTTTCCGGCGATTCGCTGGTCCGATCATTATATAAATTGAACCCCAGAATTCTCTCATCATTACCCACACAACCCAATAAGAATTTCTTTAATCCAACATACGGATCTCGTTATAGAAGCCATTCTTTTCGAAATCCGGTGAAATTTCGGCGAGCTCTCCCGGCCACTCCCGACCTCCGCTCGGCCTCAAATTTTTACTGGAGCTTCCTCTAAGTGTCCCTTATATCCAGTAAAATCAGATTTTTAATTTGATAGGCAGAGCTCCGCTGGCAACCGTTTCTTCGCCAAGTCCGGCGGGAGGTTCAAAAGGCTCGTTTCTTCCGTCGTAACCCCGAATCAAGTGATTCAAAGTTCTAAATTCATCCTCTATCTGCCAGTATTTTTATTATAATTTTTAGTTTCTGTTTATTTTATTTTATTCATTTTGTGCACCGTTTTACGCATAGCCGAAGAAATCGCCGGAACCGTCGACGCTGTCGCCGAACCTCAGGACTTTGATATCCTCGCTGACCAAGGCAAGTTCTCAGCAAATTTTTGCAAGTTCCCTTGAAGCATGTTGATCCATGTTTTGAAATGCTTTGTAGATTTACAAACTTGAATGCTATGTTGATTAAAAAAATAATATACTATGATAGATTGTAGTTAAATACCTTGTTAATATGTATGCTTGCTACATACTAATCCATCTATCCTTTCGCTGCCCTAGAATGATTAATTATGTTATAAATGGCTTGACATCTTGTTTAGTATAGTAGTAGTGCTTAGTTATGCTAAATACTATTTGTATGTTTAATTGAAGTCTTGTCACTTGAAGTTCTGAATGATTGAGTGAAAATATTATTTTAAAATGGCAGTTGGTGCTGCCAGTTTGGTAAAATAAAAGAAAAAGATTTGGTTTTTAAAAACTTGAATAGGGTGGAAGGTTGCATGGCGGGTACAGAATGCATGAGACTCGGGTTTGAGTATGTCCCACCCTAGTCACCCTAAGGACCGATCCTTGTGATTGTCAAACAATGTACAATGATCTTGACATGGTTTCGGTATGGGGCGGACTGGGTGAGTAGCTAGTGAAAACTTAATTAAGGCATGCCAGACGGTGGAGTAGGTGTGGTTGGAGCCACAGGAGTCTTACAGGCGCAAGAGGGGGCTTCCATTATGGTTGTAGCCATTTGGCGGTGAAACCTCAGCGGGCGTGACTTAGTGAAGATGTAGCTAGAGAAATGGCCTTGTGATTTTCACTTGTGGATATATGCCAAAGGAAGTGTATGACCAAAAAGAGTGAAATATCTCTCGCGGGTAAAGCGTGCAAACTCTGCAGAGTAAACAAACTATTCGAATAGCCGTACCCATGGTCAAGGGTGGACAAAGGGCGTTGTCACATGGTAGATTTTCCCTATTTGGTTTCAAAATCAGATTTTTATAAAATGAAGCATGGTTGGAGCCGTGAATGTTTTGGTTTGATAAAAGTATGTGGTTGGAGCCACGAGAAAAAGATTTCAAAAGAAAACCACAGTTGGTGCTGTGGAAAAGTATTCTTCAAATAAAACCATGGCCGATGCCGTGAGTTGGTTTATGTTTTGTTTTTTTCACGGTTGGAGCCGTGTTCTGAAAAGTTTGAAACTCTCATTTCTTAAAAGAAAATACCTTTGAAAACTGCTCTTCAAAATTCTAGGATAAAATCTTAAAAATTGGCTTTTTGGCAAATTAACCAATTCCTTCCCTTGAATTAAACTACATACTGCATTTTTTTCCCGAACTTGTTGAGTATGTTGCATACTCACTCTCGCTTTTCATTGCGGGGCTGCTTATTCCATAAAGCAGAGCAGGAGATCAGAGATAGTTATCCAAAAGCCTGCATCCCACCGTTCGACATCTGCGATGAAGGCTTTGAAGAGGAGGATCATCCAGACGTCTAGGATCGCGTTTTCTCTAGTCTTTGCCTGTGGTGTTTTGGACTTCGCTTCGTCAAGTTTATTTGCCAGTTTAATGTTTCCACTGTTGTATGACCTACGGGTCAAACTCTTGTAATAATGGGCCATGTCGGCCAATACTCTAAATTAAATTTTTATTTATCGCATGGTTATGGTCCATACTGTTATGATCTGTGTGTACTAACTATTGATCCGGGGACTAGTACAGGTAAACACAGTTGGGGCCCGTATCCTTTTTGCGGGTTCCGACAGAATGGTATCAGAGCTAAGACTATAGAACGTGACCTAGTTAGAATGGCCAAGCCTTAAGGATGACTATTTGCATAAAAATATATTTATGAACTTCTAAGTTCCTTTGCTTCTATCTTTTCTATCTTAGCATCTTGCTCCTGCCTTATCTTTCATTTAAAATGTTTTACTGACCTTGCCTTGTTTCAAAATTCGCAGATGCCTTACTATACCTCGTTCTTGTGAGAAGGAAGGAGGTTTTGTGAGCGATTGTCTTTGATGCTCCAGGATTTGGGATTTCCCCATCGTCCAGAATATCGATGCACCTCAGTGCCCAGCATTGGTGTCGATGATTGGAATCGCCAACCGCAGAAATGAAACAGGGGTTAGTGGAACTTGGGACCCGAGCAGAGCTTGGCTCAATGAAGGGAAGGATTCGACGTGCCGAAGATCAGAGCTAGGCAACAACGAGCGTGAGACGAGGGTTTATACTGGTTCGAGCCCTTGTGAAGGTAATAGCTCTACTCCAGTTACCTTACGACGGTGATCTTTGCTGTTCTCGTGTACAGAGGAGTATTACAGCTCAAGCTTAACTATGGCTATGTCTAGTGCTTGAGCTCTGATGTTATGTCCTCCCAGGCTGCGTATCCTTAGCCTTATATCTTCCCTGCCCGTAATGGACGGGAGACATTCCCGGGTGGTGGCCTTCATGCACGTTGAGGACTGGTCAGCAACTGCTCTAGACTTGTTGCGCGCACCTGCTTCACCCCCACGATCGGCATCTTGGTAACCGCCGGTCAAACGCACGTTCCGGAACCCAAGGGGGACTACGGCACGAACGAGAGCCGACCCGAGCTCGAGGTCATGCGGATGCTGTGCCCGAGGGCGTACGCGCTCTAGGTCGTGGTAGGGGGCCCCCCGAGCTCGAGAGCCCATTGACCGCGCGCTGACCGGCCAAGAGTTGCCCAACCCTCGTGAATTAGCTACAACATGTGGAAAGTCAGGTTGCTGGTCTACGCCAGGAGTCCAAATGCAGAAGATCGTCCCTTCTACTTCACCTCGGAATGACTGATGCTTGGAGATGCACTTTAGGATGCTGCTAGAGAGGCTCTCATCCATTTGGGTGAGAACTATCGTGTTCAGCTGGACGACACCCCGTACCGGCTCTTTCCCCGACATCAAGTTGGGAGGAGTCACAGCCAGTTTCGGAGCTTGGAGTTGGAGTCTGACCTAACGATTGTGCGCATGGGATCATTCATCTGGGCACAGGATGATGCCTATGTTCACATCTCTTGTGAGCTCTAGGATGTCTTGTGAGGAGTTAGGCGCAACAAGGAGGAAAACCATCGACTTAAGGAAACTTCAAATGAAGCAGTTCCACTTCCACCACTGTCTGCAGGAGGCCATGACTGTAGCGCCCTTCCAGTCCTTCTTTGGAAGGAGCTTTCGCCTTGAGGTTTGACTCCAGATGCCCCGCAGGTCAATAGTCGCCGTGGTCCATTGATAAGAAGGACCGCGCGCAAGTCTGTGCATCGTAAGCTGTCCTTGGGGACTTCCTTGGGATTCTTGACTGCTCCAGGAGAGCCAAGACCTTCCCGGGATGTTAGTGCATCCCGCAACAGGAGTGAAGAGGACCCCTCCCTTCGCGTCTTCGAGGAAGGTGAAGGGAGTAGTTAGTCTTGGCCAGTAGTGTCCATCTTTTGTCCACGATTAGAACGTGTAATAAAGAGTATGATGGACTGTATCGTGCTCTATGCGCTTGTGATACAGCCATCTTATCAAAAGCTTTTATTTTATATGAGATTTCAGTCGGTGTTTCTTCCTGTGGTTTTGTGCTTGTCCTGGTGTGAGATGATTGCTTAGTTTTCCCCTATTTTCTTAACTTTGTTTTTTTTCGCTTTCCTTGTGTTTTTTTTCATTCTCAATTCCAGATGGTGAATACTCGTAGCAGAGGCCATGGTGATGTTGGAGCTGGTAGTAGTGGTATTGGTCGTGGGCAAACTCAACACCCTGCCAACAATCAATCACCACTCGGACAAGGGAACCCAGTACAAATTCCTTCCCCTGTTGGAGAGCCGAGTATCCAACAGCTGCTAACCATGCATCTTCAAGTGCTACAAGGCATAGACAATAACTTCAATAATCAAGCTCAACCTCACCAGCCATAGTCCAAGCTCGGAGAGTTTATGCGCACAAGACCTTCCACCTTTGCGGGGTCCACTGATCCACTAGTCGCAAATGATTGGATCAAAGAAATGGACCAGAAGTTGACATTAGCTCAGTGTGATGACTATGAAAGCGTCAACTTCACTGGACATCAATTGCAGGGTAGTGCCGTTGCCTGGTGGGAGAACTTCTGTGCTTCCCATCAAAATGCGTCTGCCATTACTTGGGAAGAATTTGTTCAGGCTTTTAGGGATGCTCATATTCCCAAAGAAGTCATGGAAATGAAGAGGCGAGAATTCCATAGGCTCCAACAGGGTAATATGACCATGACTAACTATTTGCATAAGTTCAACCAATTGGCTCGATATGCTCCAACTGAAGTAGCCAATGAGGCCGACAAGATTTGGAAATTCATGGAAGGGATGGACCCGGAGATCAAGGCTTTACTGGCTTCCAATGATTATGCTACTTTCCAACAACTAGTGAACAAAGCTTTGGCTCAAGAGGACATACAGCGTCAGCGAAATAAAAATCGTAAGAGAAAGCTAGCAATTCAAGGTCAACATGTAGCCAGTGGGTCTAGACCAAGGTTTGGACAATTTTAAGCTAGCAAGCCGCCGGTTCAGCAAGTGCAAAGAACCATGATGTCTGTACCTCGTCCGATACAGCAGACATCCCGTCAAAACTCCGTTACTCAGCCAGCAAAAACTAACAATACAGCAGATGTGTAGTGCTTCAATTGCCATCAAATGGGACATTATGCAACCAAGTGTCGTCAAAGGCGCTCTAACATAGCTCCAGTTCCATTCAACCTGGGATCAGCTTCAGTTCCTACACCAAGTCAGGGTCGTGGTAACCCTCAGACTCCCAGAACCCCAAATCGAGCTGGAAGGAGCCATGTGAACCATATCTCTGCTAAAGAAGCGCAAGAAGCTCAGAATGTAGTGTGGGTAAGTTTTTCATAAACTCTGTACCTGCTACAATTTTGTTTGATTATGGTGCATCTCATTCATTCATATCGAAGGGTTTTGTGGAAAGGAACCATTGGGATACAATGAACCTAAAGAACCCTATGATAGTAAAATCCCCGGGAAAAGAAATGATGACTAAAAAGGTATGTCCCAAGCTAGTAATAGAAATTAATGGGGTGAAGTTTCTAGCAAACCTTATCCTATTAGATTCCCAGGGAATAGATGTAATACTTGGTATGGACTGGTTAACCAAACATGAAGGACAAATTAATTGTGCCAACCATACCATATCTCCTGTCAATAAAGATGGAGCTCGAGGATGCTTCTTATCTGACCTTGCTTCAAGACCGACCAGTCTATTGAATCAATTAAAGGAAATAACATTGGAATCAGTACAAGTAGCAAAAGAATACCCTGATGTCTTTCCTGATGACTTGCGGGCATGCCACGGATCGAGATATAGAGTTTGTTATTAACTTAGTTCTGGCACAACCCCAATCCATCGAGACCCTATCGGTTTGTCGCTAACCTATTAATGGAATTAAAGAAGCAAGTTGAAGAATTACAAAAGAAAGGCTTCATTAGCCTAGTTCATCACCTTGGGGAGCTTCAATTATTTTTGTGAAAAAGAAGGATAATACCATGAGAATGTGTATCGATTATAGATCTTTGAATGAAGTGCCAATCAAAAACAAGTACCCATTGCCAAGGATCGATGATCTATTTGACCAACTCAAGGGAGCATGTGTTTTCTCAAAAATAGATTTAAGATCAGGGTACCATCAAATTAAAATCAAGAAGGAAGATATTCCTAAGACTGCCTTCACCACTCGGTATGGAATTTACGAGTTCATCGTGATGTCCTTCGGATTGGCCAATGCACCAGCCTATTTTATGCATTTGATGAACAAGGTGTTCATGGAATTTTTGGACAAATTTGTAGTTATCTTCATCGATGATATTCTGATATACTCCAAAGATGAAGGAGAACATGAGAAGCATTTGCGTTTAGTTTTGGAAAAACTCAGGAACATAAGCTTTATGCCAAGTTCAAGAAATCGAGTTTTGGATAAAAGAAGTCTCTTTCTTAGGCCATGTTATTTCATTTGGAGGAGTTCTTTGTTGACCCGAGTAAAGTAAAGGATGTACTTGATTGGAAGCAACCAAAATCAGTAACTCAAATTAGAAGTTTTCTTGGTTTGGCTGGATATTATAGAAGATTCATAGAAGATTTTTCAAAATTGCGAAACCACTTATACAACTATTAAAGAAAGAAAAGAAGTTTGAATGGACCCTGTCATGCGAAGATAGTTTCCAAGAGCTCAAGAAGAAACTAACCTCTGCTCCAGTATTGACGTTACCAGATATACAAAAGGACTTTGTGGTTTATTGTGATGCTTCGAAGCAAGGTTTAGGTTGTGTGTTGATGCAAGAAGGTAAAGTGGTGGCTTATGCATCTAGGCAGTTATGCCCTCACGAGGAAAATTACCCTACTCATGATTTGGAGTTAGCAGCCGTGGTACATGCCCTGAAAATTTGGAGGCATTACCTCATCAGGAATCGAACTGAGATATACACTGATCATAAGAGCTTGAAGTATATATTCACTCAACCAGATTTAAATATGAGGCAAAGAAGATGGTTGGAGCTGATAAAGGATTATGATGTTGGAATCCATTATCACCCTAGGAAAGCTAATGTAGTGGCCGATGCTCTGAGTAGGAAGAATTATTGTAATAGTATATTAGTTAAGGAAAGCCAGCCAGCTTTGCATGAAGAATTCAAGAGAATGAATTTGGAGATAGTGGAGCAAGGATACATTAATATGATGGAACTGCAACCTACCTTGGAGGACCAAATTCGAGAAGCTCAGAAGGAAGATGTAGAGGTTTTGGAAATTATTGAGAGGATGAAGAAAGGAAAAGCTCCAGGATTTTCAATAGATGAAAAAGGTACCCCATGGTTTGGGAAAAGAATTTTTGTACCCAATAAGAAAGAAATCAAGGACATGATCTTAAAAGAAGCTCATGAGACCGCCTATTCCATACATCCAGGAAGTACCAAAATGTATTTGGATTTGAAAGTATCGTACTGGCTGACTAGTATGAAGAGAGAAATTGCAGAGTTTGTTGTTATGTGCGATATCATAGCGGGTGAAAGTGAGCATCGAGACCTCTGAGATTGCTACAACCATTAAAAATTCCCGAATGGAAATGGGAAGAGGTCAAAATGGATATCATTACTAGATTACCAAGGACTCAATCTGGATATGATTCAATCTAGGTTATAGTTGATCGTCTGACTAAATCTACTCATTTCATTCCTGTTAAAACCACCTACACCGGAGACAAATTGGTAGAGTTATACATGACAAAGGTAGTGTGTTTGCATGGAGTACCCAAGAAAATTGTATCGAATAGAGGTACTCAGTTCACCTCAAAGTTTTGGCAAAAGTTGCATAGTTTATTGGGCACGAACCTTAACTTCAGTACAACATATCATCCACAAACAGACGGCCAGACCGAAAGGGTAAATCAGGTATTAGAAGATATGCTCAGATCCTGCGCTTTGACAAACAAGACAAATTGGGACAGGAGTTTGCCTTATACAGAGTTTTCATACAACAATGGATATCAATCAAGTATTCAGATGTCACCTTTCGAGGCATTATATGGACGCAAGTGTCGAACACCTCTTTATTGGAAGGAAACTAAAGAAGGGAAAGTGTTTGGACCAGATGTACTCAAGGAGGCAAAAGAACAAGTGAGGTGGATCCAGCAAAAATTAAAAGCTGCTCAAAGCCGACAGAAAAGCTATGCTGATAACCGACGTCGGGACCTAAAATTTATCGAGGGTGACTTCATGTATCTGAAAGTTTCACCAATGAAAGGAATCAAACGATTTTGGGTTAGCGAAAAGCTTGCACCTAGATATATTGGACCGTTCAAAGTTTTGGCCAAAAGAGGCAAGGTGGCGTATCAATTGGAATTACCACCACAACTAACTGATGTGCATGACGTATTTCACGTGTCTCAGTTGAAGAAATGTCTCACAATTCCAGAAGAATGGATGTCTTTTGAGAAATTGGATTTAAAAGAAGACCTGTCGTATCCAGAATATCCAGTCAAAATCTTGGATGAAGCGGAACGACAAACCAGAAGCCAAGTAATCAAGTTTTCCAAGGTGCAATGGAGCAACCATACCGAGAAGGAAGCAACCTGGGAGCGAGAAGAGGATCTCAGAGCAGAGTTTCCCAATCTTTTTCCTTCTCCGTCCGAATCTCGGGGTCGAGATTCTCTCTAAGGGAGTAGGTTTGTAACATCCCCATTTTCGGTCTTCGTGCAAAAACTAATTTAAATTAATTAATTAAAAATTTGGATTTTTCTTGATGTTCTAATTAACCTGGCATCATTATCCTTCTGAAATTGGAGTTCAATCCTTTATCGTCCGCAAAATCAAATTTTCAAATTCCGGTCTTTACTCAAAATTCCACCTACATAACAAAATCCTCCAAAAGTCCCGAAACCTATTGCATTAGGTTCCAAAAATTCCAAAATGATTTTTTAAATTTTTCCAAGATTTATAGAATCTCTTTGCTATTTTATCTCGCGCCATTTCATCAAATTCATTTTATTCATCCCGGAATTTTCTAAATTCCAAAATTCATCCAAAATCTATAAAACCAATTTTATTGGGTTCCATTTATTCTCTAGTATTTTTAGAACATTTTTCAGGATTTTTAGACTATTTTTACTATTTTATTCCGCGCGCTTTTGTTGAAATACTATTCATTGGCCAATGGGGGATTGCCAACGATCTCTCTTCCTTCCATGGACACATTCTCTTCAAATCACCATAACTCTACAAGTCCTGCACCGAATTGAATGAAACCGGTTGCAAATCGAAGGTGTGATCGCAAGGAATTCATTCCGGGCTTCTCCCTCCCCGAAATGTCTCAAAACCGCTGCAATAAGCATTCAAATCAAGATTAATGTTTCTTTGATTGCGCGGCCGTTTCTCCGTCTTTTTGAGTGCCACCACCTCCTATAAGAGCGTCCCGGCATCCTCTACCCGGTGCACACATCCTCTCTCAGTATCTCCACTTCCATCTTTCGGGAGCTCAAGAAACCGATGTCGGTCATCCTCCATCGACATCGCCGCGGCAACTTTTGATCCGGTGAGGCGATTGCAATTCCGTTCGTGGCACGGTGTGCACATTGTCACCACGATCAAAAACCTTCAACCAAATTCACATTTCGTTGCAGGACGGCGGCGAATTTCGTGGTCAAAGTTTCCGATTGGAGCTCCGTTCGCCGATGATTTCTCTCACTCCGGTGATCTCCTCTGAAATCCGGCATCACCATTAGGTTCGTGTTGTTGCGTTCTACGTGATGCTCACTTCCTCTTTTCCATTGCATGCTCCGAAATTTTTTTTATTCGTTTGGCCACCGTGCGCGTCTCATTTCCGGTCATAAATCCGGTGAGCGTTTTTTGGCGATCCGCTGGTTCAATCATCATATAAATTGAACCCTAGAATCCTCTCATCATTACCCACACAACCCAATTGGAATTTCTCCAATCCAACATACGGATCACATTATAGAAGCCGTTGTTTCCGGAATCTAGCGAACATTCGGCGAGCTCTCCCGGCCACTCCCAACCTCCGCTCGGCCTCAAATTTTTACTGGAGCTTCCCCTCAGTGTCCCTTACATCCAGTAAAATTATATTTTTAATTTGATCGGTGGAGCTCCGCTGGCAACCGTTTCTTCGCCAAGTCCGGCGGGAGGTTCAAAAGGCTCGTTCTCTTCCGTCGTAACCCCGAATCAAGTGATTCAAAGTTCTAAATTCATATAAATTCATCCTCTATCTGGTAATATTTTTATTATAATTTTTAGTTTCTATTTATTTTATTTTATTCATTTTGTGCACCGTTTTGCGCGTAGCCGAAAAATCGCCGGAGCCGTCGACGTTGTCGCCGAACCTCAGGACATTGATATCCTCGCTGACCAAGGCAAGTTCTCAGCAAATTTTTGCAAGTTCTCTTGAAGCATGTTGATCCATGTTTTGAAATGCTTTGTAGATTTACAAACTTGCATGCTATGTTGATTAAAAAAATAATATACTATGATAGATTGTAGTTAAATACCTTGTTAATATGTATGCTTGCTACATACTAATCCATCTATCCTTTGGCTGCCCTAGAATGATTAATTATGTTATAAATGGCTTGACATCTTGTTTAGTATAGTAGTAGTGCTTAGTTATGCTAAATACTATTTGTATGTTTAATTGAAGGCTTGTCACTTGAAGTTCTGAATGATTGAGTGAAAATATTATTTTAAAAGGACAGTTGGTGCTGCCAGTTTGGTAAAATAAAAGAAAAAGATTTGGTATTTAAAAACTTGAATAGGGTGGAAGGTTGCATGGTGGGTGCAGAATGCACGAGACTCGGGTTTGAGCATGTGCCACCCTAGTCACCCTAAGGACCGATCCCTTGTGATTGTCAAACAATGTACAATAGTGTGGCCGCAGGTTCCAGTATGGGACGGGCCTGGCCGAGTAACTAGTGAAAACTTAATTAAGGCATGCCAGACGGTGGAGTAGGCGTGGTTGGAGCCACAGGAGTCCTACAGGCGCAAGAGGTGGCTTCCATTATGGTTGTAGCCATTTGGCGGTGAAACCTCAGCGGGCGTGACTTAGTGAAGATGTAGCTAGAGAAATGGCCTTGTGATTTTCACTTGCGGTTATATGCCAAAGGAAGTGTATGACCAAAAAGAGTGAAATATCTCTCGCGGGTAAAGCGTGCAAACTCTGCAGAGTAAACAAACTATTCGAATAGCCGTACCCACAGTCAAGGGTGGACAAAGGGCGTTGTCACATGGTAGATTTTCCCTATTTGGTTTCAAAATCAGATTTTTATGAAATGAAGCATGGTTGGAGCCGTGAATGTTTTGGTTTGATAAAAGTCCGTGGTTGGAGCCACGAGAAAAAGATTTCAAAAGAAAACCACGGTTGGTGCTGTGGAAAAGTATTCTTGAAATAAAACCATGGCCGATGCCGTGAGTTGGTTTATGTTTTGTTTTTCCATGGTTGGAGCCGTGTCCTGAAAAGTTTGAAACTCTCATTTCTTAAAAGAAAATACCTTTGAAAACTGCTCTTCAAAATTCTAGGATAAAATCTTGAAAATTGGCTTTTTGGCAAATTAACCAATTCCTTCCCTTGAATTAAACTACATACTGCATTTTTTCCCCGGACTTGTTGAGTATGTTGCATACTCACCCTCGCTTTTCATTGTGGGGCTGCTTATTCCATAAAGCAGAGCAGGAGATCAGAGATAGTTATCCAAGAGCCTGTATCCCACCGTTCGACATCTGCGATGAAGGCTTTGAAGTGGAGGATCATCCAGACGTCTAGGATCGTGTTTTCTCCAGTCTTTGCCTATGGTGTTTTGGACTTCGCTTCGTTAAGTTTATTTGCCAGTTTAATGTTTCCGCTGATGTATGACCTACGGGTCCAACTCTTGTAATAATGGGCCATGTCGGGCAGTACTCTGAATTAAATTTTTATTTACCGCATGGTTATGGTCCATACTGTTATGATCTGTGTGTACTAGCTATTGATACAGGGACTAGTACAGGTAAACACAGCTGGGGCCCATATCCTTTCTGCGGGTTCCGACAAAAATGGGAGCTAATGAGCTATATGGAGGGCTGATCTCCCTCCAACTCATCGCCCAATGAGTTGTCACTACTACAAAACAGCACATAGGTGACGCCCTATTTGTGGCGGTTCATTTGGAACCGTCACAAATCCATTCATTAGTGGCAGGTCTATACAAAAATTGGCGGGAGAACCATTTGTGGCGGTTTCATCCAAAACCCGCCATAGATAATACATTATCTGTGACGGTTTTTATTTGAAACCGCCACTGATAACGTTGGGACTATTTGTGGCAGCTCCATCCAAAAACCATCACAGATAACTCATTTATCTGTGGCGGTTTGTTTTTGTAACTACCACTGATAAGGTTCAGACTATTTGTGGCAGTTCTTCATTGGAACCGTCACAAATAGTAAATTATCAGTGGTGGTTTGTTCTTAGAACCGCCACTGATATAATTATCTGTGGTGGTTTACTTTAAAACCACCACAAATAATTCTTCCTATAAATACAGCCTGTCACCAGTCACTAGTCATCTTCCTCACCGAGAAAAAAGCTAGCTCTTGGATTTTAGATTTGGTTTGGCCAAAGTATTGTGCTTCTACTTCGTAGAATTGTTCCAAGGTGTGTAAATTGTGTCTCCTCCCTTCATTTGTAATGTGAAATTGCAATGTAAGGTTTATTCCTAGCTTAATTAAGGTTTAGATGCAAGGTTCATATTTAGCTTGTTTTTTATTTACTTAGCAATTTGTAGATGATGAATTTATTACCTTGCTCTATTAGATTAAGTTGTCTAACTTACTTAGATGATGAACTTTTGGTCAAACATATATGAAATTTATTTAATTAATTAAGATTATTGGATATGAATGAAAAATACATTTTAGTTAATATGATAGATGGGTGATCATGAAGTTGCCTTGCATTTTGAGATGAGGAATTTGTTATGTTGCTCTTCCGGAGGATATATTTAAGTTTGGCTAGGTACGAGTATATATAGAAATGACAACACATAAAATTTCTTTTGTTAGTTACCATTTATTTTTTTCGTTAGCGCGTGCATATACATATTGCTCCGTTAGTGGCTATTTTTAGTGAATGTGTATGAAGCTTATATCAAATTTATGTAATTAAGATTGTTGGATATGAATGTTAAATAAATTTTAGTTAATATGGTAGATGGGTGATCATGAAATTGCCTTGCATTTTGAGATGAGGAATTTATTATGTTGATCTTCCGGAGGATATATATAATTTTTGGTTACGTATGAGTATATATTAAAATTTTGCAACATTTACTTAGCATTAATGTTGTCCCGTTAGTGGATATTGTTAAATATTGGAATAACAATTTATTTAATTAAGATTTTTGGATATTAGTAATTGCTTAAATTAATTAACTATAAATGGACCGGAGATGGATGTATGATGCGAACCGTTTCAGCCAAGAATATATCGACGGTGTATCTATTTTTCTAAGGGCTGCCGAGGAGAACAGCTTGCAAAAGAAGACGGAGTACATACACTGTCCATGCATTGATTGCAAGAATGAGAAGATGTTTTCGAACAAAAACCATATCCATTTGCACTTGATCCGGAGGGGTTTTGTACCTGGCTATACAAGTTGGACAAAGCACGGTGAAGAGGAGATCATACTTCAACATGATAGCGTCGGCGGCAGCGGAGCCGCAATGTGGCGGTGACATCGATTATGGATCCGATGAGGATAGGTTGGTCGTTGATGACGACAATGATCTGCTCAAATGTTGCGCGATGCGTAAGAGAACTACATGAGTCGAGAGAGTTTAATCAATTCAAGGGTTTGATGGAGGATTCGGAGAAACCTTTGTTCCCGGTTGTAAGGAGGAATACACAAAGTTGCGCACGGTGCTCTCATTGCTGAAATTGAAGGCGAGCAATGGTTGGCGGACAAGAGTTTCACGGCGTTGTTACACCTCTTAGCGGACATATCGCTGAGGGAAACGTGTTGCCTAAAACCACGTATCTAGCTAAGAAGGTTGTATGTCCCTTGGGATTGGAAGTAGAAAGAATACATGCTAGTCCAAACGACTGTATACTCTATCGCAAAGACTATGCAGACATTCATGTATGTCCGGTGTGCAAAGCATCGCGATACAAGCGTAAGGGCGATGACAGCGAAGTTATCGAGGTGAAGAAAGGAGCTCCCACTAAAGTGGTGTGGTATTTGCCAGTAATACCTCGTTTGAAGCATTTATTTGGAAACAAAAAGCACGTCAAATTGATGCGATGGCACTTTCGAAAGACCGTAAGAGGATGAATGGCGAGACACCCTGATTACGCAATGGAGAACCATCGATAGACTCGTCATGGAGAACTTCAGAAATGAACTGAGGAATGTAAGGTTTGGCTTGAGTACGGATGGAATGAATCCTTTCGGTAACATGAGCAACATTTATAGCACTTGGCCCATGACTCTGTGTATATACAACCTTCCACCCTAGTTGTGTATGAAGTGAAAGTACATTATGATGTCATTTGCTTATCCTGTGGTCGAGACAACCCGCAACGATATTGATGTATACCTACAACCATTGGTGGAAGATCTTGTGATCTTGTGGAGCGAAGGTGTACGGTATGGGGCGAGTACAAAGCGAGGGTACTTCACTCTCACGCGCATTGTTGTTCTGCACCATCAATGATTTTCTGCGCTTGGTAACTTTGTCCGGCCGTACTATAAAGGAGCCAAAGCATGCCCCGGTGCATGGATGAAACCACTAGTGTGTGGCTCAACAACTCGAGGAAAGCGATGTACATCGTCACCGGCGGTTCCTTTGCAGAATCATCCGCATCGCAATATGAAGAAACAATTCGACGGGACAAAGAAGGGCGGTTTAGCTCCAAGGCATCTTCATGGGGAAGAGGTGTATGATATGGTTAGGGATCTTAATGTTGTACTTGGAAAGGAGTCTTGGTAATACATCGCGGTCCCATCTTGAGAAGACCACGTGGAAGAAGAGATCCATCTTTTGGGACTTGCCCTCTTGGAAGGACTTGGAAGTTCGACCTTTGCATCGACGTTATGCATGTAGAGAAGAATGTATGTGACAGCGTGCTCGGTCTTTTACTGAGTATTCCTAGCAAAACAAAGGATGGACTGAAGGCACGAAGGGATCTAGAAGACATGAAAATCAAAGCCGAGCTACATCCTCAAGACACTGGGAAAGGCCGGCTTTACCTTCCCCTAGCTTGCTACACTTTGAGCAAGAAAGAGAAAACAGAACTCTGCAAGTGCTTGCATGGTGTGAAAGTTTCATCCGGTTATGCCGCAAACATCAAGAAACTGGTATCGATGAAAGATTTGAAGTTAACTGGAATGAAGTCTCATGATTGTCATGTGATGATGACACAAATGCTCCCTGTTGCAATTAGAGGTATTTTACCTGACAAGGTCCGAGAGGCAATCACGAGGTTGTGTTCCTTCTTCAACGCGATTTCATAGAAGATCATCGATCCCGTTGGACTTTATGAACTTCAGGCTGATGTGGTAAAGACTCTGTGCCAGCTGGAGATGTATTTTCCCCCATCATTTTTTGATATCATGGTTCATCTCATTGTTCACCTTGTCAATGAGATAAATATTTGCAGCCCCGTATTCCTGCATCAGATGTACTCATTTGAAAGGTATATGAGTGTTCTAAAGAAATATGTACTAATCGATCTCGGCCAGAAGGCTCCATTGTAGAAGGTTATGCAACTGAGGAGGTTATTGAGTTCTGTGTCGATTACATGGAGGAGGTCGAATCGGTAGGAGTGCCTGTATCTCGCCATGAGGGTAGGCTAGATGGGAAAGGTGTAATAGGAAAGAAATCTATAAATTCTTATGATAATGTTTTGTTCGAATAAGCCCATTTCACAGTATTGCAACAGTAAATTGATGTGTACCCGTATATGGATATACACAAGGGTAAGCTCAGGAGGGAAAACCGAGGACAGTCAGAGCTTTGGATAACAAAAGAGCACAATCGTTTGTTCAGTCATTGGTTTAGGGAGCATATGTCTGGTGAAGAAACGAGTGTTACATTGAGGTGGTTGGCAAAAGGGCCTTTAGGTACAATCATGACATGGCAAGGATATGACATCAATGGATATATATTTTACATGAGAGCTCAGGATAGCAAGAGCACTTACTAAAATAGTGGTGTCCGTATAGATGCCGATGACAACAAAGGTAGTACGAAGAGCAACTACCAAAGAGGATATATGGACAGAGCTCAAAGAAACCTTCAAATTCCCCGAAGGAGCCGAAGAACTCGTGTGTCGCGATGCATTTATGACCATGGATGCGGCATGGAGAAACTTCAAGGCGAGGCTGAACGTAAATTATATGAAGCAAAACCAGTCAGCCATCGGAGACTACCCAAGATTACAGCATCTTTGGGATGAGTTTGTGGCGATGAAGCAATCAAGCGACAAGGAAGTCGATGAGGACCACATTAGCATCACAAGAAGGAATACTCACCCCACGGACTTGGCACAAGTGGGTGCGTGGGTAAAATTGCTCAATGGGAGAGGCAGAATTAGAAGCGCCCAATTGACTAGCACAAGTCCCTTGGTCGGACTACGGTGAGTGAAGCACTACGTGCTAGCGAGGCGTATATCTTGTCTCATCGGGTGTTTATCATTCAAGAGCGGCAAGACAAAGCAATGACGCAAAGAGTTCATGAGTTTTACGCGATCCACCCAAGAATCTTTCCACCGCAGAGGAGAAAGATGAGCTAACAATGCCCTAGGAAATAAAGAGCACCGGTCGAACACGAGGCGTCGGGGTCAAGGTTCCATGGAAGATGGGATTCACGAGCACGAAGACTCTTATAGGAGTGGAAGAGAGCTAAAGAAGAGCTGGCCGAAAGCAGAAATGGAAAGGATGAAGGAAAGGGTTTGCGAGAATTACAAGGCACCATTCAAGAACAAGTTCAATGACAAGTACAAGAAGCCTTGAGCGACGCAGCCCACAACGTTCTCTCGACCCTCTGGTCATCGCAGTTAGCTATGCGTCCACGCCATTGGCGTAGCGGACAACAACCATTATCCTGTGGACGCTTATCTGAGACCCCACACTGTCACTCAACATGCCCGTGATGAACATATTTCTCTGAGCTTCTCTGGTGGCTTATCCGTGCCAAGAAGGGGTGTCTGCGCACAATGCCCTGATAGCGCCAGGTTATGCAAAGGTCCAGGTGGACACGGTACTTGCACAGTTGTAACACCCCAATTTTTGCTTTCCTTGCATTTAAATGGTATTTTGAATTTTGAGAATTTCAGAATTCATTTGGATTTATTTGGAATTATTTGGATTTATTTGAATTAAACCATTTAACAAATTAATTAAATAATAGAAAAGTTAAAATAAAATTTTGCTGAAAATATTTTATTTAAGTCACAAATGTCCTAAAATATTTATGAGAATTTTTCCAGAATTTTTCTAGTATTTTATTGCCCCAAATAAATTATTTTATTTTCGTGAATTAATTTTATTAGGAAAAGGATTAAAAACCCGTGAACGATCTTGGGCGGGTACTATCTTGACCCGTTTGAAAAACCCTAAGCGTGGCGCTGCTCGATCTTCATCCAAGGGCTCACGTTGCGCCACGTCACCCAATCCGAATCCTCGCCGGATTCCGCCGCCGCCTTGTGGGCCTCGGTTTCCGCGATTTTCACGGACGTCGAGGGCACTATTTAAGGCGCGGCCACCCGTGGCGTGAACCCCACCTCGCGCCGCACCCGTCCGTACACTCCACGCCGCCCGAGATGCCGCCGCCTCGCCGCACGAGCTCGCCGAAGTCCCGAGACCATCCGCCGCACTTCTTCGAGCCGTTCCGCCGTCGCCGGTGATCCTCCGCCATCGCCCGTGCCACCCCCGAACTCACCTCGTCGCGCCGCGTCGGAAGCACCACTTCTTCGTGCCGGAGGACCACGAAAACGCCGCGCCGTACGTCGTCGTCCTCGCCTCCGGTGAAGCAGCGCCGCCGCACCATCTCCACCGAAGCCCGGCGGCCCCATACCGTCCGATCACGACGGCGATCCAGATTCGCCACGTCGTCGGTGAATAGGAAGCTGCTGGGGTAAGTGTGAGCCGTCGATCACGGGATCAACGGTCCACATTCGGCCACGTCGCATCCGTACATTTGACGGGGAAAAACCCGAATTTCCTTTACAAAAATAATTTGATTAATTCGGTATTTATGAATTTAAAGATATTTTCAGGATTTTCAAACTTCAAACGCTTATAACTTTTGCGTTTTAACTCCGATTGGAGTGATTCCAATTTCTATAAATTTGTAAAATCAAGATCTTTCTGTTTGTGAATTTTAATTGAATTTTTGGCTTGAGTTGCTCTCTGTTTTATTTATTTATTGTTGTTTATTTACGTTACGCGTAGACGTTGAAGTGCCCGACAGTTTCGAGGGAGAAGTGCTGACCCAGGAGCAAGCTCAGGAACTAGAACCAGTACTTTTTGAAGGCAAGTTGTCTTTGATCATGTTGAACCTATTAGAGAAAATTATTTTGATTTAATTTATTGCATGCTAATTTAGTAAAAATGGGATTGAATGAATTTTGGGATTAGCTAAATGCCTAGTTGTTGTATGCCACCTTGTCGTAAATAATTGTAGGCCATGAATCATTTGTCACCCTAGGTTGTGGATTAATAGTTGGACATTAATTAATTGCCAACATGGGTTGAGTAGACCGAAGTAGTATGCTTAGCCCTCGCCACGTGGACAATTCATGATTTTGGAAATACCAAAGTAAATATTGACTTAATGAGATATGGAACATGTTTTGTGAATGAGACATGTGTTATTGAGTTGATGATGGCACGTGGTGCAATGGTAAAGAACCGGGTGGGAAAATGATTTAGGCGGGGCAAATGGCAAGATTGTTTACGGTGGACCAAGAGTGGCAGGGCGGTCGATTTGGTTTTATTGGTTTTGGATATTTGAGTTACACTTGGTTAGTCTTGCCTCGGTCAACTAAGGACCTAACCTTGCAAGCATTTGAACTGAGTCTTTCATACAACCACAAGCTCCGTAATGGGACGGGCTTAGTGAGTAAATGGGAAGTCTATTCTTTGGTCTTGTCGTGGTGGGTGTGAGGCCCAGAGTAGCGGAATGAGAACTCACATGGCGCAAGAGGGGCCCCAGGTGTGGTAACCATCCCTCCGGTGTTGAAACCTTAGCAGGCAAGATCTTGGGTTTAGATGGAACTTTGGAAAGGCTTCACGGTTATTTGCCTTGGTGGTAATTGATGTATCTTGTGGGTAAAGTGTATAACCTCTGCAGAGTGTACAACCTATTGAATAGCCATGCTCACGGTATTGAGCATCGCTTCGGTGATTCTGATCAAGGGTTAGATTTTCATGAAAATGACTTGTTGATGGAAAATGCTTGGGTTGGTGATGATGAACTTGGCGAGGATGGAATGTTGGTATATGCCCAGACAACCACTCCCAGATCAATCGCTCTGAGAAAAACGAAAAGCTAAGCGAGCAAGGGCAAGAACGTCTGAGAAGAGATCTGCTTGGGGCGATTTTCTTTGATTTCACTTGCCAACGAGAAAATGACTACCGATACATAAACTAAATAGTCTAATGTAAGGAAACAAACATTGTGCGTGATTTATGGAAGCGGGATCACCACAATGATCAACTTCTTGGAATTAATACTAATGCAAGCGGAAAGAAATTCAAAACACACACACTAATTCCCGCGGTGATTCTTGACTCGGCGACTTATTCTCCACCATCTTCGTGTAAACTTTCAACAAAATGGCCAAGCCAGATTAATACCAAGACTCCCCTTAATCTTGGCTTGGTTCAAGATTAGAACACCCAAAAGATGACGATAATAAGCGCGGTTTTCCTCCGCAGCGCCTTTGTCCGAGCATCATATACATTCTTGATACTCACAAAATCAACATTGATTAGTCCATTCTCAATACATTCCCGAATGAAATGGAATTTCGTATCAATGTGTTTATCATGACCATGAAAGACTGGGTTCTTCATCAAAGCAATAGCCGATTTGTTATCCACAAACATCTTCACTTTGGTTTTGGACTCTCTCCGATCAATTCTCCTACAAGACTTCTTAGCCACAACGCATGACATCTTCAGCTGCGATTGCTGCCATGAATTCGCTTCACAAGATGACAAAGCTACGGTCTTTTTGCTTCGTGAAGACCATGACACTAAGTTTTGATTGATGTAGAAAGCCATACCTCCTGTACTCTTTCTATCATCCAAATCTCCACCAAATTGCTATCATTGAACCTGTGAGCACTTCTTCTTCACCTCCACCTCTTGCATATGCTAAACCAAAATGAATTGTTCCTTCAAATACCTCATGATGCGCTTTCTTTGCTTTGTAATGCATGATAGTGGGTCTTTCCATGTACCCTCTCGCCACTCCTCTCGCATATGCTAGATCGGGCTGGTATGGAGAAGATACCTCAAGCATCCAATCATTTGCGGTGATACTGTTGCATCCACTTGCCTCCCCATTCAGATCCTTATGCAGATGTGCCTTCGCTCCATAGGGAATTTGTTTGGGTTGCATTCGCCATCCCAAACTTAGCTAGCACCTTTTAGCATAAGCGGTTTGTTTGAGTGTTATCTGCTTTGCTTCTTGCGCTACTTCAATCCCAAGGTAGAATGTAAGGAGACCAAGATCACTCATCTCAAACTCTTTCATCATCTCTGTTTGAATAATGCAATTTCACTTGGATCCTTCCTGTCACAATAAGATCATCCACATAGGCGCCAATTATAAGACTTGCTTGGCCTTCTCCTCTCGTGTACCTTTTGTTCTTGTGAACATCGACAAACCCAAATTTCTTCAAACTTCATCGCTTTGATATTCCAAGCACGGGTGCTTGTCGAAAACCATACAAAGCTTTGCTCGGCTTATACACTAGCTTGCTCTTTTCCTTCAACAACAAAGCCATCAAAGTTGACACACATACACTTCCTCATCAAGTTCACCATGCGTAAAAGCAGATTTTACATCGGATGGTGAACCTCCATTTCCGGTTTCTTTGCAATTGTAAGAATCAACCGCACGATGTCAAGCCTAGCCACCGGTGCGAATACTTCTTCAAAATCAATGCCCTGTCATTGAACATACCCTTTGCAACCAACCGAGCCTTATGCTTGATTACTTCACCATCTCGAGTTTCTCTTGAGTTTATAAACCCACTTCAAACCAATTGGCTTGTGCCTCACGCCGCAATTCGGTGAGTTCCCAAGTAGAGTTCTTCTCAATGGATGCGAGTTCAGCCTTCATAGCTTCCTCCCAATGAGATTGTCCAATGACTTCTCGAAAAGATGTTGGCTCCTCCAACTCCATCGACAATACTTCCTCTTCATGACTTTCATCCACCAATTCAACTCTGTTTGTCTCTGCATGATTTCAGCAATGCTTCTATATTTAATCGCATGATTACGAAGAGCCACCGCAACTGATTGTGGCGTTGTCATCATGGATGGTTGAGATGGAGGAGGGGAGGGCGTCGGCCGTTCTTGCGGCTTCCTTGGCCTTGCGTGCGTGCCCTTGTGATCATTCGAGAACGATGCACCGCTGGGCAATTACTCTGTCTCGGGACGCCGTGATGTTTTGGACTGTGGTGCTAGTGGTATCGAGTCCCGATCTTGGCGCCCTTTGGATGTCTTGAGCAACATCACCTTGTGCATTCGGTTGGCATTATTTGGGATACATGATCTCCTCGAGAATAAATTTCAACCAACGTCTTCATTCATTTCTGCGCCCGGTTCAATCGCAAGTCTTCTTCAAATTTTACATCTCTACTCACATGAAGCTTTCCGACGAGGATCAAACAACCGATGTGCTTTGCGGCCTTCTTCAACACCAAGATAGACCATGGTCTGATTGCGATCATCCAACTTTTTGGATGTGGTGTGGCCACCTTGACATAATTTGTCAGGCAAAGAATACTCGAGATGACCAAGATGTGGCTTCTCGCCTTCCACGCCTCGAGCGGAGTACGATCTCCCATTGCTTTAGTTGGCAACCGATTCAGCAAATACATCGCATGTCTCACCGCCTCCCCAAAACTTGCTCGCACTTTCATACTCTTGAAGAAAGACCTTGCCATAGCCATTCTATTCGGTTTCTGCGCTCAACAACACCGTTTTGCTGCGGTGTGTATGGTGTGATGAAGTGCCTTTGGATGCCACTTTCTTCACATAAACTAGTGAATTCTCCGAAAGAAACTCCCCACCTCTCATCATCCTCAATGTTACGATATGATGCCCACTTGTGTTCTCCACCATTGCCTTGAACTTCTTGAACACGTAACATGCTTGATCTTTTGATTTTATCACGTACACCCACATCCAGCGGTAAAGTCATCAATGATGAGCATAAAATAACTATTACCGCGAGTGTGGATGGAGTGATCGGCCAGAGGTCGCGTGCAACAATTCAGCGGCTCCTCCGCCGGAAGTTTGCAACGCCAGGAATGGTAATCTTGTTTGCTTGGCGATCATACAACCATGGCATGCTTGTTTGGATGCAAAATCAGGGAACTCCTTCACCATTTGCTTCTCACCAAGCATCTTCAAAGCTTGAAAATTTGCATGCCCAACCAAGAGCATGCCACGACCACGCTTGATCATCCATGGGCGCCATGAGACACTTTGGACTAGCTATTTGCAAGTTGATTTTGTATGCACGATTACATGTTCGTCTAACATTCATCAACAATCGCACTGATTAGTATCAAATACTTTCAGATATTCGCCCTCCATGACCACGCTGATGTCGGTTTTGAGCTGTCCAAGATCGATAATGTTGTCATGAGTCTTGGAGCAAGTAGGCGTCGTGAAGTAACCATCGGCTTCCATCTTTGCATGCAAACAACACAGAGCCTTTTCCCATGATTCTACAGATGAATCATCTCCAAAACGAACAACACCGGTGACACTTTCATCTAATTCTCTGAACTTTGTCTTGTCACCGGTCATATGATTGCTTGCACCATTGTCAAGATACCCTTCGTTAGTCTGCTGCCTCCGGAAATCGGTGTGACCTTTTCTTCATTGAGCATCACTTGTTGGTCGTCTGGTTCTTCCTTTTCTTCATCGAACAACAAGCATGAGTCTTGGCGCGATGTCATCGGTTTGAGTGAGATGAGCTTCTTCTACCTTCTTCTTGAGTCTACACTCAGATGCAAAATGTCCCAACTTTTCACGGTTGAAACACCTTATGTGACTCTTGTCGCGACACGCCAGCAGGGCCTCTGCCCGTCTCTGCGTGGAGCGTCACCACGGCCGCCGTCGCGACCTCTTCCACGCACCGCGACCACCCGGCGCGATTGCCACCATCTCCATGCGAGTGGAACTTCCCTTTGTTGTTTGATGTCGAGCCTCCGGTGACATCCTTCTGCCGCGCCGCTGCCCTCCGCTGAGTTAGCGAGGAGCCGCCCATCGCCACGACCAGCAGTGCGCGCCGCTTGCACGCTCTTGAAGGTCTTCAAGCGCCGAGTGCCTCCTCGAGCGGCATGGTTTCCAGATCACAAATTGCTCAATTCGGCTATGACCGGATAAAGCGATCCGGGCGTGTTGGCAGCTTCTTCACCATGGTGGCATCATCAAGTCTTGCCAGATTAGCGTGCCTTGCCGCCATGCCACGATCCTTCGGCGTAATCATCCAGGGACTCGCCGTCCTTCATGCACAAATGAGTCGAATTCGCCTTCAAAGATGCAAGACGCTGCCTTGACACGATCACCTCCGGCGAACCTCGTCTTGAGGCTCTCCAGATTTCTTCGCCGTCTTCTTTGGTGCCACCGCGAAATGACATCTTCTCGAAGTGCCAACAAGAATGCGCCCTTGCCGTCTTGTCCTTCTTGGCGTCGGCGACCACATTGTCCGCCGGAGCAACGGCCTCCCAGAGACCTTGTCGCCCAAAGCAGCGCCTCCACTTTGATTGCCCACGAGTGTAGTTCATCGCGACAACATTGGGTATTGAGCGACACCCGCCGCCATCTCTTGCCGCGGCGCAGAACTACCGCCATATGGTTTAACCGGAGGAACTTGGGCATGCACACACCGTGCTCGATGCAGATTGTTGGTATATGCCGGGACAACCACTCCTGATCAATCGCTCAGAGAGAAAGCGAAAAGCGAAGCGAGCAAGGGCAAAACGTCTGAGAAGAGATGCATTTGGGGCGATTTTCTTTGATTTCACTTGCCAACCGTAAAATGACTATCGATACATAAACTAAATAGTCTAATGTAAGGAAACAAACATTGTGCGTGATTTATGGAAGCAGGATCACCACAATGATCAACTTAGGAATTAATACTAATGCAAACGGAAAGAAATTCAAACACACACACTAATTCCCACGGTGATTATCGCACTTTCGTGACTTATTCTCCACCATCTTCCGTGTAAACTTTCACCAAAATGGCCAAGCCAGATTAATACCAACATGGAAAAATGTATTACGATTACAATGTTTGTGAAGGCTACTATTCTTACTCTCGCTTTTTGCTTTGCAATCTATTCTTTGCTTATCTTGAATCTTTGTACGCTCATGAACCATAGCCTATCCTTTGTACTAAGCCATGCATGTAGAATATTAGATTTGCATTCATGCATGACTTGTTGAGTGCTCAAAGTACTCACCCCACAACAACACAACTTCAGCTTGAAGAAGAAGCAACCCCGCCAGAGGTGGAGTTTCAGAGGAGCCGACAAACTAGGAGCGAGCGGTCGGTTACTGTGGCAAATTGGTTGGCGCCATGAGTTTATTTTATTTTCGCCGCATTTGAATACTTAATAATTCTTCACCCTGCGAGGCGTATCTTTGTAACTTGACCATAAGGTCAATCACTAGTTTGAGTATTTAATTAAAGTACTTATTATTTCGTTGGTTATGACTATGATATGTACCAATGTTGAGGCTGTGTGCACTAGCATGATCCTGGACTAGTGCTGAATACACAGAGGGTCCGGATTTGCACATTCGGGTCCCGACAGAGGTGGTATCAGAGCCATACTGACTGTAGGACTGGCCCTTAGTTAGAATGGTCGTAGTGAGGATAAAACTATTTTCTAAAAGTTAAAATGCGCCAAGATGTTAATGCAATCTAGACTTATCCCTTCTTTCTTTTCATACCCCTTGCTGAATTTAACACATATTCGCTTTGTTTTAAAATCTTTGAGTTTCACGTGAGTGTCCCTTGACAGATGAGGATGATCCACTCTTTTGGTGAGCGCACTGGAGGGTACGCCGCGGAGCTTTGGCGTATGATGCAGCTGCTTGGAGGTTATGACAGCCGATCTCCGGGGACTCTTGTAGAAAGGTGCAGGCAGGACTTGATATTGCCTGGGATGTCACCATCACAGTTTACGCTCGGAATATGGCGAGGGCGAGTCGTCCCATCCGCATCACTGCCAGGAGGTCGTCATTTGATGCTGGGATCCAGGAGACATCGCGTCTGGCGATGAGGCAGATTGCTCGTACCTACTCCAGGGAGTTGGATGGCACAGTGTTCCGTCACCACCCACGCAGAGACACTCGCTACAATCGAGAGCCCATAGAGGAGGAGGATGCCACGATCACTCATCTGACTGGATATGTCATCGCTCAAGAGGATGCTATCGACGAGATGGTTCAGGAGCTGCAGAGGTCTCGTGACGCATTCACGCAGGTGAGGGCTCATTTGTTGCAGACTTGTGAGTACTTGGCCCACTCTATCCAGAGGATTGGGAGCCGGAACACATATTGTATGAACGAGCGGAGCGAAGATCGAGCTACGACCTGCACCCGAGGAGCCATAGCAGAGCCGCAGGCGAGCGAGCAGCTGGAAGTGAAGCGAGCTGTGGAGGTCAAGCGGAGCGATGGAGGTTGAGCCGGCAGGAGGCGCATCGGTGAGGATCGTTGGGATAGGTTTGTACAAGACCAGCACACCGCGGTGTATCCACCAGAAGTTCGGTGGGGATGGCTAGAGGAGTGAGCGCTAGGATTAGCGATTGAGACTCTGCGTTGAGTCGCGTCTTGGAATAAGAGTCACCCTTAGAGGCGTTTGACTCCAGAATATTAGTTTGATTTGCTTCTTTCATGCTTGTGTGTGATGGGTATGTGTTGCATGGCCCATGGGCATTGTGAGCAACCATACCTCGGTATTAATAAAGTAATAAAGTTAGATTTTGTGTTACACTTTGACCCCGCATAAGTGTTCTATTACTTGTCTATTCTTATTTTCTCTCTCGTCTCTAAACCATGGAACAATCGACTGATGGTGAACACTCGTGGAAACCAGGGAGGAAATGGGAGTGGTTCACGCCACCGGGAACATTGGAGATGAAGGACAGGACCCCAACCAGACCACCTTGATTGACATGCGAACCTTGAGCTTTCCTTGCTGCAGAGACCTAGTTAATGAATGCCATGATGCATCTGAGAGTGCTTTGAAAGTCATCGCTTGCCGCCCAAGTTAACCAGTCAACCCAAAGGCAGAGGCTACACTCGAGGCCGTCGAATTCATGAGGACACGACCGCCTACATTTTCTGGGAATGCCAATCCATTGGAGGCAGATGATTGGTTGAGGACGATAGAGAGGAAGTTCCACATTACCCAGTGTGAAGGAAATGAGAAGGTACTCTATGCCTCTCATCGCCTTGATGGAACCGCCACGAATGGTGGAAAACTATCTTACGCTCATGAGCACCGACAGACATCACCGAGGAGTTCACGATTGCTTTCGGCAGATCATGTGCCCGAAGGCATAATGGAGTTGAAAAGGAGGAATTCAGGCATTGGCGGGGCAATCAGCCAAAGGTCCGAATATCTGAACAAGTTCACGGTGGCATGCTACTTTTTGAGGACGAGTAACGGACAAGGCCGAGCGCCCCGCTTCATGAAAGGATCAATTCAGGTTGCGGTGGGACTCATAACCCACACCTTCCGGACTTTCAGATTTGGTGAACAAGGCGCCGATATTGGAGGATAAGCGCAAGGAGCTAGAGGACAACCGAAGCGCAGGATGGCACAAATAGGAGCACGCCCGGAGCATGCTGCGTTTGAGGGTTGCGCCAAACCAGTTCTTCAGATTTCAGCCAAGGAATGTGGTGACAACGCCGCCGCCAGTACCAAGACCTGTCGGACAAAATTTCCAGACACCAACACCAGTTGGGAATGCGGTGAGGAGCCAAAGAATGCAAGATTAGACGTTGTTATAACTACAACGAGCCGGGGCACTTTGCCAATTATTGTCCTAAGAAGGGAGGAGGAGTGACACCAGTTCGCTTCAATCTTGGGATTACTCCAACGAAGACACTGCGCCAGAGCAAGTCGTGGAGTTACACAACTGAGGCGCCACGCAGATCGTGGTAAGAGGCGAGTCAATCATGTCACCGCCGGCGTCAAAGGTGAGAATACATTGGACGTCGTCTTGGGTAAGTTACTTGTCAACTCAAGACTGCAATAGCTTTTATTTGATTACGGAGCTTAGCATTCGCTTATATCTCGGATTTTTCTTTGTGAACAATGGGTTGAAAATGGTGAACCTTAGACATGTATTGCTAGTACAATCCCGGGATCGTAACTCCGATCCGATGTAGGATGTTCTGGGGTAAAATTGATTATTGATGGGCGAAGTTCTTAGCAAACTTAGTGGTGTTAGATACCCGCACCTAGATGTTATTTTGGGAATGGATGGTTATCTAAACACAAGGTTGTACTAGGCGTGGACGAAGAGTCATATCACGAGAGCCCTTGTGGGAGAAAAATAGAGTTTCAGTAACCGCTGTTCGGGATGGACAGTTGATGGTCAACAGTGTGAAGGCCGTCAGCATAGAAGATGTACCAATTATCAGAGAATATCCGGATGTATTTCCAGAGGATTTACAGGATGCCACCGACGAGGACATAGAGTTTGTAATTGAGTTAGTACCGAAACAGCCCCGATAGCTAAGAGACCTTATCGGATGTCAACCGATGATTTGGTGGAAATGAAGAAGCGATTGAGGAGTTATTGGAAAAGGATTTATCGGACCAAGTTAAATGCGCCGGGGAGCACCGGTTACATTTGTCAAGAAGAAGGACGGAAGTTACTGGGATGTGTGTGGATTAATGAAGCGCTAAATGAAGTCACTATAAAGAATAAGTACCCACTACCGGGATCGATGACCTATTTGATCGAGTTGAGAGGAGCCGAGTTTTCTCCAAGATCGACTGCGATCGATATCACCGATTGAAGATTAGATCGGAGGATGTGCCAAGACCGCATTTTCGTCAAGATATGGGCACTACGAAGTTTCTGATTATGTCTTTTGGTTTGACAAATGCACCAGCATATTTCATGAACATGATGAACAAGGTTTTCATGGAATACCTGGACAAATTCGTTGTTGTGTTCATAGATGACATTCTAGTCTACTCCAAGACGAGAGAAGAGCATGCCGAACATCTGAAGAAAGTTCTGGAGAAGTTAAGAGAGCAGTAGCTTTTCGCTAAGTTTAGCAAGTGTGAGTTCTGGAAGAACAAGGTGGAATTCCTTGGACATGTGGTGACCGCCGAAGGAGTCGCAGTTGATCCAAGTAAGGTGGAAGCAAGATCTTGCATTGGGAGCCACCCAAGACGGTGACTCAAATTCGTAGTTTCCTTAGAATGGCCGGTTATTACCGCCGATTCATTGAAGGATTCTCAACGATTGCGAGACCTCTTACGCAATTGTTGAAAAAGGAGAAGAAGTTTACATGGACGCCGGAATGTGAGCGGAGTTTCCAGGAGTTGAAGAAACGTTTGACAACGGCGCCAGTGTTAGTTTTACCGGATTTAAGCCAGAGCTTTGACATATACTATGATGCATCGCGTCAAGGACTGGGATGCGTGTTAATGCAGAACAGAAAGGTCATTGCATACGCATCAAGGCAGTTGAGGCCGCATGAAGAGAACTATCCGACGCATGATCTAGAATTAGCAGCCGTGGTGCATGCCTTGAAGTTATGGCGGCATTACCTAATTGGGAACAGATGTGAGGTGTGCACGGACCATAAGAGTCTTAAATATATATTTACACAATCGGACCTGAACATGAGGCAGAGGAGATGGTTGGAACTAATTAAGGATTACAATCTGGGATTCATTATCACCCTGGGAAAGCCAATGTGGTGGCGGATGCTTTAAGCCGAAAGAGTCATTCTGTGAACATGTTGGTGGGAGAAAACCAGGTTGAGTTATGCAAGGAATTTCAGAAGCTAAAGCTGGAAGTTGTGCCTAAAGGATTTATAGCCGCTCTAGAAGTGAAGCCTACCCTGGAAGATCATATTCGTGAAGGACAGAAGGACGATGTCAAGATTCAGAGGATTAAGTCTAAAATGGAGGAAGGCAAGGCGAAGGACTTCAATTTGGATGAGCGAGGTACATTATGGAACAAGAATCGCATTTGCGCCCCGCACAAGAAGGAATCAAACAACTAATTCGGAGGAAGCTCATGACTCAAGTCTTGTATCCATCAGGAAGCGCTAAGATGTATCAAGACACGAAGGAAGATTTTGGTGGCCAAGCATGAAGCGTGAAGTTGCAGAGCATGTTGCGTTGTGCGACACATGCCAAAGAGTCAAAGCAATGCATCAAAGGCCGGCAGGGTTGCTACAGCCACTGAAGATACCTGAGTGGAAATGGGAGGAAATCGGAATGGACTTCATTACTGGTTTACCGAGGACCCAGACAGGGTATGACTCCATATGGGTTATAGTGGACCGTTTGACAAAGGTTGCCCACTTCATACCAGTAAAGACTACGTACTCCGGGGACCGCTTAGCAGAATTGTATATGTCAAGAATTGTATGTCTACATGGAGTTCCGAAGAAAATTGTATCGGACAGAGGTACTCAGTTTACCTCAAGATTTTGGGATAAGCTGCATGAGGCCCTAGGAACCCGTCTGAACTTCAGTACTGCATATCACCCACAGACAGATGGGCAAACGGAAAGAGTTAACCAGATACTGGAAGACATGTTGAGGGCATGTGCATTGGCTTATACAACTTCGTGGGATAAGTGTTTGCCATATGCCGAGTTCAGCTACAACAATAGTTACCAGGCAAGTTTACAGATGTCACCATTCGAAGTGCTATATGGGAGACCCTGTCGAACACCGCTGAATTGGAATGAGACCGGGGAACGTCATATGTTTGGACCGGATATTCTTCGAGAAGCTGAAGAGCAGATAGCCATGATCAGGGAAAGGTTGAAAATTGCCCAATCAAGACAAAAGAGTTATGCTGATAATCACCGCAGGGATTTGAGCTTTGAGCCCGAAGATTTTGTGTATCTCAGAGTTACCCCACTCAAAGGAGTTAAGAGGTTCCACACCAAAGGGAAGTTAGCATCGAGATATGTTGGGCCATTCAAGATCCTAAATCAAGAGGTGAAGTAGCGATCGGTTGGAGTTACTTGCAGCCTCTAGCGGTGTGCATGATGTGTTCCATGTGTCACAATTAAAGAAATATCTCCGAGTGCGAAGAGCAGATGCCATTAGAGTCGATTGAGTGCAGGAGGATTTGACTTATAAGGAGTACCCGGTGAAAATCTTGGACGCCTTGAGATCGAGAAAGCGAAATAAATCGACCCGCTTCTGCGAGTTCAAGGAGTAATCATTCCGAGAGCGAAGCAACTTTGGGAGCGTGAAGAAGACTCAAGAAGGAATTCTAACCTATTCCTTAGTCATTACCGAATCTCGTGGTCGAGATTCCGTTAAGGGGGAGGTTTGTAACACCCCAATTTTTGCTTTCCTTGCATTTAAATGGTATTTTGAATTTTAAGCATTTCTGGAATTTATTTGGATTTATTTGGAATTATTTGGATTTATTTGAATTAAACCATTTAACAAATTAATTAAATAATAGAAAAGTTAAAATAAAATTTTGCTGAAAATATTTTATTTAAGTCACAAATGTCCTAAAATATTTATGAGAATTTTTCCAGAATTTTTCTAGTATTTTTATTGCCCCAAATAAATTATTTTATTTTAGGAATTAATTTTATTCTAAAAGGATTAAAACCCGTGAACGATCGGGCGAATCTTGGCGTCTGTTCCAGAAAAACCTAAGCGTGGCCGCTGTTCGATCTTCATCCAAGGGCTCACGTTGCCACGTCACCCAATCCGAATCCTCGCCGGATTCGCGGCCAGCCGCCAGTGTGGGCCTCGGTTTCGCGATTTTCACGGACGTCGAGGGCACTATTTAAGCGCCGCCACCGTGGCGTGAACCCCACCTCGCCGCACTCCGTCCAGTACACTCCACGCCGCACGAGCTCGCCAAGTCCCGAGACCATCCGCCGCGACTTCTCGAGCCGTTCGCTGTCGCCGGTGATCTCCGCCGTCGCCGTGTACCACCGAACTCACCTCGTCGCGCAGCGTTGGCACCACTTCTTCGCGCTGGAGGACCGCGGAAACGCCGCGCCGTACGTCGTCGTCCTCGCCTCCGGTGAAGCAGCGCCGCCGCACCGTCTCCACCGAGCCCGAGCGTCCACAGCCGTCCGATCACGCATCGACGATCCAGATTTCGCCACGTTGTCAGGTGAATAGGAAACTGCGGGGGTAAGTGTGAGCCGTCGATCACGGGATCAACGGTCCACATTTGGCCACGTCGCATCCGTACATTTGACCGGGAAAAACCCGAATTTCCTTTACAAAAATAATTTGATTAATTCAGTATTTATGAATTTAAAGATATTTTCAGGATTTTCAAACTTCAAACGCTTATAACTTTTGTGTTTTAACTCCGATTGGAGTGATTCCAATTTCTATAGATTTGTAAAATCAAGATCTTTCTGTTTGTGAATTTTAATTGAATTTTTGGCTTGAGTTGCTCTCTATTTTATTTATTTATTGTTGTTTATTTACGTTACGCGTAGACGTTGAAGTGCCCGACGGTTTCGAGGGAGAAGTGCTGACCCAGGACCAAGCTCAGGAACCAGAACCAGTACTTTTTGAAGGCAAGTTGTGTTTGATCATGTTGAACCTATTAGAGAAAATTATTTTGATTTAATTTATTGCATGCTAATTTAGTAAAAATGGGATTGAATGAATTTTGGGATTAGCTAAATGCCTAGTTGCTGTATGCCACCTTGTCGTAAATAATTGTAGGCCATGAATCATTTGTCACCCTAGGTTGTGGATTAATAGTTGGACATTAATTAATTGCCAACATGGGTTGAGTAGACCGAAGTAGTATGCTTAGCCCTGCCACGTGGACAATTCATGATTTTGGAAATACCAAAGTAAATATTGACTTAATGAGATATGGAACATGTTTTGTGAATGAGACATGTGTTATTGAGTTGATGATGGCACGTGGTGCAATGGTAAAGAACCGGGGTGGGAAAATGATTTAGACTGGGGCAAATGACAAGATTGTTTCTGGTGGACCAAGAGTGGCAACGGGGCGGTCGTATTTGGTTTTTATTGGTTTTGAATATTTGAGGTACACTTGGTTAGTCTTGCCTCGGTCAACTAAGAACCTAACCTTGCAAGCATTTGAACTGAGTCTTTCATACAACCACAAGCTCCGTAATGGGACGGGCTTAGCTGAGTAAACTGGGAAGTCTATTCTTTGGTAATGTCGTGGTGGGTGTGAGGTCCGGAGTAGCGGAATGAGAACTCACATGGCGCAAGAGGGGGCCTGGTGTGGTAACCAGATCCCTCCGGTGTTGAAACCTTAGCGGCAATCTTG
The DNA here is from genome assembly GCA_036346375.1 of Guadua angustifolia. NCBI lineage: Eukaryota > Viridiplantae > Streptophyta > Magnoliopsida > Poales > Poaceae > Guadua > Guadua angustifolia. The sequence goes on from JAYEVE010000723.1 coordinate 1,064,258, forward strand.
GGTTTAGATGGAACTTTGGAAAGGCTTCATTCGGTTATTTGCCTTGGTGGTAATTGACTGTATCTTGTGGGTAAAGTGTATAACCTCTGCAGAGTGTACAACCTATTCGAATAGCCATGCTCACGGTATTGAGCATCGCTCGGTGATTACAGTCAAGGGTTAGATTTTCATGAAAATGACTTGTTGATGGAAAATGCTTGGGTTGGTGATGATGAACTTGACGTAGGATGGAAAAATGTATTACGATTAAAATGTTTGTGAAGGCTACTATTCTTACTACTGTTTTACTGCTTTGCAATCTATTACTGTTTATCTTGAATGCTATACCGCTCATGAACCATAGCCTATCCTTTGTACTAAGCCATGCATGTAGAATATTAGATTTGCATTCTGTGCATTACTTGCTGAGTGCTCAAAGTACTCACCCCACAACAACACAACTTCAGCTTGAAGAAGAAGCAACCCTTTCAGAGGTGGAGTTTCAGGAGGAGCCGACAAACTAGGGAGCGAGCCTAGTCAGTTGCCTGTGGCAAATTGGTTGGCGCCACGAGTTTATTTTATTTCCGCTGCATTTGAATACTTAATAATTCTTCGCCCTACGAGGCGTATCTTTGTAACTTGACCATAAGGTCAATCACTAGTTTGAGTATTTAATTAAAGTACTTATTATTTCGTTGGTTATGACTGTGATATGTACCAATGTTGAGGCTGTGTGCACTAGCGTGATCCTGGACTAGTGCTGAATACACAGAGGGTCTGGATTTGCACATTCGGGTCCCGACAACAGTTTGCTGATATCGGGCTAGAAAAACCTGCCAATGACGAGATAACAACTCTAAAAAGTGCCGTCCACTCATTCATCCAGTGGCGCAAGCGTGACATCATTTTGGACCATCCAGTGCTAGCCTCTCCTGACATCGTCTTAGACCATGTAGTGCCAGCCTCTCCTACAGTACAATCCGCGCATCCGTCACCAGCACGTGAGAGTGAAGCGGTGAAGAAGCAAGATGAGGTAGAAAAGAAATCCATTGAGGACCCCATAAAGATGGCCACTTTTAGTACTCGAAAGCAGAAACCTATAACACCTGGTACTTCAAAGGACAAACCTACAACCCCTGATCCCAAAAAATGGCACATTAGACAAGCCGTATAAGTCAGATCAGGCGAAGCCAGGACCGAGTATGATGTCGTGCGAGAAAAAAGTAAGAGCAAGGCGAAGTCTGATGACCAAGATAATCAACCAAGATTGACATTCGAGGTAGGGAAGCCCTTAGTCACCGATTCGAAGTTAAACAGTCTAACACCCATGATGCAGCGATTACATGCATGGTACATAGATCGATCCAACCAAGATGTACTCCCGATGGTGATCACTGCAATTTTTCATGAGGAACATTTTCACCATGAGGGCGATGGCTACTTCTTAATAGAATTCGAAAACTTGCACAACTTGTTCTATAACGACGCCCTCGACATATGTTTTTTGAGATGTTGGACACTTTAAGTGTCTAATATATCAATCTTGGTCTACATTCACGTAATACCGATAAATGTCATGTCTAACTATTTTGTTATATAGATACGAGATGATTGAACTATGAAGAACCAAGGGGCCAGTGGGATTCCTTGACCCGGGAACGGTTTGCCAAACCGAAATCATGAGAGTACCAAAGGAGGTCGAGGAGTACGTATATAAAGCTTTACTTAAACTACAAGACAAGGAGTTTATACTTGTACCATACCATTTTAACTAAGTTCCTCACTAGCTAGTTAAATTACTCGTTGATTTCGTTATTTACTCTAATGTAAGGACTAATGGCTATGGCATCCAGCTTCCACTGGATTCTCGTAGTAATTCATCCAGAGAAGAGCAAGATGCTGATCATGGATCCACTGGATAAACCTAAAGAAGACTTTGAAGTGATGACACGTTTAATGAATGAGGCGTTCAAAAGATATTGTCAGAAGAGCACGAGACACCGCCTATACAAAAAATCCCTTACAATCTGTACTAACTTTCTGGTACGCACGCAAGGAATATTCTTATATCGTATTTCATAGTAAATAGCTCCTTCGACGACATCTCAGTTCATTCGATTTTTGCAGTGTCACAAGCAGCCGCAAGGAACAAATTTATGTGGGTACTTCGTGTGCCAGTACATGTGCGAAATCTTAGGTTGCACAATAAAAGACAATGACGTGGAGGTCAGTCATGCTGACATGACACATCGATTCGTGCCACTCAATTTCTATATACTCTCTTAATTTTGTTTTTCATACTTACAGTAGCCTCAAGTTGTCTCTAGTAGGGCTGCTTGCTCAAATCCAAGCCATTGAGGCCACTCGCCTACTTCATCATGAAGGAAGTAATCAACAAAAAAGGTGAGTTTTATGATTTAAAACAACAACGATCCACTCCTCCATACTCATGGTCTCACATCACGTGTCTCCAACCTCCGAAGACCCGTAGGCTTCTAGTTTAGGAAATTAGTTTAGACTTTTGTTACTTCAATTTTGTTTCATTACAAAGTGTAAATAACTCTTTGTTCCTTTGAAATGGGAACCCCTTCTTTCGTCAATGCCACTTCTTTTGTCGCTGGTTGTGCTAGTGTAGCATGTACGTTTGTCTTCTTTCAGAACACACACACATGCGAGTGACATGTGTTTGCCTTACATGGTTATTTTTCATATGAAGTTATTTCATGTGTTTGTAATAGTTTGATAAACTAACCAAGTGAAAAAATTACGTCGATGGCCCCTCCCTTCTACCGAGCTAAGTGATCTTCTTCTCCCCCATCTCCTTCTCTTTTCTTCCTTCCCCGAGCTTATCCCCTTCTCTATATTTCTCTTGCCCTAGGCTTGCATCACCCGGTTGGCCTTTGGCTCGGCATCCTCACCGGATCTGGTGGGTGGAGGGGGAAAGCCTGAACCATGCGCAAGGCACGGTGGCTACCTTGCCAGCTTCCTCTACCTCAACTTCGATTCTCCACTACCTCTCAAGTTTTCAATTCCCATGAGCTAAGTGATCTACTTGACTCATTTCCCTTTTTATTTGTTAGCTTGATGTCGATTACCTTGATTTTTATGTTTGTTTGCACATGCATAAAGAATACCTTATGAATATGGAGAAATATATATGTGGATTTGTGAATGATGGATGATGCTTGTTAAATTTTTTTATCTGTGTGCTTGATTATCGATTGGAATTTGTGATGTCTTTGTGATTAGATAAGTAGTGTAGATTTGTGCTAGGTATCTTTCTATGATTAAATGGTTTAGGGTTTTGGGGCTACAAAGTGATAAGCATTCATGGCGTATATTTGATTGTGGAATTTTGGTTAATAAATAAGAATTGCTTGTGTGTGTTATTTTAGAATCTCATGTGCAGAGACATAGCTCTAATTTAGTTAAGGGAGATTTAGAAATTTGTCACTCTTCAATTTCAATCTTCGACGCCATGTACAAATCATGCCACTGGAGTGGCATTTTTTGTACATGGCGTCGAATTTTCACGTTGAAGGGTGGCAAATATCGGATTAAACCTTTAGTTAATGGAATACCATATTCTTGTAGACAATTGTGGACTTGCCACGGATGTATTACCAACCATATACTTGGGTATCCTATTGGATTGTGGAGGATTTAATGTGTCTTTGTTCTTGCATTTTTTTTGAAATAGTGGAATTGATCTTTGTGTCTAGTTATGTTTAGGATATTCATGTTGATATTTTTGATATTTAGATTAGGAGATAGTGTATGTATGTAGTTGAGTCTGAACATTCATGCTTTAGGGCATAAGAGGTTTGGTCACTAATGACTATTATCACTTATGAACCGAGCTAATTGTGTTGTTCATGTTTTACATCGTAAAGTGTGCTAGAGTCAATTCTACCATAACCATTTGATTATGTATTATGTCCAAAATCAATGTGTTGGAGTTTGATTTCTCTTGTGAATATGTGCGTGTTTTATACGCCTCGCCCATGATTGTGTTATGCAATTGTATCCTTGGGTGTGGTGGTTACTTGGAATATCTGCATCTAGTTCTCGGCCGGTTCATATTGGCGCAGAGGGCATGGCTAGCGCTCGAGGCTAGCCACAAATGCCGCTTTTTATTTTCTGTGTGGCATTATCAATGGCGGTTTTGGTTAGAAGAATCATCGATAATCGAATACCGATGACGGTTCTATCCAAAACCGCCACCGATAGTACTAGTATCTATGGCGCTTGTTGGTTAGAACCGCCATCGATATTTGGTTATCGATGATGGTTCTAATTAATAACCCCCACGATACTAATACTATCGATGGCGGTTTTAAATAGAATCACATCGGTATTCGATTATCGCGACGTTTTAACCAAAAACCACCACGAGATAATGTTATTCGTGGCGGTTCTAGAACAAATCATCGATAATCCTCGATTATCGATGGCACTAAATCTGTGGCGGTTCAAAAACCGTCACTGATGACAGTTATGAACCGCCACTGATGACCTTTTTTAAGGTAGTGTGTAGGAATTATTATGTCCAATAATTCACTTAGTATCCAAGATAAAAAAATCGGTAGTAACCGACCAATAGTCTTACCGGTCCAGACTGGTAATTACTACCGACCAATAGTCTAACTGGCCTAGAATAGTAAAAATATATCGGTTTGAAAAGTTTTCAGTTTATAAGTTCAATTACAAATTTCAAATGCTAGCAAAAAAATGTTACTATGCTTATTTGCAAGCTGATGAAAGCATGCATTGGAGATAAAGTAACGAAATTAAATTACATTAAATGAACAAAACACTAAAGCTTTCGTATTAATCAATTTCTTTTCAAAGACGAAAAAATTGTGTCAATAGCCACTAGTACTCTGTCAATTCGGTCAGAACTCTGGTGATTACCAATCAAATATCCAAATTTCTATTAGAGCATTTTAATTTTTGTTTGGTGAAATTTGGTACAGTTCAAAACCGGTACCGAGGAGGTCTCGATATTTTACCATATCTGGTTCTTGAATCCGTGGTTGACATGCACGACCCCTTTAAAATTATAATCTTCTGTGTGAAAAATACATGTGATAAAATGCATCGAACTTTAAGATGCAAGTAACATGATTTACACAAAATAATTAGTACAATTGGAATACATGCGAAATACCGCCGATTGGTGTAATATCCCAAAATTTCAAAAATTAGAAGAATAAAAAATTTAAATTTTAAAATAGAATTGAATAAAAATTTTAATCGAAATCAAGATTTTAATATAAAATTATCATCCTTTCCCTCATTTGTTTGAATTTTAGTCTTAAGAAAAGAATGGATTGTAATATTAAAACTTTTCTCCCAAAACTAACAAAATATGAAAATGAGTTTGAAATATAATATTATTTTGAATTTCCATCTTTTTGAATTTTTATTTGATTTTGGTTCATAAGAAAATATTTTATATTAATTATTCTCTTCTCCTTCAAAATGCAAAACCCAAAATTCCTTAAGGAATAAAATCTGGAAAAATTTATATAAATCCAAAAATGACTCCAGAGCCTTCTCAAAAATTTTCAAAGGTGTGAGAACAAATTAGTACTGAAAAGAAATCTACAATAGTGACACATCACTAGCAACAGTACTTTTGTCAGAATTATTTAATTTTTCTCGGATCTTATCTTCTTCTTGTTATAAAACGAAGTTGTCCACCCACTCGAACCACCAGCAAGCAAGCAATAACTCGCTAATCAAGAGGCGAGAACACATAGAATATAGGGTGGAAATCTCTCTCGCTTTATTGATTGATCAATTACAATGGGAAGCACTCGATAGATATAGCAATATGAGAGAGGAGTTTGGATTTGCCCACACCATAAAGACATAGAGTCCTAAACCGAATACGGTTTAGAGTCCTTATCTCATAACACTCCCCCTTGGGCGAATACCGTGTAATGCATATGCCTCGTTAAAAACTCCACTCAAAAATCCAGTGGGAAAAAGGAGATGGAGAAAAGAGTACATCGCACTCGCACTTTATGTTGCACTAGTTACCTCATTAAAAACCTTCATGTGAGAAAACTTAGGAAAACTCACAAAGGGGAAAAGAGTACAACTTATAACCTTCAGGGTTTTGTTAAGATCTTCAGGATCGCAAACAGGGTTTTGGTTCAAGGGTTTTCTCCCCCTGAACTCTGCATCTCTCTAAGTCTTCTCATTCCAATTCCTCTTATATATTTTTGAAATGTAGATTTAGGCAAGGACTTAGTGAATAAATCTACAAGATTTTCACATGACTTAGTTTGCAAGATTTTTATCTCACCGCTCTTCTAGAGTTCGTGAGAATAGAATAACTTAGGAGCAATATGCTTCATGATGTTGCTCTTTACATAACCCAATTATATTTATGCAACACAAGCAGAATTATCTTCATAGATAATTGTGTGGGTATCGACGACGTTAAGGCCACATGACTTCTGGATATGGCTAATCACACATCGCAGCCAAACACATTTACGTGAGGCATCATATAGGGATATAATCTCTAAGTGGTTGGTAGAAGTTGCTACCAGAGTCTGTTTACAAGACCACCACGAAATGGCTGTATCACCGCAGAGAAACACAGAACCAATCTGAGATTTGGCACTATAGGGATTAGATAGATAGTCAGCATATGTATATCCCACCATGGTCGAGTCTTGGTTCTTCTAGAAAAACAACCCAAGATCTTGAGTACCTTGGAGATATTTGAGTAAAGTCTTTACACCAGCCCAATGTCTTCTGGTTGGAGCTGAACTATGTCTTGCTAGCAAATTCACTGCAAATGCAATATCAGGCCTTGTGCAGTTCACAAGATACATGAGTGCTCCAATAGCACTTAAATATGGGACTTCAAGTCCTAAGACTTCCTCATTTTCCATCCTTGGTCTGAATGGGTCTTTATCCACTTCGAGAGATCTTACGACCATGGGGGTTTTCGAGGGATGTGATTTATCCATATTAAACCTCTCCAATACTTTTCGGGTATAGGAAGATTGGTGAACAAGAATTTCTTCTGGGAAATGCTCTAGCTGCAGGCCTAAGCAAAATTTGGTTTACCCAAATCTTTCATCTCAAACTCCGTCGTGAGGTAAGCACTTGCTTCCTTTATCTCCTCTGTGGTTTCGATGATATTCAGATCATCGACATACACTGAGATGATACAGAATCCATTCTGGGATTTCTTTATGAACACACAGGGACAATCATCATTATTGGAGTATTCCTTCTTCAGGAGGAACTCACTAAGCCGCTTATACCACATTCTTCCCGACTGTTTTAGCCCGTATAGCGATCTCTCTAGTTTGATGCTATACATATTGCGATTATTAGGATCCGAGACTTTTACTCCTTCAGGGACTCTCATATAAATGTTCGAATCTAGTGACCCATATAACTATGCGGTCACCACATCCATTAACTGCATTTCTAGTTTTAAGCCAGCTGCCATTGATATGAGATATCGGAACGTTATTCCACTCATCACAAGAGAATACGTTTCATCATAATCGATGTCGGGTCTCTACGTGAACCCTTGTGCTACAAGCCTCGCTTTATACCTCACCACCTCGTTGTTTTCATTTCTCTTTCGGATGAAAACCCATTTTGATCCTACAGAGAACACTTTAGGAGGTGTCCGGTCAACAGGACCAAATACTTTCCTTTTATTAAGTGAGCGCTGCCTCAATTGCTTCTTTTGTTTGACCTTATTTGAGCGCTTCTGACACTCTGCCATGGACTTCAGCTCTAGATCCAGCTTTTAGCAATTTTAGAGGCAAATATATATCGACAATTGTAGTTTTTCTATTATTCATTTCTCCTGCATCACTTCGGGGATATATCTAAATTAATTTCTTCCAGCTCCTCGTGATTTCCCACAATGATGGAGTCTGGGTGTTCCGATTTCCCAGTGTCAGATTGTGCGTGCAAATGTTTATTGGGATTTTAATCTCCAGAATGGCTCACTTCAGGGAGATTACCATCTTCAGGATGGCTCGCTTTAGGGATTTTCTCAACAATAGGTTGAGCTTCTTCGATTGTCTCAGGTAGTGATCTTAGTTGCTCGGTTCTCCATTTCTGCGGACGTCTCCGCGAAGCTGAGTCCCGTGTACCTAGAGGCCTCCCCCTCTTTTTGTCATGAGGGGCGAGAGTGGGTTCAATAACCTTCTGGGGTATTTCCACTCTTTCAGGTGCATTTACTGCAGGTATATGAGATTTTGTCACTCCCTTATGATCAGTGAAGGTATCTGGCAGGTTATCGGCTATTTGTTGCAGGCTTATTATCCTCCGAACTTCAAGTTCGGCATCTTTAGTGCGTGGGTCTAAGGACTGAATGCTAGTGGCATTCCAATCTATTTTCAAGCATTCTTCAATGTGGTACTTATCCCCCCTAATGCCGGGAAATTGTCATAAAAAATAGAATTAGCGTACCGAGCTGTGACCAGATCCCCTATCATAGGCTCTAGGTATTTAATTATTGACGGAGATGCATAACCTACATAGATCCTCAACTTCCGGTGAGGTCCCATGGTGGTACGTTGTGGTGGAGATATTGGCACGTATACATCATAGCCAAATTTTCGCAGATGGGAAATACTTGGTTCTTTCCCATGCACTAGCTGCAAGGGGAAAATTCATGGTATGCAGTTAGTCTAAATTGAATTAATGATGCAGCGTGTAACACTGCATGGCCCCAACAACTGGTGGGTAACCTACAATTCTACAAGAGTGGCCTAGCAATAAGCTTTATTATCTTAATTAACGACTCTACAAGGCCATTTTGGGTGTGGACATGGGGTACAGAATGCTCTACATTAATGCCTAGAGCCATACAATAATCATTGAATGCTTTTGAGGTAAACTCGCCAGCATTGTCCATTCGAATGGACTTAATCCTTTCTTTTGGAAAGGAGGCTCTTAATTCAATGATTTGGGCGATTAATTTAGCAAAGGTATGGTTCCTAGTAGATAAGAGACATACATGGGACCATCTAGTAGAAGCATCTATTAGCACCATAAAATATCTAAAGGGGCCTGACAGGGGCTGAATTGGTCCACAGATATCACATTGAATTCTCTATAGGAAATTCAGTGATTCTTCCCTAATTTTAAGGTGAGAGGGATGTACTATCAGCTTTCCTTTAGCACAAGCAGCGCACATAAAAGCTTCAGGTTTGGGAAAGGCTGTAGTTTTTATATTATGGCAAGCAGAATTATTTATTATTCTTCTCATCATATTCAACCTAGGATGATCCAGACGATCATGCCAGATCTTAAATATTTCTAGAGTTTTAACTATGGTTTTCATCGCAACATAAATAATATAGAACAAGCACAACATAATTAAATAAATTTTCTGGAAAAATCATACTTTATTAAATTTGACTGATAATCGTCCAAAAGGAGCGTAGACCATTGTTCATTCAAGAACACAAAGACTAAGCTGAAAAATGAGGCTCTTAAAGAGTCTCTAAAGGATAATACGACATCGACTCTAAAGGAAAACTAGGAGACTATTCCATGTCTCCATATAAATCATTTATATCATCCTCCTGGGACTTGTCTTTATTCTTTTGGAATTCTTTCAGCTCATCCCCAACTAGATCCTCCTCCTCCATGGGAGTGTCACCATAACCAAGGAGGCCCTTCTTAAATTCTTTTGTGGGGTCAGAGGCTTTATCATCATCCAATTCCATTTTATTGTCAACAACAGGTTGAGAAGTGAAGTGCACCTCCGCCTTATGCCCTTGATTCTTCTGGAATCTCCCAGTTGATTTCATGTACAATTCCACCAAATACTTTGGGGTGCAACATATACGAGACCAATGACCAGTACATCCACACCTATAGCATGGTTGTTTAGGATCAGCAGCATTATTTGTTGGTCCTTTCTTCTGGAAGTGACCTGATCCATTTTCTTTTGTTTTCCACTGGGATTTACTTCTTCCTTTATGATTTTTGTCATTCTTCCATTTATCCCCTTTTTGTTTTTGGCCCTTTCTGCGGCCTTGGCTACTGCTAGCCTGCTGAGCGCTTGCATGTGCTTCAGGCAATGCATGACTCCCACTAGGTAGGACTTGATGATTCTTCATTAGAAGTTTATCATGCTTTTCTGCTTCTAGCAGAACGCATATCAGCTTAGAGTACTTCTGGTACTTTGCATGATGGTACTGTTGTTGTAGTATTCTCATGTTGGAGTCGAATGTGCATAAAGTCTTGTTAATTTTTTCAGCTTATGTGATCTTCTGGTCACAAAATGCCAATTTTGCAATGATCTTGTGCATGGTAGAGTTGTACGCTGCCACTGACTTAAAATCTTGGAAGCGCAGGAGGGTTCATTCACGTTGTGCTTCTGGCAACAGGACGGATCTTTGCTGGTTATATCGATCCTTGGGGAATTCCATAGGACCAGCGGGTCCTCCTCCATCAAATATTCGGCCTTCAGGTCTACATGGAAATGGTGCCTCAGGAAGTGCAAAGCTGCACTTAGCAGACTTCGGGGAAAGCGTGAGTACCACCAGTCGAAATTGTGTCTCAAGAGATCGGTATCAAGTTGATCTTGATATCCATTGCCCAAGTGAGGTAGCTGCTACCATTCAGGGCAAGCTCAGCAAATTCTTTCTTTGTGATGTCAAACATATCCTATATGCAAACAAAATAGGGATTTTACTTTAGATAAAATATTGTTTGCATGATTGCTATTGAATCAGTAAAGTATGGTCTATATCTATTCAGTACATAATTATCGCAGATTTTTCAGGATTTTTCTAGCATTTTTTTATAATTTTTCCTGCTAATTATTAAGCAATTTCCAGAATTACTAATTAACAGAAGAATAAACTTCAATGTGAAATAAACCTGGCATAATGCTAATTACATCTTATGTAACTTTTGTTGATTGGGTATAAAATCATGTAATGAATGCCTCCGTTAACATGACTCTTGGCCAGGTCAACCCGCCCCGAGGGCTCACATGAGGGAGGGAGCACTTCCCGATTCTGGGCGTCAATTAAGAAACCTAGCCTCATGTGTGTTTTCCTTATACACCAATTGTCATGTATCCGTTCCTTCAAAACTGAGATAAAAAACTCAACCACTTATGTCCTCAAGCCCAAAACCGTTTTGATAGCTCGATTATTTCCATAATTTTCTAGCATTTCTGTTAATTACTAAGTAATTTTTAGAATTACTTAAATAACAGAAAATAAATATTTTGTGCATATTAAACATGGCATAAACTAGAAAATAAACTCAGAGCATGGTACGTCCAATGTATGCTAAATATTAATTTTATCAAAATTTATGAGAGCTCATATACATAGAAGTTCAATTTCTAGTTTTTATTTATTAGTTTCTAGAATTTATAAATCAATCCTAAAATCTTAAAAGAAACAGTACAGGCCGATGGAAATTGGTTATGCGGCCCATAATGGTAATTCGGCCCAAAAGGAGACCGGCCCATACTCTCAACACCTTTGCGGCGGCCCGAGAAAACAGTCTGGCCACGGCCCACGGGCAATGGCCCAAACTGAAAAGGCCGAAAGCCAGGGGCAGAACCCTAGCCATCAGACGCTATGCCTCCGTTGTCTTCTTCGCGCAAAAATTCCGATCGCTGCCCCCTTTGCGCGAAGATCCCGGCGTCGTCCTCCAGCTGCGGGCGCTTCCGGCGCCACAAACCCCTTTGCCAATGCAGCAACGGCGCACACGGATCGTCGGGTGATTAGCGGCACTGCGGGCGCAAAGTTACGGACAACGGCCACCAGCGCGGAGAGCACCGTCGTCTCTCTGGTCTTCGGTCGACATCATCCGCACGAAATCAGCAAGGCGACGGTGTCAGATCGAGCTTGCTTCGGGCAAGGTCGCGACAAGCGGAACCAGCGGCGAGCGCGGGAGCCGAAAAACCAGAAGCACAGGAGGCGCGGATCCGGCAGCCGAGTCGACACGATAGCGGGCGCGGGTCCAGTGACACTCGGCGTCATCGGCTCAGGCGCAGGGAGGAGCTCTATCACCACCGGCGCACACGCATCGGGTGCGGACTCGGGCGCGGCTGCCGAGGCATGCGGTGCGGCGCTTTGGGCAGCACAGTCGAGGAGCACCGAGGCGGGCGGCGCGGCGTCACTGCCGGCGACACTACCGAGAAACACGGCGGGCAACGAGGTTTCACTTCCGGTGACGCGGCCGAGGAAACACATCGGGCGCACTGGCCCCCCTCTTTTTTTTCTGTCGGGTGGATGAACAGTAATTCAAATCACTCAACCGATGTGAACAGACATTATACGATTAAAAGATCTGCAGGGTCGAAGGTTGACGAAGAACGTGATTCAATAAGTCATGCCAATTTAATACTTTGATTTGACCTACAGGAGAAATTCTGTAGACTATCGCGTAGGATAGAGTCATGTAGGACTTTTTCGGCAATCCGAGTTGGTGCCAACGTGATGGCGAGTTGATTGCAGATCGAATCGGGCGATCAATCGCTGGTAGTAGTCGTTCGTTGTAGTCGACGATCCTCCTTCTTATGGTAGAGACTCGTGCTAATAACGTGTTATAAAACGAAGTTGTCCACCCACTCGAACCACCAGCAAGCAAGCAATAACTCGCTAATCAAGAGGCGAGAACACACAGAATATAGGGTGGAAATCTCTCTTGCTTTATTGTTCGATCAATTACAATGGGAAGCACCCAATATATATAGCAGTATGAGAGAGGAGTTTGGATTCGTCCACACCATAAAAGATAGGGTCCTAAACCGAATACGGTTTAGAGTCCTTATCTCATAACACTTCTGAAAATTTTATCCCATCATCCATAGCATAGGGTAACTGGTAAATAAAATTTTAAAAATAATAAAGTTAGTTTGACTACTTTATAAAATCAAAAACAGAAACTGCAATAACTCAAAAATAGCAATATGTCAGAATTTTTAAAAAATAAATACAATTGATCAACATCTGAAATTTTTATGGTAACTCCCAATGAAAATTAGGATCACACAGAAAAATTTCAGATAAAATGAAGTTTATTTGTTATCAAATAAAAAAATCTGAAAATAGTATTTTGGAGTAGTAGTGTTGTCAGAATTTTAATAATTTTCATATATAAGATTCCTAGCTGAAAATTTTACAGTAGGGTAAAAACTTTCTCCAGATTACTCAAAAAAATTTCAAGAAATTTTAGACAAGAATGATAGCTCATTTATTGCACTTAACATTATCTAGACCAGCTCCAGAAAAGTCGGTTTCCCTCTCTTTCACTGATATGAGGGCTGCCTACTGTAGCTAGCCCCACCTGGCAGCCACAGCACCCCATGCCTTGCTTCTTCTTCTCCACGGCTCTGAAGCCACAGCCAGCCGCTGCTTCTCCCTGCCGAAGCTGCCACGGTAAGGAAAAGACCGTGATTTATCTGCCACAGCAATGAATCCAGCCCTGATTCGCTGCAATGGCAACCCAAGCTCAAGCTCGCCTACACCATGTGAACACAAACTGATTCTTGCGGTGCCAAGTACTGTCCATCATGTCACCTGGAACCAGCTAGCTCGCCCTGTCCTCTCCCATGGTCAGCACCGCCTTGCCATTTCGCCGATCAAATCAACTCAGCCGAGCAATTGCTCCCCTCTTGCCAACTCTGCCACAGCAATCAAGTCGAATCAATTCTTTGCCACGGAAAAGATTTCACGCATCGCTGCCACAACTGGAATTGGTACTCTCACTGCTGACCGGCCACCCAAACCCGTGCCAAACTTTGCCGCAGCAACAAAAGGCAGAGAAGATTGCAGCCACAGCAAGACGCCACTGCTGCAGCATGATTGCGCCGCACTACCACAACCATGCTTTGCTATGACCCATCCCTCACCATACCCTGCCACGGCCCAAGTTCTTCTGTACGTAGTGACCGCCGCAAGATCGAGCCGCCCCTAGCCCTTTACGTTTGAATACTGCTCACACTGCCTTCGTTACTTATTTAAGCGAACCAGGACTCCTGCTCAATGTAACATCCCAAAATTTGTCTTAAAGTATTATTTTATTGTTATTTATGCATTTCATGATTTTTCTGAATTTATTGGATTTTTCTGGAATTTATTTGAATTTATTTTAGATTAAGTATATTGGCCTTTTGTGAAAATTAATTAATTATAAATAAAATTAATATAAAATTTGGATAAAAATATTTTATTTGAGTTCCAAATGTCTCAAAGTATTTTTGGGAATTTTCTTGGATTTTTTCTGGAATTTTTAATGCCTTGAATGAATTAGTTGAATAACCGGAATTATTTTGAAAGTTAAAAGCTGAAAAATCAAAAGAACAGTACCAAGCTGAAGCCCAGCTCGCTCGATACTAGAAGCTTTAACATGGACCGTTAGATTTCGATCCAGCAGTGGACGAAGACTTCAGAAACCCTAGTGAACGGTAGCCATTAGTTTTTGTCGGCAGTTCGGATTGTGCCACGTCCAGGTTATCTCGACCGTCCATCACGCCATGCGAACGGCTGTGTGTTATTTTGAACTGTTAACAGAAACGTATAAATATAGGATTTTTGGTCTTTTGAACTGTTGACAGAAACATATAAATGTAGGATTGTTTAAAACTCCCATAACTTGTAATTTTTCAATAAAAACTATACACGTATCCAGTCGTCATGAGAAGGTAGCTTTTCAGGCTCTTGTATCTATAGCACTGATAAATGATCCATGGCTCACTTCGTTGGGATAGATAAAGCTTGCAAGCAAGAAGTGCTTGTGCAGCTAAGCCATGACTACGATTCGAGACCCGTTCCCTTAAAAAAAATCCATTGTTTTGTTCATGTATGCTTTTCATTGCGCTTTCTTTCCCCTTTTCCTCTTCAGGCTAAGAAATAATTTTGTTTTGTGTGATCGAGCTTATCAAAATCTCATTCAACTCTTAGTCTTACAATCGTATGGTCCCAGACCTAGATGTGTTGAACTGATTTTATCGAATCTCAGTAATCTTACGATTTCAGCAAACTTTTAGTAGGATTGTGATCACAATTTACATGCCATTCTACCCAATTCTACCGATACTAATAATTAATTCTAAACAGGGCCTTAATATTATCTATGTACTCAAAATCAAAATTAAAAATTGAAACAGTGGTAAGTTAAAAAGAAAAGGAACAGAAATAGTGTTTTTTATTGTAGCACAGCATTGCACGCTAACACACCGCCTCCATGCGCCCCACATTTGAGCCTGAAATAGGTAACTCAACCGCGCATCACCACCGGATTTGTGTCTCATCTCATTGCGCCAAGAGCAAGAAGCGCATGTACTGACCGCCGGCGTTGCCAGGTGACCGCGCGCTGGTGGAGCGGCTCTGCCTCGACCGCTACGGGGCATTTGATTATTTACCCTGAAGTTGATGTGCACTTGCTAAAATATCTAACGTTGATGTGCCTTTGATTATTTGCCCTACCTGTGTCTATAACAGGTGGGTCCTACGTCCACAGATCATAGACACATAGCAGGGCAAATAATCAAAGGCACATCAACTTTGGACATTTTAACAAGTGCTCATCAACTTCAGAGCAAATAATCAAATTTCTCGTATACTTGGGCGTTTCTTGATTGCTGGATGGGTGGACGATGCAATTACTCGATCTTGATGTTATTGTTATTTGTAGATCGCCGACGGACCACCGGAGTTTGCTGGTTAATAGGTTGATTGCGTTGCCCGGCGATTGGATCCAGTCCCGAGGCGGCGGAGATCCGCAGAATCGAAGAACCTTCTGGGTGGAAGGGGACAATGCAGGCGTCAGTTGGGACTCGAGAGATTATGGCCCTGTAAGAGATTCTATCACTCCATTGAATTTTTTCCCTATTTGGCGTCATCTACTAGGCACAATTGCGGTGCCTCGCTGGGCAAAACTGCGTAGATTAGTGGTGGTGGTATTGGCATTCTACCTGCCAAAGGAGATGCAAAAGAGGTGTCTTGTTATTGACATTCTACCTGCCAAAGGAGATCCATTGTTAAATCTTCAGTGGATCTGCAGGTTTACAAAAAGAACAATGATTTGATTGGGCTGCAAAATTTTGATAGTAAAATAGGACAGAAAACATATTGGCGTATTGATATCAGCTGGTGGTGCATATAAGCTTTATAACCATGGATCATTTTCTCACCTCAGAAATATTACAAGATTAAAACTGTTGCAATTACTCATCATTTACCTGCTTGGCAAGATTAGCACCGGACATGAACAAGTCAAGTCCCTCCTTTGTTATGCATAATTTTTTTTTAATCTTAAGCACATTTTGATCTTGGTTGCCATATGCCACTAGAGGCATTTAACATGTATAAGATTTTTAACCATTTAAATGTATTCTCTTTATAAGTTGGAGCTCACCGACATAATGCTATCTCTTCATGCATGTTTGTATTCTCTGTGTATTATGAATTTTAAAATAGCACCTTTTGAACAAATGCCTGAATTTTGCAAAGCAAAGTAGGCAACCTCATGACCCATGGTCATCTTGAGCCAATTTTGGTGCTTTTATGATATCATGTTCATCTGATGAATATCAGCATTGATGAACTTGAGCAGATCAGCATTTCTTCTGGTTGATAAAGTGCTAGCATGCGGGCAATGAAGTGCTAAACTTGCAAGCAGTGATTTGATCATCCTAATACGCTGTTCATCTTTTCTAATGACCTTTTTGCTAATGTGTTTGTATGGGATCATAAGAGCCTTAAATAGAAAAAGAAGATGCCTAAAAAGGGTATAACAATGCCTCTTTACTTTCTGCTCTTTAACAATTTGCCGACCTTTATATCCTTGTACCAGAGTTTACCTGGCACAAATGCTTCTGGCAACAGACAGAAATATGATGTTTAATACTTGTTTGCACACTACAGCAAAATAAGTTTCTAGGCATTGTAGTTTAGGTACTAGGTTCCCAATTGGGTTTAAGATTCCAGGGTTCTCAGATGGGATTCAAATGTGCTACAAGTTTTATGCTCTGTACGGCATCCGAGAATTTCGTAGAATTCCCAGGGAATTATATTGTTTCATGTGAAATTCCTGCATTTCCTTCTTGCCTTGTTGGCACATGAGAATTTAGTAGAATTCCTTGGCAATTATATTGTTAGCATTCCAAAGTCTGAACAGACCCTTCACGCATGAGTGTAGGAATTCCGTGAGAATTTTATAAAAATTTCACAAGAAGCATTTCATTTCATATATGAATCGGCAAATATTCCAACGCTCCAAACGGTCCTTTGGGTGTTGCGCACGCTCATTGTTTTGCCCCTCTGACACCCCCCTGCCTATTATTTTGCTTAGTGCTCCGATTCCCAAGTGACAACCAACATGTTAAAAACTGTAGAAATAGAACAAAAAATCAAGATGTAAGAACAGTGTTCAGTAACAGAACAGATGAACACAGACGTATGTGCCATCCTCAGAATAGGATGACACAATTTCATACAAATTTTACTGCAAGCTTATGTTTCAACTTTCAACAGAAGCTGCAATGGTACACCAAATTATTTTCTATTTGGGCGGTGCAAAAGAAGCATTCCTCTGCTGAAGCAGCTGGTAACTAACACGGCAACTCATACCAGCTGGTATAGACAAATAAATGACCTGAAGAATGAGTAGAACGAGATAATTAAGAATACACGTAAATAAACAAAATATATATCCAGGCAGCATTAGCATGCTGCTGCATCAATCACACACAAACTCTGTGTTTAGTCTTTTCCAAGCAACACTCACACTCTGTGACTGAGAGAGACACCACAGGCACAGCTGACCCATCTTATTTCACACACGTAACGACAATCCAAACCAAATACAAGGTAGGTTAGTCTCCTAAGAGACGCACACAAATTAATATAGTTTCAGACACCAGCTTGGTGGATGCACCTAGCATGCATCAAACACCAATTTATTCTTTAGAAAACACACCAAGTTGGCAAGCAAACAGTTGAACCGTTGCGGCCATGGAAGCAGTAGAAAGCTGCAGGAAGTCGCCTGTATTTCCACCACCAATTGATTAACAGAAGCAGTAGAAAGGAGTTGTAACAGTTGAACCGTTACAACTGATTAATGTAAGCAGAATTGATAGTGAAGACAACTGAATAGATGAGCAGGTTAATGAATTTAGTACACAGTGAGATTAGCTTGGTGATATACATCTTATATTTGTAGAATTGCTGTAGATATATACACAGGATCTGTCGATGTTATCGTACATGATACATACATGAAAGAAGGAAATAAAGAAGAAACAAGGGAGAGCATCGATATATATACCTGAGCAGTGGTACTGGTTCACCGGAGAACTGAGCTTTTTCCCAAGGCCTTCTTGTAGTACAACGAGTGACATGTCTTGAAGAGGGATGGGCTATGGCCGACACACTTCCTATCCCAGTCCAGCATCTCCCACCAGTCTTTCTCACAGTCCACAGTAGGGCGGCTGTCCTTCTTGTCATCCATAATGGGGTGGCGGTCGACGGCTGGGATGCGCCTGAGGCCCCAGCATCCCCTGACCCTGACCGTCTCGAGCATGGGTGCATACATCTTGGCCTCACATATCCGCTGCAGCCTGGGGAGCTCATGCAGGTAGATGTGCTTCAGCTTTGGGAATTCCAGGACACCTTGTCGACGGTCGGTAGCTATTTTGTTTAGAAACTCTGCCTCCACGGGGAAGACCTGCCTGAGATCACCACAGTAGACAATGTGGAGTGTCTCCAAGTTGGGAAAATATGAATCCGGGGCATTCCACGATAGTGGGAGGACAAATACGAGCTTGGGGCAAGAGTGCAGGTGCATGCCCCGCAGATTTGCAAAGAATCCAGCCATCATACGACGGTCCATCCTTCCTTTGCTCCAAATGCAGTGAGCCATCAGGAGATCAGCCGCCCATAAGGTCTCTAGTTCTCTAAAGAAGAAGAAATCGTAGTTAGTGGTGAAGACAGTGTGCAGCTTGGGACATCTCTCGACACGACACCGCTTGAGACGACGCCATGTAAGATGCGACAGTGGTGATGACATCATGCGTTCGGGGATGACAGTGGTGATGGAAGAATTGTCGTGCACGTGCAACGACTCGACCATGTCCATCACAATGATAATAGACTCGATTCCTTGTGAGCTCTCCACGTTAGTGTTGTTGATTCCCTCACCAATCTCCAGATGCCTGTCCAATGGCTGAAACTTTTTTTTTTTGAAACAGAAAACAGCAATGGAAGCCACTGCTGCAATTTTATTAATTAGAAAGGAGTAAAATACAAGAGACAAGAGAAAAGCTGGCGAGAAGCCAGCCCAGGAAAAGAAATCCCTAGGTCAGTCTGAGATTCCAAGCAACAAAGACAGGTCTATGAGAGTCTTTAATTCTAAAGGAATGAAGATGAATTTGAGCCATAAACCAAGATTTCCAAGTGCTAAAGCTCGCTGAGAAGGAATGAAAAATCAAATCATTTCGTTGCTTCCAAATTCCCCAGGAGGCAATTATGAAAGCCTCAAGGAAGAAGGACTCCCATCGATAAGAAAGCATTAGAGATTCTTTGAAAAATGTCAATGTTCATCTCCCAAGTAATTTGAAGAGCATTCCAAAGAAGGCTTGATGAAGGGCAATCAAAAAGAGATGATCTCTAGTTTCCTCCACATTGAGATGACAAAGAACGCATAATTATGATTATTTCCTGAATGTGAAGATTCTTTCTTTTGAGCAAATCCCTAGTGTTGAGGCGGTCCAAGCATAAAAGCCAAGCAAAGACTTTCGGCCAGAGGACATTTAGATTTCCAAATCCAAAGAATCGGTCCGGGGACAGAGATCGATTGAAGGCGACTTATAAAACTTGCTAGAGTGTACTTCTTGGAATTCCAAATACATGCCATTCATCATTGGAATCATTGATCGAGTTATCGACAGAAGTTGGAATGCGGTCTTGAAATTCCTCATAAGCAATATCGAGAGAGGAAGGTTAAAATGCAAAGAGACTCGAGATTGAGGAGGAAAGAAGCCACACTCAGATTAGGGTTCTTGGTGAAAGAAAATAGGTGATGATATTTAGTTCTCATGATAAAGTCATTCCAAGCGTCATCCCGAAACCAGCAAGATCGCCACGACCGATAGAACATTTAGAGATAGCCCGAAATGATCCATAAAAGGTAAAATATCCTTCCACCGAAAGAGCCTTTCTTCATAGTCACTTGGGGCGCTTTTGATTGATAGTGAGAGCCCTGCACCAACTGAACCCAAGGGATGTTGAATTTATTGAAGAACTTGTGAAGGAACTTCATTAAAAGAGAGATGTTGTGAAGTCTCGTGTTAACAACCCTAAGCCACCTTTGTTTTTAGGTCTGCAAACCAAATCCCACTTAACCAAGGATCTACTTCGCCATTAATCTCATTTTTACCCCATAAGCATATCCTTCTAGCTCTGTCGATTTTCTTAATGGTAGCAGACGGCAGTTTCAAAGTACACATGGCATAAGTGGACATAGAGGAGATAAATGAATTTACAAGTGCAGTCTACCTCCATAGGAGAGGATGGACGAAAAGGAGGAGATACGATTGGAAATCTTATTAACCATACACTCGAAGTCTTTAATCTGAGGTTTGTAAGGACTCATAGGAAGGCCCAAGTAAGTGAAAGGGAAATTCTCAACTTTGCAACCGAAGAGACAAGCCAGAGTTTCAATTTCGTGTCTAACAAAGTTGATAGGAGCATACCAGTTGTTGTAATTGATTTTAAGCCCGAGAGCGCAATAAAAGATTGAAGGAGACATTTGAGCTTGAAGATCTCATTCTGACACCCCTTAATGAAGATGATGGTGTCATCAGCGTATTGAATAACCGGGAAATCCATGTTGTGAGCCATATTGAGGGGGAAGGAGAGAATACCCATCTGTCTGCTTTGTTGAGAATATATTGCAAAAGATCACAGACGATCGCGAAAAGAAGAGGAGAGATGGGGTCTCCTTGCTCGACGCCTCTTTTGCATTTAAAGGAAGGACCAGAACACCATTCGAAGGATAGAGGTAGTTGCAGAGCTTAAAATGTCGAGAATCCATGATATCCACCTTTCGGAGAAACCAAGAGCTTTAGACATGGCGTAATTGCATTATGTTCAATAGAGTCGAAAGCTTTGGCAAAATCGACTTGATGAGGACAATTTTTTCTTTGGATGATGACATTGATGGATGTATTCAAAAGTATAGGCAAGACAATCTTGGATAGTTCTACCTTTGATAAAACCATATTGGTTCGGGTGAACAATAGAGGACATCACCTTGTTAAGTCTAGAAGCCAGGATTTTAGTAACAAGTTTAACACTGAGGTTGAGAAGAGAGATAGGTCTGAAATCACTTGGGGAGACAGGATTCTTTATCTTAGGGATGAGAACAATATATGAATGGTTAATGATAGAAAGGGATGAAGCACCATTCTGAAAGTCAGCACACAGCTTGTAGAAGTCCTCTTGAATAATAGGCCAACATTTTTTGAAGAATCTGGCGTTGAATCCATCAGGACCAGGGGCGCTATCCAAATGGAATTGATTAACCACCTCATCAATCTCTTGTTTAGTGAAAGGAAGGTCAAGATCATGGAGGCCATCCTTTTGAGTAATGAGGTTGTGCAGATCAAAAGACATAACAGGATTCTCGGAATATCCCATCCTATCGAAGAAAAAATTAACGAGGAGGCTAGCTTTAGCATTATGATCATAGAGGATGTCACCGTGGGCAGAGGTGAGGGAGGAAATAAGATTATGCTTGTATCTTTCAGTAGCCTTGCCATGGAAGAATTTAGTGTTTTCATCCCCAAGCTGAATCCAGCGGATCGTACAACGATTTTTCCAGTAAATGTTTTGGATGTCCAAGAGAGTTGACAAGTGACCTTTAAGAATAATTCTGAAGTTCCTTTCATGAAGGAAAAGAGTCCTGTATTCCTCAATCTTGTCAAGAGTCCCAATCACATCTGAAGAAACAGCAATTTGAGCTTTGATATGAGAAAATTTGGACTTCCAGTTCTGAAGATGAAGTTGGAGGTTATGCAATTTCACATGGATATTCGTAGCAGCATTGTCATCTTCATTAGGAATAAGATTCCAGGAGCTTTGAACAATTTGAAAGAAGTCAGATTGGTCCAGCCAAAAATTCTCAATTCTAAACACCGAAGCTTTCGGAATGAAAGTCTGAATTCTCACTAAGCAAGGGACATGATCAGACATAGTCCTTGAAAGAGGAAGCCAAAGAGTACCAGGAAAAGAATGAGTCCAGTGGATTGAGGTGAAGCACCAATCCAGTTGCTCTAAAAGCGGGTTGACTTGCATGTTGCTCCAAGTGAATCTCATACCTTTAAGGGGAATCTCAATCAGGCCTAGAGAGGTAATGATCTCATCAAAGCGCTGAGCATCAGAGAGTCTACCACCAGGTTTGTTTCTATCGAGGGAGGATCTGTAAAAATTAAAATCACCTAATATCATGTGATCTTCATCCTCCTGAATAGAAATATTAGACAACCATTCGAGGAAAGCCAATCTGCCCGGACCAGAACAGGGCCCATAGACAGAAGTAAGGGTCCAGACTTTGCCATTGAGCGATGAAGAAAACTTAACCGAGAGGGCAAAAGGGGAGCTGAAGGTAATCTGCCCAGAAAAGGTGGAACCAGCCCAAGCAATCAGAATACCACCCGCAGTACCAATAGAAGGAGAGAAAGCAAACTGATTGAACCTTTTGGGAGCGAAGGATCTGAGGATGGAATGGTTGAAGACCGACCTTTTAGTTTCTTGGATAGAAATGACAGAGCAACCTGATTCCATGATTTTGGCACGGAGTAAATTGCATTTCAGTTGATCATTAAGGCCCCTGACATTCCAATTAAGAATCGACCAATTTCGGAAACGATTATTTGATAACATGGCCATAAGAAGGGTGACAAGCTATCGTTGGAGTGAGAAGCCCCAGGCCCCCATAAACTGACAACCCAGACCCGGAGAGGCGAAAACACCCTCCCAGATAGGACAAGAATATCCCCAATTGCCATCAGGAATCCGAAACAAGAGGTAACCGGGATAGGCCCATCCAAATCATTAATCCGAGGTATAACAACGACAATAAAGACCATAATCCCCATATCCATGATAATACAAGACTTAAGAGTGCAATCATAGAAGTTAAACATACTACAAAAGAGGTAATTAAAAGAGTGGATCATCCTGTCTGTGAGCTTGTCCTGATACATCATTCCGGGTCGTCAATCTTGAAAAGATCATCCCAAGCCACCTCCTTAGGAGAGAGCCCGCACTTGTCCACTCCTATTCTCTGAATGGCATTAACAGAGATCATAGGAGTACAATTTTTTAGCATATCAACTTCTTTGATAGATGGAAAGTGCTGAAGGACGTGAGAACCAGAGACCAGGTGATGAGAAACATACAGGCTTATGGTTGGAAGGGGAATCGTTGGGAGACGCCTTCTTATTTTTCCTGAAGAGAGAAGAAACACTTGATTGCCTCAAGCCTTTGTATTTCCCTTTGATCCTTTCACTTCTTCTGAGACTGGTAGAGACCATTTGGTGTTCAGGGACATCAAACCAATCCGATTCAGTCCGGTTATCCACATGAGTAGGAGTGATAATGTTGTCAGCTTTCCTCTTTTTTTCATAAACAACTGAAATTCTGGAATGAGTATCAGGAATGACTAGCTGCCCTGCGTGTTGCTCAAAGAAATCAGCATGTCTGGTGGATAACTTGCTTGGAGTGGGAATCGGTGGCAGGGTTAAAGCTAAGAGCTGAGGAGTCAGAACTCCATAGTTGAAAATGGAGGAAATAGCTCTGGGTAAAGGCAGAGAAATCTTGAAAATTTTGTTTAACTCAAGTGACTTGGTGAATTGGTGTAGAACAGAGGTGGTCGGCACCGAGACACTGAAGATGGATTCTCTCTTCGTTGAGCCTTCAACCCACTTTAAACAGAAACTAGTGTTAGATGTTTTACAGATGCAGATCTCCCTCACAGAAGCTAAAGCCATTGACTGCAGTCTAGGAGGAGAGGCATGGTTGTTGGGTTGAGTGTCCAATTCGTTTGGGTCCACTGTGGGAGACCCCAAGTCGAAAGTCTCATCATCAGAAAATTCTAAGTCATTTAGTTCTTCCTGTAGCTGATGTGCAGGTAGGGCAATGACCACCTCCTGATTGCCAGCAGCATTGACTTGTTGATTCCAATTCTGCATACCTTGCCCCTGGATCTCCATATTATGAGCCAGCAGATCCCAGACCGGGTCGCCTGGAGCTTGAACCAGAGGATTAGGAGGTAAGGGACCCTGATCATGCTGCACAGCCTGAGGAGCCTGGTTCTGAATACCATTATCAAGGATGATTGGGTCTTCATCAGCAAGGATGTTGGCGTCCGTGAACTCATGAAAAAGGATGACGATGGGGACCGTCCAGGAGGAGGCCGCACCATGAGGACCAGTACCCATCCTGATAACCAAATTCCTTGGGACCTCCGCAGGATTGTCAAAAAGACATTGGACCAACACATGTGAAAGAATCCTGTTGTCCCGCCTCCAAGTAACTAGACGACCGAAAGATGCACAAGCTTGCTCCAGAAAGTGATCAGACCTTAAGTCAAGAGGGAAACCAAAGAGCATGAACCATCCAAGTCTGCCATATGGAGCATTCCTGGCATTACTAGCCCTATCATGTTGAACGAAATGCACCCTAATGCCACCAATGAAGTGGTCACCGACGGCAATAAGTCTATCCCGATTGAAAATATTGTTGAGTTGAAGAAGCCCTAACCCCAGGATGGAACGGCAACAACGATTGACAGGGAACCGAAATTCAGCTTCAATGTAATCTCTGACCTGAATGAGGAAGTCATCATAATCCTCTTCAGCAAGCTCACCATCAGTATCCACAGCCAGAACCCATTCTTCATGATCTCTAGCTAGTTGACCACTGATGTGGACCGTCCGGCGATCAGACCTCAAGGGACCACCATCATCGGGTTGGACGTCTTGAGGAATGAATCTTGTTGGATTGAACGCACATTTGCCATGGGGAATTCGGTAGATGCTTCGGACACCACCAGGTTGGGACTAGAAAGGTAATGCTGGTGAAGACGGGAGGAAGACGAAGGGGTTTTTGGGAGGCAAAGCCCAGAAGTTGGTGAGGTTATCTGCACCTTGGGAACCCGCGAGGGATTTTTTTCTCTCCATCTCCACCGTTGAGTGTTTCGTTTTTTGAGGCATTCTTCCATCCAATGGCCATAGTTAAGACAGAAGGTACATCTGATAGGACAATAGGCAGAAACATCTTTACGAACCGGCCCATGGCCACGCAAGCATGAAGAAGAGAATCCAGGGCCATCTTGACAAGAAACGGGGGCACTGTTCAAGTTCCAAGAGAGTTCCCCTTTTCCTGCGAATTCCTTACGTCCCATCAAATTAAGACCAAGAGCATTGGGAACTTTCAAGATCTTTTGCCCAGACTGAAAATTGATCTCTTTGTTCAGGGTTGAATTTGAATTCGAAACACACTTCAGAGGATGAGCTCGTGAAGAACTATCCGGAAGACCAGTACTGTTTAACTTGCTGTTGAAGACGGAACAGCCAATTTGAAATGAAATATTATTTGAAACTGAGGTAATATTCATAGCACAAGAACAACTGATATCTCCAACTTTAAAGGCAAACGTAGACCAATTAGGGAAAGGAGCCATAAGACTTTTACGGGAATTAATAGGAGACCTAGAAGAGAGGCCAATATCATCCGCAAAGGAGACTTTCTTCACCTTAGCCTTACTGGATGAAGAATCCATCATAGGAATAGAATTGAGCTGTGGATTGAAAGAGCTCGAGGAAAGATTCTTATTAAGAATCTGAGCAGACCGGATAAATTTGTCTCTGTCAGATCTCCAAAAGGGATCATTGGCTCTCCAGAGGAAAAAGTACACATCAAAGTGTAACGTAGTGATCCTTTTGATATGGCAAAGATGCAGACCCACAGATTTGTTTGCCACTGAGATGCGAAAATGGCGACCAACAACATTAACCACATGAAAACCATCAGGAACGCCGCCAAGAATTGAGCATAGAGCCACAGCAGCTGAAGAAGACTTAAGCTTGAATGAATGTCTTCTAAAGTGAACCAAAATATGGAAAGGTCGATTGGAGGAAGAGGCATCATATTGAACATCCGAACCAAAGACCCGCTTAATCTTTTGATTGAAGAGAGAGCCAATGTTGAAATCCAAATTGACATCCTCAATGTCAGGGCGAAGATCGAAATCCTTTTTGCACAGTTTCCTGGAGAGAGGAGAAGACCATTCTGCTTCTTCCTCAGCGAACCAGGTTTGATAATCCTTAAACCAATTCGGACCACCATCTCTCCAGAGGAAAAAGGACACATCAAATGAGGAAGAGACAACTCTTTTAAGATTTAGAACCAAGAAAGCAACCTTCTTTGAAGGAACAGAGAAACGAAAGTGAGTGCTGGAAGCTTGCCAAACATGAAACCCTGCTGGAGCACCTCCGAGAATGGAGTGCAGAGTTCGAGCAACAGAGGAGGTATCAAGACGGAAGGAGAAGCGCTTGAAAACAACCAGAAGAAAGAAAGATCCTTGAGGTGAGGAGGAAGCATGGTGAACAGATGAACCAACGGAGCGGAGCACGAGGGATCGGAAATGGGTACCAAGATCCTGATGCCACAGCACCGGTGGAGAAGAAGCCCGCTTGTTGAGATCCATCATCACTTCCTCCCTCCTGTAATCATGTTGACACAAGGAGGTCACCAACAGGAAAGTCTTGTTACCTTTGCGAAGAGAAGATTTCCTCCAGTGCTCTCTTGTCACGAAGGTCAACTTGAAAAGTTTCGAAACATTCTAGAGTTGATTTTATAATCCGCCAACCAACTTGGGTTCTTTTACTAGAAAAATAAGGGACATGGTGCAGAACCACTCGACATGTGTATTGCCATCAGAACACTATGTCCAATGGCTGAAACTGTAGGGCACTGCTGTCGTCATGATAAGTAGTTATCTTGTCAACAGTGACATCCATGTAGGCGCTGCAAGATGTCTTGGGGATTAACAACTTGTGTAGATGCTGCCCAGCAGCTACTCCAGCGCTAGAACAACACATCTTCTCCTTGTTGCACCTCTGTCCATCTTCTTTGCTATTAGAAGGGCCACATAGATTTAGATGGAACCTATCAGTGCTCCAGCAGAACTTTCTACTACTTTTTAACACGAAGGACTGAACAAACCTTATGTCCATGATAGTGGCATATGCTTGATGATGTTCCGTTTGGACACGGCAGACCAAAGAATCAACACACAGCACTGCCAGTCTGGAGAATTCCTCTTCAGGCCATAGTATGGAATGGAGCTGAAAACATCCCAATAGAATCATTCGCTGGAGGCTTGGGACCTTGACAACTGGATTTTTGAGGTCAAGAATTTTGACTGATGTGCCTGAGAGGTCCAGCTCCTCAAGGATTGGAAATTGCCCACGTAATAAGAAGTCCAGCAGTCTTGCACAACCAGCCAAAGAGATACGGGATATTTTAGCTTTCTCTCCTACTCCTGCATCTAAGCTGAATGATTCAAGTGATGGAGGGAGTCCTTCTGGACCAACATGTTCCAACCCAACACAACCATCTAGAACCAGAGTCTTGAGGCCAGTTGCTCCTGATAAGCTTGGCAGAACTTGCATGGTGTTGTTCCTAGAGAGGTCGAGGAGCTCCAACTTCCCCATATCAATGAAGTCATCCTTTTGGCCTGTCTCCCAAGAACTTGTAGGTTCAGTTATGTGAAGTTTGCGCAGCATCTGCAATCGTCGCCAAGGAAGATCGTTGCGCCATATCCTTCCCTTCTTTATATGTACCTCCCTAATGTTTGTAGCCATTTGCTCTATTATCTCTGGGGATGAAGCTAGCTCCCAATCTGTGTTGCATATGTCCAGGACCCACAGGCTCTGAAAAAATTCCAATTCTGGTCTACCTGCAGGCTTCTCCTCCACTTCTTGTTGCTGTTTTGGTGCTTGTTCCTGTCGTTGATCCTTGCAGCTATCTAATCCTAGGAATCTTAGGCTCTGGCAACAACAGAAAGGCGGTGAAGAAAAGCTAAAGGTGCACCGGCTGAGTTTTATTACACGTAGTAGTTTCTTTGATTGTTGAAACATGTTATTAGGTAATGATGATACTAGATGATCGGATTCACTTTTAATTGCCAAGAAAAATGATGAAGTTTCTGGCGGTACAATTGGTATACTTATCTGCCCTTGACTATTGGAGTATATGATTTCTGAAACCCAACGATTTCGAGGAGTCCGAAGTTGATCACCAAAACTGGGTAATTTATTAGAAGAATAATCCTCTAGTATAATCTCTTTATGCAGTGCAGCACCAATCTCCCATGCTTCGTCTTGGTCTTCATGTTGTATAATTCCATCACAAACCCAATAGCTGGAAGCATGGGTAGCCCAGTTGTAGCCCATGATGTCTCCCTGCTTATAATTCAACCACAAGAGATACAAGCAACACTCCGCAGCTATTTTTGGGTTGATGCCTCGTTTATGTTGTGTGTATCCAACAATTTCTCTAGCCTCTGCAAGCAGTAAATCATCAACATCTGGAATACGCTCCCTATAAAGGAAAAGATGTGAATTATCCACTCTTTCTTTTAATTTTGGGTTGAGCCGAAGCCTCCCTCTGAAGGTCCACAATACCTTAGTACCGAGCAATTCATGGGGAATGCCCAAGCCAACTAAGTCAACTGTTTCATTGATTCCATTATGAAATACTACTAAACATCTGTATTCCATTAGGGCTTGAAGGATCCCTCTCCCGATATCCCCTATCTCAGCTCTAGAGCCTTCATCTACCCCGCTGAAATCATCCTCCTCATCTTGCCTATCAAAAATAGCCATAACCCGCCAAGGAAGCTTCAGTTCCTCCGCGATTGCCCTCTGGAGTGCTCTTCGGCTTTTCCACCTGGAGCAATCGACGTGGATGATCTTGTTGAATTTCTTCCTGAGAGTTGGTGGAGGGTCCTCGGCTATGGTTCTAAGCACCGCAGAAGCACCCAGTCCAAACCATCCCTCAAAGTAGATGGCCTTGTATGCTCCGCTGCTCGTATCCTCTATATAAGGGATTATCAGTCGTGCCGCTTCCTCTATGTTGTTTGGATAAATATACTGCATTAATTGATGGCAGTTAGTTGAGATCAACTCACGTGGGTAGCAGTTTGCATTGAAAAAACAAGGTGCAGGCTGGCAAATCTAGAACATGCATAAAAGCGTCATGCGCCAAATTGTTATGTTTGTTATGTTTTTTATCAGGAACACCAGATTGGGCATTTATGCCAGCTCGCGAGTACTTTAGTCAAATTGTACAGTACACTAATAACTAAATGAGGTTCACAATTTCGAAATCAAAATGTATATATGGTCCCGTAGTCCATGATGTTTGGCTGTGTTCGCTATATATAGCCAGATCTATAATTTTTTACTGTGTGATCACCTACATGCACTTCTATGACTCTGTGAAGAGGCTTATTTTAAGAGCACTTTTATAGTACACTAAATTTAATACGAATCATTTATTATTTTTGATTCCATTAATGAATCAGATTAACCAGAATTTATTTATACATCATCTGGTAGTAGAATAGTAGAAATACCCTTAACAATCTACTACTCACTAATACTACCAATATAATGCACCGTAAAATTTCTTCCAGATGGATCTCCTATATACACTTTTACGACTTGGTGGAGAGGGATTTTTTTAAAAAAATCTTCAAAATGCCATTTTCTTTTCGGGATCCAATACAATACATCTTCCACATAGGGTTTCGAATTTCGTTTAAAAAAATTTTTGGGCACCCCACCGAAATCACTGACAAGGCTGATACTACTACTATTCTACTCCATAAAAATGCTATGCATTTGTACGTACACAGAAAAATACCTCTTTTGGCGTGGTGACTTTCTCAATGAAGGACCAGCAAACATAAGAAGATGCGGCACAGTAAACGGATATTGCAAGCGTTGAAAAAAAATGTTGCACGCGTCAGAAAAAAAAAGCATTGAAAAAAAATGTTTCAAGAGGCGTCCGATGGAATGAACAGTATCGGACGTCTGAGCGCTAGTTCTGTCCCAAAACTAATTACTCTTCCGACGGTATATAGCCAGATCTACAACTTTTTAACTATGTAATTAACTATATATGTTCTTATGACTTGGTGGAGAGGCTTTATATAAAATCTTCAACTTAGCATTTTTCCCCGGGATTCAATACCACGCGTCTTTCACATGCTATGTACTGTGAATTTGTCCGTTTGGTGACTGAGGTGCCCTAGACGAGATATCACTATTTGCAATTCTTCAAATGTATACCAAGATACGCCCTCTTGCATTATATTGTATACCAAGATTGGGAACTTACATTTTAAAGAAGAGTACATATACAACAACAACAAGAAGAAAAAACTCACTAACAAGAATACTACTCTACTTTGTAAAATGCCATGTCAGTGGAAAAATACCTGTGTTGGCATGGTGACTTTCTCGATGAAGGCCCAGCAAACACAAGAAGATCCACAAAACTAACACATCCGACTGTTAGGGATTTCCACAAATCTAACCCATCTGCACCTCCATATATATGGATCTCCACTTGCTAGCACCTACAAGAACGTATCAGTTATGTTTGTGTATCAACATTGTTAGTCCATGTACTTAATTACTCTATTGAAAACCAACCTGTAAACAAAAAACATGGGGGAGAATCTTAGTACCTTAATTGGCAGCTACACGTCCTGTGCTGATAAGATAGCGGAAATGTTGGTGTTGTTTCCTCCGAGAAGAAAAGATGTTTATGTCAAGTGAAGGAGGATGACAGAAATTGGAGAGCAACCGTACCGTCAATAGTGCTAAGCTAGTTGCAATGAGCTTCTCAAAATGGCTTGTGTTTTGGCTTTGGGGTGCCTTTACTAAATCAAGAATTGTTCTTTGCTTGGGGGTGGAGTTAATTAAAGAACAAAGGTTGAATTGCTGTCCTGCTAAAGAGACTTGATTGCGCCAGACAGAATCCATCCAGCGCCGACGCTATAGCTCTAGCCTCTAGCTAGCTAAAACAAAATCGCGAAGTAGTTCTACAGATGACATTGTAATTCAAACCGGTGATACAGAGTTAATGATGCTACTTCAAGAATAATTATCTCTACCACACCACAATTTTAATAGTGCCTCAAATTTGATATGATTCACTTAATTTTGAAGCACCTTGGATCCTGAATTTGCATACACCACGCTCTTCACACCTCAGCAGTAGAGCTGCTTTTCTAAGCACTCTATATACTTGAACCCTTGTGGGTCCTAATTAGAGCTGGATTCATTCATAGAAATATTAGAAAAGTCCATTACAAGTATACCGCAAACACTACAACACGTCGGGCTTCCGATGGCGCCTATAAATGCCTTTAAAACCTTATAAATGCCTTAAAAAGATTTTAGACGGCGTTTACATGGCGTCAAGAAAAATGGCGTCAGGAAAAGTAATTGGCGGCGCTTAATTATCCACGGCGTTT
The DNA here is from genome assembly GCA_036346375.1 of Guadua angustifolia. Lineage (NCBI taxonomy): Eukaryota > Viridiplantae > Streptophyta > Magnoliopsida > Poales > Poaceae > Guadua > Guadua angustifolia. The sequence goes on from JAYEVE010000723.1 coordinate 1,095,830, forward strand.
ATAAGTGCCGTGGAAGACTCTAACCCGGCGTTTATAAGTGCCGTGGAAGACTCTAACTCGGCGTTTATAAGTGCCGGGGTTCCCTCTATCATGGCACTTTATAAGTGCTGGGGTTCTCTCTATTTATGGCATTTACAAGCGCCGGGGATCCCTCTATTCGTGGCATTCACAGGTGCACAATAACTTCCCAGGAGGTCACTCATCTTATTACTACTCTTATCCAAGCACGCTTAACTTCAGAGTTTTTATAAGATCTAGTACTTTAGTGGTGGTATGATCACATCTGATATATAATGCGTCCCTCCTCTCCTTAACCCTGTTAAACACTCGAACACCGATTTTCAATTATTTCAAATTAGCAAACTATTGAGGTAATTATCAAAATCATCATACGATAAGATCTCCAATTATATTCTTTTGGGCACCAATTCTAGTTTGCAAATCGAATCCGAGCATATTTCTTAAAATAGACATAACTTTTGACTCGTACACTCCAATCGGGCGTTCTTTGGCTCATTGGAAAGATAACGAAAAGTAGCATCTGAAATTGATAAGTGTCACAAAATCAGATGGTCAAAAAATTTGAATTTTCAAACAAAATATCAACGAAAATTGAATTTTCGGACAAAATTTGAAATTTTAGACAAAATATCATCGAAAATGAAATATTTGGATAGAAATTATTGCAAATGGAATATTAGTTTCAATTATTTCAAATATAATATTATTTAATTTCAATTCTTTCAAATTCCCGATAGAGTATTCACATTTATAAACACCGTAGAGTCTACCAGACGTAGCTTATAACGCCGGAATTCCACTCTATCCCAAGCACTTATAAACGCCAGATAGAGTGGAATTCCGACGCTTATAAGCGCTGCGGAAGACTTCTAACCCGCTTATAAACGCCGGTAGAGAGGAATTCCGGCGCTTATAAGCGCGTGGAAGACTCTAACCCGCTTATAAATGCCAGATAGAAGGAATTCCTTGGCATTTATAAGCGTACTGGTAGATTCTAACTTGCGCTTATAAACGCCGGGAATTAAATGCCTCGAATGATAAAAACGCCACTTTAGCCTTATTAGGGCGTTTAGATTAAACGGTAAAATAAACGCCGGAAATCCATGTTATCTTGTAGTGAGATTATTACAATCAAGACACTGCAATGATGAGGTACATAGGCCCTTGCATCTTTCTTGATATGGACATGTGTCGGAAGGTGATTGGTGGAGTGCAGGTGTGCCGATGATGAACAGATTGACTGAAGCTGTGCTACAAGCCTACAAGCTACAACTCAGTGGTGTGGACTGTGGAAAATGGCCTCCTTTGCTCCTACGAGATGGTTGATATGAGCTGGAAGTAGGGTTAGCCAAATCGAATCAACCTTGAAAGTTGAATCTCAATCAGCACCGATTTTCATCGAAAATCAGTTGAAAATCACCAAAAACCAAAGAGTTTCGAAATTAAACTTTTTTGAAAAAATCAAAATTCGACCAGACAATTGATTTGTAACCGAAAATAATTTTAAAGCGATTTTTGTCGATTTTCACTGATTGTCGACCGGTTTACGTTACATAATTTTTTTTCAAAATTTATGAATTTTTTTTGAACTGGACTAGTTTAAGGTTTTGAACTAGCTCGATACGATCGATTTTCACAAAAAAAACGACCGATTTTTGTCGTTTTGTCAGCCCTATCTGGAATTAGTTGGAAATTGTTATCCTCTTAAATGCTTGGATCTAGTCAACACTACTCTATGTGTAGGCCATGTTTGGATCCATTAGCACTAATAATTAGCTGCTAAAATTAGTTGAAATAGATCCAAACAACCCAGCTAATAGCCTACCTAATAGTTAGCCAACAACCTAGCTAATAGTTATCTCATTAGCTAATTCTCCCCTACTAATTTCAGCTAATGGATAGTCAAAAGACCAATTTACCCTCGGCCTCTCCACTGCAGGCTCCTTTCCCTCACAGCTAATTAATGCAAGGATACAATAGTTAGCCAGCTATTAACCATTAACTAGCTAACTATTAGAGCTAATGGATCCAAACAGACTCGTATTTGGAAGGATATCGATCGATTAATATGGAATCCAGAGGCTGGTAAAGTTACTGCCTTCCATATGTAAACATATATCTAAATCTAGAATTGGCATTATGCCTGTTGTAAAACGTCGTCGTTTGCCCGAGATCAATCACATAATCTATAGACACAATCACAGGAGTAAGAACAATGGACATACAATGTAGGGGTGGAATTCTCTCTCGCTTTATTAGATTCAATTGAATACAATGGGGCACTCTCAATATATATAGGAGAGAAGAGAAGAGTTTGGATTCGCCTACGCAAATAAGAGATAGAGCTCTAACCAAACACGATTGAACTTCCTTATTTCATAACACTCCCCCTTGGGCGAATACCGCGTAATGCATATTTCTCGTTAAAAACTCCACTCAAAAACCCCAGTGGGAAAAAAGAGATGGAGAAAAGAGTACATTGCACTCGCATTTTATGCTGCACTAGTTGTCTCATTAAAAACCTTCATGTAAGAAACTTCAGGAAAACTCACAAAGGAGAAAAGAGTACAACTTATGATCTTCAGAATTTACATTAGGATCTTCAGGATCATAATAGGGTTATGGTTCAAGAGTTTTCTCCCCCTGAACTTTGCACTCTCTAAGTCTTATCATTCTAATGCTTTTAACACATCTTTGAAATGTGGATTTGGGTAAGGACTCAGTGAACAAATCTGCAAGATTTTCACATGACTTAGTTTGTACAATCTTTATCTCACAGCTCTTTTGGAGTTTGTGAGGATAGAATAACTTAGGAGCAATATGCTTCGTGATGTTGCTCTTTTCATAACCCAATTGCATTTGTGCAGCACAAGTAATATTATCTTCATGATAATTGTGGGGGTACCAACGGTGTTCAAACCACATGACTTCTGGATATGGCTAATCACACGTCAAAGCCAAACATATTTACGTGAGGCTTCATACAGAGCTATAATCTCTAAGTGGTTGGTAGAAGTTGCTACCAATGTCGGCTTAGAAGACCGCCAAGAAACAGTTGTACCACCGCAGAGAAACACAAAACCAGTCTGCGATTTTGGCACTGTAGGGATCAGACAGATAGCCAGCATCCATATATCCCACCATGGTCAGGTCTTTGGTTCTTCTGGAAAAACAATATAAAATCTCAAGTACCTTGGAGGTATCTGAGTAAAGTCTTGACATCAGCCCAATGTCTTCTGGTTAGGGCCGAACTATGTCTTGCGAATGCAACATCAGGCCTTGTGCAATTCGCAAGATACATGAGTGCTCCAATGGCACTTAAATATGGGACTTCCGGTCCTAAGACTTACTCATTTTCCATTCTCAGTCTGAAAGGGTCTTTATCCACTTCAAGGGGTCTTACGCCTATGGGGTTTTCAAAGGATGTGATTTATCCATATTAAACCTCTCCAATACCTTCTGGGTATAGGAAGACTGGTGAACAAGAATTCCTTCTAGGAAATGCTCTAACTGCAGGCCAAAGCAAATTTTGGTCTTACCCAAAATTTTCATCTCAAACTCCGTCGTGAGGTAAACCCTTGCTTCCTTTATCTCCTCTGTGGTTCCGATGATATTCATATCATCGACATATACTGAGATAATACAGAGTCCATTTTGGGATTTCTTTATGAACACACAGGGACAATATCCCTTCTTCAGGAGGAACTTACTAAGTCAGTTATACCACATTTTTCTCGACTATTTTAATCCGTATAGCGATCTCTTCAGTTTGACACTATACATGTTGCGATTATTAGGAATCAAGACTTTGACTCCTTCGAGGACTATCATATAAATGTCTGAATCCAGTGACCCATATAAATATGCGGTCACCACATATATCAACTGCATTTCTAATTTTAAGCTAGCCGCCATTGATATTAATTATCGGAACGTTATTTCACTCATCACAGGAGAATAGGTTTCATCATAATCGATGTCGGGTCTCTGCGTTAACCCTTGTGCTACAAGCCTCACTTTTACATCTCACCACCTGGGTATTTTTATTTCTCTTCTGGATGAAAAACCCATTTAATCCTCTAGGGAACACGTTAGGAAATATTCAGTCAACAGGACCAGGAACTTTCCTCTTATTAAGCGAGCACAGCCTCAATTGCTTGTTTTGTTTGACCCTATTTGAGCATTTCTAGCACTCTGCCATGGACTTTGGTTCTGGATCCAGCTTTTATCAATTTTAGAGACTAATATATGTCAACAATTGTAGTCTTTCTTTTATTCATTTCTCCTATATCACTTTGGGGATATCTCTATATTAATTTCTTTCAGCTCCTCGTAATTTCCCCCAACGAAGGAGTTTGGGTGTTCCGATTTCCCAGCGTGGAATTGTGCGCGCAAATATACGCTGGGGTTATCATCTTTGGGATGGGTCACTTCAGGGATGTTACCATCTCTAGGATGGCTCACTTCAGGGATTTTCCCAACATCAGGTTAAGCTTCTTCCACAGTCACAGGTAGTGTTCTCATTTTGTTCGGTTCTCTACTTCAGCGAACGGCTCCGCGAAATTAAGTCTCGTGCACCTGGAGGCCTCCCCCTCTTCTTATCGTGGGGGTCAAGAGTGGGTTCAATATCCTTTTAGGGTATCTCCACTCTTTCAAGTGCATATACTTCAGGTATATGAGATCTTTCACTCCCTTATGACCAGTGAAGGCATTTGGCAGATCATTAGCTTATTTATTGCAGATTTATTATCCTCCGAACTTCAAGTTTAGTCTCTCTAGTGCATGGATCTAAGGACTAGGCATTCTATAATGTGGTACTTATCTCCTCCTAATGCCGAAAAATGTCCTTAGTATAATCAGCGTACCGAGCCGTGTACAGATCCTTCATCATAGGCTCTAGATATTTTAATACATGACGGAGATTCATAACCTACATAGATCCTCAACTTCTGGTGAGGTCCTATGGTTGTACGCTGTGGTGGAGAGATTGGCATGTATACAGCTCAACCAGATTTTCGCAGATAGGAAATACTTAATTCTTTTCCACACACTATCTGCAACGGGGAAATTTCGTAATGTGCAGTTGGTCTAAGTTGAATTATTATTGTAGTATGCAGCACTGCGTGGCCCCAACAACTGGTGGGAAACCAACATTCTACAAGAGCGGCAAGCAATATAGTAAGTTTTGTTCTTTTAATATATTGACTCTTCAGGGCTATTTTAAGTGTGGATATTAGGTACGAGATGCTCTACATTAATTCTCGGAGCCATATAATAATCATTAAATGCTTTGAGATAAACTCGCCAGCATTGTCCATTCAAATAGACTTGATCCTTTCTTTTGGAAAGTAGGCTCTTAACTTCATAATTTGAGCAATTAATCTTGGTAGAAGAATGGTTCCTAGTAGATAAGAGACATACATAGGACCATCTAATAGAATCATTTGTCAGTACCATAATATTTCTTAGAAAGGGCCCGACAGAGGCTGAATAGGTCCACAGATATCACTTTAAGTATTCTCCAAGAAATTCAGTGATTCTTCCCTAACCCTTTAGGTAAGAAGATCTAAGAAGGAGCTTTCCTTTAGCGCAACTAGGGCATAAGAAAACTTCAGGTTCAAGAAAATTGTAACATCCCCAATTTCGGGTTTCTGCTAAAAGCTAATTTAAAATAAATTAATTTCAAATTTTGGTTTTTCTTCGGTGTTCTAATTAACCTGGCATCCTTATCCATCCGAAATTGAAGTTCAATCCTTTACCGTCCGCAAAGTCAGAATTCCTAATTCCGGTTCTTATTCGAAATGTCACCCGAGTTCCAGAATGCTCCAAAAATCTTAAAATCCATTGAAATAGGTTCCAAATATTCTATAATGATTTTGGAAATTGTTCCAAGATTTTTAGAAGCTCTCTGGTATTTTATCTCTCGAGGCCTTTCATCAAATTCGCTTTATTCGTCCCGGAATTGTCTAAATTCGAAAATTCATCCACATTTAGTGAAACCAATTTTATTGGGTTCCAAATAATCTCTAGTATTTTTAGAAATTTTTCCAGGATTTTTAGATTATTTTTGCTATTTTATTCCTCGTGCTTTTATCCCTCCATTTATTCCAACCAATGAGAAAGCGACACGTGGCCTTACTGTTCATCTTCCTCCTCTGATCGTTGAAATTTCAGAGCATACAGTTTTAAGCCATCTATGAATGCATCCTCTTTAATCACTCATAACTTCTCATTTCCTCCACCAAATTGAGCAAGGTCGGGTCCGTTTGAAAGATATTGACGACGAGAACCCATTCCCTATGACCATTCATCCTTTAACCCGTCGGAATTGGATTAATTGAGTAGAAACCAAAATACACTCAAACATCAATAACTCGGCCATTTCCCCACAAAACGACGAGTTTCCACTTCTCAATTCGTCGTCCCAGTGTCCTCTATCCCATGATCACCTTGCCCCATTGCTCCTGTGTCGTTCCCTTCTCCAAAACTCGCGAAAACCGACGCCCGGCGTCCTCCAAAGACACCGGCGAGCCATCTTTTGCTCCGGTGAATTTCTAGGTAAACCAACTGCGTTATTTTGTGCCTTTGTCTCCGTGATCACAACCATTCAATCGGATTTGATTTTCGTTGCAGTTTGACCCCGGATTTCTAGTTTGTTCATCGTCGGACGCCGCTCCGCTAAATGCCGATTTCTTCGCTTAGGTACGAACCAGTTGAATTCCTTGCACCCATAGACTCCCCTGGATGCTAGCTATCCCGTGCTCACCTTAGTTTTGAGAAATTTCGTGTTTTAGAGTGGTTTTGGCCGTCGTGCCGTCGGCTCATTTTTGGACGTCGCCGGACTCGTCGCGCCGTCGCTTCTCTCGGCCTCCCCGCCGCCGGCCGGTGAGCGCATCACCTCCGCCTTGCCTCCCCGGTGCTATCCCGCTGCTCGTCGACTACCGAGCCCCATTCCACTATGCCCACACCGTATGCCCATGGCCGCCGTTCGGAGCTAGTGTCGCGCCGCCTCTCCTTGTTCCCAAGTTAGCCGATCCGCACCATCGGCAAGACCGCCCACCGCCCCTTGCACCTCTCGCCGAGCGGTAGTGTTCGAATCATCAAGACAAACCGTAGCTACAAACTCCCGATCAAGCAGTCGCAAGCAATCAGATAAGCAGCATCAGAGCCTCACTACAGTACGATTTCATTTTTACCTGATTTTATTTTCCAACGAAATTTCGAAAAGACCGTTCTTTCTCATACAAACTCCGTTTGAGCTCATTCAAATTGCTAAATTCATATAAATTTATCCTCTATATGCCAGTATTTTTATTATAATTTTTAGTTTCTGTTGATTTTATTTTATTCATTTCGTGCACCGTTTTGCCTGTAGTCGAAGAAGCGGTCGTAGTCGCCGACGAAGGAGAAGACCTTCAGAACAATGCATCACACCTCGTCGATGAAGGCAAGTCTTCCTTGACACATTTCATACCCAGTTTTGTAAATGTTTCTTTAAACATGCATTGCTATTTACATAAAAGAATGATGTTAACGTTAGACTGTTAGCTATACCTGTTGTTTATACCTCCTTGATATTGTATCCATGAATCTTTGTCGTCTTAGAACAAGTAATCCACCATAGTAACTATTCTTGATTAAATAATCTTTGATTAGAATGGAAATTGGAGCTAGAACCTAGTTTTTATTGGAGATTACATGGATATTAGTGTTGATGGGGATTAATAATTATTATAGTGATGTAAGAATGTTGATGATTGAAATATTGTGAAGCCGGATTGTTAATATTTGTGGGAAGTTATTATTGAGGAGCTGATTAAGAAAATAAATATTGGTTGAAATATGGATGGTGATAATCATATGTGAATTGGTTGATTAATATGGAATATGCGTGATTGATTAAGATTAATTGGTTATGATCAAAAGAACTACCATTGTCAATGAATTAAAGTAGATAATTTGGAGAGTAATATTTGGGTGGTTTAGTAAATAATATTATGAAGCATTCTCGGTGCACTTAATAGATAATAGTGAGAATCATACTTATGGATGAAATAGATAATGTTGAGACTCATACTCAGTGAATTTAACAAGCATTCTTGGTGGTTTAGTAGATGATTATGTGAAGTATTCTCGGTGAATTAATGTAGATGATGTTGTGAATCATACTTGGTGGATTTAGTGAATGATATTGTGAAGTATTTTTCATGGATTAAGTGGATGATAAGATTGATCAATATAAGAATGATGGATAAATCAATAATGTAATTTACTATTCTAGGAAGATATTTCATATTCAGTGATAATTGTATCTTAATATGATTTTGGAGTCATGATTACTCTTGATATAGACTTCACTTGTTGGAATATCATATTGGGTTGGATTATGCAAGTTCCATGATAATAATGTGAGATCTTGGTGACTTCATGATTTTAGGAGATTACATAATTGATTATAATAATTTTTATCAACACTGAGAATTGAAGTTTATTAAATAACTATTGGTGGAATAGAGTAGTTCGGTAGAAATGTTTATGCTTGCAAACGGTCAGTATACACCTATGGGTGGGGATTCTTTATAAACCCTTGCAAATTTGTGTTGGAAAATATAGGCAAAAGGTATTGCCGTTTGTTTGTAAAATAACAATAAAAAGGAAAATGGTTTAGATTGGGGCGAAATGGTTTGGTCTTGGTTTGTGGAAGCCGCCCTAGTCAAATTAAGGACCGACTCTTATGATTGTCCATTCTTAGCACAACAGTAAACCACATGTCAAATGGGTTCTGACCTGGCTGAATAATTTGTAGAAACCTAACTTAGACTCACCAGATGGTGGAATGTGGGTGCCAGATGGAGGCAAGTCGTATTTTCCCACACGGCGCAAGAGGGGGCTTCTTAGTAGGCAGATGGAACCCTAATAGCGGTGAAACCTCAGCGGGTGAGTCAGGTTAGATGTATACATTGTAAAGGCCTTGTCATGATCTCTCTGCCAACACACCAAAGGAAGTGTGTTAATTGCATGGCACCAAGAGTCGATCATGTCTTGTGGGTAAAGTGTACAATCTCTGCAGAGGGTTAAAACTATTCGAATAGCCGTGCTTACGGTCAAGGGCGGGCAAAGAATGCTTTGCATATTGGTAGTCTTTTGGTTTTGTTTTCAAAAATGAACTTAGGGATTCGGGAGTGGTTAGAACTCTCGGATGTGCCTCTGGCGGCTAGAGCCAGTCAGGTAGTTGAACCTGTTTTGTAATCTTTAGCGGAAAGAGCCAATGGGTAGATTGAACCCTGATCTTTTTGAAATTTTGCGGATAGAACCTGTATACTAGTGATTGGTGGCTAGAACCTTCACTAGAGATATAATTATTTTAATAGATACAAATAATTGATAAATCTGCTTTACAAAAATTTATTATATGTAAAGTTTATTGAAAATGTGGCTTTATGCAAAAGAACCATAATAAGCCTTCTTTCATATAGCCTTCATCATGCATTTTTACCAAAACTTGCGGAGTACTTCATGTACTCACATGCTATACTCAAATCATCTCTCAGAAGGTTGAAGCTGTCGAAGGAGATCACCTGGACTAGGACGCGCTCCCCACTCGATTGCCTGTGGGCATATAGTTGGGTCATCACTTGGAGTTTTCGTCTTCCGCTGCAGTTATTCAAGTTGTTCAGCCTGTTAAGGCGGTTTTGGTAAACCTCGACCATAAGGTTATTGTTCTTATTCGATGTTATTTATTACTTCAATATATAATCCAGATATGGTCATTGATTTACCACTGTTTCGACTGTGTGTACTAGCTTTGATCTGGGACTAGTACAGTAATACACAGGAGATTCTGGATCGTCGATCTGAGGTCTCACAGAGGTGGTATCAGAGCCATATCGACTGTAGGACGTGTCCCTAGTTAGAATGGTCATTTTTTGTAGGAAGCTTCAAAACTTATGTTACAAAATAAAAATAAAAATAATGTGCTAATCTTACCTTTTCTCTCCTATCTATTCTCATCTTTATCATTGAAGTTGTTTCTTATCTACTCCATCTTCATCGATCTCATTGTTCTTTCATCTTTTGGAATGTAAATTGGATCTCCCTTTGCCCTATAACTTCTATATTAGGTATATCGAGTTCCCTTCTCCACATCAAGACATGTTGTCTCAAAATGAGGAGCGATTCAACAAAGTTGCTAGTGAAGTTGTTCATCTTCATGGTGAGGATCCGACCTTTGTTCGATGAAGACCAAAGAAGCAAGTTTGGTCTCAGATTAACCCTATAGGATAAGTTGGTCAAGGTTCATTCGGATTTGAGCCGCCTTTATCCAGTTAGAGTGAGTAGTTTAATCGAGTAGACGAGTTGCTTTGTGTTGTTTTCAAAACCGTCTTTCGTTTTTGTGCTACCTTTTGTCTGGGCAATTGGTTTTTGGGTATTGTTAGAACCTCCCGTGTTCTCTCATCTATGCTTTATTCCCTCGTCTTGAAGCCTGTCCTGTCAGCAGATGGTGAAGAATCGCGATGCTAACCTCAACAAAGAAGCTAAGGCATCAAATCCCAATGCTATGGTCAACATCAATGCCAACACTAGTGAAGTTCGAATGTCAATGTCGAGCACTCGCCGAGCTCAACCAAGAATCCTCCGATGTGTCAACAGCATTTCTTCAGAGTATGAATCAGTTTCTTGTGACTCAGACTCAGCTCATGCAACTGATGATACAACAAGTGAACAATCAAGCTTCTACAACTCCTCAAAGTTGTTCTCATCGATGAGTTACAAGACCAAGCCTCGTATATTATGTGGTGATGATGGCATTAGCAATACTCCTCCCATAAACCATCACTCGTGAAAATGTGTCATCTGCTACAAATGTGGTGAAAAAGGACATGTTACTTACAGCTTGTCCTCAAAAGGGTAAAGCAAAACAAGATAACCATTGTCATAATCGGATCGAATCGACACCGATTCGACAAGTGCCCCCGAAAGAAGGAGATCTAGTACAAAGTTTGCAACCTTTGTGGCAAGGAAGGGCATTTTGTGAAACAATGTTCCTTGGAGAAACAAAATTTCTTGGCACCACAAGCGCCCAAAGATCGGGTTAGAGTGGAAGTACCTCATAAGTTGCACCGGTAGCAAATATTTCTCAATCACAAAGGAAAACACTCTCCTTGAAGACAACTGTTGTCATCCAGATTCCTGAAAAAGGAAGGTAGTATGTCAAGAACAATATGTTGCTAGTAGCTCTAGACTTTGTGTGAACCAGTCTCAACCCAACGGACCACAAGAAGCAACCTTGATCAAGACCCTAGGAGCAACAGTACAACCAGTGATGCAAGGATTTCACAACAAGATTGGTCAATCTCAACGTAACAAGATTTCAAAGGCAAACATTCAATGTTTCAACTGTCATATTAAGGGGCATTATGCTAATCATTGCCCAAAAAGACGCCGAACATCTACTTCAAGCATCAACATTCCAGATGCTGTTCTTATCAAGACCATAACTCCCACAGCAGGTGGTAAACGTAATCAGAAATTACTGTCACAAATATGGCGATACAGGGTATTAGGTCTACCTATGCCCCATGGAAATGAAGAAGAGACACCAGGAATATGATGTTATCAGAGAAAGTCATTGCTATTCCTGATGTTATCAGAGAAAGTCATTGCCAATAGATAGTACATCCAGTAGTACTATACCCCTTTTAAAGAATAAATAAAAGAATTTCTGTAAGGTTACATTCTATAAGATGCAGTGGCCAGTATTGCTATCTGTAAAAGTTTGAAAGGAGTATAATTGTGGAAGTAATTTCTGGATGTTAGTCTTTAAAGTATATATGAGTTGGGCACCAGTCATAAGTTAAATAAAGGATGGTTGTAGAGCCATAATTCTCGTTTGTACCATGAGGATATATTTTGAATTCAAAATACCAAATTAAAAGGAATCGATTAATCCAAAGATGAAAACAATGACCTCCAAATGTGTGTGGTAAACTTTATTCATGTTTTTCAGCAGAACAAAAGTCTCAAGGTACTAGAAGCTAGAAGTGAATCAAGTGAGATGAACCCCAAATAGATACTAAGTACCAGTCTATCCAATCAGGACTTTCAAGATTTGATCAGTGTTAGGCACCGAGCAATGTTATCAAGTTTTGAAGAGTACAGCGCAGCTTTGGCTCAGAGAAAGAAGAACCTTGGATGTGTGAAAAAGGATCTAAAAGCAGCGTTCTTTGTTCTTTCTTTCTTCTTGTCCGTCCGAATCTCGGGGACGAGATTCTCTCTAAGGGGGGTAGGTTTGTAACATCCCCAATTTCGGGTTTCTGCTAAAAGCTAATTAATTTCAAATTTTAGTTTTTCTTCGGTGTTATAATTAACCTGGCATCCTTATCCATCTGAAATTGAAATTCAATCCTTTACTGTCCGCAAAGTCAGAATTCATAATTCCGGTTCTTATTCGAAATGTCACCCGAGTTCCAGAATGCTCCAAAAATCTTGAAATCCATTGAAATAGGTTCCAAATATTCTATAATGATTTTGGAAATTGTTCCAAGATTTTTAGAAGCTCTCTGGTATTTTATCTCTCGCGACCTTTCATCAAATTCAATTTATTAGTCCCAGAATTTTCTAAATTCGAAAATTCATCCACATTTAGTGAAACCAATTTTATTGGGTTCCAAATAATCTCTAGTATTTTTAGGAAATTTTCCAGGATTTTTAAATTATTTTTGTTATTTTATTTCTCGCGCTTTTGTCCCTTCATTTCTTCCAACCAATGAGAAAGCGACACCTGGCCTTTACTGTTCATCTTCCTCCTCTGATTGTTGAAATTCTAGAGCGTACAGTTTTAAGCCATCCACGAATGCCTCCTCTTTAATCACTCATAACTTCTCATTTCCTCCACCAAATTGGGCAAGGTTGGGTCCGTTTGAAAGATTTGACGAGGAGAACCCATTTCCTATGACCATTCATCCTTTAACCCGCCGGAATTGGATTAATTGAGTAGAAACCGAAATACACTCAAACATCAATAACTCAGCCGTTTCTCCACGAAACGACAAGTTTCCACTTCTCAATTCGTCGACCCGGTGTCCTCTATCCCGTGCTCACCTTGCCCCATTGCTCCTGTGCTGTCCCCTTCTCCAAAACTCGCGAAAACCGACGCCCGGCGTCCTCCAAAGACACCGACGAGCCATCTTTCGCTCCGATGAGTTTCTAGGTAAACCAACCATGTCATTTTGTGCCTTTTGTCTCCGTGATCACAACCATTCAATCGGATTTGATTTTCGTTGCAGTTTGACCCCGGATTTCGAGTTTGTTCATCGTCGGTCGTCGTTCCGTTCGTCGTCGATTTCTTCCGTTTAGGTACGAACCAATTCAATTCCTTGCACCCATAGACTCCCCTGGATGCTAGCTATCCCGTACTCACCTTAGTTTCGAGAAATTTCGCGTATTAGAGTGGTTTTGGCCGTCATGCCATCGGCTCGTTTTTAGACATTGCCGGACTAAATCGTGTTGCCGCTTCTCTCGCCTTCCTTGCCGGCGGTGAGCGATCACCTCCGCCGCCTCCCGGTGCTATCCGCCTCGCCGATCGCTAAGCCCCACTCCATTATGCCCGCCAGATGCGACCATGGTCGCCGGTCGGAGCTCGTCTTGCTGCCCTCTCCATGTTCCTCGCCCTAGCCGACCGCTGCACCATCGCCCATACCCCCCCCTTGCACCTCTCGCTGAGCCGCAGGTTCGAATCGCACAAGAATCAGTAGCTATCTGAGACTCCTACCAAGCGATCGCGCAATCTTTAGAGCAATGAGTCGACATCAAGAAGAATGAAATCTGTAGCCTCACTGAAGACGATTTCATTTTTACCCGATTTTCTTTTCCAACGACATTTCGAAAAGACCGTTCATTCTCATACGAACCCGTTTGAGCTCATTCAATTTGCTAAATTCATCTAAATTCATCCTCTATCGGCCAGTATTTTTATTATAATTTTTAGTTTTTATTGATTTTATTTTATTCATTTCGTGCACCGTTTTGCGCGTAGTCGAAGAAGCGGTCGTAGTCGCCGACGAAGAAGAAGACCTTCAGAACAACACATCGCACCTCGTCGACGAAGGCAAGTCTTCTTTGACGCATTTTGTACCCAGTTTTGTAAATGCTTTTGTAACTGCTTCTTCAAACATGCATTGTTATTTACATAAAAGAATGATGTTAACATTAGACTGTTAGCTATACCTGTTGTTTATACCTCCTTGATATTGTATCCATGAATCTTTGTCGCCTTAGAACAAGTAATCCACCATAGTAATTATTCTTGATTAAATAATCTTTGATTAGAATGGAAATTGGAGTTAGAACCCAGTTTTTATTGGAGATTACATGGATATTAGTGTTGATGGGGATTAATAATTATTATAGTGATCTAAGAATGTTGATGATTGAAATATTGTGAAGTTGGATTGTTAATATTTGTGGGAAGTTATTATTGAGGAGCTGATTAAGAAAATAAATACTGGTTGAAATATGGATGGTGATAATCATATGTGAATTGGTTGATTAATATGGAATATGCGTGATTGATTAAGATTAATTGGTTATGATCAAAGGAACTACCATTGTCAATGGATTAAAGTAGATGATTTGGAGAGTAATATTTGGGTGGTTTAGTAAATAATATTATGAAGCATTCTCGGTGCACTTAATAGATAATAGTGAGAATCATACTTATGGATTAAATAGATAATGTTGAGAATCATACTCAGTGAATTTAACATGCATTCTTGGTGGTTTAGTAGATGATTATGTGAAGTATTCTCGGTGAATTAATGTAGATGATGTTGTGAATCATACTTGGTGGATTTAGTGAATGATATTGTGAAGTATTTTTTGTGGATTAAGTGGATGATAAGATTGATCAATACAAGAATGATGGATAAATCAATAATGTAATTTACAGTTCTGGGAAGATATTTCATATTCAGTGATAATTGTATCTTAATATGATTTTGGAGTCATGATTACTCTTGATATAGACTTCACTTGTTGGAATATCATATTGGGTTGGATTATGCAAGTGCCGTGATAATAATGTGAGATCTTGGTGACTTCATGATTTTAGGAGATTACATAATTGATTATAATAATTTTTATCAACACTGAGAATTGAAGTTTATTAAATAAATATTGGTGGAATAGAGTAGTTCGGTAGAAATGCTTATGCTTGCAAACGGTCAGTATACACCTATGGGTGGGGATTCTTTATAAACCCTTGCAAATTTGTGTTGGAAAATATAGGCAAAAGGTATTGCCGTTTGTTTGTAAAATAAAAATAAAAAGGAAAATGATTTAGATTGGGGCGAAATGGTTTGTTGGGCGGGTGCAGACAGAGCACTGGTCTTGGTTTGTGGAAGCCGCCCTAATCAAATTAAGGAGCGACTCTTATGATTGTCCATTCTTAGCACAATAGTACAACCACATGTCAAATGGGCTCTGACCTGGCTGAATAATTTGTAGAAACCTAATTTAGACTCACCAGATGGTGGAATGTGGGTGCCAGATGGAGACAAGTCGTATTTTCCCACACGGCGCAAGAGGGGGCTTCTTACTGGGCAGATGGAACCCTAATGCTGTGAAACCTTAGTGGGTGAGTTGGGTTAGATGTATACATTGTAAAGGCCTTGTCATGATCTCTCTGCCAACACACCAAAGGAAGTGTGTTAATTGTATGGTACCAAGAGTCGATCATGTCTTGTAGGTAAAGTGTACAATCTCTGCAGAGGGTTAAAACTATTCGGATAGCCGTGCCTACGGTCAAGGGCGGGCAAAGAATGCTTTGCATATTGGTAGTCTTTTGGTTTTGTTTTAAAAAATAAACTTAGGGATTCGGGAGTGGTTAGAACTCTCGGATGTGCCTCTGGCTAGAGCGGTCAGTAGTTGAACCTGTTTTGTAATCTTTAGCGGAAAGAGCCAATGGGTAGATTGAACCCCGATCTTTTTGAAATTTGGCGGATAGAGCCTGTATACTAGTGATTGGTGGCTAGAACCTTCACTAGAGATATAATTATTTCAATAGATACAAATAATTGATAAATCTGCTTTACAAAAATTTATTATAAGTAAAGTTTATTGAAAATGTGGCTTTATGCAAAAGAACCATAATAAAGCCTTCTTTGATATAGCCTTCATCATGCATTTTTACCAAGACTTGCGGAGTACTTTATGTACTCACATGCTACACTCAAATCATCTCTCAGAAGGTTGAAGCTGTCGAAGGAGATCACCTGGACTAGGACGCGCTCCCCACTCGATTGCCTGTGGGCATATAGTTGGGTCATCACTTAGAGTTTTCGTCTTCCGCTGCAGTTATTCAAGTTGTTCAGCCTGTTAAGGCGGTTTTGGTAAACCTTAACCATAAGGTTATTGTTCTTATTCGATGTTATTTATTACTTCAATATATAATCCCGATATGGTCATTGATTTACCACTGTTTCGACTATGTGTACTAGCTTTGATCTGGGACTAGTACAGTAATACACAGGAGATTCTGGATCATCGATATGGGGTCTCACAAAAGTCTTTATGCTATGGCCAGCAGAATTATGATTAGCATTCTTATAAATTTCAACTCAAGATAATCCAGTCGATCTGCTAGATCTTAAATATTTCTGGGTTTTCATCACAACACAAACTTCAGGTTTTATATGTGCATAGTATAACCCGGAGGAGAATGAATGAAGGTTTTAACCACATGTTAATTACACCCATAAAATTTAGTTATGAGAAGGTATTTTGTACCATCCTCACTCTTTGTCTCTATATGGAAACGATTTAGACTAATGTCTTCAAAACTTTAAGAGAATACGACTGGACTCAGGGTATAATATGGCATTCTTCCAGTGCCAACTTATGAGAGTGTCGCTTCTGGCGATAATCATAATATCTTCTATTCACTTAGTGTAGTACAACTGCCTTCTAGACAAGTTTTCTCCTCTACTATCAGATTATACCTTGTTCTATATATAGAAGTATGATTTATCCTTCGAACAATTGTTGTATCAGGAACAAATTATAGAATATAGAACAAAGATAGCACAATTTAAACAAATATTTGGGAAATCTTAATTTATTCAAATTTAAATGATAACTGCTCAATAGGAGCATAGACCAAATGTTCATTGAGGAACTAGAATAAACTGGTAAGGAGACTTATAAGGAATATGTGACATCGACTAGCAAAGTAAAGGAATATTTAGGAGACCAATCCAGGTCTCCTTATGAGTCATATATGTCCTTCTGGGACTCCTCGAACTTTATAATTTCAAAAACTATATTATCACACTTCTCAGCACTCATGTCAACAACAGGTTGACCGGTGAAGTATGATTCAACATTATTTACCCCGGGTCTTATTGATTTTTCCTGTGGATTTTGTGTAAAGGACTACCACATACTTCGGGATGCAATAGTTGCATGACCAATATGCAACGCATTCATACTTAAAACAGTGTTTGCAGCCTTACTTCTGGAAGACCTTGGCCATTTACCTTTACTTTCCCACTATGAATTGCTCTTCCCCTTCTTATCATTTTGCCCTTACTACGGCCACGGCTATTGCTAGCCTGCTAAGCATTTTGCATGTGCTTCAGACATTGCAAGACTCCCATTAGGAAGTGCGTGATGATACTTCACCATATCTGATAGTTTTCGGGGATAGCAGGGATAATGGCTTCAGGCTGGGAAAATAGTAGCTCCCAAAAAGCCGAGCTAACAGATTAATCTTTGTATTCATTGCCTGGGTAAGGTAATTATTGCCATTTAGGGCAAGCTTAATAAGTTCCCTCTTTGCGATGTCCAACACATCCTATTTCTATTTATGCAAAATGACTTTTACTACTGGTAAAATCATTATATTGCATGCTCACTTTTCAATCAGTTAAGCCTGGTCTATATCTATTTAGTAGATAATTATCTAAATGTTTCCCAGAATTTTTCTAGCAATTTTCATGACTTTCTGCTAATTATTCAGCAACTTTCAGAATTACTGACGAGGACTGAGGAATCTTCGGCGAGTCAATGCGTAGTCAAAGGGGCTCCCGGCTCAAGGCATTGCAGTGAAGGCCCACGACCACGGCCCAACGACACTCGTCCCCGCACGACCTCGAGCTCAGGCAGCGGAGCTCTGTCCCCACTCGACCTCGAGCTTGGCTCAGGGAAGTGCGTTGACTCGGCAGTTACCAAGACCTGCACGATGGAATTAAGGTGGACATGGGCGGCATTTCTGGGGCAGTTACAACCCACCTTCAATACGCACGAAGCCACTCCCCCGTGAATCTCTCCCATCCATTACAGGTAACATTCGGGAGGATATAAGACCTCGCAAGGCATATGTACAGGATCATCAACTCACTAGCAATAGACCAGGATACTCAAACAGAGCACACGGGCTCGAGCTATAATCATCTCATTGTACGCACAGTTAGTGAATTCCTCCACCCTCGGAGAAGACTGGACGTAGAGCTGTTACCCTCGTGGGGGCTCGAACTAGTATAATTTCCTGTCTCCTGCTCGCTGACGCCACACATCGACCTACGTCTGCACCGTCGTTGAGCGAAGCGCTTCTTGGGTCCCTCATTCACACTAACCCCCTCTTCACTTTTGCGGTCAGGCGATCCCGATCGTCGACAGCTGGCGCCCACCGTGGGGCCCGAAAGCTTCATTCAACTGGAAGGAATCTCAACCTTTCAAGGTATGGCGTCTTCTGCAGCAGTGCATTCCGCGAGCTCGGGCCCGAACACGGCCCCTGAGCATGGAAGTTCCACATCTCTGTTCTCCCCCTCTCCGCCACTCCGAAATCGGTTCGTTCTCATGGCTACCAGCCATGACGTGGACATTGAGGAGGGAGAGCGCAGCCCAAAGACCCCTGAAGATGCTCGTCGGATGGCCCAGGTTGCCATCAACCAGGCCATTACCGCCCTCCGGCGAGAGGGGCTTGAGAAAATTGGAACGTCCTCGAGGCGTTCTAGACTCCCACACTCGAGCGAAGCGCCCGCAATCGTGACGAAGTCATGATCGATCCGCAGACGTCTAACGTCGGGTTTCTTCGGTCGAGCTCTCGCAGACGAAGCTCGACAAGGTTGCTACTGGTTGTGCCATCACAAAGACGGGTGGCCTTCTGCTGGTCCCGATCATTGAGGGCGACAGCGGCTCGTCGCGGCGCCTAACACTCCGCCGGCTCTCTACGCTGGCCCTAGATCTCGAGGCTCGTCTCATCGCCGCCTCGCCGTCGTTCGAAGCGTGACTCGGACGGGTGCGGCGGCGACCGGTATCTGGCGACTCCCGCCCAAAGGCCTTTTCTCCGACGTCCCCTAAGGCGTCGGCGGGTCCATGAGCGCCTGCAGTACCTCCCGGGTGATGATCGGGCCCACCGCCGCGGCCGTCGAGGTCGCAGGGCGGGACGCCAAAGCGATCAGGAATCTAGCTCTAACAAAGAGCGAGAACCTCCCAGCGCCGCTCCTGTCGATATGGTCGCGGTGTACTCCGACGACCTCTGATGGGTGCGCTGGCCAGCTCGCTTCAAGCCCGCACTGATCGAGCGATTCGATGGGACGAAGAACCCTGATGAATTCCTCTCGATCTACACCACTGCCATCCTAGCCGCGGGAGGCGACGAGTACGTGATGGCCAACTACCTCCCTACCATCCTGGACGGTGCTGCCCACACCTGGCTCTTCAACCAGAAACCAGATACTTTCCGCTCCTGGTGCCAAATCCAGAGCGCCCCGCCAATTTCCAGAGTCACACGGCGGCTTGAGGGAGAAGGACCTGGACCGAGTGATCTAGGGAAAGAATGAACCCCTCCGCGACTTCGTGCGGCGATTCATCTGCACTAGGAATCTGATTCCTAGTGTGTCTGACGAGGCTGTGATCAAGGCCTTCAAGTTTGGCGTACGCGACCGTCGCCTCACCGAAGACCTTGAGATCACGGCGAGGCTCACCGTCGGTAAGCTCTTTCGCATGGCAGAGCGCTACGCGGACGACGCAGTTCGCTGGAAGCGTGATTACGACCAAGGTAAGCTTGGCATCAACTCTGGTGAGGCAGGCCCCTCCAACACTAAGAATACCGACCAAGGCTCGGCTGCCAAGAAGTGGAAGAGGGATCGCAAGCGTGAGGGTGGTCGACCTATGGTGACCGTCTCGGCGGACGGCCATCGTGAGGTCATGGAAGTCCGGGACTCGGTTCAGGAGAGGCCCCGTTCCTAGCAAAACCAACCACGACCGTCGGGCTGGGTCGCGACAGGCCGATGGCCACCCACAAGGTCTTGAGGGGTGGCCTCGGTTCGATGAAGGTAAATTTTGCCTGTTTCACAGGACCTCGGCCACGACCTGCGGGGCTGCAGGGCCTGGCAGGCCAAGCTCGAGGCCTTCTATGACGGGCGTGGAGAGATGCCTATGCTCCCGAAGGATGGAGACGAGCCCGAAAGGGTAAACACCGGAAAAGACTAGGCCGACCTCGACCTGGACTTTCAACAAGGCGACCGCCGGATCAACGTCATCTTTGGCGGTTCTTGGTACCGAGCCCCGTGAGATCAAGGATGTTTGCAAGATGGTCTACTGTGCCCTTCTTTGGGAAGTCCACGGATCAGCCCTGCAAATGGGCCGGGGCGACGATCACCTTCACGTCGGAGGATGCCCCCCAAGGTATGTCGAAGGATCTTAAGATTGCCTTGGTCGTGACCCCGACCATCAGCAACACCATGGTCGGGAGGGTCATGGTCGATGGTGGCAGCTCCCTCAATCTGCTGCTAGCTAGCGCGCTTGACCGGATGCAAATCCCCCGGTCAAAGATCAAGAGCATCGCGATTCCATTCTTCGGGATCGTTCCTGGGAGCTCAACCACTCCTCTGGGGCAGGTGGTTCTGCCCGTCACCTTCGGCGCTTCGGATAACTTTCGCACCGAGCTGATCACCTTCGAGGTGGTCGAGGGTGACCTCCCCTACAACGCCATCCTGGGGCGTCCCGCCCTGGTCAAGTTTATGGCGGCCAACCACTACGGTCACCGATGCATGAAACTCCCGGAGCCTAGTGGCATCATCACCGTGCGCGGCAACCTCAAGGCGGCGCACGGTTGTGAGACTCAAGCTCTGGCCCTCGCCGGCATGTTACCTCAGTGAGGGCCGGAGGCGGCGGTGAAGAATGCCCGCCAGAAGGCAGTGATCCAGCTTGGCGGGGATACGAAGGTTGTGCCGCTCGAGCAGGGTGACACGACCAGGTGCGTCCATATCTCGGCCGAGTTGGGTTCCAAATAGGAACTCGAGCTCGTCACCTTCCTCTGCGCCAATAAAGGTATATTTTCTTGGGAGCCGGCGGACATGCCAGGTGTCCCGAGGGAGGTGGTCGAGCACAAGCTGCAGGTGTGACCTGACTGCTGGCCTGTGCGCCAGAAGCTGCGGCGTTTTTCGCTGGAGAAGGTCGCCATCATTAGAGAAAACCTTGACAAGCTCTTGAAGGCTGGGTTCATCCGCGAGATTGACTACTCCGAGTGGTTGGCCAACCTGGTCATCGTCCAAAAGAAGGGCGGAAACTGAAGGATGTGTGTGGACCATACGGGGTTGAATTCGGCATGCCCGAAGGACAACTTCCCACTCCCGCGCATCGACCAGATCGTCGACTCCACCGCGAACGCCAGGATGTTAAGCTTCCTAGATGCTTACTCGGGATACCACCAGATCAAGCTGGCGGTCGAAGACGAGAGCAAGACCTCGTTCATCACGCCGTTCGGGACCTTCTGCTACACGACCATGTCGTTCGGTCTCCGCAACACCGGCGTGACCTTCCAGCGCCTGATGACCAAGACGTTCGATCCCCAGATCGGCCGCAACCTCGAGGTCTACGTGGACGACATCATCGTCAAGAGCTCTTCCGAGGGCAACCACGTTTAAGACCTTGGGGAGACCTTCGCCAACCTGAACAAGCACAATATCAAGCTCAATCCGGAGAAGTGTGTGTTTGGTGCTGCTTCAGGGAAGGTGCTCGGCTACATGATCGGGGGCTCAAGGGTCGGCCCAAACCCAGAGAAGATTGAGGCAATTGAGAAGATGGCGCCCCCGACCTCGGTGAAACAGGTACAATGTCTCACCGGCCGTATGGCCGCCCTTAGTCGGTTCATTTCAAAGCTTGGGGAGAGTGGGTTACCATTCTTCAGGGCCTTGCGCAAACAAGGAAGTTTCGAGTGGACTCCTGAGGCGCAGCGGTCGTTCGACGACCTGAAGGCGTACCTTTCAAGCCCACCTTTGCTTACCACTCCTTGGTAAGGCGAGCAATCTATTTGCTCTACCTAGCGACCACGGCCCGGTATCAAGGTTGCGTCTTGGTGGCGAGCAGGATTCGCGGCAACACCCGATCTACTACGTTAGCGATTTCCTACATGGCGAAGGGCGTTACCTGAGTTGAGCTCTTGTCGCCCTTCTCATGGCTTCAGCGCAAACTCGGCACTACTTCCAAGCGCGGTAGGTCGTCGGCGAGCGCTTCGAGGATATCTTGAGGAACCCAGAGGCTGAAGGTTGCATTGCCAAGTGGGCCATGGAGATGGCGGCGTTCGACGTCCAGATCGTGGCGCGCACGGCTATCAAGTCGCAGGTGCTCGCCGACTTTGTGGTCGAACAAACGTCGCAGCCCGCTTCCGAGCCTGAGGTCAAGGAGGAGAAGCCCTGGATCATGTACTTCGACAGCTCGAGGTCTTTTAACGCCGAGGTCGGAGTTCTCATCCTTACTCATGTGGCGACGGCCGAGGTATGTGGTTCATTTTGGGTTTCCAGTGACCAACAATGTTGCAGAGTATGAGGCTCTCTTGGCAGGCCTGCGAGCCTACAAGGCCCTAAGTGTGCGCCGGTTGATTGTAAGGGGCGACTCTCAGCTCGTCGTCAATCAATACAATAAGGAGTACCAGTGCTCTGAAGACTCTATGGCCAAGAACCTCGCCGAGGCGTGCAAGATGGAGAAGTGGTTCCAGAACCTAGAGGTCACGCATGTGGCTTGGAAGGACAACTCCGACGCAGATTTCCTCTCCAAGCTCTGGTCGTCTGACGATGAAGTCCCTCCCGACGTGATCCTGGAAACCCTGGCGTCTCCCTCCATCTCCGACCAAGGGCTCTCGGTCGCCATCATCGAAGGTACTCCCTCCTGGGCCAAGCCGATCCATCGTTTCCTGGCGACGGGTGAGCTCCCGGCCGAGCCAGCGGAAAGAAGCATGATCAAGCGTCGGGCGAGCTCATATAAGCTCGTGGATGGCAAGCTTTGTCGTCGGAATATCTCTGGCATCCTGACAAAGTGCGTTACCACGGAGGAGGGTAAGTACCTGCTACATGACATTCATTCAGGTCTTTGTGGGGCGCACTCTTCTTTCAGGACTATGGTCGGGAAAGCTTTCCACATGGGGTACTATTGGCCAACAGCACTCCAGGATGCACGTAGCATTGTCCGCACTTGTCGAACCTGCCAGTTCCATGCTCGGAAGTCGCATCAGCCCGCCTACGACTCTGCACCATCCGCTTTCGCGTGGCCTTTCTCGACTGGGCCGACATCCTTGGCCCCTTTCAGCGATCGGGGAAGAAGTTTTTATTCGTGGCCATCGATACCTTCACCAAGTGGATCGAAGCTGAACCCGTCTCGACCATCACGGCTCGCGCGGCGGTCAAATTCTTCCGCCTGTTCGTGGTCACCAGGTATGAGGTTCCATGCAGAATCATTACTGACAATGGAACTCAATTTACCAGTGAGCTGATCCAGGAGTACTGCGAAGACATCGGCACCAAGGTACGCTATGCCTCGGTGGCCCATCCGCAGAGCAATGGAACAGTCGAGCGCGCCAACGGACAAATCGTTCAAGGCGTGAAAAAGCGGGTGTCAGATGAGCTCGAATGACACGGCCAGACCTGGGTGGATGAACTTCCCACCGTCTTATGATCCATTCATACCACGACCAGCCAGGCAACAGGGTCCACACCCTTCCGGCTCGTGTTCGACCGGCCGCCCCGCCTCCCGAGGTCACGTTGGCTCTGCCAGGTCGGTTTGGTCGTCGGATCGACTTCGAGCAAGAGCGGTCTCTTGACCTTACTCGCGAAGAAGTAAGATGTCAGTGCCTTTACACACGATCGGGCGAGCACTGCAAGCTCACGTAGACATGCGTCTAGATCGATGCGACATAGGAGCTCCTTGTTGGGGACTTAGCTCGAGGCGGATTCAGGCACCGCCCAACACCAACAAGTTATCCCCGGTGGGAGGCCCCTATAGAGTTGTTTCAACAGATCGCACGGGGCTTACGGCTAGCGATGCCCGATGGCGAGAGCTCTCTAGCTCGTGGAATATTGACCCACCAAAATTCTATGTGTAACCTTTTTACCTCAAATTTGAATAAAGTTCTTGTTCAATTGTCATTATTTGTCTTCAAGACCTTTTCTTTCTATGTTTTGTGTTGGCTTGAGCTCAATTCTCTCTGAGCCTCGACTCTACTGGGTGGCTTGCTTCTTTTGCCCAGTGTTGCGAGCTTACCTTCACCCCTAGTGGTCGAGTCGCGTGTAAGCCGAATCTCTTCAAGATCTATACTCCCCGTGCTGTGGTCGATTTAAGCCAGGATTGGGTCCAACGAAAGCAAATCGCAAATCATTGTTGTAACTCGAGCCTTACTATAGATCTTAAGTTTTTCCTACTGCGACCATGTTTTTCCCCGTAGGCCTTTTTCGATCTTGCAGGACTTGGTCTTTGTAGGGTTTCTAACTTGCGCCCAAGGCCGGCGTTGCTCGACCTTGAGCCCAACGAGGGCTGGATTAGATATACCATGGGCAGAAAAGGCTAAGTGCGTGGTTAAGGAAAAACTTTCATTCAAGCAAAACAAGATATTAAGCTATTCTTGCAATAAACCCTGTTTTTTGTTATACAAAAGTCTTGCTTACAAGAAGTCTAGCCCTATTTACAGATCAGCCATCTCACGGGCAAGCTTCTCTTGCTCGAGCTTGGCGACCTTGGCCCTTAGGGTCGAGAGCTCACTCTGGAGGCGGAGGGCTTCGGTGGAGGCTTCACTGGCGCGCCGCCGCTCGTCTTGAAGTTGGGCCACAGTACTCTTCGCCGCCTTGCTTGTTCGACCCAGCTTTTCTTCGAGCTCCTTCACCTTGTCCTCAAGCTCGGGGGACACCTTCGTCGAGGAAGACGCTTGCTCCGCGGTGGCCTTCACCAGCTCTTCGGCCTTGGCTCGCTCGGCTTCGAGCGCCTTGGCCGACCGCGCGCGCTCTTGCTCCACGGCCTTATAGGCATGGTAGCGCTCGGTGGCCCTGGCCTGCTCGAGCTTGGCCGCGTGAGCAACCTCCTGCGCCTTCATCGCCTGGTGCAGGTCATCGAGCTCTTTGGCCCTCTGTTCGGCCTCTTCTTGCTCGATCTCCAAGGTCTCAATGAGCCTGGAGCGCTCGACCTCCCGCACCTCCACCACGTTCAGGAGGCCCCTCAGCACGTCGGCGTGCTCCTAAAAGCCTTGTAGCCCTTGGGAGACGTTGCGGATCGCCTTCATAGCAGAAAAGGTGGTCCAAAATAAGAGAAGCGGTAAAGAGAGCTCGGGTTAATGTATTGCAGGATTCGCGAAGGGGTCCTTACCTCACGAAGACGGTTTTCAATGCACGCGCGGGTGAACTCTTCACGCTCGCCGCCCGATGTTTCCGGGCCAGCGCCGACCTCGACCACCGCCGGGACGCCGGGGTCAGGACCTTCAGGCGCCACGCCAGTGGCGACTTGGCGTTCTGCCGCCACCCCCTGGGGGCTCAGCTCACCGCCAGGGGTGGGCTCGACAGCGACTCCGGTCCTGACCTCCGTGGACGGGGCTCCGTCCACCTCTGACGCTAAGGAAGCGCTGGCCGGATCCGCCACGCGATCTCCCGCGGCGCGGTCAACATCAGAAGCCTGGGGTACCATGACCTCAGCGCCTGACGCGTCCGTGGGCGGGCAGGCCTGCGGTGCCTCCGCGGGTGCGGCCAAGGCGCCCTGCGCGCCTTCTTTTGCGTCGATCTTGGGCGGGTCAGCGACAACGCCGACGTCTGCCTCGCCAGTGTCGTAGTCCTCGCTGGTCGCGGGCTGGTTCAACTCCTCGTCCGGGTCGTCGACTCCTTGGTCGAACTCGCCGGCTGGGGCCTAGCTCGGGGGTCCAGAAGGATTGCGCGCTTGGCCCGAGGGTCGGCGTGGGGCCAGCATGAAGACGTTCTCCACCTCCTCCTCGGACTCGAGCTCGCCGTGGACAACAGCCATCATCAATACGGGCAGGTTTTGAGCTCGAGCACTCAAGGTCTGCGATCAAGAACAGACTCTAAGCCGAAAGGACGTGAAGGGGGTGGAGCAAAATAAGAAACCGAGAGCTTACAGGTGGTTAGCCGCCTCCGCCGAGGGCCGGGCGAGGTCTTCTTGCCCCAAGGTCGAGGGCACCTCGCCAAGGCCTCGACACAGGACCTTAGAACCTGCTTGGCTCCACGCCACCATGGGCGGTGGACCTGGGTCCCCGACCTTGGAACCCCTGGGCCGGCTGAGGCTCCGAGGTCCTGGCGGCGTCCGCCGCGCTCTACTGCCGTAATAGGGAGAGCGTGTCAAGCGACAAGAGGACGCGAGCATGAGCTCGGGGGCTCGACCGTAGGAATCCTTACCGTCGCGCGGTCACCCCACTCAAGGTGGGGTTTCTTCACCTCCTGGCTTCCTACTGCGACCGGCGGAGACCACTTCTTCCCCTTCTTGCTCTTGCCCCCGCCAGGCAGCGGGAGCATTCTCCTGGCTATCTCGAACAGCTCCAGGTGGTCCTGTAGGCGCGCAAGGCTTAAGGAGGGCTCCATGGACACTCAAATTAAGAAGCCTGGTCGGGATGGCTTACCTCGGCCTTCCGACGGAGTACATTTTTTGGGACAGGGGCATCGATGGTGTATTCATGCGCCCCTTTCCCGAACATCTTGTTCATCCTGGCGGTGACCCAGGACTCCTTCGGCGCTGCGACGGAAACAACCATCAAAGAAGACCCAAGGTCGAGCTTGTCGGGACCCGAATATGCAAATTCGGACCCTCTGTGTATACTGCACTAGTCCAGGATCATGCTAGTGCACACAGGCTCAACATTAGTGAATATCACAATCATACACAACGTAAATAGATAAAAGACATAAAGTATCAAATATTACCAGTTGTATGACCTTATGGTCAACTTACTTAACAAGGCCTCATAAGGCTGAACAACAAATTGAACTGCAGCGGAAATGAAGTCGTAGATAACCCCTCAGTATACCACAGGCAACTGACAAGGCTCACACCCTAAACATTCGTCTCTTCATGGTACTTCTTTTTCAGCACTGATGATGTTGTTGTAGGCAAGGGTGAGTACATAAAGCACTCAACAAGTTGTGCACAGAATGCAATTCTAACAAAGCTATATGCAAGGCTTATTCCAAAGGAAGGCTAAGAGGTTCATTTGCAACTAAGCAGCATTTAAAAACACGTACAATATATAGATTGAAATGACAGTAAAACAAATAACAGTAATAGATAGATTCAGCATTTCTCAAGTAAACCAAGTTTCCTCATCCTAAGTCAAGATTCAACTTTCCATGGCAACCTGCCATCCATCCCAAGTTTTCATTTTCAAAAGTCTAAACCCTTGACTGTAATCCCCGAGCATTGCTCAATACCGTGAGCACGGCTATCTGAATAGTTTGTACACTCTGCAGAGGTTATGCATTTTACCCACATGACATGATAATCTCTTTGATGCCAAGCTATTAGCACACTTTCTTTGGTATGCCTACAGAGAATCATGACAAAGCCTTTACAATGCTCTGCCTTAGCCCATTACTACCGTGAGGTTTCAACTTTGGTGGGGACTGGTTACCACATCCAGGGCCCCCCTCTTGCGCCATCTGGGTTCATTCAAAAGGTGAACCACACCACCACGATAGTACTAAAGCTAAAGCATTGCAAATTAATCAGCTAGGCTGCCCCATAACAACATGTGGTTGCATGATTGACTCAGGTCAAAGGCTCGCAAGGTGTCCTTATGGTTTGATCAAAGCAAGACATACACATACCCTCGCCCATCGGGCCCACCACGCATCTGCCCTTGCCACTTGCTTTCAGGCCAAAATTATAACCACCCTAGTTGATTACCAAGCACCACGTGCCATCAACAACTCAATATCATTGCGTGACATCCATTGCCACCACAACTCAATCTCATCGTGTGACCACACATGACACATAAGTTAACATCATTGTTCCATATTCCATTAGTCAAATTTAATAATCAACATTCCATGTACATGTGATGACGTGGCATGGCTAAGCATTCTAATCCGATCTAACCATCCGTGTTGATTTCATTATTAACCAACTATAGTGAACCAACCTAGGGTGACAAGTGGATCATGGCATACAATTGACAAGGTAGGGTGTAATTCAAAGGGTACGATAGCTAATCCCAAACTTATGTTGAAATCATTTATACACATAAAATAACAAGTGATAGGGTAAATCAAAATAGCATGCAATCTAGTTTATGGGTGCAACATGATCAAAGCACAACTTGCCTTCATTAAGCTCTTGGTCTTGGTCTGAAATTAATTCTTGAGCTGCAAAATCTCTTTACGAAGCCTCGCACAATTCAACGTCTACGCAAATCGAGAGAGAAAGCAAATAAAAATCAAAAAAAAATATGAAACAAATTCAAAAATTCAAATAAAAGCCACCATTAGAAAGATCTTAATTTTACAAATTTTTAAGAATTTGAATCACCTCAATCGGAGTTCGTATGCAAAAGTTATTGCAATTTGAAGTTTGAAAATCCTGAAAATAAACCCTAATTCATAAATCCGATTTTAGCGAATTATTTTTATAAAAGAAATTCCGATTTTCCCGCCAAACGTACGGACGCGACGTGGTCGATTTTTAGCCGTTGATCTCGTGATCGACGGCTCACGCTTACCCGTGAACTTCCCTATTCATCCGACGACGTGGCGAGATCTTGTCCGTCCGTCGACGATCTGACGGCCCACAGAGCTCCTGATCCGGTGAGGCGTTGAGGCGGCGCAACTTGCTGGGCTTGAAGACGACGACGCACTCTGCGGCGCTCCGGTGCTCCCCGGCGAGGATGAGGCAATGAATCCGACGCGTCTCGCCGAGAGGAATTCAAGTCGCCTTAGCCGATTTAAAGAGACTTGGCGACGACATTTAAAAGCTACAAGAAACCTTCGGTCACAACCTTGCTACTCCGGTGAGCTCTAGAGGCGATTAGAGCTTCTCCATTTACACGTGAGGGAAAAGGAGCGCGCTAGCAAAGGAGTATCGGAGGGGCTCGGGGTCCCTATTTATACCCTGGGTGCGGAATCAAGGAAAGTCCGCGGTGTTGGTATCCGTGTCGGAGACGGTGGTATATGAATCCTTCTCGGACACGAAGACAAAGATCCGTCCGTCGGCATCCACAGCGCCACGATGATCCTAGGGTTTTATTACGCGACTGCGTGATGAAGGCCGTTGGATCAAGATCCAATGGTCGGCATTAATCCCATTAAAACCCATTCGCTCAAGACAAAGAATCGGGCCAGCCTTCTATTATTCACACATTATTTTATAGCTTAATTTAATTCCTAAAATAAATTGATTTATTTAGGGTAGTAAAAATACTCTAAAATTCCAAAAAAATTCTCAAAAATACTTTAAGACATTCTTGACTTAAATAAAATATTTTCACAAAAACTTTATTTTGGATTTACATATTTATAATTAATTGTTAACAAAAAGAAATATTATTTAATTCAAAATAATTTAAATAAATCCCAGAAAATCCAAATAAATCCAGAAAATTCACAAAATTTATATTTAGCAATAAAATAATATTAATTAATTAAAAAGTCAAAAATTGGGATGTTACAGAGCTCGAGGAAGGCTTCAAGATGAAAAAGGCTTACGAGATGTGCCCTCACGGGTCGGGTCATCACGCCCCCTTATCTCAAAGAACGAGTGCATCCTCCTCCATAGAGGGGACACCCGGTTCCACAGGAAGTCGTTGGCGATCGCCTGCCCGGTGAGGTCGCGCGTAGCGCAGATGTGTATGGCGGCGAAGGCCTCCTCGTCGGCCTCGAGGTCATCCGCCAGGGTCTCCTTCCGTGTGAGGCTCCCTCACACGTCGGTAGCCGTGTTCCCCTTTCTTCAGGTAGAACCACTGCTCGGTCCACGTGCCAAGGGAGTCCCGAGCGTGGATCTTGGGGAAGGCCCACGCAGGGCTGAAAAAAAGCTCGTTGAGCTGGCTCGGTGGCTCGTTTCAAAATTGCTCCGATTACATTCATTTTTCTTTTAAAGTAAAAATTAGTTGATTTGGAACAAGGGTCAACCGCCTTCGGCTCGTTAGGCTCGGCTTGTTAGGTTCGCTCGAAGTTGGGTCTCAAACAATACAGAGACTATAATAAATAAGAATAAATTAGTGTCAAGAAAGCTGGAAAAAAGCTCAATGCCTGCTTTCCACCCCTAGGCCCACAGGATCCTTCCCTGAGCTAAGAGGTCAAGCACCAAAGAAGAGCGAGGGGTGGGAAGGATTCCTAGGAACCCCTCACACGATGGGAGAAGATGGCGAGGAGGAGAATGGAATTGGCACTGTGTTGATGAGCTCGATTGCAGCCTAGAAAGGATGTCCGCCATGAACTCGCTCTCCGGTCTCACTGCCAAGTCAAGAGCGATAATGCTGGTGGAGCGATCGTATCTGCTGTCCCCCGGGTGCGGCTCGATCTCACCACCCGGCAACCGCCATGTTACTGGGTCCAACAATCCCAGGGTCTCGAGCTCCCTCATCCTTGCTTGCGACATTGTGCTCCTTTCGAACTTGGCCATGGCGTTCGTTCGTTGCAGGCGCAATTAAGGTTCAGAAGGCGGTTTCGAGGCGTTGCAGGCGTTCTCTCTAACCCAGTCAAATTTGTACCTGCATCGTGAAGTCCAAGGGGCGCTAGGTGTTGCGAAGCAGAGATCTTGTTCTGGTAACCTCTGCCTGACCTCAATCAAAGGTGCGAAAAATCTGGAAGTATGGTCCCAGCAAGCTTCAGGCTCGAGGTCGATCCAGATCTATTCTATCACCTTGAGCCTGGGGGGCTAGCTGACGAGGACTAAGGAATCTCCGGCGAGTCAACGCGTGGTCAAAGGGGCTCCCAGCTCAAGGCATTGCAGTGAAGGCCCACAACCACGGCCCAACGACGCTCGTCCCCGCATGACCTCGAGCTCAGGCAGCGGAGCTCTGTCCCCACTCGACCTCGAGCTTGGCTCGTGGAAGTCGTTGACTTCAGCGATTACTAAGACTCGCGACGATGGAATTAAGGCGGACGTGGGTGGCATTTCCGGGGCAGTTACAACCCACCTTCAATATGCACGAAGCCACTCCCCCGGGAATCTCTCCCGTCCATTACAGGTAGCATTCGGGAGGATATAAGACCTCGCAAGGCAAATGTACAGGATCATCAACTTACTAGCAATAGACCAGGATAATCAAACAGAGCACACGGGCTCGAGCTGTAATCATCTCATTGTACGCACAGTTGGTGAATTCCTCCACCCTCGGAGAAGACTGGACGTAGAGCTTTTACCCTCGTGGGGGCTCGAACCAGTATAATTTCCTGTCTCCTGCTCGTTGACGCCACACATCGACCTACATCAGCACCGTCGTTGAGCGAAGCGCTTCTTGGGTCCCTCATTCACACTAACCCCCTCTTCACTTTTGCGGTCAGGCGATCCCGATCGTCGACAATTACTGTGGAATATACGGGACCAGGTGTCTGCAGGCCAGGCCAACAAAGCCCAGCGGCATATGGATGGGTTGGGCCAACTGCAAGAAGGAAGGAGCCATCCATAGCGCACGCGAGAAAGAAGTCTCAGAGATGGTAACTGACTCGGGATAGGAAGGAAAAGATTGCAATCTAGACGAAGAGATACGGATAGAAATAGGAGTTGTAATCTTTACTACGTATCCGAGTAGGATCCTCCCCGGAAACCGCCCTTCCTCTGCTATATAAAGGGAGGGGCGGAGGAACATCAACATATGATCTCATTAGCGAATAGCTAACCACATATAATTCCAGAGCAAAGGACTAGGGTATTATCTCCACCGCGGGAGCCCGAACCTGTATAATTCTGGTGTTTTGTGCTACCATCGAGTTTGGATCCAGCGTTTAGCCCCCTTTTCATTATTGCTGACAACAAACATTAACAGTTGGCGCGCCAGGTAGGGGCTGCGCTAGGATCAATCGCAGCAAGCTCGATGGCGATGTTCAAGAACATGGCCGCCTACGCGCCGTCCCAGGCGTTTCGCTTCGGAGGCCTGGACTTCATCGCCGATGGTTTCGGCCAGCTCTCCCTTTCGGATTCGGATCAGATCCAATCTATAACTGTTCCTACTCCTTCCCAGGCCGAAGGCAGGAATCGTATGGCTAAAACACCACTCGGATCCAAAGGTCAGCTCTACCTATCTTCTTCTTCTCCCGATTCAGAAGGTAAGGCAGAGTGTTTTCGGGGCTTTCGCGGGGTTTTCGTAATCGAAGATCCGCGGACTGATTCCCAGCAGCAGAAGGATGCCGCGAATGCAGCGGACGAAGAGTGCCTTCGACAAGAAGGTCGTGCAAAGTCCCTCCAGAATAGGGGTCGCAATGTCAATGAAGAAATTTTGCAGACGAAGATGGGAAACCAATCGGTCTTCCACACTCCTCAGCAGAATATCGTCGTCTCCAAGACGCTCCTCGACACATTGGGACCCCTGCTCGGTTTCGATAGCCTAGTTGCACCGATCGTGGCCTGTGTTGAGGCCATGGTGGGCCGCAAAGAATTCAAAGAAGACCGGGAGGAGCCAACGGCAAAGGAGCCTCCTCGTACTCGCATCGTCAACTCACAGGCTGCTAGTAGCAATACAGCTCGCAGTCGTCCCAGGCAGGAGCTTCGGTGAAGAGAAGATGCCCGCCGTAACATCAGTTGTGACCTCCGAGTTGATTTGAACGCCAGACAGCAAGACCGGGAAGATGAGGAGCGTCGGAGGCGCAGAGATGACTATGAACGTTTTGGCATCCGCCATGACGACCGGCATGACCTCAGAAGCCATCACCACCACGACAAGGCTGACAGCGAAGACCGCCGAGTAAGATCCCCTCGATGTTCCCCATGGCGTCGCAATGACTGGCCTATTGAGGGTATACAAGCTTTTACTCCCCGACTTCGCCGAGTGGTTTGGCCTGAAGGTTTCAACCCCAAAGGCATTACCAAGTTTGATGGAGAAAGAGACCCACAAGCTTGGTTGCAAATCTATTCCCTCGCGATCATGGCAGCTGGGGGCAATCACAACGTAATGGCCAACTATTTTCCGATCATGCTCACTCCTTCGGCTCAGACCTAGCGCACTGGACTTCTAGCAGATTCTATATATTCCTAGGGAGATCTGTGTGACCAATTCATCATTAACTTTCAGGGCACATATGAGCGACCCGGGACCTAGTGGGACTTATACCAGCTTAACCAGAAGAGAAGCGAAACACTTCGGGAGTTCATTAAACGCTTCATGCAGAAGAAGAACACGATCAGAGATATTTCTGAAGCTGCAGTCATCGCGGCATTCCAAAAGGGCGTCAACGACCCCGACTTGATCAAGAAGATGTCTCGAAAGCCGCTGACTACAGTAAGAGAGATGTTTGAACTGGTCGACCGCTATGCAACAGCCAGGATGATCGCCCACGGTATAAAGACAAGAGGGATCACGCCGAGTCTTCCAGACAGCGTGATAGGAAGCGGAAGCCAGAGGAAATAGTGGCAGCAGCCGAGCAAGGCCACCATCGCGCGCCACGCACGGATGATTACGATGCTGTAATGGAGGCAGCTTGCCCCTTCCATCCCAAGGGGAAGCATGCTGCAAAGGACTGCTTCACCCTACGAAGGTTCGCTAAAGAATCGAGAAAGCGGCCGGCCAGGGGCGAAGCAAAAGATGAAGAGAAGAAGAAGCAAGATCCCCTTGAGGATGACGAAGGGGAGTATCAAAAAATGGAACAAGAGCTCAACTACATCTTTGGAGGCTCAGCGGCTTATGAGTCCAAGCGAAAGCAGAAGCTCACCGCTCGGGACATCAACGCAATCATGCCGGCGACTCCGCAATATCTCAGATGGTCTGAGGTCCCAATTGCCTTTGACCGCTCGGATCATCCGGATCACATCCCATACCCAGGTAGATATCCTCTTGTTTTGGACCCTATGATTCGCAGTGTAAAGCTCAAAAGGGTGCTGGTGGACGGGGGGAGCGGACTCAATGTCCTATTCTCCAAAACCTTCAATGACATGAAGATTCCCCGCTCGGAGCTAAAGCGGGGCTCATCACCATTCCATGGGGTAATTCCAGGAACCTCCTCTGTAGCCCTGGGGTAGATAACTCTGCCGGTCACATTCGGGACCAGGGAAAACTACCGGACATAATACCGAAGTAGCTGATTTCCAGGTGGCATACCACGCCATCCTGGGGAGACCGGGCCTGGCCAGGTTTATGGCCGTGCCCCACTACACTTATCTCGTTTTAAAGATGCCAGGGCCGAAGGGCATTATCTCCGTCCGTAGTGACGTCAAGCAGTCATTCATCTGCGACAAGGAGAGCTGCGAGTTGGCCGAGGCACAAGAGGCAGCTGACGACAGAGAGAAGATCCAACGTGCAGCCGCATTCCAAGAAGATGAAGGAGAAGTGCCGGACAAGAAACAAGCCAAGATGAGCATGAGGCCTGACGAGGGGACAAAAAAGGTAATCCTTGACCCGTCCAGCTCGGCTCAAATGGCTTTGATTGGAACAGGTCTCAGTCCCAAATAGGAAGACGCGCTCGTCACCTTTCTTCGGGCAAACCGGGACATTTTCGCATGGAAACCATCTGATATGCCCGGTGTTCCTAGAGAGGTGATCGAGCATTCTCTCAATATGGACGAGAAGGCTAAGCCCATCAAGCAGCGGCTCCGACGTTTCGCTCAAGACCGCCGAGAGGCCATTAGGGAAGAGATCACTAAGCTTTTAGCAGCAAGCTTTATAAAAGAAGTGTATCATCCCTACTGGCTAGCGAACCCAGTTCTCGTTCGCAAAAAAGAATAAAAGCTGGCGCATGTGCGTTGATTATACCGATCTTAACAAGGCATGCCCGAAAGATCCTTTCAGGCTGCCCCGCATTGACCAGGTGGTAGACTCAACGGCAGGCTGCGAGCTCCTTAGCTTTCTGGATGCTTACTCAGGATATCACCAGATCAGGCTAAAAGAAGAAGACTGCATCAAGACCAGTTCATCACCCCGTTTGGTGCATTCTGCTATGTCACAATGCCATTTGGTCTGAAGAACGCTGGTGCAACTTATCAGCGCGCGATACAGCGGTGTTTTCATAACCAAATCGGGCGCAATGTGGAAGCGTATGTCGATGACGTCATTGTCAAGTCTCGCGCGAAGGAAGACCTTATATCAGACTTGGCCGAGACATTTGAAAGCCTAAGGGC
Organism: Guadua angustifolia; assembly: GCA_036346375.1. Taxonomy (NCBI): domain Eukaryota; kingdom Viridiplantae; phylum Streptophyta; class Magnoliopsida; order Poales; family Poaceae; genus Guadua; species Guadua angustifolia. The sequence continues at coordinate 1,131,374 of JAYEVE010000723.1, forward strand.
TTACAAAATGAAGCTTAACCCCGAAAAATGCGTCTTGGAGTCCCCTCAGGAAAACTACTCGGATTCATCGTGTCACAACGGGGCATCGAAGCAAACCCAGAGAAAATTAACGCTATCTTGAAGATGAAGCCTTCGACCAGCCAGAAAGATGTCCAAAAGCTCACAGGTTGTATGGTGGCACTCGGCAGATTCATCTCCCGCTTGGGCTCGTGGGGAACGCCCTTTTTCAAACTTCTGAAGAAGCAGGGTAACTTTCAATGGACTGCTGAGGCACAGCAGGCTTTCGAAGAACTCAAGACGTTCTTGTCATCGCCACCAGTCTTGGTCCCCCCAATGCCTGAAGAACCCCTTTTGCTTTACATTGCCGCAATGACTCACATAGTCAGCGCAGCAATCATGGTAGAGCGAAAAGAAGAAGGGCACCTCCAGAAGGTCCAGTGGCCGGTTTACTTTGTTAGCAAGGTGCTAGGGGAGTCCAAGGTGCAATACCCGCAGGTGCAAAAATTGCTGTATGCTGTATTACTTACCTCACGCAAACTCAAGCACTACTTTCAAGAACATTCAATTTCGGTGGTCACCACATTCCCGCTTGGAGACATACTCCACAACCGGGAAGCCACCGAGAGGATTGCAAAGTGGGCAGTCGAGCTTGGGGCTTTCGAAATCTCCTTCAGGCCACGAACGGCTATAAAATCTCAAGTGCTTGCCGATTTCACTACCGAGTGGACAGAATTACAAACCCCGACGACAACCAAAGAACTTGAGTACTGTACAATGTACTTCGATGGCTCCCTCATGCTAGCGGCGCGGGGGCTGGTGTGGTGCTTATCTCCCCAACGGGCGAGCGATTGAAATATGTCCTCCAGCTCCATTTTCCGGCGTCAAACAATGCCGCCGAGTACGAAGCACTCATCCATAGACTTCGCATCGCAATATCTCTCGGCGTTCGGCGACTAACAATTCGGGGCAACTCCATGTTGGTAATCAACCAAGTACAAAAAGACTGGTCGTGCGTTGAAGATAACATGGCTGCATACTGTCAAGAAGTAAGAAAGCTCGAAGACAAGTTTGACGGGCTAGAACTCATTCACATACTGCGCCGCGACAACGAAGCAGCAGATGAACTGGCAAGACTAGGCTCCAGTCGGGCAATAGCACCGACTGGCGTGTTTGTCGAAGAACTTCATAAACCTTCAATAAACCAACAGCAAGAGCCAGGCAAATCAGAGGAAACATCCGCCGAGGAGGTCTTGGTCGTCAACCCTGATTGGACAACCCCTTTCCTAAACTATCTGTTAAGGGACGAGCTCCCTGAAGATCGCGCGGAAGCAGAGCGAATCACGCGATGATGCAAGAATTATGCAGTGGTAGGCGAGGAACTCTTCCGAAAGAGTGCCTCTGGAGTCCTCAAACGGTGCATACCGGAGCAAGAAGGAAAAAATCTCCTCAGAGAAATCCACTCGGGAATTTGTGGGCACCATGCAGCGTCAAGCACTCTGGTAGGCAAAGCATACCGTCAAGGATTCTTCTGGCCGACTGCTGTGTCTGACGCGGAAGACATCGTCCGAACATGTGAAGGATGCCAGTTTTTCACTCGCCAGATTCGCGTACCAGCTCAGGATTTGCAGACCATTCCGATCACCTGGCCATTTGTAGTCTGGGGGCTCGACATGGTCGGCCCACTGAAGAAGGCTCAAGGTGGTTTCACTCATCTCTTCGTCACCATCGACAAGTTCACCAAATGGATTGAGGCAAAACCGGTGGCTACAATCACGGCAGCCAAGGCCAAGGAATTCTGCCAGGAAATCGTGGTAAGATTCGGCGTGCCAAACCGGATTATCACAGATAATGGGACTCAATTCCGGGGTGAAGAGTTTCAAGACTGGTGCGGGGGGCTCGGCATCAAAATTTGCTTTGTCTCTGTAGCCCACCCAAAAAGCAACGGTCAGGTGGAGCGGGCGAACGACATGGTCTTACAGGGATTAAAAGCAAGGATTTTCGACCGCCTCAAGCCGTATGCTACTCAATGGGTAAAAGAATTGCCCTAGGTACTCTGGGGGCTGAGAACCACCCCTAGTAAGGCTACCAAGCAGTCACCTTTTTTCCTAGTATACGGCTCAGAGGCGGCATCGCCTAATCGAAGTTGACTTCGGATCCCCGGGTTCGGAACTACAAGGAAGCCAAGTCGGAAGAGAGCAGGACAGAAGACATCGATCGGTTGGAAGAAGCCAGGGAGGTCGCTGCGATCCAGTCGGCCAAGTACCTTCAAGGTCTACGTCGCTACCACGATCGGAATGTGAGGGGCCGTGCGTTTTCTAAGGGCGACCTAGTCCTAATAAAGAACCAGAAGCATGAGCACAAACTTTCCCCAACCTGGGAAGGCCCTTACATCGTCGACGAAGTGACGCGGCCAGGGGCGCACAGGCTTAAGCGGGAAGACGGCGCTATCATCAGCAACTCATGGAACATAGAGCAGCTACGTCGTTTTTACTCTTAAAATTTTGTACTGTAGTATTGACGATTCATGAATAAAAGATTTTTCTTCTTGACTTACTACTCAATTGATACTCAATTAAGCAGTAAGTCATGGGCTACACCTAATAGTGTTGCACATGCGCAACACTTCTAGGTCATTTGTCAGTTTTTTATAATAAGAAATGTCATTTGTAGAAAACTGTCCTAGATCATTGACTTGCTACTCAATTGATGTTCAATTAAGCAGTAAGTCGGGGGTTACACCTAAAAGTGTTGCACATATGCAACCCCGCTTATGAATCATAGGCTATTCCTTTTTCTCTCTAGCAATCACGATCGGCTCCGAGTGCTTTAGTTCTTGACTGTGAAACCCTGGCCTAAAAAACGGCAAAATCTAGCTACCCAATGAAAAGCGTCATGAGAAAAAGGCAGTGCCAACTCGCGGCCTTCGGTCGGGCGATCGGCAGGCGCTTAAACATAAGAACGATGAAAATCACTCGGGAAGGTCGAAAGATCAAAAAAAGGGAAAAAGAAAGGGCAAGAAGCATTAAGATAATATTATACAAAATTATATTGTTCCAGGCGCTAGAAGTCTATATGCGCCAAAACATTGCGCCACTAATTTTTTGCAAGGAGAAAAATAAAAAACTACTACGCCCGGCGCAGGCGTCCCACGGCTTCGATGAGGGGGTCCCGAGCCTTGATGAGCATCGGAACGGCATTAATCAAGGCGTCCACGGCGGCGGTGTCTCGCTCCACGGCCTGCATCTCCGCGAGCTCGGCCATGGCTAGTTCAAACAAGGCCCATTGTTCAGCATGGTCGTCGTCTTCTTCGGCAGGAGGCGGAGGGTTCTCATCTCCAAAGTCAAACACCATCTCCTCATCGTCAGACGGAAAGGGCTCTGGGGAAGAAGCCATGAAGACCTTGGCGAAAAGGAAAAACAAGGAAAAACTTAGAAAAGGGCGATCGCTTAAACAGCGGTGACGCCCCCGCGAGCGGAAAATGAAGGACAAGCAGCAACAAGGAAAAACGAAGTGCAGCGATCAAGAAGACGTACGTGCACAAGCGCCAGTGCGAAGGAAGGAGAGGCGTTGGAAGAAGAAGAAGAGACGGACAAATTGTGGTAGTACACCTGCAATCTGCTACGTTCGAGGCAAGTCTCATGCTTATAAAGGAACGACGTCAGCCTCTGCCTTAAGCGGGAAACGCTTCACCTTTAGTGTGTATTAGGCACGCCCTAGCGCATGGATCGACATGGGCTAGGCGGCACGAACGATGATCGTTATGTGAACAGGAGTCGCAAAGACGGACCGGATTTAGTTTTAAGCGCAATAGGCCCCATGATGGGCTGAAAGCCAAGAACTGGATTAAGGTCGGGAATCAAGGCCTCTCCGAATCAAGGCCAGTCTTAGAAAAAGGAAAGGGAGGTCCCACAGATGCGGCACTCAAAAGCAAGATGAAGCATAAATAAAACAAGCGTCCCTCCAACAAGCAAAGAAGAGCGGGAGTAAGTCCAGACCTCAGAATACAATTTTCATGCGACACCCAAGTCCAGATTATCAACTAAAGCAGAAGCAGTGTCCCTAACCTCCTCGACAAGGGCGAGTGCTTGGCCGTCATCAACAGTGCAAGCGAAGCCCTCCTTGATTGCTCCAAGCTCTATTCGGGGATACAGGGACTTTGTTATAGCTAAGGCTTGGCAGGCGCTTGTGGTCGCCACATCCTTCAAGCAAGCTACCAGCTTCTCAGGCCCTTCTGATAGCCGATGGATTGTGGCGTCTGCGTCATCTGGGACTTCTGTTGGGACCGGCCGTCAGACTCAGCATCCTCAGCAATCTTTCAGAGCCCTCCTGGATCTTATCAACCCGCAGCTCAATGGACTTGATCTTCTCGTCAAGAATGCGATACTGAGCCTGCGAATTGACTCGGTGCACTGCATAGCCAGTCGGATTAATTCAATATCGCTGCCAAGCACAAGAAGAAAATAAAGAATGGGTCAGGAGTAAACCTTCCAACTCTTTGTTCAGTTTTGCAACCTCAGTTTTAGCTTCCCCTTCAGATTTTTTTAGTCTCTCAACCTGCTCATCGGAGGACTTGAGCTTCACCTGAAGATCTATAACAGCAAAAGACAAGGCAGGAAAAAATCAGGAAGTAAAAAGCTACAGCAAAAAGCAAGGCAGTCAGACAATAGAGTTACCGTCAAGGGATGAGGCAAGATTAAACTTTTCCGCCTCGAACTCGGAGATCCGGGACCGAAGTCTCTCCATCTCTTCTCGGCTCTGGACCTGGGTCCGGTTGAGTTCTTCTTGGAGCTGGACATGAACTTGCTCGATTTCGTCCTCATACTTCTTCCTCATCCGGGTCTGTATAATCAACTCCCGAATCAGGGCGTTCCGATCTCGAGAGCGTTGCGATAGGCGCTGAAGATGACGACAAAGACAAAAGAGACGCATCACGCGTCATATGTGACGAAGAAGGGGATATCTAATGACGCCTCAGCATAAGTAACTTATGCCGCCAAGACGGTAGCAGGTGAAGGCGGCATCACGAAACTTCTCCCACTCTTCATCTTCGTCCCCTTCTTCAAAGTTCCTCACCTGATCGTGTTTATCAAAAAAAGCAATCCGTAGCGGGGAAGTGGGGCGGGGAAGTGAGAAAAGTTCCTCAGGTGACAACGAGCGGCGAGGGGACTCAAGACGCCTTTCCGGCGGTGGATTAGCAGCGGGATCGGAGGCAGCTTCAGAAGGCGCACCTCGACTAGTCGACTCAGAAGACGCATCCCGGGCAGTCGGCTCCGGTGGGGTCGGTGGACGGGGGCTGGGCAGGTTCGCGCCATCCTCAGTATCCGCGGTAGCGGTGGCAGGCAAAGTGGCAGCTGTTGATTGTCCCGTGGTCACCTCGGGGGCAGCAAGCTCGGCCACGTCGGCACACGGGTCTCTGGTGCACCCGTAGCATCTTTATCAACCACGTTTTGGGGCTCTGGAGGTGGCATATCCACAGGAACCTTGTTAGAAGGCCCTTTGAAAGAAAAACCAGTCAGCACAAGACACAGGGATATACTGAAGAGCGAGCAGGGAAACTTGCCTTTTAGATCTCGTTACTTTAAATGATGAGTTCCTTCGGGATGAAGCGCCACCGACAGAAGGTCCAGTCTGCGCGCCTGGAGCAGGGGTCGAAGGGTCTTTTCTTGGGTGCGGAGGTGGTGGCACGCTCGCGGCCGAGTGCCGAGCCGAGGTCGCGGGGCTTACCCAGACCGCTGAATGACTTGAAGACGACGAAGATGATAGAGTGTGTGCAGCTGCAGGGTCCCGAACCTTCGGACCTCCAATCGGCTGCACATCTGCCGCCGCCCTCCTTCGCTCCTCCTTGGATATTTTGACGGCTGGACATTTCCCCTTCCCTAAGGGATCTTCGGTCTCGCCCGTCTTGCTCTTCTTGGCACTCAGAGAAGGGGGCGAAGTGCAGGCAGGATGTTTCCGCTTAGCGCTCTTATGCACAGGAAACTCGGGCAATGGCGCATCGGAAAAGAAAGCGTCATGCTCCTGCAAGTATAAACAAGGCACAAGCTTAAGCATATTTAGCAAGAATTAGGTGATCCAATCGAAGAGATCAAGAAGACATCTTACCGGAGGTGGAGGGTTTGACTTCTTGAAAGGCCTTGGGCATCCTTCGTTGTTGATTCGGACGCCTGGAGCAAATAGATCAGCTACGCGATCAAGAAGTTCTTTTCTCGGAATTGGCTCGGGTACCTCCCGGGTAGGATCGTTCAGTCCTTCATGTTCATATCCGAGATGAACCCGTTCCTTGATGGGTTGAACTCGGCGCGAGCCAAAATTGAGGACGATAGCCACCCCAGTAAGTCCGCCTTCCCTCAGATCAGCAATCATCCCCATGAGGTCCACCACCTGGTCCATCCCGGCACCGGTGGGAAGTGATGTCCAGTTGATTGTTGGTTTGGGAGGCGCTCCAGAAAAAGCAGGCAAAAAGGGCTTGGAATTGGAGCAATAAAACCATTCCCGATGCCAGCCTTTGTTTGAAGTTTTGAAAGGAATAGCCAAGTAAGCTTTCTTCAAGCCATCCCTTAGCTGGAATCCGGTGCCTCCCACTGTTTTGGGGGATTTTTTGCTGGGAAAAGGCTTGAGAAGGAAGAGGTGGCGAAAAAGGTGGAAATGTGGGCGGATGCCAAGGAAAGCCTCGCAAAGATGAATGAAAATGGCAATTTAAAAAATGGAATTGGGGTTGAGATGAGTCAATTCTATTCCATAAAACTCAAGAAGGCCTCGAAAGAAGGGGCAAGCAGGAAGGCCGAACCCGCGCAAAAAGAAAGACTCGAAGACAACCACTTCTTCAGTGCGAGGGGTAGGACAAGATTCTCTAGCGGCGGGACGAGTAGAAAGCAATACCAATGAGGGAAAAACGCCGGCGCAGACCAACTCCTCCAGTCGTTTCTCTGTAGTCACGGATGCGGCCCAATCCTTGGTTGTCGCAAAAGAAGGGGCACCTTGGGGTGGAGAAGAAGACATTTTTTGGTGGAATTTGCTTGCGATTGCGCTGGATTGTAAAGATGAATGATGCAAACCCTAGCAGCGGACTTCGCGAAAAAGACGCTGAACGAAAGGAGATGAAGTGGGCACAGTGCGCGGAAAACCGTTCCGGTTGCGCCGAGGCTCAAGTTTATAAGGGAGTGATGCCAGCTTTCGCTTTGAGCGGGAAAATGCTGCTCCTTCCGCATATCTTGGGTTGCCCTAGGGCACGCCTTAAGATGGGCCTGTGGTCAAGTGCAATGAATCATTGTACAAAAACACAATTGGGCCGAGATCAGCTTGGGAAGTGGTACGCCCCATGATGGGCCAAAGAGCCAAAGACCGCATTAGACGTGGTTTGGGTACCATCCAGGTATAAGCATCCTCTTATGGTATGCCTCATGACAGGCCGAGAGCTAAATACCATTCGAAACGGGATCAGATATCATAAAGATAGCTTGAAACATGAAAACCGGTGGTACGCTTCATGATAAGCCGATAGCTGTGTGCTTCAGCATACAGGTACCCCTAGGCTAAAAGTCTGATACTCTTTATGTCGAGTCGTGTACCGACCCAAGAGGTTGGGAACCACTCCGAAAGGCGACACATGGAGCTTTGACGAGTCCTTCACGGCCTGCCTGCCCGCTACGAAGCACTCGGCGGTGTAAAAGACTCAGAAATATGAAGGCAATCCGACCGCGAAGCACTCGGGGGCTAATGTAGAATATACGGGACCAGGTGTCTGCAGGCCAGGCCAACAAAGCCCAGCGGCATATGGATGGGTTGGGCCAACTGCAAGAAGGAAGGAGCCATCCATAGCGCACGCGGGAAAGAAGTCTTAGAGATGGTAACCGACTCGGGATAGGAAGGAAAAGATTGCAATCTAGACGAAGAGATACGGATAGAAATAGGAGTTGTAATCTTTACTACGTATCCGAGTAGGATCCTCCCCGGAAACCGCCCTTCCTCTGCTATATAAAGGGAGGGGCGGAGGAACATCAACATATGATCTCATTAGCGAATAGCTAACTACATATAATTCCAGAGCACAGGACTAGGGTATTATCTCCACCGTGGGAGCCCGAACCTGTATAATTCCGGTGTCTTGTGCTACCATCGAGTTTGGATCCAGCGTTTAGCCCCCTTTTCATTATTGCCGACAACAAACGTCGACAATTACCATGTAACACGAAAATAAATTTCAACATATATCAATATGGAAATTATGCTAGGACAATTAATCCAGAGAAATGGAGCTTTTAATATGCTATATAAAATTTTGTAGCATTTTTCATAGTTTTCTGTTAATTTTCAAGCAATTTTCAGAATCACTGAATAACAGAAAATAATATGTCTAGCATATATAAACATGAAAACCAAGCTAAGAAATTTAATCTAGCAACATGACGCAGATCGTGGGAACATGGGTAATGACATGGGTAAGCAACACCTTTGCTAATTACATCTTATGCAACTCTTGTTGGTTGGGTATGAAATCATGTAATGAATGCCTACGTCAACATGACTCTTGGCCAGGTCAACCCATCCCGAGGGCTCACATGAAGGAGGGAGCACTTCCCGATTCCAGGTGCCAATTAAGAAACCTAGCCTCATGTATGTTTTCCTTAGACACCAATTGTCATGTATGCGTTCCTTCAAAACTGAAATGAAAAACCCAATCGCTTATGCCCTCAAGCCAAAACCTCTTTGATAGCTCGATTATTTCCATAATTTTCTAGTATTTTCTATTAATTATTAAGTAACTTTCAGAATTGCCATTTAACAGAGAATAATGTTCTGCACATATTAAACATGGCATGAGGCTAGAAAATAAATCCAGAGAATGAACTTTCTTGGATATACTAAATATCAATTTACCAAAATTTACAGAAGCCCATCTAAGATTTAATGTCAAAATTATCATCAATTTTCATCATTATTGACTATATTTTTTTTTCGAAAAAACAGAAGTTCAAAAAAAAATTCGGCCATTTTGGCCTTGCTGCCCGACATGTCCTGTAGAAGTCCGGAGGCCCTTCAAGAAAGAGCGGCTAGGGTTAATATGTGAGGGCGGCCCAAATTGGCCTGTTTCCCTACTTTTCTCCGCTCAGGTAGACTTCGCCGCCGCCACAGATTCGCTTCGGGCGATATGCGAGCGAGCGCCGTTGCCGGGATGGATGCCGCAGAGTCGCTTCGGGCGCGTCGGGTGCCATGGGCATGGGCTCTACCAGAGCAGAGGTCAGTCGCTGCCAGGGCCGCCGCTGCACGGAAACGATGAGGCGGGGTGCGGCCACTGCCGGCGCAAAGGATGAACATTCACGGGCGCGACTTTCGGCGCAGGGAATGAGGCACCGATGCGCAGGGGGCGCGAGAGCCGAGGCTGCCAGCGGCGCGCACATCAGGCGCAGCAGCCAGGGAGTCTAGCTGCGCGAGGGCGAAGGCGCAGCGATGAGCTCAGGCATGGCCGTCGAGATGTTCGCGGACCCAGCCGCAGAGGCAGGCTCGAGCGCGGCCATCGAGATGCACACGAAATCGGCTAGCACCACTCATGGGGGCGAAGAACACCGAGCGTTGAGGCGACGGGTGAGGGGCGCGCGGCTTCAGGCCGATCTGTTGGTGCGGCAGACCACCAAGAAAGCGTAATCGCGAAGCTGGAGTACAGCGCTGCTGCCGCCGCTTGGGCACAGTGGAACCTGCCGCCGCGACCGGCTGTATGCGGGCGCGGTGCCGCCGTCGATGCAGGTGTTCGGTGATGCGCGAGTTCAAAAGCAATAAGGCAATTGCTGTCGGTGAAGAGGTTTTGGGCGTGATGAACGCATGCCAACAGGGCCGGCGAACACAGGCAGATGAATCACAGAGACACAAGTTTTTTTTCGATTGATTGATATCCAACAGATCGACTAAAGATGGGTAATTAAATGATCGATCTGTAAACATGACATGATGATCAGCAGGATCAAACACTTGTGTAGACGCGCTTACGTAGAGCTTGATGTAGGATGATCGCGTATAGCAGGATGAAATTCGATGCCGTGTAGATTGTTGCAGGCAGACAATCTCAATTAGCCTCGGTAGGACGATCGTGCATTCATTCATATATATAATTTCATAGATTGATCTCTTGTATGAGCGTCATGCAAAATAAACATAGATCAATCCGTGATTAGTATTAAGAAAACAAGATTGATCTACTGCAAAGAATATGAAATGACAAACACTGATTTTAGTCTTGTAGAGCATCGTGCTGATAATGTGTTGTAAAACATCGTCGTTTGCCCGAGATCAATCACATAATCTATAGACACAATCACAAAAGTAAGAACAATGGACACATAATGTAGGGGTGGAATTCTCTCTCGCTTTATTAGATTCAATTAAATACGATGGGGCACACTCAATATATATAGGAGAAAAGAGAAGAGTTTGGATTCGCCCACGCAAATAAGAGATAGAGTTTTAACCAAACATGGTTGGACTTCTTTATTTCATAACAATGCCTACTACTGAACCATAATTAAATCTAGAACCGATGGAAGAAAATGGGAGCTAATGAGATATGGAGGCCTAATCTCCCTCCAACTCATCGCCCAATGAGTTGTAGGAATTATTATGTCCAATAAGGCCCCGTTTGGTACGGTTCCAGATTCTAGTAGAAACGGAAATGGTTCTAGATTTTTGGTAGAAAAGTTTCAGATAGAATCAGAATCACCGTCTAGAAACCATTTGGCTAAGTGTCTGGATTCAGATTGTGGAAAGAGGATGAAGTGGTGAAAATGACCGAAGTGCCCTTTGTATTTGTGATGGATTTGTAGTACATTTTAATGTAAAAAATGACAATGAAATACATGCATCCATAATAATCTCAATACAGAATTTTTGTATAAATATTCGGCCATTCAAATATAAGAGGTAGCAAAATATATCATTGTATTAATATTATAAAAATGATAAAGTGAACTACGATCTAGATTCCGGCGGGTGGTTTTGCGGGAGTTCACGAGGACGCCATCGATTTTAGCAGGGCAGAGGTGTAAATCGATTCGATGAATCCGAAGGAACGGGTTGCTAGCCGATTCGAGCACGGCGTGTAAAAATCAGAAACGATTCGCTTTGAAACGTTCCGAGTCCTATTCCGTTTGGTTGGATTTATTTCAGATTCTAAGAGAAACAGTCCGGTTCCAAGTTGCCAAACGGGGCCTAATTCAGTTATCCAAGATAAAAGTTCGGTAGTAACCGACCAATAGTCTTACCCGCCCAGACTGGTAATTACTACCGACCAATAGTCTTACTGGCCCAGAATGGTAAAAATATATCGGTTTGAAAAGTTTTCAGTTTATAAGTTGAATTACAAATTTGAAATTCTAGCAAAAAAATTGCATTAAATGAACAAAACACTGAAGCTTTCATATTAATCAATTTCTTTCCAACACGAAAAAATTGTGTAAAACTTATTTCTGTAGCCAGCTAGTACTCTGTCAATTCTGGTCGGTAACCGGCTGATTACCAATATTCAAATTTTCAAATTTCCAATAGGACATTTCAATTTTTGTTTCATGAAATTTGGCCGGTTCAAAACCGGTACCAGGGAGGGTCCAATATTTTTACCATATCTGGTTCTTGAATCCTTGGTTGACATGCGTGACCGCTTTAAAATTACAATCTTTTGTGTGAAAAAGACATGTGATAAAATGCACCGAATTTTAGGATGCAAGTACCATAATTTGCACAAAACAATTAGTACAATTGGAATTCATGCGAAATACCGCCGATTGGTGTAACATCCCAAAATTTTAAAAATTGGAGGAATAAAAATATTAAATTTTAAAATGGAATTAATAAAAATTTTAATTGAAATCGAGATTTTAATTTAAAATTATCATCCTTTCCTCATTTTCTTGAATTTTAGTCTTAAGAAAAGAATGGATTGTAATATTAAAATTTTCTCTCAAAATGAACAAACTATGAAAATGAGTTTGAAATATAATATTATTTTGAATTTCCATCTTTTCTGAATTTTTCTTTGATTTTGGTTCTTAAGAAAAATTTTTATATTAATTATTCTCTTCTCCTTCAAAAGGCAAAACCCAAAATTCCTTAAGGAATAAAATCTGAAAAAAAATATAAATCCCAAAATTACATCAGAGCCTTCTCAAAAATTTTCAAAGGTATGAGAACAAATTAGTACTAAAAAGAAATCTAGAATAGTGACACATGACTAGCAATAGTACCTTTGTCAGAATTATTTAAATTTTCTTATATCTTATCTTCTTCTGAAAATTTTATCCCATCATCCACAGCATAGGGTAACTGGTAAATAAAATTTTAAAAATAATAAAGTTGGTTTGACGCTTTTATAAATCAGAAAGACAAACTACAATAACTCAATAATAACAATATGTCAAAAATTTAAAAAATAAATACAATTGATCAACATGTAAAATTATTATTGTAACTCCCAATGAAAATTAGGATCACACAGAAAAAGTTTCAGATAAAGTGAAGTTTATTTGTTATCTAATAAAAAAATCAGAAAATAGAATTTTGGAGCAGTAGTTTTGTTAGAATTTTAATAATTTCCATATATAACATTCCTAGCTGAAATTATTACAGTAGGGTAAAAACTTTCTCCAGATTACTCAGCAAAATTTTCAAGAAATTTTAGACAAGAATGATAGCTCATTTATTGCACTTAACATTATCTAGACCAGCTCCAGCTGATAAGTCTGTTTCCCTCTCTTTCACTGATCTGAGGGCCGCCTACTGTAGCTAGCACCACCTGGCAGCTACAGCACCCCATGCCTTGCTTCTTCTCCACGGCTTTGAAGGCACAGCCAGCCGCTGCTTCTCCCTGCCGAAGCTACCACGGCAATGAATCCAGCCCTGATTCGCTGCCATGGCAACCCTAGCTCAAGCTCGCCTACACCATGTGAACACAAACTGATTCTTGCGGTGCCAATTACTGTCCATCTTGTCACCTGAAACCAGCTCGCCCTGTCCTCTCCCATGGTCAGCACTGCCTTGCCATTTCGCCGATCAAATCAACTGAGCCGAGCAATTGCTCCCCTCTTGCCAACTCTGCCACAGCAACAAGCCGAATCAATTCTTTGCCACGGAAAAGATTTCACGCATCGCTGCCACAACTGGAATTGGTACTCACTGCTGACCGGACACCCAAACCCCACTACTACAGAACTGGGCATCACAACCGACCTATTAGAAGCGGTTTGGTGCGAACCCGTTGTAATGTTCGCACCAGAAGCGGTTTGTAGGCAACGGTCCGGAGAGGGCTTTCAGAAGCGGTTTGAGACAAGAACCGCTTCTAGAACTGAACATTCAGAAGCGGTTCTTGTCTCAAACCGCTTCTAGAAGCCCTCCCGCGTAGCACATTTAAACCCTTCTTCCTCCACGAGCCAGCAGAGTACGATCGAACAGAGAAGGGCTGGCCCAGCGCTGTTCTTGGGGAGGTGCTGTCCAAATTTTTAATTTGGAGTGATTAGCTCTAAATTAAGTGTTTCAAGGTTAGTAACATCATGTGAACATCCTTCTCACCTAGAGATTGCTATTTTTTTTCAATGGATGTGGAGAAATCTTGAACTTTTTTAAGCAAGATCACCATGATCAAAAATTTGTTTTCTATGCTTATTTTTGTTGTTGTATGAAGATGTAGGGTGGAGATCTAGTTCGAAATATGACATTACACAAGGTAAAGGTGATTGGAAGCTTTAGATCTAGGTGGTTATTAGCTTTATAATCTTAAATATCACAATATTGCAAGAAAGTAATTATTGGTGTATGAAATAAAATAGAAAAACATGTAGAAGGATAAAAAATAATTACAAAGGTAGGAAGGGATACAAAATAATTAGAAAGGTAGGTCTTTAATTGGATGACGGTGTAGGTGGAGATTTTTTTGTTGGGTTTAAATGGCTGTGAGTTTTAGATTTTTAAATGTAACTATAAGTTACGTTATAATTTTTGTAACGAAATTTTTTATAATTTTTAATGAAATTATAACTTGGTGTAGATGAATCGGCAATGGATGTACAATGCGGACCGTCGCTCAAGAGAGTTCATTGATGGCGTGCAGGCTTTTCTCGATGCGGCCGTTGCATTTTTGCCTCGTGCGACTTCATCTGTTGTCCGTGTGTAGATTGCAAGAACGAGAAGGAGCACTCCCAGCGATGGCAAGTTATGAACCATTTGATCATGAGACGTTTCATGCCAAACTATACCTGTTGGACCAACCATGGCGAAGTTGAGGTGATTAGCGAGGAAAACGATGAAGAAGGCGAGGAAGAGGAAGATAGATTCAACGAAGATTCGGACGACACGCACATCTTGTTCGTGGAAGAAACACTTGGTGACTTTGGTGATGATGAGCTAGATCGAGATGTTGCGTGGCGGAGAGGAGACTACACAGATGAAATCTGATTCGCGAAGTTCAGTAGCATGTTAGAGGACCACAGAACTCCTTTGTACCCAAAGCGTAGGCGGGGCCACAAAAAGCTGCGTACCACACTGGAACTCATGCAATGGAATGCTACAAATGGTGTGTCAGATAAGAGATTCAATGAGTTGTTATCACTTGTAAAGAAGTTGCTTCCAGAAGATAACACTCTGCCCGAATCTACATATGAAGCCAAGCAAGTAAATACATCCTTTGGGATTGGAAATCTGAAGATACACGCATGTCCTAATGATTGTGTCTCAGTATCGTAATGAGTATGCCGATTTGGATGTGTGTCCAAGTATGCAAAGAATCACGGTATAATGTGAAGCGTGACGATCCAGGTGAAATAGATGGGGAGCGTAAGAAGAAGAGACCTCCAGCTAAAGTGTTGTGGTATTTCCCTGTGATCCCCCGATTGAAACGTATGTTTACTAACAAAGCACATGCCGGATGATGCGTTGGCACAAAGAAGAGCGTAAGGACGACGGGATGCTTAGACACCTGCAGATGGCTCACAAGTGGAGGAAAGTCGAACGGACGCACCTGGACTTCGTAGATGAGGTGAGAAACATAAGGTTTGGGTTGAGTACCGATGGGATGAATCCTTTCGGAGAATTGAGCAGCGACCATAGCACCGGCCCGTTACACTATGTATCTATAACATTCCTCCATGGTCGTGCATGAAGCGAAAGTATATCATGATGTCGTTGTTGATCCAAGGCCCCAAGCAACCTGGAAATGACATCGACGCGTCTACTGAAACCATTGGTTGAAGATCTTGTGACGCTAGGGACGATGGAGCAAGGGTATGGGATGAGTACAAAAGGAGTATTTCACCCTATGTGCATTGTTATTTGTAACAATCAACGGCCTTTGCTCTCTCAGTAACCTGTCCGCCTAACTGTCAAAGGATATAGAGCCTGCATCCAGTGCTTAGATGAAACGGACGGCATGTACCTGAAAAACTCTCGGAAGGTTGTGTACATGGGTCACCGTAGGTTTCTTCCTACGAGTCACCCGTTGCGGAAGAAAGGCAGGAAATTTAACGGGCAACCAGACCTTCGTGCAAGGCCTCAAAGATCGTAGTGGGCCACGTGTGTTTGCTATGGTAAAGGATTTGAAAGTAATATTTGGAAAGGGTCACGGAAGCAAACATGTGCGAGAATGAGGATGGTCAGCACCCATGTGGAAGAAGAAATCAATATTTTGGGACTTGCCTTATTGGAAAGTCATGGAGATTAAATCACTCACTTGACTTCATGCACATCACGAAGAATGTCTGCTTGAACCTGCTAGGCTACATAGATATGTACGGAAAATCGAAAGATAGACTACAAACTCGGAAGGACATTAAACTCTTGAACCGAGGAACGACCTAAATCCGAAAAAAGAGGGAAAGGACAACATTACCTACATCCTGCGAGCTACACTCTAAGCAAAGAAGAAAAAAGCATGATAGAGTTCCTAAACAAGGTGAAGGTCCCTTAGGATACTCCTCGAATGTAAAGAGACTCATAAACACGAAGAGAATAAAATCGCATACATGAAATCCCATGAGTGTCTTGTGTTAATGACACATTTGCTCCCGATGGTGAGAGGCATAACGCCCGAGTGGGTACGAGGGACAATCACAAAGCTGTGTTCTTTTTTCAACGCGGTTTCACAGAAGGTCATCAACCCAGATAAACTAAGTAAACTGCATGATGACGTGGTACAAAGTGTGGTTAGTCTTGAGATGATCTTTCCTCCTACATTCTTTGATATTATGGTTCATCTCACTGTTCACCTTATCAAAGAGATAGGTATTCTCGGACCCGTGTATCTACACAACATGTTCCCTTTCGAGAGGTACATGAGTGTGCTAAAGAAGTATGTCCGTAACCATTCTCGTCCGGAAGGATGCATTGCCGAGGTTATGGGACAGAGGAGGTGATTGAGTTTTGTGTGGATTACATTAATGATCTAAACCCGATCGGCGTCCCTATATCACGCCATGAGGGGAGGCTACGGGGAAAAGGGACACTAGGAAGGAAAGCAATTGCATGCAATGATCTTCTTACATTTAAGCAAGCACATTTCACGGTTTTGAAACAATCAACCGTAGTGGCCCCGTATATCCTTGAGCACAAGAGTATTCTACGCCGCGATTTCCCGGGGAGATCGAGGATTGGATAACACTGAAGCACATGGATTCTTTCGGTAACAGTTACAAAAGTACATCCTTTTGAAAGGGTCGGACAATGAGCGATTGCAGGCTTGGCTCGGGACCATCTAGTGAAATCGTGACATTCAAAGTGCGAGATAAATGGTTACACATTCTACACGGATCTCGGGATAACAAGAGCACCAACGAGAATAGCGGTATGCGTATAGACGCCGAAAACAACAAAGGCAAGGTGGATACATATTATGGTTTCATAGAAGAGATATGTGAGCTTGACTATAGACCTTTGAAGGTCCCTCTATTTAAGTGCCAATGGGTGAAACTGACTTCAAGCGGCGTGAAGGTCGACAAATACGGTATGACAATCGTGGACCTCACGCAAGTCGGCTATAGGTGCGAACCGTTCGTCCTCGCGAACGATGTGAGACATGTCTTCTACGTAATAGACATGTCAAGCAAACCTAAGAAGCAGAAGGAATGTGTGCTTCCTTGTAAAATAAAATTGCAACTCTTAAATTTATACCTTTCTATGTAGAATGGAGATACAACGATGTAGAAAAGAGAACATCTTCAACGTGGGCTTCATCGACCCAGAGATTGTTAACGAGTACGTCTTTGGATTGAACCATGGCCAAAAGGCTATTGAAGATTACATTCTCGATGCATTCTTGGGATAGCACTACAAACCGTACATACTTCTGCCCTTCAACTTCGGGTACGTATATATACAACCTCTCGTTCTTATATTTTTCAAGGCATTGATAATACTACTAGCTAGCTAGTTACATATATGTTGCAATACATGAATAGGTTTCACTGGATCCTTCTTGTCATCAAGCTTGATAGCAGCCAGATCATTGTTCAAGACTCAAAAAGGACTCTAGTGGAAAAATATCAACATATCATTGACACCTTAAACAGGTATATAGCACATATATATACGATAGTTTTCCTTATTATATATATTGAAATACCTTGCTAATTCCAACTCTGATAATTACTATTCATACTAACGCATCACACAGGGCATTCGCAAAGTTTCGAAAGAAGCACCAAGGAGATTTCGAGAACGAATTTGATGTAGAAATAAGCACTCGAGTACGTATTAAAGAATATATAATATGTCGTAACAGTTTTTCATCCCAATAATAATTGTATTTTTTTTTCAAATTTCATCGCAGGTTCTACAATAGACGGAAGAAAACAACTTATGTGGTTATTATGTGTGCCACTATATGCAAAGTATTACCCACGGCGATGTGCCGACAACCAACGCCGAGGTAAAACATGTCAATTTCTTAGTACTTACACTTTAATTACATGTCCAGAGATTTATTTACTTCCCGCTTTGTCAGCCCAACATCGATGTGCAAGGCGTGATCCCACCGCACCGGGTTGCAGCAATCCAAGAACAACTCATCGACTTTATTGTCGATGAGATTGTATCCACCAAAGGCGAGTTTCACACAAATGGTTGGAGACCTTGTCCTGAAATAAGGACAGGTGAACTAACATCAACGTTGACCAAGGGCACAAAGAGCGACGCACGCAAGAAATGAGCTCAAGATTCCCCTTTTATTCTTTGAAACTTGTAAAAAGTGGCTTATTATTTCATGTGTGTTCATCAACTTGTTCATTTTTTAGTCTATTAAGTTCGTATTTTCATGTAAATGAACCTGTAATGATCTGAATGAGTACGCATGAATAATATATATTTAATTATTGTGTCAAAAAAACTCCTATAGATCTATTTATTTTAATTGTCAAAATCTATATCAAAAACCCCTCTGAAAACATATTCTATATTGAATATAATCAAAACGCTGTGCTGTCAGCTTCTTCACAAGAGGTTGGTAACTACAACCGCTTGCGGTTTGTAAGCTTGTGAAAGTGTCCAACCAGAAGCGGTTCGGGGAACCGCTTCTGATACCCGACGGGGTATCACTCGCGGTTGCTTACAAGCAGTTCTAAAACCGCTTTTGAAAGCGGTTTCGAACCACTTGTGCATGCCCGATCCACTGTAGTGCCCGTGCCAAACTTTGCCGCAGCAACAAAAGCCAGAAGATTGCAGCCACAGCAAGAGGCCACGGCTGCAGTTTCACCTAGCCACAGCCAAATTTCAACAACCATGCTTTGCTATGACCCATCCCTCACCATACCCTGCCACGGCCAAGTTCTTCTGCACGTAGTGATCGCCGCAAGATCGAGCCGCCCTTAGCCCTCTACATTTCAACACTGCTCACACGGCCTTCGTTACTTATTTAAGCGAACCAAGACTTCTGCTCAATGTAATATCCCAAAATTTGCCTTAAAGTATTATTTATTGTTATTTATGCATTTTATGAATTTATTGTATTTTTCTAAAATTTATTTGAATTTATTTTAGATTAAGTATATTGGCCTTTTGTGAAAATTAATTAATTATATATAAAATTAATATAAATTTTGGATAAAAATATTTCATTTGAGTTTAAAATGTCTCAAAATATTTTTGGGAATTTTTAATGCCATAAATGAATTAGTTGAATAACCGGAATTATTTTGAAAGTTAAAAGCTGAAAAATCGGATGAACAGTGTCAGGCTGAAGCCCAACACTATGTGGCCCTGTCCATTTTGCATCATCAGCCCAGCTCGCTCGATTCTAGAAGCTTTAGCATGGACTGTTAGATTTTGATCTAGCAGTGGACGAAGACTTCAGAAACCGGTAGCCATTAGTTTTCGTCGGCGGTTCGGATTGTGCCACGTTCAAGTGATCTCGACCATCCATCACGCCATGCGAACGGCTGTGTGTTATTTTGAACTGTTGAGAGAAACGTATAAATATAGGATCTTTGGTCTTTTGAACTGTTAAATATAGGATTGTTTTAAACTCCCATAACTTTTAATTTTTCAATAAAAACTATACACGTATCCAGTCATCATGAGAAGGTAGCTTTTCATGCTCTTCTATCTATAGCACTGATAAATGATCCATGGCTCACTTCGTTGGGATAGATGAAGCTTGCAAGCAAGAAGTGTTTGTGCTTAGGCTAGTCACAGTGAGAGTTTTTATTATCATTTAATGAGGTGACAAATCAGTAAAAATGATGATATGGCAAAGAAATTATAAGGAGAGAGAGAGGAGACGAGTTTCATCTGGTTGAAACCGAATGTACACCGTTTCCAACACGTTGGAAACCGAATGAAACTGCACTGAGAGCACATCGTTTCATCCCACGCACTGAAACCGAATGATTCTGCACCAAATGGATCATTTGATCACAGCACCATGCAATAATTAAATGCTATAGCTAACTTATGAAATTGTGCATTGGGAGGTCTTGTTTCATTTATCAATCCAAACCGCTTTAGATGATGTGGCACTCCTAAAAACTGTGAAATGAAACTTGCCACTGGGAATGGCCTTATTGCTAGGGATGGCAATGGGTACCCGAAACCCGATACCCGATGGGTATTTACTTCATTAGGGTACAAATCTGGTCCAATAATCATACCCATAGGTACCTTAATGGGAGAAAATCTTCACCCGTCGGGTATGACAGGTACGGGGGTACCCGTTCACCCGTGGGTATGATCCACCCGCTTCTCACTTGATGAGGTGAGTGTTATCAAGTTCAACTTGTTCATCATGCATCTATAAAATTTCTTCATTTCTCCAACACGATACAAGAGTACATAATCATCAACCATTAATGAGAAACATATCATCAAGTTGACATGTTAAAAATATTGAAAAACTTGAATTAGCTACACATTAATGCGGGTACAGGTTACCCGTCGGGTCCCCGTTTCCCGCACGGGTATGGGTACGGGTAAATTTTGTACCCGCATGCGGGTATGGGTATTATAGCGGGTGAATTTTATTAACACGAGTACGGGTACGAGGTGGTGATACCCGCCGGGTATATACCCGTTGCCATCTCTACTTATTGCTTAAGCTAAGCCATGACTTCGATTCGAGAGCTGTTCCCTAAAAAAAAACCCCATTGTTTTGTTCATGTATGCTTTTCATTGCGCTTTCTTTCCCTTTTTCCTCTTCATGCTAAGAAATAATTTTGTTTTGTGTGATCGAGCTTGTCAAAATCTCGATTCAACTCCTAGTCTTACAATCGTATGGTCCCAGACCTAGATGTGAACTGATTTTATCGAATCTTAGTAATCTTATGATTTCAGCAAACTTTTAGTAGGATTGTGATCACAATTTACATGCAATTCTACCCAGTTCTACCGATCCTAATAATTAATTCCAAACAGGACCTTAATATTATCTATGTAGTCAAAATCAAAATTAAAAATTAAAACAGTGGTAAGTTAAAATGAAAAGGAAAAAAAGAGGGTTTTTCATTGTAGCACAGCACTGCACGCTAAGAGCATCTCCAACAGTTCCTAATATTTAGACTCCCAATATCTTTAGATTGAGACCTTCCCAAAAGTTTTTGGGTCTACAAAATACCTTGTTCTCCAACAGTTCTCATATTTTCTCCCAAAAAATACTTTTGACTTGGTCCAATAAAGGCATGCGGTCCCTGTCCGATTGGAATCCCAATCAGCTTTCTTTTCAAATTGCAAACAAAATAACATAGCGTCAATACGTTTTGTCCTAGCTAGCTAGCTAGCTATCACATATGCATGTGTACATTGCCGTCGGATGCAACCTGAGCACATACTGCAATGATTTTTCTTTGGTAGCAAGAATTGGTATTTATTTTCAATGTATCATACAGGTATGGTTTTGATTCAAGAATTGCCCACATACAGGCATGCTTTTGATTCAAGATAATTTCTTCACAATGACACACACACACACATATATTTGACTTCACTGCATCAACATGCAAGTGCCGATCTGCAATCTTGTTGTCCAGGTTGTCTTTTAAGTTCAGATCACATTTAGCTTCAGGGGTCAACCAGTTCAAGTGAGGCTCCTTGTTGCATGGATCCTGCATCACTTCATCAAGCTTCATTGTTTGATTTCCATATCCAGCACTTATTAGCTGCAGTATTTCTTGAATTTGTCTGGTTCTGGTCTGCTTTAATTTTCTTTGAAGACTTGAAGTCCCTGATGAAATCATTTTCTTTTTCTTCCAGTTCCTTCTCGAGGTCTTGTACCCTTGCCTGTTGTTATTTGCACAGGTAAAGGTCATTCAAACTAAATGTGTACAGAACAAATCTTAAGTTGATATGAGCCTACCTTTAACTTCTTTATCAGCTCTTTCACCTTCTGAAGCTTCTGCTGAGTGCGAGATTCTGATCTTCCCAGGATTGCATTGGGCCATCAGTTCTTTGCTGCTGAACACACACTTTCTCCTTCCTAACCACCTCCCGCATCGCCTCCGCCGTTGCCGCCTGCTCCCTCCACCGAACAACCTGAACCAAAACAACCAAGAAACCATCAGCAATCCACGCAAAACACGACAAGTTACAAAATCGGGAAAACGCAGCAGCAGCACTAGCCTTGGCGTTGAGCTTCTGGATCCCGTTGCGCTGCTCCTCGAGCACCCTGCTAAGGGACGCCGCCTTCTACTCCAGCTGGGCGACCTCGGCGAAGAGGCGAGTCAGCGGGTGGGCGGCGCCGTAGGGCTGCTTGCAGATGGGGCAAGTGAGCTTCTTCTCGGGGAGCCCGATCGGCGAGGTAGCCGAGGAATCGGGGTTCCGCCTCAGAGAGGCGTCGTTGGGAGGGAGGTGGGGGCGCCATGGTGCGGCGGCGGCGGGGGAGGGGATCGATCGAAGGAAAGGAAGAGAACCAGGGTAGTTGTTATTTGTAAGCACGAGAAACCTTTCGGGACGCAGGCGGCGGCGCCCCTTGGTCGGCAGAGGACGGGGTGGGGGAAGATCTACAATGGCGTGAAGAAAACCCGCGCAGGTGATGTCGCCGTGGGAGGGGAGAGAAACTTCGATCGGGAGCGCGGACTCGATGCGAAAAAATGAGGCGGTGACGGTGTTCTTTTGGGTGCGCGCAAATTTTGGGAGGAAGGATGATGTACTGTTGGAGTCTATTTTTTTTGATCAATCCCTAAATCTGTTTTTAGGAATAGATTTAAGGCACTGTTGGAGATGCTCTAACACACCGCCTCTCAACCCTGACGCTAGACACGACGGCGGCGAGGAGGCTACTACCGCCAAGCCCTGGACATGGCAGGGGTGCGGGCCGCCATTTGACCGACCGTGAAGAGCTGCTTCACCGACGCTCTGACAGGCATCACCGTCGCCGACCGGTACACCTCCGTCATCACCGTGAATGGACCCTCCATGCACCCCACATTTGAGCCCGAACCAGGTAACTCAACCGCGCAGCACCACCGGATTCGTGTCTCATCTCATTGCGCCAAGAGCAAGAAGCGCAGTATTGTTGTCGGCGTTGCCGGTGACCGCTACCGATGGAGCGACTACTGCCTCGACCGCTATGACTTCTCCGCGGCGACGTCGTCGTCTTCCGAGAAGGTTGCCGCCGCCAAGTTCTTGGTTGGTCAGATACTTGGGCGTTCTTAATTCTTTGGATGGGTGGATGATGCAATTCATGGATCTTGATGTTATTGTTATTTGTAGATCACCGATGCACCACCGGAGTTTCGTGGTTAATAGGTTGATTCGTTTCGGCGATTGGATCCAGTCCCGGAGGCGGTAGAGATCCGCAAATCCGGAGGGGCACCGCTGGGTGGAAGGGGACAATGCAGGCGTCAGTTGGGACTCGAGAGGTTATGGCCCTGTAAGAGATTCTATCACCCCAATGATTTTTTTCCCTATTTGGCGTCATCTACTAGGCACAATTGCGATGCCTAGTAGATGCAAAAGAGGTGTCTTGTTATTGTGTTCAACCAAAGTCTGCTGGCATTGTTAAATCTTGATGGATCTGCGGGTTCACAAAAGAATAATGATTTGATTGGGCTGCAAAATTTTGATAGTAACATAGACGAGAAAACATATTGGCGTATTGATATCAGGTGGTGGTGCATATAAGCTTTATAACCATGGACCATTTTCTCACCACAGAAATATTACAAAATTAAAACTGTTGCAATTACTTATCATGTCCCTGCTTGGCATGGTTAGCACCGGACATGAACAAGTGAAGTCCCTCCTTTGTTATGCATAATTTTTTTTAATCTTAAGCACGTTTTGATCTTGGTTGCCATATGCCACTAGAGGCATTTAACATGTATAAGCTTTTTAACCATTTAAATGTATGCTCTTTATAAGTTGGAGCTCACCGACATAATGCTATCTCTTCATGCATGTTTGTATTCTCTTTGTATTATGAATTTTACAATAGCACCTTTTGAACAAATGCCTGAATTTTGCAAAGCAAAGTAGGCAACCTCATGACTCATGGTCATCTTGAGCCAATTTTGGTGCTTTTATGATATCGTGTTCATCTGATGAATATCAGCATTGATGAACTTGAGCAGATCAGCATTTCTTTTGGTTGATAAAGTACTAGCATGCAAGCAATGAAGTGCTAAACTTGCAAGCAGTGATTTGATCATCCAAATACGCTGTTCTTCTTTTCTAATGACGTTTTTGCTAATGTGTTTGTATGGGATCATAAGTGCCTTAAATAGAAAAAGAAGGTGCCTAAAAAGGGTATAACAATGCCTCTTGACTTTCTGCTCTTTAACAATTTGCCGACCTTTATATCCTTGTACCAGAGTTTACCTGGCACAAATGCTTCTGGCAACAGACAGAAATACGATGTTTAATACTTGTTTGCACATTACAGCAACATAAGCTTCTAGGCATTGTAGTTTAGGTACTTGGTTCCCAATTGGGTTTAAGATTCCAGGGTCAAATGTGCTACAAGTTTTACGCTCTGTACGGCATGCGAGAATTTCATAAAATTCCCTAGGAATTATATTGTTTCATGTGAAATTCCTGCATTTCCTTCTTGCCTCGTTGGCACATGAGAATTTAGTAGAATTCCTTGGCAATTATATTGTTAGCATTCCAAAGTCTGAACAGACCCTTCACGCATGAGTGTAGGAATTCCGCGAGAATTTTATAAAAATTTCACAAGAAACATTTCATTTCATATATGTATTGGCAAATATTCCAATGCTCCCCTCTGACACCCGCTGCCTATTGTTTTGCTTAGTGCTCCGATTCTGTTGCATCCCTTTGCCTTGGATTACTCCCAGACGTGAGATTTCCCCTCGCAAGAGCAATCAGAGGAGAAGAACAGGAAGAACAAAGGAGGCAACGAGAGCGATGGGGAAGGAAAAGAAAGCTTCGTGTTACTCAAGACAAATCATATTTCTCGTCTCTTCCAAAGAATTACAACCCTTCTTATATACTCCGACTCTTTTCCATTTTTACTGAGATTTACCGCCAACTCTCCTGTCCTAACGCTAAAATTACTCGTGATTATTACGTGACCTTTTCGTAATTATCAGAGACTCGGCTCAAGCGCCAAAGACCTCCGATCGCCCTCGGTCCAATCCTCCTTTGTTAGTTGCCGCCATCAAGTCGACGGACCCAGTAACTTGAGCGCCGAGTCTCCCCATGCATCTTCTTCCTTCGGACGGTCGTGACATCACCCCGCCCTGCAAAGCTTGCTTGTCCCCAAGCAAGCGAAGCCGGAAAGTGCTGCTGAAGTACTTCCAAATCTTCCCAAGTTGTGGAGTCACGGGGGATACCCGTCCATTTAATAAGCACATGTACCCTTGCCGAATTGCCCTTTTTCACCAATCGCCGATCCAAAACGATTTCCGGTTCAGTTGCAATACTATCAAACCCAACCAAATTGGGTAACTCCAAAAAAACTGGAGTGTAATTAGGGTGGAAAGGCTTCAGCTGAGAGACAAGAAAGACCGGATGGAGTTGACTGGACTCGGGAAGATCCAACTTATAGGCGACTTGACCAATCTTGGCGATAATCTGGAATGGCCCATAAAACTTGTACACCAATTTGGGATATGGTCTGTTAACCAGAGAGGACTGTGCGCATGGTTGCAATTTCAGCAAAACTTGTTCCCCCACTTGAAACTGACGTTCCTGCCGATTCTTATCGGCTTGACCTTTCATACGATTCTGAGTTATTGCCAACTGTTGCCGCACCACGTCAGTGAGCCGATGACGTTCCAACAATGCATCCTACACCTCGTCCGACTTCCCTGGTAATAATGGCGGTAAAGTACCATAATTTGGGTCGCAGCAATACAGAATTTTGAATGGTGAATCACCTAGAGATGTGTGAAAACTGGTATTATACCAGAACTCATCCAATGCTAACCACTTCCGCCACTTGCTCGGCACTGCTTGAATGAAACAACGTAAATACATCTCCACACACTGATTAACTCTTTCGCTTTGCTCATCAGTTTGGGGATGATACGCCGTGCTATATTGCAACTTAGTATCAAGAGCTGCAAACAACTCTTTCCAAAATGTGCTAGTAAAAATTCGATCACGATCAGAAGTAATGGAGGTAGGCATACCATGCAATCGGACCACTTGATCCAAAAACAACTGAGCCACTTTGTGTGCTGTAAAGGGATGCCGTAATCCGATGAAATGAGCATATTTCGAGAAACGATCCACCACCACCAAAATAACGTTGCAACCATCAGACAGGGGCAACCCTTCAATGAAATCCATGGTAAGCTCTTGCCATGCAGCTGCTGGCACCGGTAATGGCTGTAAAAGGCCCGGTGATTTCGTGTGCTCACTCTTCGCATGTTGACACACTGCACATTGCTGGACAAACTCCACTGTATCATGTTTTAAGCCTTTCCAGACAAACACTTTCTTGATGCGTTGATAAGTGGCTTACATCCCTGAATGGCCACCAATTGGGCTGGAATGAAACACAGAGCACAAGCGAGTACGTAATGCTGAATTGGCGCCGATCCAAATACGACCATGCTGTCGAATAATGCCTTGGTGCAGACTGAATCCATGCTGATCCGGACTATGAAGGGCCAGACGAGCTAACATGTGTTGGGCTTCAGCATCAGTAGCATATGAATTTAAAACCTCATGAATCCAAGCTGGTTGGACTTCAGATGTAGCTTGGAAAGCCATCAAATGTCCCATGCATGACAGAGCATCGGCCACGACGTTCTCCTTGCCTTTCTTGTATCAAATCCGAAATTGCAACCCCATAAGCCGAGCCATGGCTTTCCTTTGCATATCGGATTGCAAATTTTGATCCTCCAAATAGCATAAACTGCGATGATCGGTGCGAATGATAAACTCTTGACGCTGCAAATAAGATCGCCACTGGTCTACAGCCAGCATAACAGCCAAAAATTCTTTTTCATATATCGACAAACTCTGATGGACTTTACCGAGAGCCTTGCTGAAAAAAGCGATGGGATGATTTTGTTGAAGCAGCACTGCACCAATCCCAACATCACAAGCATTAGTCTCAATCTCAAATGTTTGATTGAAGTCTGGTAACTTGAGAATTGGCGTAGAGGACATAGCTTGCTTCAATTGCACGAACGCCTGTTCGGCCGTGTGATCCCAATGGAAGGCTCGTTTCTTCAACAAATTGGTAAGTGGTTTAGCGATTACTCCATAATTTTAAATTTGCGATAATAGCCTGTAAGACCCAAGAATCCTCTTAATTCTGATACAGTGGTGGGACGTGGTCAATTGAGCATTGCATGTGTCTTACTCGGATCCGTAGCAACTCCATCAACGGAAATGATATGACCAAGATATTCCAGTCTATTCTGGGCAAAAGTGCATTTACTACGCTTGACAAACAAATGGTGTTCTTGCAACTTGCCGAGTACCAATGCCAAGTGCTGAGAATGTGATTGCAAGTCTGGACTATATATCAAGATATCGTCAATAAAAACACGAACAAATTTGCGCAAAAATGGGGCAAGTATGGAGTTCATTACACATTGGAAAGTTGCAGGTGCATTAGGGAGACCAAATGGCATTACTCGGAACTGATAATGCCCCTAATGTGTTTTAAATGCCGTCTTAAACTCATCGTCTTCATGCATGCGTATTTGATGATACCCGGCTCGAAGGTCAAGCTTAGAGAAATACCTTGTCCCAGCCAACTCATCCAATAGCTCATCAATAACCGGCATAGGAAATTTGTTCTTGACAGTCAAATCATTGAGTCGACGATAATCAACACAAAAGTGCCACGAACCATCTTTCTTTTTCACCAAGAGAACCGGCGAAGCAAAAGGGCTAACACTTGGTCGAATGACACCTGTAGTCAACATCTCCGCCACTTGTTTTTCAATCTCGTCTTTATGTAAAGGCGAATAGCGATATGGTCAGTAGTTTACTGGAATGGCCCCTGGCAACAATGGGATGGTATGATCATACAGTCGATGTGGCGGCAATCCTTGAGGTTTAGCAAAGACAGACGCATATTGCTGCAAAACTTGTGTGATTTCAGTCAGAATGTGAACTGCCTGTTCGTCACTGGATTGCTCAACAACCGCTAAAGCCAGAATATTGCCACTTGTTGTGCATTTGCCCAACTGTTCCAAAGTTACCGGCTGTATCTTAGATTCCACAGAAATCTGAATACCTTGCAGGGAAATGGTGTAACCTTTGTGAGCAAACTGCAATGATTTATCTTGCCAATTACATAACATGGGGCTATGCATTCGAAGCCAGTCCATTCCCAAAATCACATCAAAACCACTTAACTCTAATACCTTCAGGTCAGTGTGAAAAGTGTGGCCCTAAGCCCACTACTCCAGTTGGGGTATCCATTTGTTGCAAGACAATAACGCCCCATTAGCTACTCTCACCTGTATTGGTTGTGGGTTACGGTGTGGCTCAATACCAATACGAGATAAGAAGTGCTCATTGACAAAACTGTGAGAGCTGCCTGAGTCTATCAATACCAGCATAGTCTGATTCTTAACTAATGCCAAAAACTTCAGAGTACCCTCATCTTCCGTGCCGGCCAAAGCATGAATAGAGACTTGAGGTATGTCTTCAATGTTATTGTCGGCACACTCCAAAGCGTCCAAGATTTCATCCGACAATATGTCCCGGGACTCCTCCACAGCCAAAGCATGTACTTGTGTTGGAATCTTCTTTTTACAATTCAAGGCATGAGCTAGGTCATATTTATCCCCACACTGATAACACAAACCATTCATGCGACGATACTCTTTTAATTGTCTTGCTCGTCATAATTCGCCTTGCCCATCTTTCCCGCCAGGAGGAGAATCATCAGGCCTTGGAGGAGTAGCCAATCGAGGTTTCTAGAACTTGCCCCTCTGCTGGATGTTATGCTGTACCCGAGCTAGAATAACAGCCTGATCAACAGTATTCGGCAAATGGGCCTGCACTTTGCTGCGTATCTCTGGCTTCAAACCATTAACAAAATGAGATACAAATAAGGCTTCATCATAATGTGGGTTGTGCATAGAAATGTCATACATCAATTCTTCAAACTGTGTTTTGTAATCCTCCACCGAACCACCTTGTTTAATCTGTAACAATTCTTGTAACAGTCTACGACGATCATCAGCACCGAATTTTTGTTCCACATCAAAAATAAATTGGTTCCAATTGCCCAACTCCTTCTTCACCTTATAAACTTGCAACCACCGCGCGGCATTGCCATCCATGTGCATAGTGGCTGGCATTACCCAAAGAGCCTCGAGAATATTAAAAATGGTGAAGTAGTTGGTACACTTGTCTCTCCAGATACGAGGATTGGATCCATCAAAACGAGGAAACGACAGTTTCGGTAGAGGAGTCTTTACCCCACCATGAAGTTCACGTGTTGTCCTCGATTGGTGACCAGAACCCTCATGGATGCGGATATTGGAAGTAGTCATGTGCACATCAGAAGATGACTGCTGGAGATCATCGTCGACCTCAAAACGAGGGCCTGGACCTGTGGGTGTAAACAGGGCTTTACCTTTACCATGACTCACGGCCAAATCCCCTACAGGACGATGCTCCGCCGCCAATCGATCTGCAGTGAGCCGAGCTACCACTTGCTCCGTAACCTCCAATTGCTTTGAGAACAACTGATGATCTTTCGCCTGCTGTTCAACCGCTTTCGCTGTCAATTCCGTTCGGGCCAACAATTGCTGTTGGGTCGTATCCATCGTCCCGACTTGAGCAAATAAGCGCTGAAGATTCTCGTGAATGACATCGAGTTTCTCCTCCATTCGTCCCGAAACTTCACCCATGGCATCAAGGATGAACCCGGTCTGAATGGAAGGTTTGGGGGGCGCCGTGTTGATCGATTGCCAAGCCGAATGAACCAGACTCGGGGATTTTACCAGGATCGATCGAAGTGGATATATCTAACCTCGAGTTCCTGAACCCTCCTTTGGAGAAGATTTTACCGTCCAACCGAGCAAATCTCTTGATCAAAACACAGCACAGGGCAGGATCAACGCGAATCTGATACCATATGTTGCATCCCTTTGCCTTGGATTACTCCTAGACGTGAGATTTCCCCTCGCAAGAGCAATCAGAGGAGAAGAACAGGAAGAACAAAGGGAGGCAACGAGAGCGATGGGGGAAGGAAAAGAAAGCTTTCGTGTTACTCAAGACAAATCATATTTCTCGTCTCTTCCAGCAATTACAACCCTTCTTATATACTCCGACTCTTTTCCAGCTTTACAGAGATTTACCGCCAACTCTCCTGTCCTAACGCGCGAAAATTACCTGCACTATTACCGTGACCTTTTCGTAATTACTGTAGACTCAGCTCCAAGCGCTCAGCAGCCTCCGATCGCCCTCAATCCAATTCTCACCGTTAGTTGCTGCTTACTGAAGTCGACAAACCGGTAACTTGAGCGCCTAGTCTCCCCTGTGCATCTTCTTCCTCCGGACGGTGCGCGACAGATTCCCAAGTGACAACCAACATGTTAAAAACTGTAGAAATAGAACGAAAAATCAAGATGTAAGAACAGTGTTCAGTGACAGAATGGATGAACACAACTGTATGTTGAAGTCACAACTGATGGAAAATATATAGAGCCATCCTCAGAATAGGATGACACAATTTCATACAAATTTTACTACAAGCTTACGTTTCAACTTTCAACAGAAGCTACAATGGTACACCAAATTATTTTCTATTTGGGCGGTGCAGAAGAAGCATGCCTCTGCTGAAGCAGCTGGTAACTAACACGGCAACTCATACCAGCTGGTATATACAAATAAATGACCTGAAGAATACACGTAAATAAACAAAATACATATCCAGGCAGCATTAGCATGCTGCTGCATCAATCACACACAAACTCTGTGTATAGTCTCACACTCTGTGACTGAGAGAGACACCACAGGCACAGCTGACCATCTTATTTCAAGCACACACGTAACCACAATCCAAACCAAATACATGGTAGGTTAGTCTCCTAAGAGACACACACAAATTAATATAGTTTCAGACACACCAGCTTGGCGGATGCACCTGGCATGCATCAAACACCAATTTATTCTTTAGAAAACACACCAACTTGGCAAGCAAACAGTTGAACCGTTGCGGCCATGGAAGCAGTAGAAAGCTGCAGGAAGTCGCCTGTATTTCCACCACCAACTGATTAATAGAAGCAGTAGAAAGGAGTTGTAATAGTTGAACCTTTTCGATGGTCAGTAACTATTTTGTTTAGAAACTCTGTCTCCACAGGGAAGACCTGCCTGAGATCTCCACAGTAGACGATGTGGAGGGTCTCTAAGTTGGGAAAATACGAGTATGGGGCATTCCACGACAGCGAGAGGACAAATATGAGCCTGGGGCAGGAGTGCAGGTGTACGCTCCGCAGCTTCGCAAAGGTTCTAGTGTCCTCAACATCATTCGTTCTTCCTTTGCTCCAAATGCAGTGGGCCATCAGGAGATCAGCCACCCAAACGGTCTCCAGTTCTTGAAAGCAGAAGTCATCATAGTTAGTGGCGAGGACAGTGTGCAGCTCGGGACATGTCTCGACACGGCACCGCTTGAGACGATGCCATGTAAGATATTTCTCCTCTCCGACGGACATCATGCGTTCGGGGATGACAGTGGTGATGGAAGAATTGTCGTGCACATGCAACGACTCGACCTCGTTCATTACAAAGATGATAGCCTCGATTCCTTGTAAGCTCTCCACATTAGTGTCGTTGATTCCCTCACTAATCTCCAGATGCCTGTCCAATGGCTCAAACTGCAGGGCATTGCTGTCGTCATGATCTGTAGTTATCTTGTCAATAGTGACATCCGTGTAGGCGGTGCAAGAAGTCTCAGGGATTAACGGCTTGTGTTGAGGCTGCCCAATTACTCGTCCGGAGCTATAATGGCCCATCTTCTCTTTGTTGCACCTTTGTCCATCTTCTTTGCTAATAGTAGATATGCAAAGGGCTAGACTAAATCTATTAGCATTCCAACAAAACTCTGTGCCACTTCTTAGCACCAAGTACTGAAGAAACTTCATGTCCATAATAGCAACATATGCATGACAATATTCTTCTCGCAACTGATGGATGAGAGCACCGGGTGATAATTTTCTGACCTCTTCCCCTCCTCGGGTGTCAATGCATAGCATCCTCAGTTGTTGCATTCCCTTTTTTGGCCACAGTATTGAGCGGAGCTGACATGGACCACCTCACTTTTCAGGTCAAGTGTTTTGACCGCTGTGTTTGAGAGGTCTAGTTCCTCAAGGTTTGGCAATGGCCCACGTAATGAGAAGTCCAACAATCTTGCACAACCAGCCAAGGAGATACGAGATATTTTAGCTCCTGCATCTAGGCTAAATGATTCAAGTGATGGAGGGAGTCCTTCTGGGCCAACAAATTCCAACCCAACACAACCATCTAAAACCAGAGTCTTGAGGCCAATTGCTCTTGAGAAGCTTGGTAGAACTTGCATGGTGCTGTTCCTAGAGAGGTCGAGGAGCTCCAACTTGCCCATATCGGTGAATTCATCCTTTTGGCCTGTCTCCCAAGAGCTTGTAGGCTCAGTTATGCGAAGTTTATGTAGCATCTGCAGTCGTCGCCAAGGAAGATTGCTACGCCATATCCTTCCCTTCTTTATATGCACCTCCCTAATGTTTGCAGCCATTTGCTCTATTATCTCTGGGGATAAAGCTAGCTCCCAATCCGTGTTGCATATGTCCAGGACCCACAGGCTCTGAAAAAATTCCAATTCTGGTCTACCTGGCTTCTCCTCCGCTTCTTGTTGCTGTTTTGGTGATTGTTCTTGTTGTTGATCCTTGCAGCTATCTAATCCGAGGAATCTTAGGCTCTGGCAACAATAGAAAGGCGGTGAAGAAAAGCTAAAGGTGCACCGGCTAAGTTTCAATACATGCAGTTTCTCTGATTGTTGAAACATGTTATTGGGTAATGATGATACTGGATGATCGGATTCACTTTTGATTGCCAAGAAAAATGATGAAGTTTCTGGCTGTACAGTTGGTATGCTTATCTGCCCTTGACTATTGGGGAGTGTGATTTCTGAGACCCAACGATTTCGTTGAGTCTGAAGTTCATCACCAAAAGCGGGCAATTTATTAGATGAATAGTCCTCTAGTATAATCTCTTCATGCAGAGCAGCACCAATCTCCCATGCTTCGTCTTCATCTTCATGTTGTATAATTCCATCACAAACCCAATAGCTACAAGCATGGGTAGCCCAGTTGTAGCCCATGATGTCACCCCGCTCATAATTCAACGACAAGAGATACAAGCAACACTGTACAACTATTTCTGTGGTAATGCCAGGCTTATGTGTGTATCCAGCAATTTCTCTAGCCTCTGCTAGCAATAAAGCATTAAGATTCGGAGGATATTGACCTGAATAAAGGTAAAGATGTGAATCATCCACTCTTTTTTTTATTTCTTTGTTGAGCCGAAGCCTCCCTCTGAAGGTCCAAAGTACTTTAGTGCCAAACAATCCCAAGCCAGTTAAGTCAATTGCATCATTGCTTCCATTATGGAAGACCACTAAGTATCTGTTGTCTAGTATTTCTCGAAGGATCTCTCTTGTGACTTCTCCTATCTCAGCTCTGGAGCCTTCATCTACCCCGCTGAAATCATCCTCCTCGTCTTGCCTATCAAAAACATCCATAACCCGCTGAGGAAGCTTCAGTTCCTCCGCGATTGACCTCTGGAGTGCTCTTCGGCTTTTCCACCTGGAGCAATCAACGTGGATGATCCTGTGGAATGCCTTCGATCCTCAGAGACGACGGAGGGTCCTCAGCTATGGTTCTAAGCACCACAGAAGCAACCAGTCCATAGAATCCGTCATAGTAGATGGCTCCGCTGCTCGTATCCTCTAGACAACGGATTATTCGTTGTACCGCTCCCTCGACGTTGTGCGTATAAATCCCCTGCATTAATTGATGGCAGTTAGTCAAGATCACCGTCTCACGTGGGTAGCAGTTTTTATTAAAAAAAATAAAGATGCAGGCTGGCAAAGCTAGTGATCGGTGTGGAACATGCATAAAAGGGTCATGCGCCAAATTGTTATGTTTGTTATGTTTTGATCAGGAACTCCAGATTGGGCATTTATGCCTGCCTGCTCGCGAGTACTTTATTTAGATTGCATACATAAGCTCACCAACTAAATGAGGTTCACAATTTCCAAATCAAAATGTATGGTTCCGTAGTCCATGCGTTTGGCTGTGTTCACTATACATAGCCAGATCTAGAATTTTTTTAACTGTGTTATTACCTATATATATACATTTCTATGACTCGGTGGAGAGGCTTATTTTAAAATTTTCAACGTAGCTTTTACTTATCAGGATCCAATTCAATGCGTCTTTGTCATGCTTTGTATATATTGTGAGACGATCGCACGTCATAAGTTAACAGTACCATGGTGGATTTATCCGTTTGGTGACGACGCGCACTAGGTGAGATATCATTATTTGCAATTCTTGAAATACATGTATACAAGTTTCAGAAGTTATACATTTTAAAGACGAGTAGGGATCAATACATATACTACAACAAGAACAAAAAACCCACTAACAAGAATACTACTCTACTTCGTCAAAATGCCATGCATATGTACGTAGAAAAGTACCACTAGAAGCATGATGAATTTCTCAGCATGAAGGTCCAGCAAACACAAGACGATCCACAAATCTAACCCATCTGCACCTCCAGTTGCTAGCGCCTGCAAGAGCGTATCAGTTATGTTTGTGCATCGACATTGTTAGCCCATATACTTGCTATATTGAAAACCAACTTGCGAACAGTTAACATGGGCGAGAATCATAGTACCTTGATTGGCAGCTACACATCCTTTGCTAATAAGATAGCAGAAATGTTGGTGTTGTTACCTCCCAGAAGAAGACGTTTATGTCAAGTGTTGGAGGAAGATGCAAACTGGTGAGCAACCGTCAATAATGCTAAGCTAGTTGCAATGTGCTCCTCCAACTGGCTTGTGTTTTCGCTTTGGGGTCCCTTCACTAAAGCATGAATGGTTCTTTGCTTGGGGTTGCAGCTAAAAATCAAAGGTTGAATTGCTGTCCTGCTAAAGAGGCTTGATGGCTCCAGAGAGAATCCACCCAGCGCCGACGCTCTAGCTAGCTAAAAGCAAACGCACGAAAGTAGAGCCACGATTTTATGATAGTGCCTCAAATTTGATTATGATAGAGCCACAATTTTATGATAGTGCCTCAAATTTTATATGTTTCATCTAAGTTCAAAGCACCTTGGATCCCAAATTTGTATACATGACGCTCTCCACACCTCAGCAGTAGAGCTGCGTTTCAAAGCACTATATATATTTGAATCCTCGTGACTCCTAATTAAGAAGTTGAAAACTAGTCTAAGATAGCTTTCTATGGCTTTGGTGAATTAGGGTTCTAACTTCTCTACTATAAAAAACCTCTTTCTTACTAGTCTATCACTGTCGGTTCGGTTAGAACCAGCAGTGATAACACTTTTACTACCGGTTCATAAGCTAAATCGGCAATGATACTATTACTGAAGAACTGGCAGTGATAATAACAACAAGAACCGGCAGTGATAATATATTTTGAAAAAATCATAACTTTTGCATACGGAGTCGGATGGAGATAAAATTTATATGAAAATTGTAGCTCTCGATGAGATCTATAACTTTGTAGTTAACAACTTTTTTATTTGAAGTCATTTAGATTTAGACATCCAAATAATCGTTGAAACTTTCGGATATGAAGGGATAAAAGTTGTCAACGATTATTTGGACATTTAAATGACTTTAAATAAAAACATTGTAAACTACAAAGTTGTAGATCCCATCGAGTTTACATATAAATCCATCGACTGTATGTAAAAGTTATGATTTTTTAAAAATATAATCACTACTCGTTCGGAATCCGAACCGTCGGTGAGACTATTATCACTACCAGTTCGGAATCGAACCGGCAGTGATAATATTTTTTGAAAAAATTATAACTTTTGCATATAGAGTTGGATAGAGACAAAATTTATATGAAAATTATAGCTCTCGATGAGATCTACAACTTTGTAGTTGACAACTTTTTTATTTGAAGTCATTTAGACGCCTAAATAATCGTTGAAACTTTCCGATACGAAGGGATAAAAGGAACATATATCTTATAGTAGTTGAGAAGTGTGTTAGGTGAGATGGTAAAGGGTGTTCACGCAAAGCAACAGGTCACGGATTTGAATCGTAGCAACCGCATGCCCCGTATTTCGCGCGAAAATCGCGTACAAACCGGCAGTCATACAGACTATCTCTGTCGGTTCTAATACAAACCGGCAGTGATACAGACTATCACTACCAGTTCTAGAACCGGCAGCCGACCACACACTGCAGGTTCCAATATTCGACAGTGATGCTAGTTTGTAGTGATGTGGTGTTTTGTAGTGGTGTTTTACTGTTAGAGTTGAAGAAAATTACTCCCTCCTACCAAGTATAAATTCCGAATCCCATGTGGAGTATGTAGATCCTGGATATCTGCATGGTAGGCCGTAAGGACCACCCAAGAGGGGATAGGCCAAGCCGACTACATGAAGATGGGTATTGCTCATGAAGCAGGCCGCCATGCGCAACAAGGAAACCCCGAAGATGGAAACCAACCCTGCTTAGGGAGGATATAATTATAATTCTAACCGCTATCATGTTTAGCGGATAAGGAAAGAGATACAATCTCCACCTTGTAACCGATTAGGACTCTCCTTTGTAACCGCACCCCTCTACTATATAAAGGGGGGTAAGGTAGCTCCTGGAGAGGATGGGACATACGATCATCAGAAGAAGATCACCAGCAAATTAGCTAGCCACAAATAATTCTAGGGTATTATCTCCTCCGCGAGAGCCCAAACCTGTATAATTCCCGTGTCTTGTGTTACCATCGAGTTTGGATCCAGCGCCTAGCCCCGTTTTCATTATTGCCGACAACAAACATCGACAGTTGGCGCGCCAGGTAGGGGCAGCGTCAAGATCAATCTCAGCAAGCTCGATGGCCTCCATCAATGGAATTGTCATCACCTTCGCTCCCGGCCATGCTTTCCGCTTTGGGAGCCTCGACTTCATCGCCGACAACCTCGACAAGCTTGCTCTCTCGGACTCAGACTAGATCCAATCTGGGAGAGACTTCATTGATACTTCATCCGGACTTCCATTCGGTCGGGAGCGCGCGACCATCTACTCACGAGTAGTAAGCGGGTGACTTCCGATTCGGATCTGATAAGGATTCGATCCGGAACGCCGGATGCGATCGTCATAGCGGCTTTTGAAGGAGTCGGTGACACCAACTTGATCAAGAAGATGTCCGGAGGCCGCCGACACGGTAAAGAAGATGTTTGCATTAGCGAACCGCTAGCGCCCCGAGCGCCACCTTCGGCATGGCCACGAGCCGCATCTGCGCCGCGCGACCTTGCAAGACGGCCACGAGCCACGCGCTGCGAAGCGCCATCTTCGCACGGCCACGAAGCCTCGCCGCGCTTCGAAGCGCCACATTCGCACGGCCACGAGCCACGCCAGCGCCCCGAGCGCCACCTTCGGCACGGCCACGAGCCACGCCAATACCGAAGCGCCACCTTCGGCACGGCCACGAGCCTACGCCTGCGCCCCGAGCGCCATCTACGGCACGGCCACGAGCCACGACTGCGCCCCAAGCGCCATCTTTGTCATGGCCACAAGCCTACGCCTGCGCCCCGAGCGCCATCTTCGGCACGGCCACGAGCCTCGCCTACGCCCTGAGTGCCACCTTCGGCACGGCCACGAGCCACGCCTACGCCCCGAGCGCCACCTTCGGCACGGCCACGAGCCTATGCCTATGCCCCGAGCGTCACTTACGGCTCGTCTACAAGCCTACGCCTGCGCCACTAGCAAGGACGCACGATCGTCAGCAACACATGGAGTATAAAGCAGCTAAGTCGCTTTTTACTCAATTATGTCATTATGAATAAAATTATTGGCTTTCTTGACTTGCTACTTAGTTGACCCACAACTAAGCAATAAGTCGGGGGCTACACCTAATAGTGTGCGCATGCGCACATCTTTTTCTGAGTTGTGTTTTTCTTCTTTTGCTTAACAATTGCAAATGAATCCGAGTGCGTTAATTCCGAGTTGTGAAGCTCTGACCCCATGAACGGCAAACTTTAGTCACCCAAAACGCGTGCCTGGGTAAAAGAGCTATGAGCCGACTCCCAATGCTCGGGGGCTAGATTAGTCGGGCAGAGTGCTTAAACAAAAAGAGTCAAACCACTCGGATGAATTCAAAATCAATAAAGAAAAGGAGTA
The DNA here is from genome assembly GCA_036346375.1 of Guadua angustifolia. Lineage (NCBI taxonomy): Eukaryota > Viridiplantae > Streptophyta > Magnoliopsida > Poales > Poaceae > Guadua > Guadua angustifolia. The sequence continues at coordinate 1,169,625 of JAYEVE010000723.1, forward strand.
AAAAACTCACCAATAAAAAAAATATGAAAACGAAAACGGAACAACCATATGCCCACTGTTTCTGTTCTGTTTTCATCCATGCTTATGCGCATCTGAACCATGTGACTGTAAGTGTACATATATAGGCTAGGGAACAAGAGTTCTGAATAGAGAAGGAGATTGATATTTGCAGTTGCTTTGCTAGAAACCCTTTTTTTTCAGAGAGAGACTACATTGAGGATGCAGGCCACACTCACACTCTTCTCATGGCACTCATGCACACACATGCATGCACGTCGCTAGAAATTTTGTGTATGCCCCAGCCATGGAATCTGGAGGAGATCAAGCCGAACTCTTGTTTGTTTGGTTCATCGCAAAAGGAGATCAATTCAAAGATGGAACGTCATAAATCTACACTGCAGGATCAAGCCTTGAGGAGTTCATGCACCTGTAGCAGATCAAGCCACCACCTATGGCTTTGGGGTGCTTTTACTAAAAAGTAAGAGTGTTTCTTTGCTTGTAGGGTTGGAGCTAAAAAAACAAAGATTGAATTGCTGTCCTGCTAAAGAGACTTGGTGGCTCCAAAGAGAATCTATCTAGCGCCGACGCTCTAGCTAAAAGAAAAGGGCAAAGTACTTGTATAGATGACACTGTAATTAAAACCGGTGATACAGAGTTAATTATGCTACTTCAAGCATGATTGTTTCTACCACGCCAAAATTTTATGATAGTGCCTCAAATTTGATATGATTCACTTAATTTCAAAGCACCTTGGATCCCAAATTTGCATACACAACACTCTCGACAACCTCATGGGTCCTCTAATTAGAGCTGGATTCATTCATAGAAATATTAATTAGAAAAGTCCATTACAAGTATACCACAGATTATTACAATCAAGACGTTGCAATGATGAGGTAAATAGGTCCTTGGATCTTTCTTGATATGGACACGCGTCAGAAGGTGGCTAGTGGAGCGCAGGTGTGCCGATGATTAACAGATCCACCGAAGCTGTGCTACAACACAATGGTGTGGAAGATGGGACCTCCTTTGCTCTTACAAGAGGTGTTGTAACATCCCAAAATTTGGTCTATTTTGAATTTTTGAGATTTTTTGGAATTTATTTGGATTTAGTTGGAATTTATGGAATTTAACCTTTCTTTGGAATTAATTAAATAATGAATTTGTTCTTGCAAAATACAAATGAAATTATTTTATTTGAGTCCAAAATGTTCCAAAATATTTTCTAAAATTTTTCTAGAATTTTTCTGCTATTTTAAATGCCTCAAATGATTTAATTGAACTCTTAGAATTGTTTTTATTCGAAAATCCGGGAAACGAATTGCTGAACAGTAAAGGGCCGAGCCCAGTACTGTGTGTGTCGCCGGCCCAGCCCGAGGAAAACCCTAACCGGCGCAGCGTATCTGCCGTTGTTTTTGCATCGGGCGGTTCAGAAGCGGCCACGTCGCTTGTGCTTCGGCAGCCGTCGATTCGTCGCCGCGTGTACGTCTGAGATGGAGCCACGTCGCCTCGCTACCGTTTCCAGTAACGCCGCTGCCGCGTGTTACGGCCAGGGATTGCATGCGCCATTAACGCCGCCGTGTCCACTCCCCGTCTTCATTAGCTGGCACATCGTGCAAAGCATTCCTTTCCGCTTCATTTGTGCCCTTTCTCGCCTCCCGAGACACACCGTAGCCGACGCTAGAGCTCGCCGTAATTCTGAAGCATTTCCGCCGTCCTTGCGCCGCCTTCGGTCCATCTCCGCCGTCTCTGAGGTCGTCGCCGAGTTCCTTGCATCGAGCTGCGTCAGTTGCGCCATTTCGTGTCACCGGAGGAAGCCCCAAACGGTGTCGCTGCCATCGTCTTCTACCTCTCCGGCAAGAACCACGCCGTCGTGCCATCGTCGCCGAGCCAAGCTTCGCCGTCGTCAGATCTTCGTCCAATGCTCTGGATTGCGCCACGTCGTCACGGTAACAGTAAGCGCCATCTTCACTCCGTAGCCGTTGGATCTAGATCGGATGGTCTAGATGTTGCCACGTAGGGATAATCCAGTGCGTAGGATTGAGTCTGTCTGGTACGTTCAATTTTACTGGTGTGGCTCTGATGCGTCCACACGTCGAGTGTTGGAATTAGCCACGTAGCGGATCACACTGCGTAAGTTAGATTCAATCTAAGCCGTTAAATTTTGAATCAACGGTAGAGATCGCATCGTGCGCTGAGTCACTTGGATTCCGCCGCGTGTCACCTCAGAACCGAAGCGTCGGGTTAAATCCAGCCGTTGGATTTGAATCGGACGATCGAGGTTCAATTAGAAATTCGGTTAACCGTGTTGCGTCGCGTGTCGCAATGGGATTGGTCCACTGTCGCATACGACATCGATGCTTGCGTCATCCAAAGGCACGGCATGCATCGCTTAGTCCACCTTAGACCCGACCGCTCAGGATCGGTGTATCGCCGCGCCTTGCGTGTCGGCCGAGAGGCTACCACGTGTCATGCTGACGTCATAAATAATTTTTAATATAAAAATATTTCAGTCGAAATTCATTTCGGTACTGACGTCATCATTAGGTCATGCTGGCGTCAAACCCAATTTTCCGTATAAAAATAATTAGAATAAATCGGATTTTCTGATTTTTTAGGATTTTCTATTTATTTTAAATTTTGAAAGGCTATAACTTTTGTGTTTTAACTCCGATTGAGGTGATTCCAATTTCTAATTATTTGTAAAATCAAGATCTATTTATTGGTGAATTTTGTGGAATTTTTAGAGTCGATCTTGCTCTCTGTAAATTATATTTATTATTTATTTATTTATTTCGAGTAGACGTTGATTTACCGGAAAGCTTCGAGGGAGAATTTCCAGCACAAGACCAAGCTCCAGATCAGGATCAACAGCTGTTTGAAGGCAAGTTATGCGTTGATCATTTTGCTCCTAAGTTTTACAAATGTATTTTGATTTAAACTATGCATGCTAAATTAATTAGAAATGGATTTAATTAATTTGGGTGAATTAGTTAATCAACCTATCTGTTATTGCCACCTTGACTTTAATATTTGTATACCATGATTAAGAGTATTGTGTGATAAACAGCAGTAATAGGTCTAGAGAAGTTGAGGAGGCAAAAGACTTTAGACACTAAAAGAGAACAAAAGAAAGATGGCTCCCAACCAGAGCCTATACATCTATTCCTAGGCACCAATTGATAGCCTCAACCCTCTGAAATGCACCCATCTATAACAGCTTCTGTTATGATTGGTGCTTGCTTTCTCTAGCTTCTGTTATGAGTCTTATGACTGGTGCTTGCTTTCTCTAGCTTATGTGGAACTGCATGCAGATTCCCTCCATGCAAAGTCATTTATGTAATTGATTTTTATCCAACAGTTTTACTTTGAAGCCTCCCTCCCTCTAAGACCATGGCTAGAGGCGAAGGCAATGGTTGTGGCGGAGCTAGCGATGCCGATGGTAGTGGTGCTCATGTTAGTTGCGGGGGAACAGGTGATGGTAGTCAAGCCACGCCCTTTGACGTAGATGGTACTCGAGATGTTGGTGTCGGCATATTTGGTAATATGTTCATATTTGTTCTTGACTAAAATGTGTAGTCTTTACTCTTTACTTTAAAGGCCTTGGATAATTATATTTTTTACTTGCATTGTAGGAGGACGTGGTCAAGAAAATGATGAAAACATAAATAATGTGTGGAATTATGGCTTCAAAGTAAACCAAGGCTTCAAGTGTGGGTTTTGTGGGCGCATTGGAAAATCTGAAGATGCAACCCGACTTAGGGAGCATTTAGGTGGTATAACAGGGGATGTGTCCTTTTATATGAAGGTGTCAAATCAGGTCAGAGGTGCTATGAGGGAAAGCCACACGTTGGGGAAGAGGAAGAGAAATGAATCTAGGAAGGCAAAACAGAGATTGGAAAATAATATTCTTCGTGAGATGGGCGGAGATCCGTGTGGTAAGTTTGTGCCTAGTGATGAGGAGGAGCAAGTACGATTGGCCATGGATCGATTAGTAAGAGATTATGAGTACCATTAGTCTGTGCAAAGGAGGGGTTCCACTTATGAGCATGGTGGTGGGAGTGCTTATGGTAGTTCTATTGGCAATAGCGGGTTGTATCGGAATTCAAGGTCAAGGGCTAGCAGCACTAGTGGACCGATGATCTATCCAGTGCTGGTAGAGGATCTGTCTAGCCTAGAATTGACACGGCTCTAAACAAGGTAACCATGGAAATGCTTGGTCGAGCTTGGGCAAAATGGTTCCATGCAAATGACATTACAGGAACAAAAGCTAATTGTCCAGACTTTCGAAAGCAAAGAATGAGGTTGACTCGCAGACTAGGAATGCAGCAGGCGCTTATTCAAGGGGAGTGACATTGATGGCACATACTTAGAAGCAAATTATAAAGATGTGGAGTTGATGGTGAAGGAGAACGCGTATGCTACACTAGCCGAAAACAAAATTTTCTACGCATTCAACCAGGATACATGCGAGTCAAAGATCATGGAGCATTACCCTTGGAGCACGTTAGCGGCGAAGTAGAGTGGGTGAAGCCTCCCGCGTGTTCAAGCATTTGACGTAGTCGAACGTACTCGATCGCTTCGGCCGAGTGCTTGCGAGATCACCCGAGTGCTCGCCGAGTGGTCTCGACCGCCCGAGTGCTCGCCAAGTGATCACCGAGTCCTTGACGTCTCCTCGCCATGGTGCACGATGCGCGGATGAAGATGTGCACGCAGCAGTTGGAGAGGGTGAAACCGATCGCCGATCGTGGCGAGACAGATGCAACGCGCCTCTGAGATCCACACGCCCGGTGGGCGCCGTGCCGCCGTGTGCTAACACCACGCTGCGACGGCTAGGGTTTCTGGCGAGGGTAGGGGTCGATGGCTAGGGTTTCGTGGTGGGGAGAACCTCATGGTGCACACCCCACGCCTTTATATAGAGTGCACTAACGGGCCTTCTACGATAGAAGCCCACTAGGACTCACTAATGGATCTTCTACAAGAGAAATCCATTAAGACGCCAGAGGATCCAAATCGTGTAAACCCACTAATGGATCCAATCCATCGACATGATCCAACCCGTTAAGTGTGTGACCGTTAGGTTCATGCAAGAACGGCCATGGCCCCGAAACCTCTTTTCGCACCATCGACAACAATGGTTCCTAGCAGACATGTTGTCCCCGAATGCACAGAATGATCGATCGGCTGAACCTTGATATACTCATATACCAATCCTTTTGCCACGCGATACCGGCCAAGCTCAAGGCAAGATGCGTGCCATCCTTGTGATAGCTCGACCCATTCACTCGTCAATGTAATGGATATAATTCATGATTAACACTTTAATCACTTTGGCATGGCCATGCATTTTTCCTTATCCATCCACACCGAGGGGCCCGAGATATCTCTCCGTTATCAAGGAGGGCAAATTCCATCTAGATCTCTTATATCTCACGTCATGTTTCATGGCATACTGTAAGCTACCTTTATAACTCCCCACATACTGAGAAGCGTTTGATAGCCCCAAAGTATACAATTACACATGCCGAGAATCAATAAGAATCTCATGTCAAAGGATCGTATATGTATACCACTCGAGACTACACTCGATGGCACTTCTAAGATAACAATCTCATCGTTGTCTCGAGCGGGTCTATCCAACCCCATGTTCTCTAACATGTGCCCACATTATTGATTTGATATCTCCATATCTATGGTATGTGAAACATTACCATCAATCAATACATGTGCCGGTCGATCACTATTGTCCCACATAATGATATGTGACCAGGGATCCGTTAGAATAATATCATATAACCAATGTGTTTCACAATTAAGTCATACTCAATAAACAAAGGAGTGACATTTATTCATGGAACTGATAAGTACATGAACATAGACGTATGATACAATCATCTCACATGATCGCCTCTAGGGCATATCACTAACAGATGGTGGAGTGGTTCAAGAAAGAATGGAATCAGTATGGTGTTACACTTATGCGTGACTCATGGACAGGACCCACCTCGATGAGCATTATCAATTTCATGGTGTATTGCAATGGGCGCATGTTCTTCCATAAGGCTATAAATGCAACTGGTCAAATCCAGAATGCAGGTAGTGACTAGTGAGAAGATACTGAAATTTGTATTGCATGTCCTCTTTAAAACCATGTTATATACACTTTCCAATTTATATTGTCTTGGTTGTTTTTATGCCATGTAGGCTTTCTGTTCAGAGAGATCAAGGAGGTGGTTGATGACATTGGGCACAATCTATTGTGCAAATTATGACAGACAATGGTTCGAACTACAAAAAAGCATGTGCCGCTGTTATTACCGAGTACAACCACATTGTATGGTAGCCATGTGCTGCTCACACCGTCAACCTCATGTTGAAGGACATAGAAAAATTCTCAAAGATTGATGATGTTATGGAAGGTGTCAGAAGGATTGCCAAGTTCTTCTACAGCCATAATAGGTTGCATAATGAGATGAAAAAGAATATTAGTGGAGAAATGGCTTGACCAAATTCCACTCGATTTGGAAGTGTCTTCATGTTCCTTCAAAGTTTTTGGGAAAGAAAAGACAAGTTTCAAAAATGGATGGTGTCTGACGAGTGGAAGGACAATAATTGGAGAAATGATTCTGAGTATGCATTTGTTCATGATTGCTTGATAAGAAGCTATTGGTGGGATTCACTCAAAAAAGTCCTTGATACAATTGGGCCACTATATGTTGTCTTAAGATATGCTGATGAAGATAATGGAATACTATCTAGTTTTATGCCAAAGATGGTTTGTGCTATTAAGGAGTTGGAAATCAATCTTGGTGTTGAATCATTAGAGTATAACAAGTACATGACAAAATTTTCCGAGAGGGTTTGATATCTCTATGATAACACTTTGGTAGTTGCTGGTAAGTTCAAAAGTAGAACAATTTTATATTTTCTATTATATACTTTCCATCCTAATGCATGAAACAAAATTATGTTATCTTCTTTCTACTTGTAGCTGCTATTCTTGATCCAGTGGGACATTATATGCTACACCTAAGTGATAACTACGACCATTGTAATGCACTCCAAGGGCAATTGAAAGGATCCAAGACTCAATAGATAGTGATTTACAAGCCCTTTTGGAATTTGAGTCATACAAATCCTTCCGAGGGAAGTTCGGTGGGATCATGGCACACAAGGCAGCAGGGCGTTATATAGCAAGTAAGTGTATATATCTAAGTTGTGACTTGTGGACACTATCGAATTTCCATTAATGTCTATGACAAATTCTTTGCATTTCTACCTTTGTAGCCAACTGGTGGCTAATGTTTGGGGGAGAAGCAAAGGAGTTACAGAAGTATGCTATACGCATTGTGTCGCAATGCATCTCATCTAGTGGGTGTGAGAGAAATTGGAGTGCATTCGCATTGGTCCATACGAAGGTGAGAAACAAGCTAGGTTATGAAAAGCTAAGAGAACTAGTATATGTGCGCTATAATTTGAAGCTACGTCTCAAACAAGAAGAAATAGAAAGAGGTGATAAATGTGAAGATAAAGACATTGATCCATGTTCAATAAACATTGATGCTGCCTTGTTTGATCAAGAAAACCCAATCATGGAATGGCTTAATAAGTCATCTGATGGAGAGGATGAGATTAATCTTGAGCAATTGTGTGCTCGAATGAGGAATAGAAAGCTTGCTAGTGAGGCAAGGAAGAAGAAGGCTAAAGAGAAGAGATTGCTAGTGGATGGAGAAGATGAATTGGAGAGCGAAAGTAGTGAGACCCCAGCAGATGGATTCTAATCTTGAGTCTAGTAACACTAGCTCAGCTAGTGATGCTGACCATGGAGAGGACTATGAAAATTATGATAATTACTTATGTGCTTCTTTATTTTGTGTTTATATTTTGGAAAAATTATTTATGTGACCATTGACCATTTGCAGAAGAGGAGGTTCAAGAATGTACACAAGAGCAAGAGGTTCAGAAATCTGCAGAACGACAGGAAGTTCAAAATGCTCCAAAAAAGAGAAATCCAATTAGCAAGATGAAGAATGCCAACAACCTCATGCAACTGATGCAACCTCATAGCAGCAAGGGAGCAAAAGCAAGTCGGCGATCCTAACCATGTAGAAGACTGAACAATGGTAATTTGTTAACTATTTATGTGTTGATTTTTGTACTATTGTCTTCATTTATGGATTGGTAACATTGATTTAATTGGAGCTTTTTAGAGTCATTTCTTGCAAAGTACAGCTAAATTGCTTGACAACCACTCCTTTTTCCTACATAATTGCATGCAAAAATATGCAGACCCATAATCCATATCGCGTTTTAGGAATATTTATAGCTAGCAAATATCATCTTTCATATGGATAAAACTCTACCGTTTTTCTGTGCATATGAGGTGGCATATTGAGGAAGGTTCTTGTTTTTTGAAGTGCTCGATGAGTTATTTTGCAGGTCATGTTTGAAATCAGTTTTCAGGTTCAAGATTGTCAATTGTAATCAGCGTTTAGGTTGTAGTTTTGTTGGCAGAATTGTTGTCTGTTGCAATGATGTTATATCTCATATGCACTCCAAAAGACTAGGTTATATTTCGGTGTAATGATGTTTACTCATATGCACTCCAAAAGAATTGTTGTCTGTTGCAAAAATCGCTCTGTTGGTGCCTAAATACTACCACCGTTAACAGTCAATTCCTGTTAGTGATTAGAAAGTATGAGTATGTACTGTGGACTTTTGTAATTTGGCCATATGGATGTAAACTTAGTATGAGTATGTACTGTGGACTTTTGTAATTTGACTATATCGATGTGAACTTAGTATGTGTATGTACTATGGACTTTTGTAATTTGGTCATATGGATGTGAACTTATATGGACTTATTTGCTGTAGTTTGGTTAATTTTTTATACGAACTTATGTGAACTTATATGGACTTATTCTGATCCAGAATTTGATTTGCTGCAGTTTGATATTTTAGTCCGGAATTTCGGCGAAATTTCGTCTGAATTTCGGACGAAATTTTTTTGGTTAGTTTTGATTTTCCTGTTTGAATTTTTTTGGTTAGTTTTGATTTTCCGATCCGAAACAAAAATCTCTGGGCAGTTCCACTATGGGTAATCCAATTATTTAGGGGGAGGAGATCTTTCTTGAGAGCCGACGCCGGCAAGAAGCGCGGCCACCACTAGGCACTGAACGGCGGTGGACGGTGACATGCCAAAGAAGACCCCAGCTGTACGAAAACGAAAAGCAAAGATTGCAAGAGAGGAGGAAAGTGGGTGCATGGTAATTTCCTACCATCTAAATTTCGCTTCATGCTGTCCTAGAATTGCTGCAGCTATCGTGGACCATGCTATTGTCTGCAAAATTGTGTATACTTTCTTCCTATTTTACCTATGTTCCATTGTTATCATGGTATTGGGTACCTACATGCAATCTGTTGTTTGTCGCTGAACAATTTCACATTTGCCGAAATGATCATTGCTGTTCTTACCCAATTAGTGCGCAGATATTTTACCTATTCTGAAGTAAAAGGTGGTTGTGCCATTTTACAAGTGCTTGCCTCCCCACACCACCGGATATTGGTATGGGGACCACCTCGCATTTCCTAAAAAAAAAAAGGGTAGAATGGCTGAGTTAGAGCTATTGTTTTGTAACCCTTTATGATTCGTGTTACGATTTTGATACCACTTGTTAGGGTTAACAGCATAGAAAAATAACAGAGACAAGATTTAACGTGGAAAGACTCCTGCGGGAAAAAACTTCAGGAAACAATTCAATATAATGCTTCAAAGATTACAAGTACAAGGGTTGGTTTATATAGCCAAAAGTGTCCTAGTTGTAGAAGACTTTAACTAACAACCTATTTAGATAGAACAAAAGATATGGTAAGTTGAGATATTGAGTTATCTCTAACAAACCTCCTTTTAATTCAAAATCTATAATGAAATTGTTTTTGGTACACCGAAGGGTAATAAAGCACATGAATACAAGTTCATTAAAAAGTCCAAATGACTAATGAATAAGGAAGACTGGAACAGTCAATCCAAACACTTGTAGTACGAAAAATCACAAAGAGTATAAAAGATTGGAACAGTCTTATCTAAATGTTTCTAATGAAGAAAGATTGAGCAAACCACCAGTAGATCAAGAGAAAGACTAGAACAGTTAATCTAAACGCATAACTATAACAAAGCAGACAAAGAAACATGGGTCTTCAATGATTCATAACCCTAGTAAAGTCCGAGTCTGTGCAACTGACCTTCTGAAACAAACGCTCAATCATCAAATGGCACTTCTCCAACAAATACTCTGATACCATTTGTTAGGACTTTGATATCACTTATTAGGGTTAGCAGCATGGCAAAATAACGAAGACAAGATTTAACATGAAAAAACCGTTGTAAGAAAAAATTTTGGGAAACAATTCGCATTTGCTTCATTTTTGTTGATTGCATGTTTATGCCTACTGCATGCTGGCCAAGAATTTGTGGATTATGCATTTGTTTTGCTGCATGTGCATGTAAATGGAGGGATTTGGGTATTTGCCACTTCAAATATGTGGCTTCGCAAATTTGCCACTGGACCCACATTTCATTAACTCAGATGGTCCCATATGTCATTAGTTCAAGTGGCATCATAATCCAAAGGGTCAATCTTTAAAGTGGCAAATAACCAATTTTCTCATGTAAATGGCTCTGTTCCAATGTGACGAAGGCATTCTATCAGGTGCGATAGTTTTGTTTCAATATTGAAGAAATTGATATGCGCACTCTAGGGGAATGCCTTCAACCCAAACTAAGAAATCTGAAATGCTGACGTTTCCCATTTGAATGGCAAAATGGTCAAGCTTCTGTTGTTCTGTTTTAAATTGTCATTTACGATATCTTAGTTCTGATTGTTTCATCATCCCAAAAGGCCAGAACATAATAAACAAAGGTGTTGTTTGGTTCGAGAGTGTAAACGCAATCGTAGATGGTATTGGGAAACACTGGAATTGGAAATGGATTAAACAAATGTTGACTTTGTTTCGTTGAAGTAAGGAACGGAACGAGAATTCAACGCAGCGTTCGTCTCCAATCACCGGTATCATCGCTTGACACCAAGATCCATCGAGCAGGGTTTGCAAGATCGTCGAAAATCGACTGAATATCGCGATAATCGGCTATATCGAGCGGGCTCCAGACTGCAAACCGAGTGGTAAATGTACATTCGTACTGGGTACGTATTGAATAATTTAAAGAAAAAAGCTGTTTTTTGCTTTAGCATAACTTGGGAAAGATGTATTTATATGCATTTATAATATTTATATGAATTTATAAACTTACAAATTAATCATCTTAAAAAGCTTACAAATTAATGGCAGTTCACTTGCCCCACTCCCTTTTATGCAGATCTGAACACTAGAGGTGTAATACAGAAAAGTTTTCTCATGAAAAACATTGGATTTATTACTTACGATTATTCGAAGCGTTTCTTCCTCATTTGATGACCAAGATGCTACAAAGACCTAACCCATAAGGACTCTCAGCCCAGCAAACATGGCCCAGTGCGTTGTTATTCCCGGGATGTAATTTTTGCATGGGCAAAAACAATGCACAGACAGATCATAAAACAGGCTTACTTTATGTACCTTCTCTTTTGTTTTTTTCGATAAAGGAAGCTTTTATTAATCTTAGTAAATTACATCAAGGAGATACAATTATACTAAGAAGACTCCCGGCCTCTACACAGTTAGGGTGTACACAGCCAAACACACACACACAAGAAAAGACAAAGGAATCGTCGCGGCAAACTACATCACACAATATTGTCTTCAATGCTATCCACCATCATAGCAACACTTGGACCGCGATAAAAGCTCTCCAATGACAACGCCCAAGAAGGACTCGACATTTACGCACCGCCATTGCCATGATCCAACCAGTGAAGGCTAGACCAAAGGTTTTCACATCGGAGAGTAAATCCTCAGACTACAAAACAATGCCTTCAACAAGGCCATTGCCAGGCACAACCAACTAAGGTCAGACCTAGAGATTTCTCCCTGAAGTCAAAGTACCGGAGATCCCAGTGTTGCAACCACCCTCATTCCGAGCTAGTGCCGCCATACCACTTAATCTTAGCCAATAGCAACGACCATCTTCTCAAGGCCAGACAAACAATTTTTAGATGTTCGACTCTACGATGACAGATTCGCGAGCTAGCCAATAGGCACACGATCATCAAGTCTATAGAGTGCATCTAAAAAATGAGTTGTGTCACCTAAGAAAAACGAATCTACGAATCGATGCTAAGATGACATAGGTCAAAAGAAATGTATGAACAACGCTAGTAAGATGAAGACGCTGAAGCGAAGAGTAGTCACCTAGATCGCCCATCATCCACAAGTTGCGGGCCACCACCAGACCAAGTGTTGGCAACAACAAGTGAGGGGATCCAACCTAAACCACCATAAGGCACCGAGGGGCCAGCAGCTGCCACCGCCCGCCACCATCGGCGGCGGAGGTGGTGAATCTGGCCGTGGGGCGCCAGATCAGACCCCCGGCAGCACCGGATCCCGAGCCTTGACTCCAATCGGCGGACGCAGTCTCCTCCGTGACGAGCCGAGCACGGCCCCCTCTCCTTGGCTGCCCCTGTCGCGAGGAGGGGACGCCATGGCACCCTCCCGTCGTCCCCGCGCGGATCTGGGCACTCGAGACCATGGGGCGTGATTGGCCCCGCCGCCGCCTTCCTCGGAAGCTGTACGGGCCTCCCGCGAGCTCGCTCCGGCAGCAACGTGGCAGAGAAAGGGTGGGAAGGGGGTGTGGCGGCGGCTAGGACTGGAGTGCCGCCCGAGTCGGCTGCGCGGAGGCGACGCGGAGGCCTGAAGTCCTTTCCAAAAAAAAAATTCCAGGACGCGGGGTACCTTCTCTTTTATATATTCTTTTACTTCTTGCAAGTTTCTTCTTTTTGTCTTCGAAGTCTACTTTAAGTTTGGGGACCTAAATAAAACTGTACTAGCTAAGGCTTCCAAGTTAAAGTCCCATATGAAACATCTCTACATACAGTCTGCAAGTTTAAACACGCTCGGTATAATTTTGTCTTTCCTTTGAATGTGACCCCGAATCCATCCTGATTATTGTATGCTTGTTTCTAGTGACGCGTTTTTATATGCGCATATTCACCTAAGTTCATATAATCCCTTTCTCTTTTTTCTATGTTTCTTTTAAGAAATTTCATGCATTTGGTTTTACTTCACGCCCAGCAGATCCTACGTTAGCTCTTCAAGATGATGCACGCTCTGTAACCGCCAAGTGCTCGGTTTTGAGAAATGCCAACTTGAAAACGGAACTTTATATATAGTGGCATATCTCAAAATTGACCAATCTGCAATGGCATATATGTAAATAATCAAAAGTAAATGCTTGAACTTGAGAAACTTCTAGCTAGGTGGATCCGCAAGACTCGCTCAAGTAAATCGTATTATTGGATTAGACAAAAAGAAGGGATAAAAAAGATAGGAAAGAACACCTAAAATGTTAGGCAATTATGTTCTTCACGACATAAGAATGTATTTCAGGTCCACGCTGAAGGGGAAAAATTCTATCAATCCCTTCTTTCTCCTTCTTAGATGTTGCCACGTAGCATATCAGCAATCTCAAAGTATAGGCCCGTAGCACCGTGGAGGCGAAGCACAAGGACTAGCACAGCGGCAGTGGCAACAATGGCACCAATGGAAAGTAGGATGACATTGCAGTGGAACCAGAAGCCATCAACTTGATGAGCATATGCATCTCGTGGCAAAAAGTTCAAGGGGAGTGTTAAAGAAACCCTAAAACCTACGAAGGCCCATAATGACCCGTTTGCCGAAACCCTAGATAGAGGCTATAAATAGAGAAAGAGTCCCTCCTTATTAGATACACGAGAGAAAGCAATAAAGAATTCTCGTTCCACCGTACATCCTATCTTTCTGTTCATTATATTCGATCTGTCGGGAAACCCTGGACTACACCAGGTAGCAAAGTTTCTCAACACGTTATCAGCACGAGCCTTTACCGCCGACGCAAAATTGAAAAGGTGAGATACAGGGATTGATCTAATCGCGCGTATGAATCCTACGTATGTATTTACGTGGCACAAAGCTACAATCTACGAGCGTTTTCTCTGTTTTTCTTTTACATCTCGCGTAGCACGAAGCTACTTGTTTCGCATTGCTACAGTACACACGAAAAAGAAAAAGGGCACGAAGCCACCGTGCTCGAAGCACACCGGCCGGCTGGCCTCCCGCAGGCGACCGACCTTCCCGGCACCAAGGCGCACGAAGCATCCCCGCCAACAGCAGCCCGGCCGCCGATTCGCCGGAACCATCGGTTGGAAGCCGCGCTCGCAGCGCCGTCACCCAGATCGCCTCGGCCTCTGCGCTCGTAGCGCCATCGCCCGGACCGCCTCGACTTCCGCTCCGCAGATGCCGTCGCCCGGCCGCTCTATTTTTTGCGCACATCGCCATGGCCGACGGGGTCGCTCGAAGCCGCAATCCGCCCGCGCGCCGGCCGGCCTCGAAGCGCCGCCGGCCCGCACCAGCACGCGCGTCAGCCCCGCAACTCGAAGTCGCTGCCATCCGCCGGCAGCTCGTTCCGCAGCGCCGCCGTCGTGCACCTCGCCTCGCAGGCCCGCACAGTTGCCGGTGGTGGTCGCCGGCCTTCGCCCTGGGCCGCCGCACGCTGAAGCGGCCGCGCCTTTGCCGGTACCGGGTGCCGCCGACGGGCTCGCCCCGCGCCTCCGCCGTTGCCGGGTGCCGCCGACGGCCTCGCCTCGGCACCGTGCTCCGCCCGCGTGCCTGGCGCCTTGTCTCCGCCGCCCTGAAGCCGCCGCCTCGGCTCGCACCGTCGCCCGGCCAGCCTTGCGCCCATGTGGCCGTCCGGCTCCTTGAGCCCGTGCGGTCGACCGGTGGCATCGCCATGGCACCGAAGCGCTTCCTCCATGCGCCGGCTTGAAGTCCATGGCACCGGACTTGAAGTCCGGTTAAAACCGGATGGGGATGGGAAATCCCCTTTTTACCCCCTGGCTTTTCTGATTTATTTTTTTTTCTTTTTTCCGAAAAATCAGTACGAAAATTCAGAAAATAGATTAAAAATAACAGGAAAATTGCTAGAAAATTATTTAATTATGGTATTAATTTTCTAGCATTCCTTTGCAGCATTTATGAATATTTTTATGTATTTTACAATTATTGCTCTCCTCTTTTACTGTAAATTCATGAGAATTCAAGCACGCCACACGAAACGGCCACCGCCGCGCCAGGAAAGCCGCGCGCACGAAGCCGATCGCATGCATGCATGAACCCGATCGCATGCACGAAGCCGATCGTATGCACGCACGAAGCCGATCGCATGCGCGCATGAACCCGATCGCATGCATGAAACCGATCGCATGAAGTCGATCGTGCGCATAAATTCGATCGCATGCATGAAGCCAATCGCACGAAGCCGATCACATGCATGAATCTGATCGCATGCATGAAGTCGATCACATACATGCACAAAACTATATCTATGAATATTTGTGAATATTTATGAATCTTGTATTTATTACTTTCTTTAGTTTACTGGAAATTAATGAGAATTTAATTTATGCATTTACGAATCTTGTAACCACTCTCTATTAGATTGCACGAAGTAATCTAATGAAAGAATCTTATGAATATGCAAATGAATAGCATTGTCAAACGTGAGTTTGAAGAACTGGCCCTGAATGGTCAGAACTATCTCACATGGGCATCAGATATGAAGATTGTGCTTAGGAGCAAGAAGTTCCGAACTGCCATCGGCCTAGGGTTCTCGAAGGACGCGCAACCTACTTCCGAGCAGAACGATCAAGCTTTGCACTTCCTCGGGCATCACCTCTCAGCCACTTTGAAGAATGAATATATGGCTAAGGAGAGTGCATCTGTGTTATGAACTGCACTTCAGAAGCAGTTTGAGAAACTCAAGTCCACCATCTTGCTCCAAGCACAGCAAGATTGGATTCGCCTGAGGTTTACGGACTACAGAACAGTGGCCGAGTACAATTCTACCTTGCACAGAATTTGTACCAATCTCCCTCTATGTGGCAAGATCACTAAAGAGGAGAAGAATCCGGTTCAGGGAAAGTCCAAAGCATGAATCGCATTATTAACATCTATTTTAGATTGTGGTTGTTAATGAATTTTGAATAATGAATTGTAAGCTCTCGAAGATCATATTTTTTTCTCATGAATGAATATGTAATTTATCCTTTATTCCAGTATTCTATTTTTACAAGCAATATTTGAATTATTTTGCCACTGTCTGATTGGAATTATATTTCTTTTATCTAGAAATCGTGTAGCGCCCAAATAGAGAAGATATGTATTGTTGACAGTGGCACAACAAATGCTATCCTAAGAGAGTCCAAATACTTCGAGTCGATCATGAAGAACGCTGGAAGATTTAATACAATCACAGGAAGCGATTCTCATATAATAGGTTCTGGAAGAGCCACAATTATATTACCAATGGGTACAACTTTGGTAATTGAAGAAGCCCTTTGTACCTCGAATCAACGCAAGACTCTCTTAAGTTTCAAAGAAATCACGCCAATGGGTTTCACATAGAAACCAATGAAGAAAATGGCAAAGAATACTTGTGCATCATGAAACACGCGGATGTGGAAAATGATATTAGAAAAATATCCTCATATGAATCAGGTTGTACTACATGAAAATTCATGCACCAAGTGTATACTTCTTTGAAGACCGCTTTAGACGCTCTGAATTATTTTCTTTGTGGCATTGTAGATTAGGCCATCCTGGTCTTAAAATGATGAGAAATATAATGAACAACTCACAAAGTCATGGCATTAATGTTAAGAATTTCCCGAATCATGAAAATTTTGTGTGCCCTGCATGTGCCACTAGGAAATTAATAACTAGATCCTCCATTATGAAAGTGCAAAGTAAAATCCCTGCATTCCTGGAACGTATCCAAGGGGATATTTGCGGCCCGATTCAACCCTTGTCAGGGGCGTTTCGGTATTTCATAGTGCTTATAGATGCTTCCTCGAAATGGTCGTATGTATGCTTGCTGTCAACCAGAAACCATGCATTTGCAAAGCTGATCTCGTAGATCATCAGAATTAAGAATGTATTTCTTGATCAGTGTGTGAAGTCCATTCGAATGGACAATGTCGGCGAATTTACTTCAAAGGCATTTGATGATTATTGCACAGCAACAGGAATAAAAGTTGAGCACTATGTACCGCACGTCCATACACAAAATGGACTAGCCGAAGCACTAATGAAGAGGATCAAATTCATTGCTAGACCGCTCTTGCACAGTTGTAACTTGCCCAACACCTGTTGGGGACACGCAGTCTTGCACGCAACAGCTCTTATCAACTTTAGACCATCGGCCTACAACATCCATTCACCTATGCAACTAGTACAAGGGGTCATCCCAAAGATTTCCCATCTCAGAAAGTTTGGATGTTTGGTATATGTACCTATACCGACCCCTCAGCGGACTGCAATGGGCCCTCTTCGCAAGTCCGGGATATACGTTGGTTATGAAAGTGCATCCATAATCAGGTATTTGAAACCCATGACTGGAGACTTGCACACGTACCGATTCACGATCAGATCTTTGACGAGGACCGTTTCCGTCATTAGGGGAGGAAATCAACATTTGGATGAAAAATGCCGGAAATCATATGGCATTCCATCGATCTCCGTGCATGACCAAGACTAATGAAGAAAATCAAGAAGTCCGAAGATAATTGATTTGCAAAACTTAGCGAATGAACCGCCTGATCATTTTGTGATCCGAAGGCGTGATTAAGTCGCATGTACATTCAAGAAATGCACCGAGAGGTGGAAGTACCAAAGAAAGCGTAAGGTATCCTCATCCTGCTCAGAGGCCTCAAAGGAAAAGGACAGAAATCGCTTCTCAAACCCAAAGTACCAAGACGTCTGGAGAAAATCGGGCAAGAGGATTTACCATGACCAATCACAAAGATGCCCCAAGGAAAGAAGGAGGCGATTGAGACTTGGCGTTGGAAAGAAGTTTATGGAAAAGGCAATTCCAGATTTGAATCTTCCATTGCAGGAAGCCGCCGGAAACAATGTGTGCGCACACATGGGCGATGAAAAGCTAAAGGAACTTGCTCCTGTGATAGGAAATAGCAGTGAAGAGCAAGTAGAAGTGCATGAAGCACCCCATGACGAAATGGCTATAAATTTTGTAATAACAGGAGAATCCCTGAATAGAGCAATATCCAATGTTGATGCATACTTTGCAAAGAAGATCGCCTCGATCATTGATCATGATCCAGAGCCTGCATCTCTCGCAGAATGCAAGAAAAGGCTAGATTGGGAAGTTTGGAAGAAAGCAATCACCGCAGAGTTAGTCTCTCTGAACAAAAGATAGGTGTTTGGGCCAGTGTGCCGCACGCCTCCCCATATAAACCCCGTAGGTCACAAATGGGTTTTTGTTCGGAAGAGGAATGAAAACAATGAAGTTATAAGATATAAGGCAATACTCGTTGCTTAAGGTTTCACTCAACGTCCTGGGATTGATTATGAAGAAACCTATTCTCCGGTCATGGGAGGAATTACTTTTAGATACTTGATCTCAATGGCAGTCAACTTGAAGTTGAAAATGAAGCTAATGGATGTTGTCACAGCATATCTGTATGGAAATTTGGATTCGGAGATATACATGAAAGTACCAGAAGATATCGCTATCCCGAATCAAGACAGAGCAAACAAAAACCTGTACAGTGTGAAATTAGAGAAATCACTGTACGGGCTAAAGCAGTCAGGAAGAATGTGGTACAATCGTTTGAGTGACTTTTTCTGTAAGAAAGGCTACACGAACAGCGAAGATTGTCCGTGTGTATTTATAAAGCGATCCCCGAATGAATTCTGTATAATCTCTATCTATGTAGATGACTTGAATATCATTGGGACGGATGAAGAAATTGAAGAGACATACTCATACTTGAAGTCTGAGTTTGAAATGAAAGACTTGGGTAAAACTAAGTTCTGTTTAGGCTTGCAGCTTGAACATATCCAAGGAGGAATCTTGGTACATCAATCAGCCTATACACAGAAAAGAGTTGGAAAGATTTGGCTTTGAAAAGTCATATCTTGCGAAAACCCCAATAGTCGGAAGGTCACTCCAAGTAGACCAAGATCCATACAGGCTTAGAGAAGAGGGGGAGGAAGTCCTGGGAGCAGAATTCCCATATCTGAGTGCAATTGGAGCGCTCATGTACCTTGCAAATAGCACCAGGCCGGACATTGCGTTCGTCGTGAATCTGCTATCCCGGTACAGCGCAGAACCCACCAAAAGACATTGGAAAGGGGTTAACGACATCTTCCGTTACCTACAAGCAAGCAAGGATCTCGGCCTATTCTATAGAAATATGAATGAACTAAGCTTGGTCGGTTATGCCGATCTTTGGGTACCTATCGGACCAAGATATCGAAAGTCCCAAACGGGATATGTTTTCCTTTGTGGAGGAACAGTTTTTCGAAGTCGTCTAAGGACTCTTGTCTCGACGTCGACAAACCACTCGAAAATCATTGCCTTGTATGAAGCCTCCCGTGAATGTGCATGGCTTCGAAGAATGGTTCACCACATCCAGAAGTCATGTGGTTTGAACATTGAACAAACTCCCACGATTATCTATGAAGATAATGCAGCTTGTGTTGCCCAAGTACAAATGGGATATGTGAAAAGCAATCTCACGAAGCATATCAACCCCAAGTTTTTCTATGCTCATGAATTGCATAAGATGAATGAGATTAAGGTACTGCATACTAAGTCATGTGAAAATCTCGCAGATTTATTCACTAAGTCACTCCCAGCATCTACTTTTGAAAGGTGCGTTAAAGGAATTGGGATGATGAGACTTAGAGAAGTGCAGATTTCAGGGGGAGATATTTCATATACTCCTACATAAATCTTGAACTTAAAGTTTGAGTACCCAACGTAATCTTGAAGATTAACATTGAAATTTGGGTGAATTGTACTCTTTTTCCCTTAGTGAGTTTTCACGGAAGTTTTTCTCAAGTAAGGTTTTTGATGAGGCAATTTGTGCAACACAGCAAAGCGTATACTATGTACTCTTTCTCCAAGTATTTTTCCCACTGGGTTTTTTGGAGTTTAGATGAGGCATATGCATCTCGTGGCAAAAGGCCCAAGGGGGAGTGTTAAGAAACCCTAAAGCCCACGAAGGTCCATAACGGCCCGTTTGCCGAAACCTTAGATGGAGGATATAAATAGAGGAGGGGTCCCCCCCTTATTGGGTACACGAGAGAAAGCAATAAAGAATTCTTGTTCCTCTGTACATTCTGTCTCTCTGTTCATTATATTCGATCTGTCGGGAAACCCTAGACTACACCCGATAGCAAGGTTTCTCAACACATCTCACTTGCGCTCTGCATTCACGTGCGTTCAAGCTTGTCCAAGGCAGCACCCGGCACACTCAAGCTGTCGTGGAGGATCCCATCCCGATGTGATACGTCTTCACCGTTCAATATAGTTGCCACTACTAATCTAGCCTATTCTTCTAATTAACCACGTATCAACGTCTACCAAAACAAGAATCAGACCCCAGCTCCGAGATTTTTCAGAAATTTCGGATTTCACTCACTTCTGATATGTGAACCAAAAACGAAATTTCAAACCCAGGCTAAACCTAATTTTTGTGTTTTTATTAGTTCTAAAAAATTAATAAAATAATGATCTAGAATGATAGATCTAAGACTATGAAAGAAAACTAGATTAAACAAGCAAATCAAAAGACAATTTCACTACAGGAATCATGAAAATTTTCGTTTACCAATTTAACTTCACGGTTTTAAGAAAACCGATTTAAATTTAATTTATTTTCGATGGAAAAAAATCAGCCGATTTAAAGTTAAGTTTAATTTTCGCTTACCGCCTTATAGCCCACGGAATTTAATTAATTTTCATCGGCAAGGATAAACCCACGAAAGTAAACACCGGGCTAGGGTTTCCGTGAACCTTATCATTTTCGCTTACCGGGTTGGGGTCGATTTAAAATTAATTATTTTTCGTCGGCTTAAAAAACCCACAAAATAAATTAGTAACTTTCGTCTGCAACAAAACCCACGAAAATAGCAGCTTATTGTACTCCCGCGCGGCTTGGTTTCGGCAATTTCACGCGTCTGCGTTTCTTCTCCGCTCATCTCCGCCACGCTGCCGTTCGCCGCCGCCTGCCGCTTCGCCCCTTCTCAATACGACGCCGCCGCCGACCCCGCTCCCAGCCAGCGCCACGCCGACCCCGCTCCATAGCGCCGCCGCCGACGCCGTTGTCGTCTCAAGGGCCGCCCGAAGCCGCCGCTGTTCTACCGAGGTACATCCTTTTCAGTGTTATCTGTGGCTCTGCATCTAAAATATGAGGTCACTTTCGAATCTTTCTTTGGATGTTGATGCAATCTTGCATGGGTAGCAACTAAAAGATCTGTTTAGTGCCTGCCTGGTGAAATTGTCTGCATAATTTACTCTTCAGCTCATATGAGACCTGTGCTATCCTGTACATGCTGCAAGGATACTTGTTTCTTCAACAGGATGTCGCGCAAGGTCAAGCAAACGGCGAAGGGCTTCCTCAGTGTTGCGAGCAAGATGCTACCTGGTCGGCGCAGCGAGGAGTCTCTTTTTCAGGGCAGTAGTTCAGGAAGCCAAAGACACCAGGACTTGTTGAGACACGTGCGGCCGGAATTGCAAGGACGACCGATCGCACTTCAAAGAACCGAGGTACCTAGCATTTCATATCTACTAATTTCTTATATGTACCTAGCATTTCATATGTACTTATCTCTTATATAATTTCGTAGGATGACACAGCGTCGGAGGAAGAAGTGGCCGGTGCAGATGCAGATGCGGCCGGCGAGGACGAGGAGCACCAGGTGGATGAGGAGGACCAGGAGGATGAGGAGGAGGAGGAGGAGGAGGAGGAGGAGGCCCAGGTGGACGAGGAACACCAGGAGGATGAGGAGGACCAGGAGGATTCGGCTGAAGGTTCTAGCTTATTGCGGAGGCGGGCTAGGAGGAGCCATGCTGTCGCCCCTCCTCCGGTGCCCGCGCGCGAGGAGGACAAGATTGTGATCAGACCAGTTGGCGATAGGTGAGAACATTTATTTATGTTTGTTTTATGTTGTTTACTTTATAACTAAATCTATAGAGTTTGTGTTTCTTGCAGCTCATGGGATGACACGGGTTTCGACGGCAGAGGACACCATAGGCAAGTTAACGCCAGACTTGGGTAACCTCTGTCATTTGCACTACCCGGATTGGTGATTAACAAGGTGGTGAGAGCATTCTGCCACAAGTTGGAAGCATTACAAGCTATCTCTGATGTGAACTATGTAAATGCTCAGGAGCGGTGTGGAATGACTTCGGTAAGATTCTCTATAACAATCTATAACAGGACAAGTACCTCCCAATACTTGACATTTATTTGGCTTTCCCTGTCCAGATCAAGATAAGGCAAAAATAACTTAGATGTGGAAAACAAACATTCAGATAGCACAAATAACTTAGATGTGGAAAACAAACCATGCATGCATTTGTACTGGTAGAGGTGCTTTAATTAGGGCATGCTTGCTCTGTACAGTCGGTTAGGAGCAATTTGAGAGGGAGGTGAATTTGTATAAGGAGGAATTGACATTTCTTTTTTGTGGAAAACAAACATTCAGATAGCACAAATAGATAGAAGCCAAAACTGCTCATTCATAATTTATAGATAGTTAAGTCGCATTAAGGACAACTCTAATAAACAATGCAACATCATTGAGATACATGAGAACTATTAACTTGCATAGAAGCATCACAATATTTTGTTTCAGTTTTGAAATGCTTAAAGCTCAAAAGGGGAAAAAAAAGAAGTCTTAAAGTGATATCAACAAAATATAAAAGGATAGACAATTGATCACACAATCTAAAGAGTGCTGCTCTCTATTTAAGGATAGACAATTGATCACACAATCTAAAGAGTGCTGCTCTCTATAAAAGGACCAGGCAGGTTGTTATTTAAATACTGTTGCATATCAATGTATTTACATTTCTTGTGAATTAAATTATAAGTTATGTAAAGATAAAGTGAGGCAGAAAGCTTCCTGCAAATTAGTTGGTCAAAAGCATTAATCCTCCTTAATCTATCTTACTTTGTGTTTGTGATGTCTACTTGTTGAGCCATCAGCCATGTGTGTGCACTGGACGGGATGTAGTGCCCAATAGTGACTTGGGGAGAAGAGGGTGAGTAGTGAAGACAGATAGGGATATTTACTAGCAATTTTGTAATAACAATTGTGATGCCATGCAGAGTAGATATGCAGAGTAGATATCTTAACTGTCTATACCTTTAATCTATAACAATTCTGTAGCATAAAGTCAGGCTTTGAAATAAGTATGTATCCCAAAGCCTGCATGCACAAATGAAAATTGTCATTTAAAAGGGAACAGTTCATATAAAAGACATGCAGTAACACAAAACAAGCATTTAAAAGGGAGCAGTTCAGATTTAAGATATCTGAGTTTTTTATGTACAGCATACTTGATCGTTTGCCAAAATTTTTTATTCTCAGTTGTTCCGGGGGGGGGCATCTGCATTCCAGGAGCATTTCCATAGCTATCATACATGGCTGAAATGAAGAAACAAAGTAAAAAAACAATGCTAAGCCAAAATGATAAATAAAGATTAACATATGTGGTGCTCAGGAAAACTGACTGAAAGATTAACATATATGCTTGTACAGAATCAGCTAATCTCTTCACTCTTGTTATGTTCATTTACTAGAAATGTAGCAGTAGCAAACTTCTCTTTTGTCAAAAATTATGGGATAGGGAAACTGGAGAACCATCATGCTTAGATGGCAGTATGAGTGCTGGTCTGATCCAAGTACTCCTGCACGGACTGATCCAAGTACAGCGCCTTCTTTTAGCAAGCCATTGAAGATGGACTGGAAGAATGAACCTTCCACAGCACTGTTATACCCCTTGCAGCACCACGGACCATGGCAGTAATTCGTGAGACATACGCTGGAGTGTATAGCTGGCCACCTTCTAGCCTTCCTTTCACCTGGAAGGATTTATAATATTAGTACCATTTTGCTTGAATAACAGCAGGTAAGAATAAAAAAATATATTGATGCAAGTAGGACTGTTACAACATGGCAGATGACAGGTTTTGATGAGTGGAACGATGAGTACACTAGGGTAGCTTGTGAATTGTTTGAGAAACAAGTTAGGTTCAGGAACCGACCTCATACCCTCTTGATCCATGTAGGATATTAGTTCAGAAAAACAATCATGTAATATCAGTAATAGCAATTAGTTAACATTTCCACGATAAATGCACTACTTACGTGAATATATATTTTGAGTCATGAAATTGTTGAGTTCTATAATTTTGTAATAACAATTTTAAATTTGACATTGCGTAAACGTTACTGCTTGGTCTGCCGAATTGGGCCACGCGACTAATGTGTTCCATGCCAATGCAACGAAGGTAATCAGGATGCATTCTCCAATGCCCGGATTCAAGCAACAAATATGTACTTGAAGGGCATAGGGCGTTGAACGGTCAAGTTTTCGGCCACCAAACTTGATCAAGAACAAGATGGGTGTAACGATATTAGGGTTCATGGTCATTAGGTTGTGATGTTAATATTGTTTTGATGTATTAACACATGTGTGCGTGTCATGCTTCCGTGGATGGAAGACCGCCCAAATGCTTACCAGGCTCTTTGTCGCTGATGGGCTTCTCTGAATGGATCGCGAAGTCAAGGAAGCACTGAGCTCGCAGAGGCGAAGGCGGAGGCCATACGTATGGCGGTGATGGACACATCCGATGGCTAAACGCATGGTAAGACAGTCGTACCAAATATTTGCAAGAACATATTCACAAGTATATGTATGCCACTAACCCCTAGCTACAGGAGGCTCAAAGCGGTGTTCACCGAGTGACATCGAAGTTTATGTGCGAGGTCATAAGGACGAGACCCATCACACCCCGAGCAATTGTGCACTCGGGTGGCCTCAGATCGACCGTGAGTTATCCACAATTTTCATTGAGTTATCATCAACTTTCGAGCTCTAAGTTGTATGGTTCGCTTCACCGCAGGAGAGCTATGGGCGAGAAATGGTCAAAGGCCATGGTGAAGGCTACGATTGGCGGAAGGAACCTATTGATGGCGTGGCGTGCATGCTACGGAGGCGGAAAGAGCCATGGACGGTAAAATGTCATAGTTTCTCAAACTTTGTTAATGCGAGCAATAAATTGAAGTTCTAAAGCCTTTGTGTTTCAGATTTTGAAGGTACTCCATGTTCACCGGAGTGATTGACTCGAGGAGGTGCGAGCTCGGGGGGGTCTTCGCAGAGCTCGGGGTTAGTAGCCGTCGCCTCAGAGCGGGAGGTAGAGGTTGCTAGGTGCGTGAGGAGCTAAGGTCATGGATGAACATCAAAGGTCGCAGGAGGCATACTATGCTCAAGACATGGCACAAAGAAGTGGCTATTCAAGTAAGTCTGAGCCCTCAACAGCTAGCATTCCGAGCATGCAACAATATATGAAACTCGACACATTGCATTTACGGTAATGTTCCAAAGAAGCAGGCTGCACCATTGTCTTTCCACCATGGCAGCCGCCACCACCACCACCACAATGGGGGATGAATCCTCCGGCACCTTCTCCTGCAGCTCAGGTTAGCTAAACTTGGTCTTGTCTCATCAAGAACATATATAGGTACTTGAGTAGTATTACCAACATCAAGTACTATAATAGCATTCACTTGAATAAAACTGACTAGAAGATAGCTTTTTTAACTTAACGGTAAAATATATTTCCAGTAAGCTCTACTAATCAGATCTGTGCATACTAGTAGGGTTTGTATTAATCTTCCATTTAAACATAACCATGACAGGTTATTTGTTGACAACTTCTATGTATCTCTGTATTGGATCCAATGCCTGATGAAAGAGGTACTTCATATAGTAACATCATTGCAAGGAAAACAAGTACTGAACAGGAACTACATACAGCATTGCTAGTGCTATTTCAATCCTGAATCTAACAAAAGTCTATCCTAACTGGTGCATCTTTAGCATTTCATGATATCTTCAACATACGGCATCATTCTTAGGTAGACTGGAACTTGATAAATGAATTAGAAAGATTAATCCTCTTGATTGGAACATGCTATGAAAACAGAATATTTTACATTGCATTGCCCAATTATTTCAGCCTGGACCGACATTTTATTAGGTTGATTAAGTACCCATAACATTATCTTGATGAAAATTTTGTTTGTAGAGTATTTTATTAGGTTGATTAAGTACCCATAACATTATCCTTTTCAAGATTACAATGTCAGGTCTTTGCCTATCAATACTTTTGAGATGTTACACACTGTTCTCTTCATCGCATTTTGCATCGATCACTTACTCTATTGTGCTACTACTATTTCATTTATTTAAATCCGGTCTATATTTGATTTGTACAAATTTAAAGTAAAGATGCTTACAGACTCGCTAAATTTGGTCTCATCAGATCGTAGGGATCGGGGACAACACGCCCTGTGTTTACCAAACTCACGCACATGACCAAGAGCACCTGGAGCAAAGACCGGAGAGCATGTTCAAAACCTATTGGGCTCAGCAGTAGCAGCCACAACTCAAATGACCAATCTTGAGATGTTTGGTAATAATCTGTAATCTTGTGATGCGACAACTCAACTAACTATTATATGTGGATGAATGATGCGACAACTCAACTAATCATGTGATGCGACAACTCAACTAATCTTGAGATGAATGATATATGTGGATGAATGAATGGATGTATGTGGATATTTGAATGATATGTGGATGAATGAGCGATATATGTGGATGAATGATATATGTGGATGTATGTGGATATTTGAATGATATGTAGATGAATGAGTGAATTGAATGAATGATATATGTTATGAATGATATTTGTCTAAATTTGTATGAAAAATGGGTTTATCAATGTTTTTTTGTCAGTCCAGTTAATTTTAAGTGGGCAAGGAAAACCGAGCGAAAATTAACACAAATTATTTTTGGGCCAAAAACCGATTTAAAATTAACCCAAATTATTTTCATGGGTCAAGAAACCGACGAAAATTAACCAAATTAACTTTCGTGGGCTTAAAGTAACCCGACGAAAGTTAACGTTATTAACTTTCGAGGTGCGTAAGAAAACCGACGAAAGTAATTTATTTTAAATTTGCCGTCATATCGATTTAAAATTTCGCTCAAGACTAACTCTCGTCTAGCTGTCCTCGCCGACGAAAATAACTAACTTTCGCTTCAGAGTCATTTAAAATTAAGCTAACTTTCGACTCTTATCTCGACGGCCGTGTCCCGATTTAAATAAGGATATTGCCGATTTAAAATAGTTATTTTTGTCAAGATAAAGTCTTATTTTCGTGGGTTCTGGCCCACGAAAATTTTCAGGATTCCTGTAGTGTTTTATGTAAATACGCAGAAAAAGAACTAGTAGATTAGAATCCATATTCATTGATTTATTTCTCAAATTAAAAATACAGAATAGATCCTCAAATAATCTCTGAAATTCATCTCAAATCTATTTTTTTCTCTCTTATGTTTTATTGTGCTGCCGTATGGAACCTCTTATCTTCGGTGCCACCTAGGGCTTCACGCTGCTGACTGCTCACATAATGTCTATTCCTGCTGCCCAAGGTTTAAAAATTTTATAAGAAAAATCAAATTGCTACAGTGATTTCAGAAAATTTCGCCAAAGATTCAGGCTGCTGGGCCGAAATTTGGGTTATTTGGACTAGATTTTTATAGAGGATGTGTCTTTTGATTGGTTAAGTGGGCTAGCTCTCACCCAGGAGAGCTGGTTTAGAGTCCCACTTGGAGCACAAGTGTAGCGTGGTTTTTTACATGAGACTGTATCTGTGTGCGTGGTGCAGGCAACCAGCGTGACTAGAGCATGTATGGTTCTTTGCTAATACTGTGCTTATCTAGCCTTTTTATCACTTTTTTCTTTTGCAAAACTAGCCCCTCCAAGAATAAATTTGCAAAAATAGCATCTTTCCTACCGCGGAAAGCATGATAGGCAACATATGTCCCCTACTACACCCAGGGAGCGCAAAAGATACCTTGCTCCATGAAAGGATGGGCGACTGCGGGAGGATGCACTGCTACGCCCGTGGACCACGGGGAGGACGCACTCATGCAATTGGGGAGAGCGGCACACATGCTAATCCTAGCAAAGTATAAGTCTTTGTGACTAACCGTCTGAAACAAATGCTCAATCATTGAAAAGATATAAGCCAAAACATCACTTGTAAGTTGAATAGATAGCAACGAACTCATCTCATAGAATCTGACATACTCCACATAGAACGTAAAACTCAGCAAACAATGCTCATTAAAAGAGCAACTTGTATGTGTAGCCATTACGTACAACAAACTGCCGACTGAAAAGTAACTGAATTCCATGGCATAGTAAAAAAACTGCTCCTGTAAAACTATCTGGATGAAAAGAACTCTTGTAACATCAATGGAGTGGGATCTACAATAGAACACACATGTCGACCTATGACACGACGAATGTTATGGTATCCACGTAAAAAAAAACTTCTCTTTACATTTTAAATCCTTCAACTCAAGATGAAATTAGAGCAAAACCTTTATTTTTAAATAGCAAAACTCTAGAGAGTATTATGCTAGCTATCATCAGGTGTCATCAAACTTCTAAAATTGAATGTTACCAAAGCCTCCATAGCGGTCGTGTAAGCGATCCAAATTACAACATATCCAAATGGAGATTGAAACACCAGATTAAGTTGTCCCTACAACTAACATTGATTTTTTTTCAAAATCCCCTTGAACAAATATAGCCCATATTAACTCATTGTGTTGAAAACATGCAACTTTGCCTTAGACACCTCATCTACAGATTTTGCTATAGTAACTCGCAGTAGATGACTGATCATTGAATAATCGTCAATGATTAATTCTACATAGTTGCCGCCAATAATATGGTCAACAACCTGAATTGCAATCCACCTCCAACAAAAACAAATATTCAGAGTAGATTTTCAGAGTCGGCACTAGAGAGGAAAGGTGTACAGTAAACTTCAACACTAGGGCCATAAAATCCTTAAATTGTTGGCGGCCAAAAGAACAACAATAAAAAAATAATCAAATATTCATTACCGAATATTCGAATGGTAAAGTTTGAATAGAAAAGTTTTAAAATAATTAGAATTCAAATATTTAAGTTTCAAAAATTCAAAGAAAGATAACCAGATTTTGAAAATGAAATATCAAAATTTTAAACTAAATTAGCGAAAATTTGAGCCAAAATAAATTTTAATAGTAGAATTATGCACGTTAAGATTCGATATATTAATAATAAGTGCCTCAAATGTCACACAAAAGCCAATATTTCATATTTCAAAGCTAAGCTGTGCTTCTCTTGTTTGGCCAAGGCCCCCACCCCTGGCCGGGCCTATTCACTAATCACTAGCAAGTCTCGCCAGCGTCGCCATTGGTTGCGGTTTGTCGCGTGTTGGCGCCCGCTAGTTCAGTGTCGATGCTGATGTCCATCCTTCTTCGTGTCACCGTGTCTGGCCGTCGCTGATCCATCTTGCCGGCGGGCTTATCTAGGTTCTCTCTCCTCCGTGTTTGTGCGTAGACAATGTTAACCCATATGCCTGTTTTCGGCACAACAAAGTTGTGAACAACATGTGTCCGAGTGAGGAGCTAGCGTACTACCTTAAGTCAGTAGCTACGTACAAATGTCCTCTGTACAGGTGGGCATTGTACCGGGTCGGACCGGTCCGACACGGGTTCATCGTGCTTCAGGTTTAAGCCATACCGAACCATGATGGTCCAGCGTGCCCACCGTGCCGTGCCAGCCCGGCTCGCCTTTGGCGAGACCAGGCACGGCCTATTTACGTTTCGTATCTGCTTTATGTCATGCCGGTTCAGATCCGGCCCATTTATACTATTGCGATGAGAGAAAAAGACCCAGAGACACACAAAGTTGATTGTAAAAAAAATACGCCTTATAAACTACTAGTAGTATTGTCGCAAGATAAAAAAGATGTTATTAGCAGTATTGTCGCAAACCGAGGAACGACTAGTAGTATTTTTTCTTAATAAATTTACTAAATTTTTTAGTCATTTTTACCTACTAAATTTTTTAGTCATTTTTACCCACTTAACAAATGGAACCAGGTAATAATTATCGTTGGTGGTGCATATCTGATCAATATCACTTCGGAGCAACCATGCAAGAGAAGGATATATGCATGTATGCACACACATAGGGGTGAAAATGGATCGGATACGAACGGATAATAGCTCTACCATATT